>OX465596.1:88132500-88757500 GCA_950022295.1 Bromus sterilis
TAAATGCCAAAAGCAAATGAAACTGCTATATCAGTGATGTGTGGTGGTGTTCAAAGGAATGATATTATCGACACAAGGTGTAAGCAATAGCAAAAGAGCACTGTTTTTTTTTAGAGAAGAGGCAGGGGACCCGACTTTATAAATAAAGCCACACAGGCAGAGTAGCAGAGGGATTACAGAATGTTAAATAATCCAGGCAAACAGAATAGAAAGTGCGGGGAAGGCACGCAGGCCATAACCATCATCCGTAGGCACACGGGAATAAGACATCACAGTTCCAAACAGATCAAAAGTGATAGAGAGCTGTAGCGAAGACAGGGACTCGGAGTTCAGCAAGGGCATTAGGTAGTGTGGCGACGCGGGGCTAGGGAGCGTGCCATGGCCTTGATCTTGTGAATCGCCTCCTCCAGGTCCGAGCATGCTTCCTCTTTAGTCAGATATTTCCAAAGCTGTAAAATCGCAATGAGGTTATACAAACAAGACACAGCAGTCTTGGGGAAAACATGCTCAATGGTGAACTTGTTACGCGTTGTCCAAAGCACCCAGCATACAGCAGAAAAGGCAGGCCAGAAGAGACGGCGAAAACAAGCCGAGAGGGGGCGCACAAGGGAACGCACATCCGCAAAGGACTGGGGATTCCACGAATTCCCCAACCAGGATCTAAGGCAGCTCCATAGGAACTTGGCGAGATGGCAGCTGAAGAAGATATGATCGGTGGACTCGTTAGCCGAGCATAAAGCACAAGAGGTAGCAATAGCCTGGTTGCGCTTGTGCAACTGATCCGAGGAGGGAAGCTTAGCCCGGAAGGCTTGCCACATAAAGATCTTAATCTTAGGGGGAATATGAGCTTTCCAAAGACAGTTTTGTTCTACGGAACAGAAACACAACAAAATTAATCAGTACTAAATTTAGTTCCTTCTTCCTGGCCAACTACTAGGCCAAAACAAAACCAATTCCAATAGCATGCCACCTATAAAACCATGGCATGATGCTCACATAAGTTAGCTACTGCTCAACCGTACCGCACGAACACAAACCAATGTGGAAACAATAAAACCAAATTTCTACTGCCCATTCATGGAAAGGCTGATAATATCAAGAGAGGTCGGGGGAGACCAAACTTGACTTGGGAGGTGTGTGGAAGTTAGCTATCCACGTGCCAAAACCATGACTTGGTTTCGATATCTTTTGGTTTTCAGCTCTAGCCTACCCCAACTAGTTTGGGACTGATAGGCTTCGTTGTTGTTGTTGTTGTTGTTGTTGTATTCATGGAAAAGCTAGCAAAGTTATATCTCACAATTTTTGCATGATTTGAACAGTACAAGTTAACTTGAAAATTGTGAAAATTATAACAAAACCAACAATAGAAACACTGAACGAACAAGATCAGTCTATTTATGCAGCCTACCCTAAAAAAAACTATTTATCTACTACCCTATAAAAGCATCACAGGCGGAGATCCAAACCATCTACACATTTCAATCAACGAAATCCAACGATCCACACTGCTTTATGTTTACCACTAACCACGGCTTACTCCCACCAAATCCATATGTGCCCACTCCTCTCGACTCCCACGTCCCACTCCCACCACACCTTCAGACAAAATAGAACTCTCAGCCTCAACGCCGAACTGTCTCTTTATCAGTTTCACGCTTGTTGCTCATCGGCAGCTGTTGTTCAGACCGCAGCGCCCTGGTTCTGCACACTCCAGCTGCCACTCCATCGCCCGTCGCTCGTCAGTGGCTGCTGTCCCGACCGCGGCGCCCAGGTCCTGCACCTCCTTCTGCCGCCGTCTCCTGTCCTGTCACACTCGTGCGGCTGCTGCCCTGACCTCAGCACCCAGATCCTGCGCACGCTCCCCCATGCCTCGCCCCGCTACCTTCCTCTGCGCCCATCACCCCTGGTTACCACCCACCCCGAGGTCCCGGCGATGCTTCGACAACAGCGGCCATGCCTCCCCCGGCCGCACTTACGCCTCCCGTCGCCAAGGACAAAGTCATACCGGACCGCTTCGTTGTCAATAAAAAATCTCTCCCGGCGACCGTCGTGGCTCGCTCCTCCGCTCCACCGACCGCATCTCCACCTCCGTGCGGGACGACAGTTGAGTGTGACACGAGTCCCGTGCTCCAGCGATCTGACCATCGCCATACAGGACGATGATAAGTTCGGCAACCTCTACACAACTATCATCCTCCAAACGAATCCAAGCACCACAAGCCGCCGGCCGCCTAAAACCTACCCCACGCCACCTCGACCCCGTACTGTATTTTCATCTCCCGCTTCAACTGCAGCAGCGGTGGAGGACGACGCTATGAAGCGTGAGGTTGATGCAAGGCCGCCCCCCTGCCGGGAGGATCCAACAACCCTCCACCCACCATCAACGTGTCATCCAATTGCCCAAAGCCATGTGTTGCCTGTATGTTGTTCACACCACCGATTCACGCGCCTCCACCGTTACGCCATCCTAGATACGCAACCAGACTCTGCCCACACAACATCTATCGCTCTGGCTATGGTGTCTCCCTGGTTGCTACTGGAGTACTATCGTTTGGTTTAACTGTGTTGAGAATTCAAAGGTGATTTTTTATTTTTGTTAAGTTTTTAACACTCATTTTAGTATTGAGATTTATTTAATAACCCTGTCATTTTTACTTTAATAGGTCATACCCACTTTAGCACTAAGGGTGCGTTTGGTTGGTGTGATATCTCTCGATTGGCTAGGGATAGCCATTTTTACATGGCTAGCAGTTGTTTGGTTCAGTATTTTGAATGGACAAGGATAACCAGATTCCACGAATATGCTCACAAAAACTGGATATGCGGAACCGGCAAAAAGTGGCGGATATGGAGCGCCGACTTTTTGCTCGCGCTCCTCTAGGTCAGACACGGCTCGGGCGGCCTGTCGTCGCGGCGCGGGAGGCGTCCTCACGGCGGCCGGGGAGGTGCGCGTCGAACTTGTGGTGGAGGGTCTCGCCGGACGGGAGGCAGAGCCATGGCAGAGCCGACTTTTCGCTCACGCTCCTCTAGATCAGACACGACGCAGGCGACCTGTCGTCGCGGCGCGGGCGGCGGCCTCACAGTGGCCAGGGAGGTGGGCGTCGAACTTGCTGCGGAGGGACTCACCGGACGGGAGGCGGAGCAATGGCATGGAGATGCGGCGGCGCAACGGCAGGGGAGCCGGCCAAGGCGCGCGTCGCGACAGCAGGGAGCCAAGACGCGGCGGCAGGGGAGCCGGCCAAGGCGCGGGGGCGCGGCGGCAGAGGAGCCGACCAAAGACGCGGCGGCGACAGAAGAACCAGCCATGTGCGGCGCCGGCTCGTTCGTTCCATCAGCCATTCATCAACCCCTGGATATCTTCAACCACTTTTTTCATTTTCCTCAGACCTAGTGGATGAGGATACCCACATCCATGCAAATACATCCTTTCAACCAAACGCATCCTAAGATTTACTTTACATATGTGTCTACATCCTGATGAAAGATACAGCCGAGGAAGTTGTAATGATGGTTTCTACAAAGGAGCTTATTGGACCTAATGGCGGAGGCCCATGAACAAATTCAGTCGACCTGCATGTGAGCACACTCCATGTAAGAAAATTAAGATTTTATCATCAAAATGTTGTTTTTTCAGATTTGCGTGTATAAGTTGTTAGTAGCACAAAATACATATTTATGTTCTCCCATTTCTAACATACATTGTTAGTGAATACCTATTTCAGTTTTGGATACAAGATGATTGGTTTCTGAATTTCTATATGGCTATTTTTGTTCTCTTATTCTCCCATTTCTAACATACATTGTTAGTGAATACCTATTTCAGTTTTGGATACAAGATGATTGGTTTCTGAATTTCTATATGGCTATTTTTGTTCCCTTATTTCTAACTTGCCTTCAGCTATTGTTTATCACTCGAAAAATCAAAATATGTGGAATAGAGAAGGCTAATGTTGACAGCCGGTCGACCGGCCAAGCGTTTTTGCCGGTCGCCCCCGACCACAACAGCTTCTTCTTCCTTTTTCATTCAGATCAGATCAGTGTCCGTGCTGCTGCCCACCGCCAAGGGTCCTTGCGCCGCCTGCCCGCCGTCCTGGCCGCGTCCTCGCGTCACCGCCCCGCCGCCATGTTTGAGGCCACGCGCTGCCGTCCGCCGCCCGCCGCCATGGCCATGGCTCGAGGAGCTCGTCGCCGTGCTCCTGGGACCTCGCCGGCGTTCTCCCTCTGCCCAGATCCGGCGCCTCCCCGACCAGCCGCGCCCGCCCCGGTCATCCTCCGGCGAGCCCGCACCTCCCCGTGCCCCCACGTCGCCGGCCATGGCCGCCATGGCCATGAACAGCCATGTGCACAGCCATCATTTTTTTTTCCTACAACCATATCATATTTTTGCTACAAAGGAACAAACTGGTGTTTTTGCTACAAACGCACAATGTACAGGGGAATATCTGAGTATGTAATGTTGCAACCAGTGAACCATTTTGTTTCTACTGTTTTATGTTTTTGCTACTACCGGCCAAGATTTTTGCTACATCACCACTACGGAGCTACGACCTCGACGGCGGCGATTATAAATTTTGTTGCAACCGTTTTTTTCTGCTACAACCGTTGTATGTTTTTGCTACCGTCGTTGTATGTTTTTGTTACGCACAATGTTGCAACCGTTTAAATTTTTGCTTCCACAGTTGTGTATTTTTGCTACTACCGTTAAGAGTTTTTGCTACAATGAAAAAGTTATAAAGTGATTAGCGACGGCGGATTATGATTTTTTGTCGCAACCGATAGTAAAAATGCTACCACCAGCGATTAAAATTTGTTACCACAATTTTTTTTGCTGCAAAAAACACCAAAAATAAAAATGTTGCATCCGTGTACCAAAAAAGTTGCGAAAGTACCGCAAATGTTGCAAAGGTACCGCAAATGTTGCAGTCAAAAATGAAGGGGTACGCGCGAATCTGGACCGTTAAATCGCGGAGACTAGCGCCGGTCGACCGACGCCTATCACTGGCCAATAGAGAACGGATACGGGTAGTAAGTGTTGCTTTCTCATGCGGACTTAAAATCTATGTAATTCAAATGATTTTTGGAATTTAACTAATGTGCAAAAAACATACAAGGCTTGTGAGCTGCCATTTTTAACCGAATCCTTGTATAATTTCTCTTCTAGCTTAGCTATCAGCCTATTATGAAGGCCTTTTAGGATTCTTAATCTTAACTAGATATTTATACCTGTAGTAATCTTCTGCTATGATTTAATCCTGCAGCACACTTCAAGGTGTCTACTCATATTGCCAGGATTTTAGACATACGTATCCCCCTGTTTTGGTATGCTCTTTGAAGGCCAAGACCCTTTAGGAAGTCAAAAATTTATTAATTCAAACTAGAGATATTATACAAATTAATCCACCATGGGTACCAATCCAGGGAAGATATTGAGGCATTTGGAAGAAATTAAGATGGTCGTTGGTCGTTCCATGAGCCATTCGGCCACATCAATCAGTTTTTTATGATGATTCACATAGGCTGGCACCCAAATGATCATAGTAAATAGTTTTTCAACGCTAATGGTTAAAGAGACATATGACACTGAATGTGCTGAATGATGATACTTTGGATTTAATGAATATAGTTGTGTGCCTCGCATGATGCAGAGGCCAGGGGTTATCCTCTTCTCTTTTAAATGACGCTGAATGTGATCCTGGTTGTACTCTTTTCAGTAGTACGGCCCTGATTGAAACCGGTCTACTGTCTGCATAAGATTTTCTTGATCGGTTAACTGAAACCAGTCTTGTTGATTAACTGGTCGGTTAGACTAAGCAAGGGAAAATAACTGATATTCAGCCTACTTCCCAGTACTTCAAAACTATTGTTCTTTGCAGCAACTAAGACTCTTCCCGCCACTATGGTTGTGAAACTTCAACCAATGATGTGCTTGAGCCTCTTTATCACATAATTACCATTCTTTTGTTTGCAGCAGGTGGTAGCTCTTTCATGGTTGGAGTGAGCAGCTTGGCCTGGTACCACGTGCTACAATCCCACATAATCTGTCATCGCCTTCATGGCTGCCAGAGCCGGTGCTGAGTGGCGAAGGGAAAAGGTGGCGACACAGACGGTGAGCGGAAGATAAATAGAAGGAAGATTATTGTTGAGGTTGTTGTGTGCAGAAGTGTTCTGATTGCTTCTAGCATTAGGAAATAGATGCATATAAAGTTAAATTACAGCTTATAAGATTTTGGTAAAGATATACATATTATATTCAGATAAGCTATGTAATAAGTCCTATATGTACAATCAATCAACCATTTTAATTTATTAACTGAAAAAATCAATTGATCAACACGGGAGTAGTGTTTTGATCATATCTAAGAGGGAATTGATTTATTTTGTTCAAATATATATTTAAGAGAGGAATTAAAATATTCTTGATGAGGTTATAAGTTTATAACGCGTTGCACAGGAAAGCTTAGTTTAGTAGCAAGGTTGTAACAATGAAAATTGGGCGATGCTCAGATCCGCTTAAGCCTGCTAAAGCACCGAGCGGTAGCCTAGCGCTTCTCTTTCAGCCTAAGCACTGAACTAAGCATCGTAGAAATAAAGTGTGCATACGCGCTTGATTAAGCGTTGAGCAAGCAGGCGAAGCGTACTAAAGCGGTCATAGGCAGCAGGCCGTGGGTAGGAGAAAATAAAAAAGTTGATGAAAAAAGAGGGAAACACAGCTCTCAATAGGGCTTACTGAGGGGCTCTCTCGGGATACAAAGGAGAAAATGGGTTCCCCTCGCGTGCACAGAGAGCTTAGCGGTGGCGGCGGCAAATCAAGCTCCTCGGCGGCGACAAATCAACCTCACGCGCCGCCATCCTCCTCACAGCGCCCACCAATTCCTCAACCTCCTTGGCTCCCCTCCTTCCCCCTTCGCCGCCTCGCCCGTCAATCTTCCCCGCCTTCTCCGACTACAGACCTTGCCGCCTTCCTCCACCCTGAGCTCGCTCCCTGCCCACTTTAATTAGCAGTGTGGTGTCCCATATTCTGTTCATACGGCATCCGTACAAAACGCTTAAGCGCGCCTAGGCGTCGCTTAACTGTCATTGCACAAAGAAGTGGCCACCGTTCGCTCACGGACTAACGCTTTAAAAAACCTTGGGTTATAACGTGCATTGCACGTGCAAGCTTACTAGTGCTGCCAAAAGATCAACTTCTTTTGTTGATAATCATGTTCGCATGTTTTTGGCTGCATGATCCCAGGATTCAGGTTGATAATCAAGTCAAGTGAGAATTAGGCTCAGAGACAAAGTCAGGCTCACATGACTTGTTCCGCAGAAAAAAAAGAGGCTCACATGACTTGTTTATGTTGAAAGTTCAGTATTTGCTACTGATGGAAGCACCCATGGTATAGTATGTTTCCAAAAACAGGAGAACATGATTGTCAGCAATAGAAGTAGAACGTGTGCTGACACATTAACTTAGTTCTATTCTTGTTCATTCAATGTTTCTATTGTTGGTTTTGTCTAGAACAATGCTGAAATAATTCAGCTTTCGATCGGATAACCTTTTTTATAGTTTCCACAATGAGTTAGATACCATAGCTCTCCTGATTTTTATTATTAACATGCAAATGAAAGGCTCACAGAGTAGAACGCAGCAGCGTATGGTATCTAACTCATAACCATATGTACAAATCAAATAACTAGCTAGTTCAGAAATTAATCAAATCCATACAATTGACACATTAAAAAAGAAAACAAGAGAACATGCATTACCTGAGTAACCAATCAAAAAGATATACAGATAGCAAAAAGAAAAATGCAAATCACCTATTCAAACACACCTTAGAGATCTGCGTGTTCACATTTTCAGATTCGTCAACTTGTGTGTCATCCCTTCCGTCAATCTCAGTGTCTATAAGGGAAAGAATCATGAAAGTTTAATGAGAAGCTGGATCAACAAGAAAGAAAATTAAATGTGTGACCACAAATAGTTTAATTATTCTTGCAATGAAAAGTAAAGTAGATGAGATCAACAATTTTCAATTGAAATAATATATGTGATGAAAGAGATTATATCTGCAGAGGATGCTTAGCTTAGCATGGTAAAGTCGTGTAATCTAAAAATAGGTAAAAGCGCTAGGTCTTTGTCTCAACCTTCCTATTCTCCTCAAACCGAGCCATGCATATTTTAACCCAACGGGCCTTGGCAACATAAGGGGCCTTGTCCTGCAACACAAATCCATCCATGTATGTATCAACAACAAATCAGCACGGCAAAAGTTAGAGAAGATTAGAAGCTGCCTTACCGAATCGTTAAAGAATTTCCAGTTTTCAGCGGCTTGCTTTCTAATCTGAAAGTTTTCCCCGAGAAACAAATTATCAATTCATCCACGAAACAAATCATTATGCCTTCTGATAGAGGTAATGAGGCATTGAAGGGTGGAACTAACAGCATCTACGGACGGCCTGTCACAGACGTCTTTGAAGTGCTCCATCCAGAACATGTTCCTAACCAAATCATGGTCAAATCAGCGCAAAGAAACTGAAAAAGCAATCTGAAAAAGCGTGGAGGATCTCATCTCACTGGTAGACTTCCAGGGCGACTATTTCATCCTCTGCAATGATCATCGCCGCCAACCCTAGTTTAACATCGGACAGGTCGTGGGTCTTGGGCTTCTCCGCTCCATTGCTCTTCACCGCCAACCTGCGTGGAACATGGAACATCGAAAAGGTAGGTCATGGGTCGACGCACTAAAATTGACCTCTATTGCATCACAAGACACAAATCGATTGGATTCTTACTTGCCCTTTGCCTTGGTCCAGGGCTTCCGCTCCTCCGCTCCATCGCTCTTGGCTGCCGACCTGCGTAGGAATCCAAGGTTATGGATCGGCCGCTCGACGCACCAAAATTAGGAATGTCTCTTGCATCACAAAAACAAGATTCAGTGTGGATTCTTACTTGCTGTCCGTTGATGCGGTCTGCTTGCAAGCAGTCATGTCGGTTGTCTGAACAACAGGTGAGATCGGCGAGGACAGGAATCGAGCGCCGGAATTGAGGAGTTCCGGGCAAAGGAGGAAACGAGTGAGACGAGAGCTCAAAAAAAAATCTAGGGCATAAAAGAGATCGGGCCAAGCGCCTCTTTGGGCTTAGAGCATCTCAAGCCGCGCCCCATGAGCCCTTAAACCGGCGTTATTTGCGCCGGACGGACGAATTTCGTTCAATTGTGCCCTTAGGGCACAAATAGCGTCGAATTGGGTCTAATTTTAGTTCGGCGATCCCAAGCCGACCCGACACGTTGGGGTCGCTTGGAGGCGCCGGACGAAGCGAAAAGCGCCGAGTGGTCCACTTTTAGGTCAAACCGTCCAAAATCGGCCACCTCTCTCCCTACCACCCTTGCCGCCGACGGCGTCGCGCCGACGCAAGGCAGCCGTTGTCACGCCGCAAAAGGGTCGTTGCTCGCCCCGCTGTCCTTTCCCGACCTAGCACAGCGGCGGCTGGTCGGTTGGCGGCGTCCAGCCGAGCACACCGACGGCTGGTCGCGCTCTCCCCGCACCCCAAGTGTTCGGCGAATTGCCTGAACCACGCGTCGTGATGGACTCCAACGACGAGGTGCTCTTCGCCGTGCTGATGGAGGAAGAGGCCACCGCCGGCGCCCAGTACGAGGGGCACCTCCTGATGCTCGTCGCCCTGGGCGACCTGTTCGGCGCCAAAACGGCGCCGCAGCGAGGCGGCTCCAAGATGGGCCGCCGAAAATCAAAAGAGAGGCGACGTTCGGAGGGCTACTGCTTGCTCTACTCTGACTACTTTGCCGATGTTCCCCTGCACGGCGAGAAGGTATTCCGGCGCTAGTACGTATGGGCCGAAAGCTCTTTCTTCGCATTGTCAATTCACTCCGAGAGTACGACAGCTACTTCGTTTGCAAGAAAGATTGCACCGGCACAGTTGGGTTCTCCTCACTTCAGAAGTGCACAACGGCCGTGAGGATGCTTGCATACAGAGCTCCTAGTGATCAACAGGATGATTATGCATGCATGGTCGAGTCCAGCGCCCTTGAGTGTATGTACAAGTTTTGCAGAGCAATGGTGGGCTGCTTTGGAGGACAGTACTTGCGAGCACCCAATACTGAAGACACTGCTCGGATCCTAGCAGAGAATGAAGCAAGAGAAATTCCTGGGATGCTTGGAAGCATCGACTGCATGCATTGGGAATGAAAGAAGTGTCAATTTTCTTGGCAGGGGATGTACAAGGGCGCAAAAGGTCACTGCAGTGTGATACTTGAGGCAGTTACTACTCATGACCTCTGGATTTGGCACTCCTTCTTTGGCATGCCAGGAACACACAATGACATCAACATCCTGCAGTGCTTAAATGTCTTTGCCAGGCTTGTCGAAGATCATGCTCCTCCGGTAAACTGCGAGGTCAATGGGCACCAGTACAACAAGGGATACTACCTAGTTGATGGCATCTATCCAAGATGGCCAATATTTGTAACATCCCAAAATTCTCCGAATTTTGGAATGTTAATAAAGTTAAATAGATAATGATTGTTTGATTGATGTGTTTGATTTTCTCTGGGATTTAAAAACTTTTTGGAGTTTATGGAATATTAAAATGAGAGGGAATAAAATGACTTTCCCTAATATTCACCGTTGGTGTTTTGGAATTTATTATTTAAAAACAAAACCAACAAAATAAAATGAGGGAAGGTAATATGACTCCTTCAACTTATTAAAAGTTTGGAAAAGGTTTTAAATCTTTATTGGAATCCTTCTGAATATTCAAAACATTTTTCAACTCAACGAAATTCATTTGAGAGGATATAAAAGGACTTATCCCCATTTTTAATTTGTTGAAAAATAGTTTAAAATATTTTTGGGAGACTTTTTAATTTTACCATGGAGTTATAAATATTTTCTAAAAATATTTTTGGAATTTATTTATGCTCCGGAAAAATTTTAAATCAATTTTTGGAGTTTTCGGTATTTTTAAAATGCCAGAAAAGTATTTTAAAATATTTAAAAACAAGTTGCAAAGTTTTTATTTTATTTTAATATTTTGGTAAAGCCAAAAATTCAATTTTATTATTTTAAAAATATTGGAGAAGACGGAATTTTAAAATAAATTTCCGTGATTTTTCTAATATTGTTTTGGGCCTAATGGGCCTGGTCTGGGTTTTTTTTCCCGCAGACCGATTTTGTATTTATCTCGGATTTAAAAAAAAGATTAGGGGCTGGCTATAAATAGCCCCGATTAGGGCTAAATTATTTTCGCTTAGCGTTTTAGGGTTAGCTCTAAATTAATTCGCGGGACCCGCCGCCGCCGACATCATCGCCGGAGTTTAACCGGAGTTCGCTGGAACTTCGCCGGAGTTGCATTTTTTCGCCGTTTTCGAGGTAATTTTCCGGAGCCGCCGAGTAGCCGCCGTCCCCACGCCTCACCGGAGCACCCCGCCGCCCTAGCGCCGCCGCACCGCCACCTCACTGGCCCGCCGCCGCCGGCTATGCGCCCGCACCGCCGCCGCGCCATGGGCCACGGCTCCCCACGCGCTCGCGCCCGCCCTGGCCTCGTGCGCCCGCGCCCCTGGCCGCGCCTGCGCCTCCGCCCCGCCGCCCTCTGCCGCGCCCGCCGCCGCCCCCTGCTCGCCTGGCCGGAGCAAGCCCGAGCTCCGAGCCCGAGCCATGGCCGGTCTCCTCTGTCCCGTGCGTGCCCGTGGAGAAGAAGGCTTTGGAAAAAAAGTCAAAACGCGGTTTCAAAAAAAAATTCCAGATCTGGATCCAAACCGCCCGGGGACCCGATTGCGTTTTTCAGAAAAATTTTATTTACGTACGGGTCCTTTTTTTACAGTAGAGCACCCCGGTACCCCCGGTGTCACCCCGATACCGTTTTTGCAACTACTTTTTAACCGTAACTCGGAATCGAGTGATTCTAGTTGCTTTGCGACCGTGTAGAAATTCTCTAGCCAGTGGACCAAGTGTTACAGAAGTTTGGACTTTTTAAATTTGGATCCCAAGCTGATCCAAATTTGGACTTCCAGCAGCCGTAACTTTTTACCGGTGCGCCCGTTTGCGCCGTTTCTTTTTGCGTTGGATCACTCGTTCCATGTACCTTCTGTTCATTTCATGTGTACATGAAATTCACAAGTTTTTTGATCTGTTTAAATTCAAATTCAATTCAATTTTGCACCTGCTATGACCTATGTTGTAGTATTCCGTTTCACGTGATTCTTTTTGCATATTGGATCATATGAGACATCTTATCGACAATATCCACATACCATTCATATTGTTATGATCTTTACCTTGATTTCATAATTCCTTTATCATAATTTTTGTATTGACAATTCCTTATCCGTTGACTCTCTCGAGTTCACGTTCCACCGATCACCTTCGAACACATCGACACCTTTGCACTTCAAAGCTTTTGTTTTATTACTAAAACCTTTGTGATTGTTTTGTTGATCTTATGTTTTGTCCTTGTGGTGTGATTGCTTATTGAGTTCTTTGTTGACGATAGATTTCTCGGAGTGTGACGAATAGAGTTGAATGGAACGTGAGAGCGAAGATCTTCATCGAATGTATAAGGCAAGTGATGCTTTGACCATACTCATACCTATATTTTCTATATGCATTATGTTAAGAAATATCACCCTATTGCATGATAGGTAGTTTATTTTACTGTTGCTGCAAAACCAGTTAGGATAGCCACATGTTTTGACTTGTCTACCGTAGATCAACCTAGCCATGTTGTTGCTTTATTGCTATGCTTTGTAGACGTGGTTTGGGTTGTGTAAATTCATGGAGTGCTTGTGAGCTATTTAATAATTGGTGTAGCAACTGTTTAATAAATAGAAATCATCTCTGGACGGGCAGGGAGTGCTTCCTGGGGGCTCGTGCCTTATCTAAGGTCGAGACCAGGTTGTACCCCTAATGGTTGGCTTGGTGGTTGACAACACGTCATGGCGAGTACCCTCTGACGTAGTGGGCGCCGTACATGCTCAAAAAGATCAGACATACTTGGTGACTAGGAGCTTACATGTACAGCCGCTGGCCATATGGGCTCTGGCTTAGTTGAGTATGATGTAGGAAGCCTCTCCCGTGCAAAGCTAGCAGATGTAGATGTGATAGGTGGTACCGGCTTGCCGTTGGGTGTAGGTGACCTCTTCTGAAAGACTTCGTCTCAATCTTCGGGTTGAGTCCAGCGGGGAAAGTGTACTAACCTCTGCAGAGAAAAAAACTAATCATGATTAGCCGTGTCCCCGGTTATGGACATCCTTGAGCTACTAGACATTACTATTACTGGAGGATCTTGACATATGAATCACCTTAATAATTTGAGTGGGCAAGATTAAATAAGGGTGTGGTGTTGGAACTGGTGTGCCCAGTTCGTTCTTAAGTAGTAAGTTCAACTTAAAATTTTGACTAGTTTAGTTCAGGAGAAAATTGGCTTTCTGCAAAACAAAACCATAAGCCTTTCCTTTGACTTACCCTGCATGTAGTTGTAGGTCCTTTATATAAACTTTTCCGTGTCACTTGCCGTACAAATCAGATGTACTGACCCGTTGTCGGGCTGTAACCTTCGGTGTTGCAGGTTTTTCAGACGATTAGTAAGGTGTGTTAGGGGTTGCGAGTCTACACTCAGCATGTTGGCATGTGGCTGTTGATGGACTCCACGTTATTTGCTTTTGCTTCCGCTATATTTATATTGAATAAGCTAGCCGTGAGCTATGCAACTTGTTATTTATTTACTCTGGATCATACGTTGTAATAATGATGCACTTGTACTTTGATATACATCTATAATACCGTGTGTGCCAGCGAGTTCGACCCAGGGACTGGCACTTGAACACAGAGACTTAAATTCTGTGGGAATTGGGTCGTTACAATATTTGTGAAGACTATCTCATACCCTGTGCCAGGAGGGAAGTACGCCCACTTTGCCAAGTGTCAGGAGCAAGAAAAAATAGCGTTTTTAGAAACTAAACGCTACGCTATGCAGATTTCACTCGCTACGACGCTATTCGCGCTAAATACGGCAATAGCGCGCTATAGCACGCATCGACGCTATTTTTTCGACGGTGTTTTTTTAGACGGATTTTTCATCAGCCAGCCCACTGTACTTTTGGGCTTTCTGGCCTAGACCAAGCGCATCGCTGGTTCCTAAAGTCCTAAGTCCTTATTTCTGCTATTCTGGACATTGCTTGTTGGATGTTTAATTTATCTGTCTACTTTGTTTGTCTGAAATCTGAATGTATGAACTCTGAACAATGCTATATGCCTAATTTGGACCATGCTTTGTTATCTGAACAATATTTTAGCCTTGGTTTTAGCTGCTGAAATCTGTCATTTGTGTTGTTAACTTGCTATATCTCTCATTTGTATGCTATACGCTGAAATCTGAATAATATTTTGTGAAACGCTATTTTGCAAAATAGCGCGCTATTAGCACGCTATAGCGTTTATAGCGTTTTTTTGAAGGCTGCACTATTTTAAATAGCGCGCTATTTAAAACCTTGGTCAGGAGTCTTGCAGGAAGGATGCCGAGCGGGCATTTGGGGTGCTCCAATCATATTTGCCGTTGTCCGGTACCCCGCTCAGACTTGGTCGAAAGATCGAATGTGGGAGGTGATGAATTGTTGTGTCATCTTGCACAACATGATGATTGAGAGCGCGAAAGAGGATCCAGTGTATGACTCTGAACCATATCTCAACCAGGGGCCTCTTGCAGTCGTTGATCACGAGATACCGCCAGATTGGACATCATACCTGAACATGCGTTAAGAGATCCGAGACCTGCAACTGCATCATCAATTGCAAGAAGATCTAGTGGATCATCTATGGATGCGCAAATGCAATGCCTAGTTTGATTTTTACTATTTTAGTATTTGTGTCGAACTATGTATTTGTACTGCATGTTGTGCGTCGAGCTGCGCCGAATTTGCGCCGAAATTTCATGTTTGCGTAGCCGAAAGTAGTGAATTTACGCCGAAATAGAACCGAATCTGGGACGAATTTGCGCCCACTTCAGGAGCCCGGGGGGCGACCTTGGGGCCGCGGCTGGGGGTCGATCGCCCCAAGCCTTTTCGCCCCCCGAGCGCCCCCAAGCGGCGCTAAAATAGCGTCGAAAAACGGCTTGGGGGCGAATGGTTGGAGATGCTCTTAGGCCATGTTTGTTAAATCTTTTGCTTCTGCTTTTGCTGCTTTTTTATTTTGGCCAAGAAGTCATAAAAGGTCCTAAGGGCCTATTTGGGACTACTTCGCTCCATAAAAATTAGCTCTACTTCATTAAATTTATTTCAGAGCAGCTTTATTTAGGAGTTGTAGATTTATCAAAGAAAAGTTTTATCATGTTTGGCTTGCAGCTTGTTCCAGCTTTAAGAATAAAAAAATTGGTGGAAAAGATCTAACTGATTGGTTGATGAAGGGGTATCCACTTACGGCAGTGGTGGGTAATAAACCTTCAAATCCAGCTTCTAGATTTTATATGAAGCACCCCCTGAGAAGCTTCACAACAAACAGGGAGTTGTACCCCAGATTTTAGTTTATTTGCGGAGCGATATATCATGGAGTTACCCCCATTTGGCTTTTGTTTCTTGGAGCAATATAGCAACTGAAAGTAAAAGCAGAAAAGTAAATAAGCGTGTAAACAATGATGAGAATATGGACCGGGGTCTCGTGATGTTCACTACTGATGTCTCTCTCCCAAAAGACGATAAAACTGCTATGCGAGGTAAAAATTTTACAGATGGGCAATTGACAGAATTATAAACGCACCACAATGTTAACTATGCTACAAAAGAAAGGAAGAGGCTCAAAAGCATGGGCAGTACGCCAAAATAAGTAGACCGAAATCCAACTGCATCTACTACTAATCATCTACCTTGAGATATCTATCCAGAACATCTCGCTGGTATTAAGTTGCGAACCCCCACCCAAAGTGTAAACCCAAAGCAACAAACAACTGCATTAAAAAGCACTTTGCGTAAAGTAAACAATCCTTGCAACCGCGGTTACAAGCACCGTTGTTTTCCTCCTTGTGGCAACATCACATCCCCTAGACTCATGTTTCTGTCACTCAAGTGTGTCATCAGGGAGCATGAACCCACAATCGAGCATAACATTCCCTCTTGGAGTTACCACCTACAACTTGGCCAAAGCAATAAACAGCAACGGAGAACATGCAAGAATTAGTTAGGAACAAAAATATAAAAGATAAGAACCAAATATATTACTCTATCACAATCTGAACATAATCTCATAATCCATCAGATCCCATCAAACTCATCATAGCAACAACAGAAAGATTACACATGTGCATCGATCATGTAGGGCAGCTCACGAGGTCTAAACCATGAAGAACAAAGAGGGGAGGAGAACATCACATAGCTACTGATCACGGACCCATGGTCCAAAGGAAACTACTCACGGCACATCCGGGAAGCATCCATGGTGGAGGGGAAGCTCCCGGAGGTCGATCCTCCCTCCGGCAGGGTGCCGGTGATACGTCCAAAACGTATCTATAATTTCTGCTTGCTCCATGCCTCTTTTGTGTGATATTGCTATGATATTGATGAACTTCCATACACTTTTGATCATATTTGGACTAACCTATTAACTTAGTGCACCCCAGTGTCAGTTCATGTTTTCTATTGTTTTTCTATTTCAGGTTTCCCCCTTATTAAAAGTACCAGAAAAATTCCGGGAAAAATATAGGAAAAATCAGCGTACCGGAAGCTTGGAGAAAAGCCCTAGAGGGGCCAGAGGGGAGCCAGGGCCCCCAGGCGGCCAGAGGGTGCGGCCCCACCCCTGGCCGCGCCAGGGGGGCGCCTGGAGTCCCTGGCCCACCTCTGGCTGCCCCTTTCGCCTATTTATTCCCCGTGACGAGAAACCCTCAGGGACGGAACCCTTTTTCGCGATCTCTCCTCTGTTCCGCCGCCGTCGCGCTTCCCAGATCGGGAGCACCAGAAGACCTCCTCCCGGCACCCTGCCGGATGGAGGAACCACCTCCGGGAGCTTCTCCACCACCATGGATGCTTCCCGGATGAACCGTGAGTAGTCCACCTTGGACCATGGGTCTATGATCAGTAGCTATGTGATGTTCTCCTCGCCTCTTTGTTCTTCATGGATTAGACCTCGTGAGCTGCCCTACATGATCGAGTCACATATGTAATCTTTCTGCTGTTGCTATGCTGATTTTGCTGGGATCCGATGGATTATGAGATTATGTTCAGATTGTGATTGAGTTATATATTTGATTCTCTTATTTTATATTTATGTTCTTGAGTAATTCTTGCATGTTCTCCGTTGCTGTTTATTGCTTTGGCCAAGTAGTAGGTAGTGACTCCAAGAGGGAGCGTTATGCATGATTGTGGGTTCATGCCCCCCCGATGACTAGCTTGAGTGACAGAAACATGAGTCTAGGGGATGTGTTGTTGCTACAAGGGGGAAAACAACGGTGCTTGTACTTGCGGGTGCAAGGATTATTTACTTTATGCAAAGTTATTTAATGCAGTTGTCCGTTGCTTTGAGTTTACACTTTGGGTGGGATTCACAACTTAATACCAGCGAGATGTTCTGGATAGATATCTCAAGGTGGATGATTAGTGGGTAGATGCAGATGGATGTCGGTCTACTTGTCTTGGCGTACCGCCCGTGCTTTTGAGCATCTTCCTTTCTGCATAGCATAATTAGCATTGGTTTGCACACATAATCTTGTCAATTGCCCAGCTGTAATTTGTTTACCTCGCATTGCTATTTTATCGTCTTTTGGGAGAGAGACATCACTAGTGAACATCATAGGACCCCGGTCCATATTTCTACTACTGTTTACACCTTCAATTTACTTTCAGTATTTACTTTTCCACAACTATCACTATCATTATTATCCCGTGCGTTTATCCTTTGTAAACAACAAGGCCGGAGGAATTGACAACTCCTCTGTACTCATTGGGAGCAAAGCTATCTGTTGTGTGTGCAGGTCCAGGTGAAGTAAGCAACCTTAGGTAGTAAACGGCGTCATTGTTCACTTCACCACCTACTTGTATCTGTTGGAGTCCTACTGGTTCGATATTCAACCTTAGCATCTTTGCTAAGGGAAACTTGCTGCTACGCTACATCTCACCTTCCACTTGGGGTAACCAACGAGGAGCGAGAAGTATCTCGTGTATTTTCTGGCGCCGTTGCCGGGGACTCCACTCTTCAAGATAGGGGAGTTGCACACTATCTTTTATCTTTGCTTTTTAGTCTTGTTTGTTTACCTTTCAATATTTGCATCAGTGTCTTTATCAAAAATCCAAAAAAATAGTATGTCTAGTTCCTTAATTGCCAATCAATGTCTGACTTCTTTGAAACCAGATCTTATTGGCGTGGAGGATTCACCGAGGATCAACAAAAGTGGTACAAGGAACACCGCTTGTCTCAAAAGGGGATACACTTATGGAAACAAATACATCAGTTGTATGAGTATGCTAGAAACTTGTGCTCAATATATAATATATCTTTCTGCAGGGATGAATCCTGTTGCTTTATGAGGCACAAACACCTTACTTTCCAATGTGAGTACAATGATGATGAAACCTTAGCTTCTTATGCTAAGAGAAGCTATGATTTTTATGATGCAGAGGGAATAAAAGAATTGTTGCTTATAAGGGTGCCTATGACATTACTTCTCTTCTTAAAAATATTGATGATGCCCCTTACAAATCTGAGAGTCTTGCTATACTTAACTATTGTTTGGAAAATTACGATGCAAATTATTATATTACTGATCATCTTGAGAGAATCTCTCCCCCAAAGGAAGAGACTAATGATTTACAGGACTCTATGTAAGAAGAAATTGCTGAACCTGAAAACTCCTTGGATGAAAAAGAGGAGGAGAGTGACGAACAAAAGGAGGAAGAATGGAGCCATCCACGTCTACCTTCTAATGAGAGTAACTCTTTGACTCTTACCTTATATGAGTGTTATGATCCCATGGATTCTTTTGAAATATCTCTTTTTGATGAAGTTGATGCCTTCTATGCTTATGGCCGTGATGCCACTATGGATGATGCTTACGAAGATGAACTTGCTATAGTTCCTCATGTTAAGTATGAAATTTTTGCTATTTCACCCACACTTGATTGTCCTATTATCCTTTTGAAATATCCAACTTATATTCCGGAGAATTGTGCTCTTATCAAGGCTCAATGTGATGGGTTGCATTTATCTTATAATCCTAAAGACCGTGTTGAAAACTATACACGTGTGCTTGTAGGTTATGACCAACATGATTTATGTGATAGTTATATTCTTGATGTTGTTCATGATACTACTGAAAATTATTTTGAGAGAGGGAAGTTTGGTTGTAGAAACTTCCATATTACTAAAACTCATCTCTTTATGTTGAAAGTTTTGAAGATGTTCTTGTTCCACCTTCCTATGCATGTCACTTTGTGCTTCTTCGATTTATTTTCTTATGAGATGCCTATGCATAGGAAGTGGGTTAGGCTTAAATGTGTTTCATATTTGCTTCTTGATGCTCTCTTTTGCTTCAAATCCTTATTCTTACGAGAGCATCTTTTAAAAATCTTTAAGCCTAGCTAATGGCTTTAAAGAAGCGCTTTCGGGAGGCAGCCCGCAACGAATTTAGGATTTCCTTTTTGTTTTTCTTCTGTTTTTAGTGGTCTTGATGATTGTTACTACTGTAGCAACATCATTGTATCTCTACTTTTCAAGCTTTGTGCCTTTTATAGCCTCATATGACAAGGGAAGTAAAAGTTGTGACATGTTGTCCAGAAAACAGATTCTGTCCTCGTGACTAGAAAAATCAGAGAAAATCCCAGTTCATCTTTTTGAGCTGAAATTTCTACACAGAGTGATCTATACAATTACAAAACTTTTGTATGTTCTGAGTTTTTTTATTTCAGTTGCAGAAGTATCCCTAAAAAATTCTTTACTACCTGCTGGTCTGTTTTTCACAGATTCTGTCCTGTTTTGCCTTTTCTTCGTTTTGCAAACCTTAATCTTTCTTTTTCTTTGCAAAACCTTTTTGGAAATCTTGAGAAACAGTAGCTCTTCAAGATTATCTTTATTTACAGTAGATAAAAATTATTTTATTATGGGTACTAACCTCGCTAATCAGATTATGATGAGTTATGTATGAAGGGAGTTTTCAAGTGTGCGAGGGAGGATGATGAAAGAAGATGAAGAAGTGTCAAGCGTTCAAGCTTGGGGATGCCCCATGCATCCCCAATAAATATTCAAGGAGACTCAAGCGTCTAAGCTTGGGGATGCCCCCGTGCATCCCCTTCTCCATCGACAATTATCAGTTCGTCTCTCGTTTCACTATATTTTTATCGCTTCATGCATTATGTGCTATGCTTGGAGCGTCTTGCTCTTAGGTTTTGTTTTTAGTTTTCTTTAGCTTTGCTTGTTGTTCATAACAAGTTAGAACCCATCTTTCTTTGTGTGGGAGAGAAACACGCTCCACTTCCAAAATTTAGAACACAACATAGGACTTTTCATGCTTATCTTTGCTGTGTTTGTTTTTTATCTTTCCATAGCTACTGTCATGTTTTGCTCTTAGTTTTCATGCTTATCTTTTCAAAGATATTTTGTTTAGTTTGTTGCTGGAACTCTCTTGAGTTTTCATGTTTATCTTGTTTAGAGAGTTTGCCCGTTGCACTGAGTTTTGTCTCTTGACTTGAAGTAGGTAATTGAGGTTGCTATTCTTTTGTAGTAGTAACTTGCAATAGCTTTGAGGTATTGTTTTGAGTAATGTTTGGACTTTTGGTGTCAAGAGCTTTAGCCTATTAGTGATAGATGACGTATTTTGGGAAATCCGTGTTTATTTTCAAAAACCTACAAATTAGTTGAGAACTCTAGCTACTAGATGGATCACTACTCTTCTGAGGGGTCGAATATTAGAGTACACTCACGTAACATGGGTCGAGGATGCGCAAGGATAACCAAACCCCCATACACTCCTCCTCGGGGTACTTGTATCTTTGTGAAACCTCCTTATTAGATTGAGAGTTACCGATAATAAGTGCATGAGTTCTTCAGACTAATGTGAGTATTCGAAAGTTGACACTTCCACCTTCCCATATTTTGCTAGCCTTTTATGTGCCGTGCATTGCTTTCTTCTAACTCCGAGAGTTAGCGTCCACCTTCACCAGTACATCCAAACCCTTGGCACGATACGCTCTGTCATCATAAGCCTCCTTATATCCTTGCTCAAAACATCCACCATACGTACCTATCAAGGAATTTCCATAGCCTTTCCGAGATATATTTCCATGCAACATCCATCTTCTCATGACTTGATCTTCATGTCATACATGCTAATTGCTTGATCGATGAGCCGCATGCTAGTTGGGCCTTGCCTAATAATTGCTACATGACGCGCTAGTATCATTGCATATCCTGCTACACTGGCAGAGGCATACATTTGCATACATCATGAGAGTTACATCTTCTTTATGATTTGAGTACCTTGTAAAGTGTGAAAGATTTTCTATACTTCTTGTAATATATAGAGTGTTGCCCCTAAAGTGAGGAAAAGATCCCAAAGTGGACAAAATCAAAAGATCCCAAAGAGGAGAAAATCAAAAGATCCCAAAGAGGACAAATGAGAGAGAGATAGAAAGAGCCATTGAGGCCACCAAAAATACAAAAAAATAGAAAACGAGAAAAAGAAATAAAAAGAGAGCAGGGGCCACACTACTATTCCTTTTGAGAGATCCACACTCGTACTCCCTCTTATATCTTGTACTCCATAGAGATTATCATTCATGCATATAGCTATGTGGGGACCTTCACACTATAGAACTTGGCTTGTATATTCCAATGATGAGCCTCCTCAAAAGAGCTCTAGGTCTTCTTGAGCAAGCAAGTTGGATGCACCCCCACTAGTTCCATTGGAGAGCTTACCTTAGCTCATATGTGCATCTGTTGCATGGCAATCCCTACTCCTCACATCATATCTATCATTTGGCTTTCTCTCGCCTATGATTGTCCTCATTGATGTGAGCCTTTCACACCTTTTTGTCTTCCTCCTCCACCATATTCTCTCTTTGCCATCCTAAGTGTCAACTTTCTTGCTTACGCTCATTCATTGCATGAGTGCTCAAAATGTCGAAAAAGAGTGGATCATTTTGACTTGTACCTGGCTAGTGGTCTGGGGATGAGTCAAGATAAGATTCCAAAGAAGACCAAGTGTGACACTTTAGTAGATTGAGTTCTCAACATAAAAATACTTTTTCTCGTATATCCCTATCCCCTTTCTTGCACGCAAACACCATTTGGAGACATTCGAGTCACGGATAGCGAGAGCTCTTGCACCTTTATGTTCTTATGTTGCTTGTTTCAATACTAAATATAGACTCTTGCCTGTTATGACTTGAATTGAATTACATGCCTTGAGTACTTTACTTAAAAGTTTTTATATAGTTGTTAGCATGTCACCACAGAAATTATGCTTGTTATCATTTACCTACTCGAGGACGAGCAGGAATTAAGCTTGGGGATGTTGATACGTCCAAAACGTATCTATAATTTCTGCTTGCTCCATGCCTCTTTTGTGTGACATTGCTATGATATTGATGAACTTCCATACACCTTTGATCATATTTGGACTAACCTATTAACTCAGTGCACCCCAGTGCCAGTTCCTGTTTTCTGCTGTTTTTCTATTTCAGGTTTCCCCCTTATTAAAAGTACCAGAAAAATTCCGGGAAAAATATAGGAAAAATCAGCGTACCGGAAGCTTCGCGAAGAACCCGAGAGGAGCCAGAGGGGAGCCAGGGGAGCCCCAGGAGGCCAGAGGGCGCGGCCCCACCCCTGGCCGTGCCAGGGGGGGTGCCTGGAGCCCCTGGCCCACCTCTGGCTGCCCCCTTTCGCCTATTTATTCCCCGTGACGAGAAACCCTCGGGGACGGAACCCTTTTTAGCGATCTCTCCTCTGTTCCGCCGCCGTCGCGCTTCCTAGATCGGGAGCACCAGAACACCTCCTCCTGGCACCCTGCCGGAGGGAGGAACCACCTCCGGGAGCTTCTCCACCACCATGGATGCTTCCCGGATGAACCGTGAGTAGTCCACCTTGGACCATGGGACTATGATCAGTTGCTATGTGATGTTATCCTCCCCTCTTTGTTCTTCATGGATTAGACCTCGTGAGCTGCCCTACATGATCGAGTCACATATGTAATCTTTCTGCTGTTGCTATGCTGATTTTGCTGGGATCCGATGGATTATGAGATTATGTTCAGATTGTGATTGAGTTATATATTTGATTCTCTTATTTTATATTTATGTTCTTGAGTAATTCTTGCATGTTCTCCGTTGCTGTTTATTGCTTTGGCCAAGTAGTAGGTAGTGACTCCAAGAGGGAGCGTTATGCATGATTGTGGGTTCATGCCCCCCCGATGACTAGCTTGAGTGACAGAAACATGAGTCTAGGGGATGTGTTGTTGCTACAAGGGGGAAAACAACGGTGCTTGTACTTGCGGGTGCAAGGATTATTTACTTTATGCAAAGTTATTTAATGCAGTTGTCCGTTGCTTTGAGTTTACACTTTGGGTGGGATTCACAACTTAATACCAGCGAGATGTTCTGGATAGATATCTCAAGGTGGATGATTAGTGGGTAGATGCAGATGGATGTCGGTCTACTTGTCTTGGCGTACCGCCCGTGCTTTTGAGCATCTTCCTTTCTGCATAGCATAATTAGCATTGGTTTGCACACATAATCTTGTCAATTGCCCAGCTGTAATTTGTTTACCTCGCATTGCTATTTTATTGTCTTTTGGGAGAGAGATATCACTAGTGAACATCATAGGACCCCGGTCCATATTTCTACTACTGTTTACACCTTCAATTTACTTTCAGTATTTACTTTTCCACAACTATCACTATCATTATTATCCCGTGCGTTTATCCTTTGTAAACAACAAGGCCGGAGGAATTGACAACTCCTCTGTACTCATTGGGAGCAAAGCTATCTGTTGTGTGTGCAGGTCCAGGTGAAGTAAGCAACCTTAGGTTGTAAACGGCGTCATTGTTCACTTCACCACCTACTTGTATATGTTGGAGTCCTACTGGTTCGATATTCAACCTTAGCATCTTTGCTAAGGGAAACTTGCTGCTACGCTACATCTCACCTTCCACTTGGGGTAACCAACGAGGAGCGAGAAGTATCTCGTGTATCAGCCGGGAAGAGGTCTGCTGGCGCTCCCGATCTTGGAAGCGCGGCGGCGGTGGAACAAAGGCGAGACCGCGAAAAGGGTTCTGTCTTCGGAAGTTTCACGTCACGGGAAATATATAGGCAAATGGGTACAGCCAGGGGGGCCACCAGAGTCAAGGTGCCCCTTGGCGCGGCCAGACCCTAGGCCGCGCCAGGTGGCCGCCTGGGTCCCTGGTGGTGGCCCCCCGGCCCTCCTTCAGGGTTCCGGAAGCTTCCGTTGCGCTGATTTTTTATCCGGTTTTTCCTGAATTTTTGGAGCACTTTTAATATGGGGGAAACGTGGAATAGAAAAACAACAAAAAACAGGAACTGGCACTGTGGTGCACTGAGTTAATAAGTTAGTCCAAGTATGATCAAAAGTGTATGAAAGTGTATCTAGATCATAGCAATATCACACAAAACATGCATGGAGCAAGCAAAAATTATAGATACGTTTGGGACGTATCAGCATCCCCAAGCTTAATTCCTGCTCGTCCTCGAGTAGGTAAATGATAACAAGCATAATTTCTGTGGTGACATGCTAGCAACCATATAAGAACTTTGAAAAGTAAAGCAATCAAGGTATGTAATTCAATTCAAGTCATAACATGCAAGAGTCTATATTAGCATTGAAACAAGCAACAAAAGAACATTAGGTGCAAGAGCTCTCGTTGTCCGTGACTCGAATGTCTCCAAATGGTGTTTGCGTGCAAGAAGGAGATAGGGAATACGAGAAAATATTTTTTTGTTGAGAACTCTATGTACTAAAGTTTCACACTTGGTCTTCTTTGGAATCTTATCTTGACTCATCCCCAGACCACTAGCCAGGTACAAGTCAATTTGATCCATTCATTTTTGATATTTTGAGCACTCATGCAATGGATGAGCGTAAGCACGAGAGTTGACACTTAGGATGGCAAAGAGAGAAATATGGTGGAGGAGGAAGGCAAAAAGGTGAGAAAGGCTCACATCAATGAGGACAATCATAGGCGAGAAGGCCAAATGATAGATATGATGTGAGGAGTAGGGATTTCCATGCAACGGATGCACATATGAGCTAGAAAGCTCTCCAATGGAACTAGTGGGGGTGCATCTAACTTGCTCGCTCATGAAGACCTAGATCTCTTTTGAGGAGGCTCATCCTTGGAATATGCAAGCCAAGTTCTATAGTGTAAAGGTCCCCACATAGCTATATGCATGAATGATCATCTCTATGGAGTACAAGGATAAGAGGGAGTACTAGTGTGCATCTTTCAAAAGGATAGTAGTGTTTCCCCTTTCTCTCTTTTTAGTTTTATTTTTCTCTTTTTTGTATTTTTTTGGTGGCCTCAATGGCTCTTTCTATTTAACTCTCATTTGTCCTCTTTGGGATCTTTTATTTTGTCCACTTTGGGATCTTTTATTTTGTCAGCTTTGGGATCTTTTCCTCACTTAAGGGCAACACTCTAAGTTAAAAGAGGGTAAAGAAGATATTTCACACTTTACAAGGTACTCAAACATAAAGAAGATGTAGCTATCATGATGTATGCAATGTATGCCGCTGCCAGTGTAGCAGGAACATGTATGACGTGAAGATCAAGTCATGAAGAGGTGGATGTTGCATGGCAATATATCTCGGAAAGGCTATGGAAATGCCTTGATAGGTAGGTATGGTGGCTATTTTGAGGAAAGATATAAGGAGGTTTATGATGACATAGCGTATCATGCCAAGGGTTTGGATGTGCCGGCGAAGGTGGACGCCAACTCTCGGAGTGAGAAGGAGGCAATGCACGGCACGGGAGAGGCTAGAAAATATGGGGAGGTGGAAGTGTGAACTTTCAATACTTATATTTGTCCGAAGAACTCATGCACTTATTATCGGTAACTCTCAATCTAATAAGGAGGTTCACAAATAGACAAGTACCCCGAGGAGGAGTGTATGGGGGTTTGGTTATCCTTGCGCATCCTCGACTCATGGTACATGAGTGTACTCTAATATCCGATCCCTGAAAAGATTAGCGATCCATCTAGTAGCTAGAGTTCTCAACTAGTTTTGTAGGTCTTGAAAATAAACACGGATTTCCCAAAATACGACACCTATCACTAATAGGCTAGAGCTCTTGACACCAAAAGTTCAAACATTACTCACAAAAATACCTCAAAACTATTGCAAGTTACTACTAAAATTAAATAGCAACCTCAACTACCTACTTTCAAGACAAGACACAACTCAGTGCAACAACCAACTCTCTTAACAAGATAAACATGAAAACTAAAGAGAGTTCCATCAACAAACTAAACAAAAGCCAAGGCTCTTGCTAAAGGCAAACTAAGACTAAAACTAAACATGGCAGTAGCTACGAAAAGATAAAGAACACACAACAGTAAAAAGATAGGCATGCAAAATCCTATGATGTGTTCTAGATTGGAGTGGAGCGTGTTTCTCTCCCACACAAAGTAAGATGGGGTATAAATTGTTATGAACAGCAAGAAAAGCTAAAGAAAACTAAAAAAATAAAACCTAAGAGCGAGACGCTCCAAATATAGCACATAACGCATGAAGTGGTAAAACAATAGTGAGACGAAGGACGAACTGATGATTGTTGATGGATAATGGGATGCAAGGGGGCACCCCCAAGCTTAGATGCTTGAGTCTCCTTGAATATTTATTGGGATGCATCGGGGAATCCCCAAGCTTGAGCGCTTGACACTCCCGGATCTTCTTTCATCATCTTCCATCGCACACTTGAAAACTCCCTTCATACATAACTCATTATAAGCTGATGAGAGGTTAGTACCCTTAATAAAATAATTTTTCCCACTGGATATAGAGATATTCTTGAAGAGCTACTGTTACTGAAGATTGCCAAAAGGTTTTTGCAAATAAAAAGCAAGCTTAAGGTTTGCAAAAGTAAGGAGAGGCAAAACGTGGCAGAATCTGTGAAAAACAGAACATCAGGTAGTAGAGAAATTTTTCGGTGCACTTCTGCAACTCAAATAAAAAAACTCAGAACATACGATAGTTTCACAATTGTATAGATCATGCTGTGTAAATAATTGAGCTCAAAAATATGAACTGGTGATTTTTTCCGATTTTTTCCGTCAAGACGGAATCTGTTTTCTCGACAGCATGTCACAACTTTTGCTTCCCTTATCATAAGAGGATATAACTTGGCACAAAGCTTGAAAATAAATATACAATGATGTTGCTACAATAGTAACAATCATCAAGACCACTAAAAATAGAAATAAAAACATCTTGGGTTGCCTCCCAACAAGCGCTTTCTTTTACGCCTTTAAGCTAGGCATAAGGCAAAAGATCAAGTCGTATCAATCGAATCATCATCAAGATCATCAAGAAGCTCTTCGATTGTACAACTAGTCTTAAGAGGTCTTTCAAATAAAGGCCTAATGAAGATACTTCTAGGGAGAAAACCAAAAGGCGGAAAATCAATGGAAGTTTCATTCATAAATTTATCAAAAAGAGGTATTTCTTCCAGAGTTTCCACGATTTCAACTTCCTTGGAAATGGGTAAATTATTTTTGGGTCGGGGAACCTTACGGACATAATTGAACTTCGGTTCCTTCCTTGCCGGAGTCTCTACCTTTTTTGGTTTGATTGAGGAAAAAGTAGTTCCTAGAGTATTAATGATTTCCTCAATCTTATCAATCCTAGAAGGATCCATATCATGGAATTTGATGGTCTCCAAAGTTTTAATAATTTTAAGCATGGAGCTATCAATCCTATTCAAATTCCCTTGAATCTTGCGATCCAAATCATTTATCCTAGTTATACTCGGTATTTCTAACTCTATCTTTTCAAGTTTTTCATAATGTGAGATAGAGCTCTATCTTCTTGTATGCTAGCAACAGGGAGATTTCCAACAAGATTTTCAATAATATTAAGAGACTCCCAAATTGGGGCTTCTAGGAAATTCCCATTGATAGCAGTATCTAATATGAACCTATTCCAAGGAGTAATCCCAACATAAAAATTGCTAAGCAGGATAGTAGTGGATTGCTTCTTGGTGGATCTTTTTCGAGAATCATTAATTCTATACCAAGCATCTTTTAAACTTTCACCACCTTTTTGTTTAAAGGTGAGAACCTCTGTCTCAACAAAGGAAAAAGGACCAGACATACTGACAGCTACTAGAAAAATAAATAACTTTTTTGTGATTTTTGATATAAGACACAAAGATAAAAACTGAAGGGTAACCTAACAAGACTAAAAAACAAAGGTAAAAGGTAGTGGGCACCTGCCCTATGTTAGCACTCGGAGTCCCCGACAACTGCGCAAGAAATTTGCTTGATACGCGAGAGATGATAATTGCTTCTCGCCCTTCGTTGGTTACCCCAAGTGGAAGGTGAGATGCAGCATAGCGGCAAGTTTCCCTCGGTGAAGATACCGAGGTTTGTCTCCAGTAGGACTCCGGAGATGATAAGTAGGTGTCAGCGGCGCAACTGACGTGGACCTGCACACAACACAAATAATTTTGCTCCCAACGAAGTTCAGAGAGGTTGTCAATCTCTTCGGTCTTGTTGTTTACAAAGGATCAAAACACAAGGGATAATGATAATGATAGCAACTGAAAGTAAAAGCGTAAATAAGCATGTAAACAATTATGAGAATATGGACCGGGTCCCGTGATGTTCACTAGTGATGTCTCTCTCCCAAAAGACGATAAAACTGCTATGCGAGGTAAACAAATTACAAGTGGGCAATTGACAGAATTATAAACGCACTGAAATGCTAACTATGCTACAAAGAAAGGAAGAGGCTCAAAATCATGGGCAGTACGCCAAAATAAGTAGACCGAAATCCAACTGCATCTACTACTAATCATCCACCTTGAGATATCTATCCGGAACATCTCGCTGGTATTAAGTTGCGAGCCCCACCCAAAGTGTAAACCCAAAGCAACAGACAACAGCATTAAAAAGCACTTTGCGTAAAGTAAATAATCCTTGCAACCGCGGTTATAAGCACCGTTGTTTTCCCCCTTGTGGCAACAGCACATCCCCTAGACTCATGTTTCTGTCACTCAAACGTGTCATCAGGGGGCATGAACCCACAATCAAGCATAATGTTCCCTCTTGGAGTTACTACCTACTACTTGGCCAAAGCAATAAACAGCAACGGAGAACATGCAAGAATTACTTAGGAACAAAAATATAAAAGATAAGAACCAAATATATTACTCTATCACAATCTGAACATAATCTCATAATCCATCAGATCCCATCAAACTCAGCATAGCAACAGCAGAAAGATTACATATGTGCCTCGATCATGTAGGGCAGATCACGAGGTCTAAACCATGAAGAACAAAGAGGGGAGGAGAACATCACATAGCTACTGATCACGGACCCATGGTCCAAAGGAAACTACTCACGGCACATCCGGGAAGCGTCCATGGTGGAAGTGAAGATCCTGGAGGTCGATCCTCCCTTCGACAGGGTGCCGGGAAGAGGTCTGCTGGCGCTCCCAATCTTGGAAGCGCGGCGGCGGCGGAACAGAGGCGAGATCGCGAAAAAGGGTTCTATCTTCGGAAGTTTCACGTCACGTAAATTATATAGGCGAAGGGGGACAACCAGGGGGGCCACCAGGTGTCCAGGAACCCCTGGCGCGGCCAGACCCTAGGCCGCACCAGGTGGCCGCCTGGGTCCCTGGTTGTGGCCCCCTGCACTCCTTCGGGGTTCCGGAAGTTTCCGTCGCGCTGATTTTTTTATCCGATTTTCCCGAATTTTTGGAGCACTTTTAATATGGGGGAAACCTGGAATAGAAAAATAGCAAAAAAAACAGGAACTGGCACTGTGGTGCACTGAGTTAATAAGTTAGTCCAAATATGATCCAAAGTGTATGAAAATGTATCTAGATCATAGCAATATCACACAAAACATGAATGGAGCAAGCAGAAATTATAGATACGTTTGGGATGTATTACGTGCCTGGTGCCACTAGGGCTCCAAATGGTCGTGCACCGTCAGAGATCGATCTAAGAGGATATTGGCTAATGCAAAGCATCCACACCACACCTGTCGAGCATATACGCATTGCACCAAGATGTGCATAGTAGTGTCGTCCTCCTGGCCGCAGAGGGAACTGGTTGAGGGCTCTTCCTGAAGCCCATGCCGCACTCTCCGATCCGATGTCCAGATTCTGCCTTGCAGCTGTGGCACCCCGGCTTAGAGCAACCGGTTTACCTTACATTGCCAGCCCAGAGATCAAGTCTTTTGGCAATGTACAACATATTGGTACAGATACAACCGCTTCATTAATAATTATACATGTACAAAGGTTCGGGGATACAAACTACTACGAGGCATGGCGGCACATCTCGTGCGGCAACACTATCAACATTATTTATGTCACATCTCAGGGCATCAATACGATCGACGAAGAACTCTATGGCAGCGGAATAACGGGGTGATGGAGCTCCACTCCACAAGGACGCTGCTGGGACACGACCTAGTTCACAAAGTACGTCTCAGCCAACTCTTCAGGTACGACTCCTCCTACATGTGGCATGACACGCCAGGTCAGTACATTGAATGTACTTGCAAGCTCATAATAGCCAAGTCATCAGGAAAACAATAGCATGGCAAGAATGCAAACAATAACATGGCAAGCATGGCAAGTTATTATTAGAGCAATGGTAAATCATAACTCACGATCACCATATGACCGTGCCTCTTACCTCCGAGTCATCCCGACTCGGTATCCGGGTCATCTCATGACCAATCATCATATGGATGACCACTTAACGGGTTAGGTGTCCTCTGTTACCTCCCAACCGTTCCGATCATCACATGACCAACAACTCAACATCATCATTAATATTTAACAGGTTGGTGTTGACCATCGTGTGACCTAGTACAAACTGTGTCCCATGACCGAGGACTCGGCTATTTGAATAGATTGTGAATCTGCAGAGTTTGAGCACTTTACCCACACTATGGAGTTCTTCCTCCACCCAGCACCCCGGAACTTGTCCCACAGGATCCTTGGAACTCGTTCCGCAAGAGTGAGCTAGGACTTCTCCAACGAAACTCGACTACCGCGTATCCTCCCTACAGTATCACCGACACACTGTCTTGGGTATCCCTGTGTCCTTCCGACACTGACCATCACATGGCCCTGACCAACACGTGGTCCATAAACTTCGTCCTCCTCTGGGACCCCCGGGTAAATAACTCTGGATGTCGAGATTATCACCACCTACCTGATTAGGGTAGCGTGCGTGCATAACCCCCCCTCTTTGGTGATACCCGTAGAAGGCACAACGATAGACCAAGTTAAGGCCCGCCCATACAAACAAATGTGGCTGCACGGATAAAGCTCGGTTCGGTGGCACTTGGTCAACGGTTATTATGTTCATTAGATTACAGTGATTAGTTCTACGACAAGGAAGATACATAACAACATGGCATGAGCATGATACTACCATCAAGCATGTGCAACAACTAGCATGGCATGCTATGAACTAAATAAACATGGCATCCAAGTATGAACATGATCACCACATGAATAATCCCGGCATAAGCATGAAAAAATGAGAATGGCGATAATATGCACTAGGGTGGCATGATAATGATCAGTGGGCATGGCATGGTTATAACATTTCACTTAGCATAGTTTGGTTAACTTTAATAGCAAGCAAATTAAAGGCAAGCAAAACCCAAGTTTAATGATCCAAATTCTCAAAATGAAACTCAAGCTCCTCATGACCAGATTGTTATGGCTTGCCTGGGTCAAATGGAGTGTCCTTGAACTCCTGGTCTCCTGCAAGCACTTGGTCCTCTTCTGAAAAATAAAAACAAGTGGCAAAGCAATATAAGTCCAAAGCACATTCCTTCTGTCTAGTGGACCTAAACAGCGAGTCAAGCTCCCAAACTTTGCCAACTTGAAGAGGAGATCAAGACAAAAATTTAGCAAAAAGAATCAACTCATTTAGCCTTGTAGATTAGGTGATATTCATGGTCAAAGTTTGGTCAAATATTCATTTTAAATAGATTTAAAATGAATTTCAGAAAATAACCAGAGTAGGCCACGTCGAAGGCGCATTATGAGGAATACGCCTCCACTTGATACCGCTTCGGGCTGGCCTGGGTGGCTGACAGTGGGCCAGCCCTGTTAGGTTTAAGTGGGGGGGGGGGAGAGACACAGAGTCCGGCGACTCCGGCGAGGCGGTTCACCATTGACGGGACCCTGACGCTGACAGGAGACTACTCTGGAGGACGGAGGAGTGCCCGACGAGCATGGACGTACCCAGAACACGACAAACGGTGGTCGGGCGGCGAGGCGAGGGTGATCTCCAGTGGCTAACGGTGGAGGGGCTCGTTGTCGTCGGGCAAACCTGCACGGATGCCACCGGCGAGTGTTGCGTTAGGACCTCCAGAGGGAGGGGAGTCTAGGGGAGGCAACGCGGGAGCAAGGGGAGCACCGGAGGTGGCTGGCGTCAGTGGAGTCCTCCGGGCGGAACTCCGATGATATCCAATGCCAGGGGCCTCCCAGGCGGGCGCTGCTTGGCTTTGCGCTCGATTAGAGGTAGTTGGGGGTGGGTGAGATGGCTAGGAGCAACGGGGTCTTCTGAATTTATAGGGGGCGAGGCGATTCCATTTCAGGTGCCGCCGGACAGAAGGCGATTGAAGCAGTGCGCGCCTGCGGATGAGCAGGGGTGTCTCCGGCGAGCTCTGGGAGGTTCTAGTGGAGGTACAGCACGCGTGCGTGCGCTCCCCGGGGACTTGCATCAGCGGGGCGACGGGACGGGTCATCCACGGCTGCTGCAGCGGCTCTGCATTGAGGGCAAGACGGCGGGCGGCGCGGCTTTACTCGGGGCTGGCGTTGCGCGTGCTTGCTGGAGCTTGCAGACCCGTGGAAGGCGACGCGGGCAACGCGGGAGGGTGCGTGCCACAGTGGCCACCGCGCGTGCGCGTCTGACGGACAGAGTCGACGACGGCGAGGCCTCCAGCGGGCGGCGCGGCTTTGCGGGTGGCTAGGTGGCGTGCGGGGGTGCACCGGCCACTACGGACATGAGGGCGCCGCCGAGGGCTCGTGGGGCGAGGCGTGTGCTCGACGGCGACAGCTCGGCCACGGCCAGAGCATGCCAATGGCCGACAGTGGGCGTGCTCACCCTGTGCACGCATGCACTGGGGGCATCCACTGTTTCTTAAGCATGTCTATGGCACGTAGCCAGTGTCAATAAGTGCAGGTGAGGTCTTGGGAGGCTTGCAGGTGGGCTCATGCACTTGCCAGCTTCAAAAATAGTTTTTTGCAGGAAACTTTGATATTTTATCCAGGAAGTTTGGCTAGGCTTTTGGGGCTGAAATTTGGTGTGCCTGGGTTATCTAGGAGGTTGCATATGTGGTAAAATTTTTAGAGCAAATGGACAAGTCTACAGGGTACTTGCTTCACAAAGTGCCTCTCTGGTCAGAAATGGAAATGAATTTCTACAGGATTATTTTTTTACTAAACTTGCTCATGTTTTTGAATAGCATCATGAGGCATGACCCCATTGTTCAGCACAAAAAGTTTCAGGGCAATAGGAGGAGCAGAGGTGAGGCTAGCTTCAAAAAGGAGGGGAAAAGAGCTAATTCCCTTCATGAAAAAGGAATTTCTTGAAGAATAAAATGTGGCAAGGGTTTGGATGATCAAAGCTTGAGCATGACCATGAGGGGAAGGGGTTTAGAGGTCACTTGGCCTAGGAAAAAAATTAGGCCCAAGTGATCAAGGCCAAAGAGCTGGAAAACTCAAGCAGACAAAAATCCAAATCCAGAAAATCAGCAAATAAAATTGCAAACAAAAAGGGGCCAAAAACCAGGGTGTCACAAACCTACCCCCCTCAGGGTGAATCTCGTCCTCGAGATTTGGTTGCTCAGGGAACAAATACAGATATGCGGATCTCAGAAATTCTTCCCTTTCCCAGGTAGCCTCTTCCTCGGTATGGTGTTCCCACAGTACCTTGTAAAACCGTATCACCTTACTGCGGGTGGTCCTTTCCATTTCATCCAAAATCCTGACTGGTTTCTCTTCATATGTCAAGTCATGGGTCAACTCTAACTCTGTCATATCCACTCGCTTGACTGGTGGTGCAATGCACTTGCGTAGTTGCGATACGTGGAATACGTCGTGGACATCGGATAGCTCTGGGGGTAGTTCCAGTTGGTATGCTACTCTTCCACGCTTAGCCATTATTGGGAATAGCCCGACGTACCTCGGGGCAATCTTTCCTCGGGTATGGAATCTCCTTACCCCTTTCATTGGTGTCACTCGGAGATAGACATATTCTCTAGGCTCAAAGTTTACTTCCCGATGCTTTGGGTCATAGTAACTCTTCTGTAGAGACTTGGCGGCTCTCAACTGTTCTTGAATTTCCTTGACTTGCTTTTCTGCTTCGAGCATTAGGTCAGTGCCAAAGAGACGACTGTCCCCTATTTGGGACAAGTTCAAGGGGGTATGACATTTCCGCCCATATAATGCTTCAAACAGCGATATCTTGAGACTGTCCTGATAGCTGTTATTATATGAGAATTCTGCATATGGCAAACAGTCCTCCCACTTGGAGCCGTAAGCCAGCACACATGCCCTGAGCATATCTTCCAGTATCTGGTGCGCGGTCCAAGGTGGTCGTTGGCCACGGTGGTGCGCGGCGGCGTGGCCACGGTTGCGCCCGACCAAAACGGGGAGAGGAGGGGAGAGCACGAGTGGGAATGAAGTGGCGGCCAGGGGGTTCTAGGGTTCCGGGGCGGGCTCGGGGGTGGCCTCGGGGTACTTGACCTCACCGGCGGCTGCCGGATGGCTGCCACGGCATGCCCGCCGGCTGTGGGATGCCCTCCACACAAGGGAGGAAGAAGACAACGGGGCGTGGGGCCGTGGTGGGCTGGGGTGGGCCGGGAAGGAGGTGGGCCTCGCCCAGGGTGAGTGATAAGCTCTTTTTCTTTTTTCTTTTTATTTTTTTCTTTCTTTTTTGCTAGCAATTATTTTCTTATCTTTTGTATTTTTATAAAACATGTAATATGTTCCATAATTAGTATGGCACAACAATAGAGTGCCACAATTTTTTTTGCCTTTTATAAATTCATTTAATTTTTTTGTCTTATTCAAAAGGGATTAAATGCCAGTTGTTTGCTACTGTTTGAATTGTTTGATTTATTTTATGGCTTGATAAAATACCATAACCATATTGGCATGGTCCACTGATTATTTGTGATTTAACAAAAGCGGTTACACAATTTTTGGACAAAGTTTCATTTGCCACATTGTTTTTAATTACCACACAAAAAGCATTTTGAATTTGTTTCATCTGTGAATTAAAAGATGATCAAGGCAATGATCAAGCATAGTGATTTAACTGTAGCAAGGTGATTAGTGTTCCATCAACAGTGATTACTGTTAAAAGACCTGAGGGTGTTACAAATCTCCCCCACTACAAGCATTCTCGTCCCGAGCATTTAAGCGGTAGAGGGGAAAAGATCAGGGTATTCTTCATGAAGAAGATCTTCGCGTTTCCAAGTGGCTTCATCTTCAGAATGATTCGACCACTGAACTTTGAGGAACTTGGTTGTCTTTTTGCGGGTTCGACGTTCAGACTGATCAAGAATGCGACTCGGATGTTCTTGATAAGTGAAGTCCTGTTGCAATTCAATCAGATCATGTTCCACTTCACAGATAGGGACCTTGAAGCAGCGATGGAGTTGCGACACGTGAAAGACATCGTGGACTTGACAGCAACTGCAAATGGTATGCCACCGGTCCACTTCTGGAAAGGGTACGGAACGGGCCAATGTAGAGAGGAGCTAACTTGCCTTTGATCCCGAAACGATGAGTGCCCCTCATAGGCGTGACACGGATAAGCTTTTTCGTCGGGTTGATAGACCATTTCCTTGTGTTTGCGGTCATAATTGCTCTTCTGGCGGGACTGATGTAACATCCTAGATTTCACAAAAATTAAAATTTTTGTTTTCGGTGTGAATTTTTTGATTGTCTGATTTGTTTGCGGTGTTTGTATCCCCGATTTATCGATCGGCGATTATTTTCCCCCTCTTATCTCGTACCGGACGGAGACCGGCCCTTGCCACCCTGACACTCGACATTTGCGACACCGGGTTTCGCCCGATCACCGTCGCGAAAACCGCACGAGACCAGCCGCAGCCAACGGAACGAAAACCCTGTTTAATAAATAAATGGGTTATTTTTATAGCGCGCCGGAAAGTGTTCTCGGAACGGTTCCAGCGCTAGGTGAACGCCACCGGCTCGACGCGCTGATCGCGAAGTTCGAAGTTTTACCCAAATAGGAGGTCCTGCGGACCCCCGGCGGTCAGAAACGTAAACATCGCGCGCGCGAGAGAAAAACCGGGGATGTTTTTGCAAACTGCCAGCCACCTGGGCTATATAAAGACCACCACACTCCCACCTCTTTCTAGGGTTTCCCTAGCCAAAAATTGCAGCCACCCCCTCCACTATGCCCCAAAAATAGCCCCATTTTCGCAACCCTAGCCTCCCTGCAATCTGGACCGTCAGATCTGGCGATCCAACGGCCCAGATGCGCCCTGGCCTTCTCCCTCCTCTCTCCTCCAACCTCCTCACGCAGCCGCCCGTGGAGTCCCTCCGCCGGCGCCGGGCCCGAGGCCGGCGCCGGCAGGCCGCAGCAGCCGCCGGCCACCTCACCTCTCCTCCCTCTCCTCCGTTCCCTCACCCTCTCCTCGCCTCCTTCGCAGGGCCGCCGCTGGTGGGAAGCCGGAGCTCGCCGCGCCATGGAAGGGAGCCTCGAGCTCGTGCCGCCACCACATGGAACCGCCGCACCACCTCAACCGTGGCCGGATCCGACGAGGCCTCGGCCAGATCCGCCGCGCTCATCCCAGTTCCGCGTCGGAGCCCGCCCAGCTCGCCGACGTCGAGTCTGGCGCCGCCACTGCCACGGGAACGGACCCAGCCGCGACCTCCCTCTGTTGGCCGCCAAGTGGGCCGGCCCACCCCAGCGCCAGGCCAGCCTCGGCCCTCGGCCCAGCCCAGCACGCCATCGGCTCCAGCCGGCTGGTCTCTCCGGCCAGATGGGCCGAGCCCAATGGGTGAGGCCCGACTGCTTTTTTTGTTTGTTTTTCCTTTTTCCAGTTTTGCTAAGTCCTGTGTATTTTGCCACTGTTTCGTTTTTGCGAGTAGATTTGCGATCAAACCGTAGCTCGGATGACGTTGCGCCCAAAAGGAAAATTGTTTAGTTTTGTGTGTACTTCAGTCCATCTTTTGTGAGCATTTTGATTTGAGGCCATCTTGATGGTGAAAATCTGTGCTGAAGTGGGCATCATGCCGTTAACTGCTACTAATTGTTGTTATGTGGTGCTGTTGTTATTTTATTGCAACTTTGGTTGATGATTGTGACACATCCATGAGGCCTATTGCATTGATTCTTTTTTCATACTATTAAGCATCATGTATACTTTCATTATATGTATTGCATTGTCATGATATGCTTGCTGGTCATATAGTTATTGAGCTCCAAAGTTGCTATGCTGCTGTTGTTGACAGCCACCTCTGTTTTTCTCTAAGTCTGTAACGTTCCGATGCCATGTTGCATGCTTAATATCTTTTTATCTGTGATGCCTATGACCTTGATTCTTGTTTGTGCCTGATCACCATCATGTCTTCTTCATGCCCATTTATTGCTATGTCATGTTGCTGTTCATTTGCATATAGCTTTGCTCCTGTTTATACAGCAAGATAATATCAATTTCTGCCATGTTTTCCTGATTTTCACTAAGTCTGGAACCAGTAATGTTTTGTTGCATTTTGTGTTCCTTATAACTAGTAAACCATGATGCCTATTTGCATGATTCCTTTTGCTATGCCTTTCCTGCCATGTATACTTGAGTTCCATATCATTTTGATGCATGTTAGCAATCAGTAGTTAATTGTTTCTTTGTGCTAAAGTATGCTCCCTGATGTAAACAACATGTAGCCATAACTTGTAATGCTCATATCTTTTTAACCGTAGCTCCGTTTGGAGTGTTCTTTATATGTAACTTGATTAGTTTTTCGTGTACTTTGTGTTTATGCTATTGTTTGCTGTTGTTAACCAACCAAAAATATGGTTTAGGGCAGAACAGTCCCAAATCCTTTAAATTGTCGTGGAGCACTTAGTGTATGCATTGTTAGGATTGTGCCTCACTTAACTTGACTAGTATAGATAGATTACTTCGAGCTTCACCTCTTGCCATGTTTGAGTGTTGTGCCATGATTGAGTGAGGTGCCATGTTAACAACCTTGCTCACCTTGAGTAGCTAAACAACTTGAACCGTTGTAAATGTGCGGTATCGTTGTGTGTGACGAGTACTCCACTTAACCTGTTAGTAACCGCTCTCGACGGTAGGTGCGATGTCTCGTGTTGCCTTATTGTTGATGCTTGCTCGTGTTTTCTTCATAGTAATAGATGCTTGCTCGTCGATTGCCTTTTCCAGTGTTTCCTTCTTGTGTGCTTCCGCGGGTACCTCTCGGAGACGTTGCGAGCTTGCGATCAACTACACCTTCGGAACCCGACTTATCAACAGGCAAGGACTATACATTAACTATGATCCATTCTATTTCAACCAGCGGTTTTCATGCTAGTCTAGGATAGGTTCGATGTTTGATCCTACTGTTGGGAATGAGCCCTAGAGGCAAATAAAATATGTTTTATCAAGCATATTCCATTAGTTCATAATACGTTTGATACTATGCTATAACTGTATTAAGCGGAAACATTAATACAGGTGTGGTATACAAACAACCAGGTCCCTAGTCAACCCTAGTATACTAGTCCATTGGGCGATTGATGATCAAGGTTTCCTGATCATGAGACAATGGCGTCTGTTGACAATGGAGTCGTATCATTGGATAATGATATAATGGACATACACCCACCAGAAGTGTTGCGATGTGATCAAGTCACATAGTTCGACATTGTGATAACTATAACGTAGTGACCAGATCCTTAGACTGTAATGATCATACGTAATTACTGTCTATTAGGATGCCTTGATTTACTACCCACCGCCTGACTGAAATATGCTGGCCATAAAGGAGTACTTCAGGTATTCCGAATAGATATGCTAATGAGTATGCAAATAGATCAAAGCGAGATTTTTCCATCCGTGTGACGGATAGGTACTCTGGGCCCACTCGGTGATGTTACATCATAAAGTTTGCAAACGTGTGACTAGGTCACGGAGTTGTAATATCACGGGAACGAGTAAACTTGTTTGTTGAGAACGAGGAAGAACTAGGTATATTGGATACCGATGATCAAACCTCGGATAAGCAAAGTACCAGGACAAAGGGAACAGGCACACGGTTAACGGATCCAACAGCGATTGAAGTTCATTCGATGGAAGCGCAGGGGCTATCAAGGATTGTAACCAGGTCCAATTGATTAGTCATTGATCAATGAGAATTGTCTCGATCATGTCTGCTGTTTCCCGGACCGTAGGGTGTTACACTTAAGGGTACTCGACACAGTAAGGATTGATTCGGGATCACCGGAGAAATTGGAGAGAACACCAGAATTGTTCTCGTGATGACCGAAATTGTTTCGATGAAGGCCGGAAGTTGTTCCGGGTATTTTGAAAGGTTCAAAATATATTTAATAATGTTTAATTAATGTTTTATTATTTAATTATCTGAATTAAATATTAAAATATATTTAAATATAATTAAAAATGGAAGAAAAGGCATATGGGCCTCATAGGGCCCATTAGGGGGAGAGGGAGTCCTCCCCCATGGGCCATGGCGCCATGAAGGGGGCCCACCCCCCTAGGGTTGCGCCATTTACCCCCTCCCTTGGGATTAGTCCCACCCCAGAAGTGGAGGGGGGGGGGTGGCACCCCTCCTTGGCCTATATAAGGAGGGGTAGGGTGCCCTTTTTTCTTCATACAAATTGATTTGAGACAAGTTTCTCTCATCTCTCTCTCCCTCCTTTCTCCTTCCTCGAGTGGACTCCCCTTGTTTGGAGTCTACACTTGGTTGGGGATTTCTCCACTATACGCACGCCGTCGTGCTGCTGAAATCGGAATCCGAATCCATCTTCTTTCCGCTGCTCTACTGGTTCGGAGCCCGGAGGGACGTCGGGTATACTGTATGTGTATAATCCCGCGAGGCACTACACTTGTGGTGCTACTTCATTATCGTGGTCGTATCGCGAGGTCTTCATCAGCAACGTTCTGACGGGGACATAATCCCGTCATCTGTCTACAAGGATCGGGTGGCTACAGGAGTCATCGTGGAATCTGCGCGGCATCGGGGATTGCCGGTACGACTACACCAACCACGTTCATGCGGGAACGTTTCCCGCTTAACGGACTACATACTGGTATGTGATCTATTTCTGTCCATTACTTGCATCAGCATAGCATAGGTCTTGGGTATGGGTGTCGTAGGTCAAGAAAATTTTGTGTTTTCTGCCCCGAACCCCAACAGTGGTATTAGAGCAAGGCTATGCGTAGATGTATTGTACGGATAGAACACATCTAGTATGTGGGCATCAATTCTCAAATTTTTACCCTCTCACGTGTACTCATTTAGCGTTGCGGCAATGTTTGATGAAGAGGCCCCGACCGACCTTACGCGTTTAAGCGAGACTGGTTCCACGCTTGACATATGTCTTGTACCATATAAAGTGGCTGGGGGGGGTGTCAGTCTCTCTGCATTAGCGATGCGAAGATGTTTGCAACGGAGGGCCCCGACAGGGGTGTAATAGAGACAATTGTGGATTGGTGTTGTGGCTTGTTTTCGCAGGATAGAAAGCGGTTCTTTTCTCGAAACCCCTAGCAGCCACGTAAAACTTGCAAAAGATAAAGTAGAAAGGCGTTTTTAACTTTAATTTGCATGTAAGGGGGAATCATAGCATGTATGATTTATGTTGCATCCTTTTTTGCTAATATGTTAGATATACGATGGTAGCATAATAGGATGATCCCTCACTAAAACCAACATAGTTTCCTTACCCTAGTGAGCACCACCTGGAAAGTTCTACATTATGGAGGCACCACGTGTCACACGTGTGTCAAACATTTTTTCGTTCACATGAGGTGGGTGTAGCAAGCCTGGCATATGTATATGATATGGCCTTGCATGACACAACAACAAATCACATAGGGTGTGGTGGCGAGCCTGGCATATGTATATGATATGGCCTCGGGACACAAGAGACCGAAAGGTCGAGCATGAGTCACATGGATGATGTGATTGGCATGATGGCCTACCTTGAACAACATACTGATGGCCGTGACGATCGGGGGAGGTATGGTGTTCAAGGATCGTGTAATCACTTTGAATAAACTATGAGGGATGTTTTGTCTAAGTGGGAGTTCCAGAATTGTTTTTGAAACATGAATTCCATATTATGAACTTAATCTTCATGTCTTAGCAAATATCATTGTAGATAACGTCATACCAATGTTTAGAACTATGGCTCTTTTAGTACGATAGAACTTAAGGTAAATGGGTCTTACTTCATTGATGTGTACCAACACCATTAGAGACATACTCATTAGTAATGACTTGCTAAACATAATACAAAGAATTGCTAGGAGATACACCTGACAACTCTGTAATCAAGGAAGATGATGATGAGTATCGCACTCACCGTCACTTATGAACGACTGTCTAATACACCATAATTAATTCTATGGAATCTGAATTGTGAATGCATGTTAACCAACACGTATGACGTGCTAGGTGAAACTAGAAAGCACTAGGTCACAAATCAGAGTAATGGAATATGAGCATATGGACGGGGTTTCTTTCAACTATGGTGGAAGGAACAACCTGCTGAGAAAGTCACTTGGAAAATGTATAAGATACATGGAACACCTTGTGTATAACTTGGACTACTGAATGACTGGTTACTTTGCGATAACTGGGGAGTTGCATCCGCTTCCTCCCAGTTACAAAGACCATGTCTGGACTATGTCATGAAGGATAATCGTTCACCTGTCATGAGGTCATGGTTAAAGTTAAGAACTTTAAGAGTAGAACCAATCCAGGAATGGTCATTGACGGAGAAGGTATATTTGATATACGAGTTATAAATGTCTTTCCCACGAATTGCGGTTGATTAAGTATTCGATGCTTGAACTTACTGCTTGAGAGTGACTTGGAAGGGATGAGGTGACAATGTGTGCTGACGGCAATCAAGATAGTTGATGGTCGACAACACTCTCCCTCTACATCTATCAATTGATTAATATATGAATAAATTTTATGATCGTTTGAATGAGGACTTTATTAGTGTGTCTTGTATCTCGCGAAGACAATTATTCATATTAGTGAGAAACAAGTCAGTTGTTCTCCTTTTATGAATGATATCTCTTATGGTCACATTACGATTATGAATGAGTTATTCTTATATTGATGATAGTTGTTTGATCATTTATAAGAAATATTGTAATACCAAGAAATATCCAGGCTTAATAATGACACTACAGTTTAAGTCATGAATGGTATGATGATGTCTTAAGATACTTGATCTCTTGACACATACAAACCATGCCTTTTAGGTGAGATGACTAAAACCTCGCATTCTGGTAAACAGAATGTGTACTGATTGTTGAATATCATACATTGTGATGTATCGGATGTCAGCATGTGGTGAATTTCATTATTTCGTATGTGGACTTAGATGAATATTTGTATTCACTAATGAAACATGAGTCTGAAATAATTTGAAGGGATTTTAGAGTAAAGATGGATATTAAATTAACAAGAAAGACAAGTCTCTACGATTTGATCAAAGTGACAAATGTTTTGAGTTAGTCTTGGGCATAAAGACTTGTGTGAAAGTTGTTCCACAAATTGCAATGTCTTGAGACACTTCAATATGATTGACGTGCCTGAACATTGTGATCATATTCTATCGAAAAGTGTATGGTCTAAGTTATCTCTTACCATGTTACGTTATTATTGTTTAGAGTTATTAATTTAATATGCAAACACTCACTTCAGCATAGGGAACCATCTGAGTTCGTGGAAACCAACACCATATATGTTATGGTGTGTTGTGGTTTCTAGGAAGATTGATTTATGTAAGATAAATTATCTTTGTAGTGTATCCTTAGACAACTATGGATGCATCTTCCACAACTAGAACTAAAAGGAGCAAAACTTGTATTGCTATGTTTGGTGTTTGTCAAGAATTGTTCTTGATAAATGTGGTAATGGAAGAAAAGTGAAAGTTCAACCAAGGTAATTGACCTTGCCTCCAAATGTCAGAGTAGTGCAACGGAATATGTTCTGGAAGCAAAGCTCTACAATAAGAGGAGAAACTAATGATAATGATCATGATTTTCTGATGGGAGCTTTTACTGAGAAAGGTAGGATTCAAGAATATATATTTGCCCCTGGTGCAAAATGATATTCATGATTCACTTGTCATGTTAATGGAACAAGACATTCCTACGAACTACAAAGAAGCGATGGTGGACCTAAGTACTTGATATGACTACGAGTCATTAAATCCTATGTTGAGTTACATTTAAGATTGTTTGAATCTTATCAAGTAAGGAGGTTACTTGATATTCACAATAACTTCAGAGTTATGAGGAATAAATGTGAACATCAAAGGGACGTCAAGATTGTTTTGTCACAAAGATTGTTTCTGACAAATTCAATGGGTTGACTACAATGTGTAGCAATGCTTGAGTCAAAGGGATATTCACTACGATTGATCCAGGATTGTTATCAATACCATGACTTCCTCAAATCCTGTATTTGAAGAAGTGTTGTAATTGGTACAACAAGAAGGTTTTTGAAAAACATACGGATACTAGTGTCTCGTAAACTGAATTCTCATTTTGATGGATGATCAAAGGATTTTGGACTTAGCCAAAATATCGAGGAAACATGCATTTGCATGAAACTGAGTGGGAGCTGAATAGTTTCCTGAAACTTAATATGTAGACGACATATTTTGAGTGGGAGCTATGGGAGTATTATCCTAGACTTATATGTAAATGACATATTTGAGTAGGAGCCATGTGGTTAGTATCCTGAACTTAATATGTATCTGACATATCTAAGTGGGAGCCATGTGGATGTTATCCTTGTCTTATATGTGGCCGACATATTTGAGTGGGAGCAATATGAGTGTTATCCTATAACTTAATATGTGCTTGACATATTTGAGTGGGAGCATGATAACATTCTCATATATGGATAACATAGTATGAATGGTGCAGTTGGTGTTAATGATTATTTGAATCTTTCATAAATGAAGATGAATAAGTATTAAGCATTGAAGATCTATTAAGATAGATATGTGTTTAATAACATTGAGTCGTAATACTTTCTTGGATAAGATTCTGAAGGAGTTCAGAATGGGACAAGTCAAGAAGTGGTCCTTACTTGTATATCCAAGAGAAGTGTTGAGTTAATCTCAGTACAAGAACAATGGTTAATGGTTAATGAAAGAAATGGATGTGTTGGATCCTCTATGCCTTTGTCATAGGTTCTTTCATATAAAACCAGAGTTATGTACTCGACGTAATGTGACCCAAGTTCTTAGTAGTAAGAACATGTTGTGATATGATTTATGAGTAAATCATTGAACAAAGAGTTAAGTTTATCCTTCAGTGTCTGAAGAGAACTGAGGATACATATCAAATTTATAAAGGATAGTGGACTTGACCATAAATGTTATGCTGGTTCAAGTTTTGACACTAACCTAGAAAATTGAGATATCATACTAATGAATGCCTAAGTTGAAAGAAACATGGTTAGACATCAAAGTTGCATACAATGCACTAAGGATTGAATCTACATTGATGTGGCTGCTTTAGAAGTAGCAGGAGTTATATTATGGCTTAAGAAGTTCGACTTCTGATTGAGTGAGTTTCAAGTGTGCATGACTATGGGAAAGTCCGCGTGACCCACCGGATGTCATTGCTATGACACAACAAACGAAGTCTCACTTCACCGCCAAATATATATACCTCATCATTATAGTGGATAATGAAGGAATGTTAAATTAGGTGACATTATGATTTCCAAAAGAACATACGGTTCTGAATGGTACCCAGACCGTTGATACAACCTCTTCCACGTGCAAGCATGATCAATAAGGAGTTATGATCCAGAGAAAATGCAACTAGATTATTTGTACTCTAGTGCATGTGGGAGACTGTTGGGAATGTGCCCTAGAGGCAAATAAAATATGTTTTATCGAGAATATTCCATTAGTTCATAATACGTTTGATACTATGCTATAACTGTATTAAGCAGAAACATTAATACAGGTGTGGTATACAAACAACCAGGTCCCTAGTCAACCCTAGTATACTAGTCCATTGGGCGATTGATGATCGAGGTTTCCTGATCATGAGACAATGGCGTCTGTTGACAATGGAGTCGTATCATTGGATAATGATATGATGGACATACACCCACCAGAAGTGTTGCGATGTGATCAAGTCACATAGTTCGACATTGCGATAACTATAACGTAGTGACCAGATCCTTAGACCGTAATGATCATACGTAATTACTATCTATTAGGATGCCTTGATTTTCTACCCACCGCCTGACTGAAATATGCTGGCCATAAAGGAGTACTTCAGGTATTCCGAATAGATATGTTAATGAGTATGCAAATAGATCAAAGAGGGATTTGTCCATCCATGTGACGGATAGGTACTCTGGGCCCACTCGGTGATGTTACATCATAAAGTTTGCAAACGTGTGACTAGGTCACGGAGTTGTAATATCACAGGAATGAGTGAACTTGTTTGTTGAGAACGAGGAAGAACTAGGTATATTGGATACCGATGATCAAACCTCGGACAAGCAAAGTACCAGGACAAAGGGAACATGCACACGGTTAATGGATCCAACAGCGATTGAAGTTCATTCGATGGAAGCGCAGGGGCTATCAAGGATTGTAACCAGGTCCAATTGATTAGTCATTGATCAATGAGAATTTTCTCGATCATGTCTGCTTTTTCCCGGACCGTAGGGTGTTACACTTAAGGGTACTCGAAGCAGTAAGGATTGATTCGGGATCACCGGAGAAATTGGAGAGAACACCGGAATTGTTCTGGTGATGACCGGAATTGTTCCGATGAAGGCCGGAAGTTGTTCCGGGTATTTTGAAAGGTTCAAAATATATTTAATAATGTTTAATTAATGTTTTATTATTTAATTATCTGAATTAAATATTAAAATATAATTAAAAATGGAAGAAAAGGCATATGGGCCTCATAGGGCCCATTAAGGGGAGAGGGAGTCCTCCCCCATGGGCCATGGCGCCATGAAGGGGGCCCACCCCCTTAGGGCTGCACCATTTACCCCCTCCCTTGGGATTAGTCCCACCCCGGAAGTGGAGGGGGGGGGGGTGGCACCCCTCCTTGGCCTATATAAGGAGGGGTAGGGTGCCCTTTTTTCTTCATACAAATTGATTTGAGACAAGTTTCTCTCATCTCTCTCTCCCTCCTTTCTCCTTCCTCGAGTGGACTCCCCTTGTTTGGAGTCTACACTTGGTTGGGGATTTCTCCACTATACGCACGCCGTCGTGCTGCTGAAATCGGGATCCGAATCCATCTTCTTTCCGCTGCTCTACTGGTTCGGAGCCCGGAGGGACGTCGGGTATACTGTATGTGTATAATCCCGCGAGGCACTACACTTGTGGTGCTACTTCATCATCGGGGTCGTATCGCGAGGTCTTCATCAGCAATGTTCCGACGGGGACGTAATCCCGTCATCTGTCTACAAGGATCGGGTGGCTACAAGAGTCATCGTAGAATCTGCGCGGCATCGGGGATTGCCGGTACGACTACACCAACCACGTTCATGCGGGAACGTTTCCCGCTTAACGGACTACATACTGGTATGTGATCTATTTCTGTCCGTTACTTGCATCAGCATAGCATAGGTCTTGGGTATGGGTCTCGTAGGTTATGAAAAATTTGTGTTTTCTGCCCTGAACCCCAACACCTACCACATGTTTACAACCTCTTTCAAACCGATAAAACCATGTCCCTTCCCAGCATACCATGTACTGCTATGTTACTATTGCTCGTTGCTCAGCCCCTGCTTAGTATGCATGCTTAGGATGCTATGATGTTACTCTGTTACTCCTTGGTTTGGGCTATCACATTATTATATTGTTGTTGATGATATGATTATTATAATGTTGACTATATTCGACGAAGGATGGAAGGTCTAGGCTATTCCGCCCCGACGCTTTGTTCCATTCGTGTCACCTAGGACCCGAGTTCCGGGTATTGGTTTTAAGACTGAGCGTGCCTAACCGCGTGTGGGATTTTATGGGGTCCCCCTTTCTTACATATCTAGCTTCAAACATTTCTAGTGGTGGCCCAAGCTGATTTACCAGTTGAAACCGTGTGTGTGCTGGTCGGCTGCCAGTAGTTTTCAAACAACCCGGGCCAGCAGAGACATGGTTTCTCTTGTTGGTCCACCCCAGGGAGCTAGGGGGTTGTCCACATCTGTTTGGGCAACTAACCCGACCTCATCCAGACGGTAGATGCCGATTCGGGAGCGCGACCGGCTTTTGAGTTGGGTGTCGACTCAACGGGGGCCACCCGGATTTGTTCGTTGTTAGCTAGAGGGACCTGTCGTTTCGGATCTCTTGGAACTAAATCATAAAATGGTTGCCTGTGATGGGTAGCAACTGAGAGTGATGGGCGTGCGTGAGGAACCTTGTAATGGGCAGTTGGTACACCCCTGCAGGGTTAAATATTTTCGAGAAGCCATGTCCACAGTTATGGACGACTTGAGACCTACTCCTTGTTCATAGATAACAACAACTGAGATGATCTTCATAAACTTGATCAACGTGTGTGTGCCTTGACTGCCTCTTCATCGTCGGGATGCGAAGAGGAGGACAAGGATATGATAGGTGTTATGATTGCATAAGTAATTGATAGCTAGACTTGTTGGAGGCGATTTCTCATCGAATGCTTGGCTTCTTATCTTACTCTCTAGATTGTTAGCCACTTCATAAATGATAGTGCGGCAGCAACCTCACCACTTACCCCATCCTTACCGTAAACTACTAGTTGTCCTAGAATGACGAGTGATGAAGTCCTTGCTGGGTCAGTTGACCACTACAGTTGGATGCTGAGTACTTCTGTACTCATGATACTACCCCCAAACTCTCTTCAGGGTTCTCGATCGACAACAGGTATGGTAATCGACGTTTCACGTGGAGACTCGACGACGACTAGTTAGGCGGATCCCGGCGGAGTGCCTGGACCTGTGTTGTTATGGGAATCGATGTTTTTCTCTTTGCCACTAGGCATTTGATTGTAGTTTGTACTCAGACATATATCTTCCGCTGATGTATTGTAATTAAGGAAGTTGTATGCCGATTGTATGAGATGTTCTATCCTTGTATCTGTAATGTTGTGATATCATGTTGGAAATCCGGGGCATATGGCTATGTCATATGTCGCGGTGGGACCAATATGTGCTTCGTCCCCGGATCTGGATGGAAACATCTAGATCTGGAACAGTACCACATATCGGGCCTTACAACTGAGCAGCCTTCAAGTGTTCACGAATAACGCGAACATGATCTTCGGCATGCTGTATAATGTCCGGACCAATGAGGGTTTGTTCTCCAGTTTCTGACCAATTCAGAGGGGTTCGACACTTACGTCCATAAAGAACTTCAAAGGGCGCCATTTGCAGACTAGCCTGGTAGCTGTTGTTGTATGAGAATTCAGCAAATGGAAGAGTTTCCTCCCATTTCTTACCGAATGAAATGACACAAGCTCGAAGCATGCCTTAAAGAACTTGATTTACTTGTTCGAATTGTCCTTGCGACTGGGGTGATAAGCGGGGCTGAAATTCAGGTGAGTGCCCATAGCTTCTTGGAAACTATCCCAGAACTTCGAGGTGAAAATGCTGCCACGATCTGAACTGATCTCCAACGGAATACATTGGAGGGACACAATTCTGGCAACATATAAGTCTGCTAACTGACTAGCAGAGATCGTCTCCTTGACTCGCAGAATTGAGCAACCTTGGAGAATCGGTCGATGACGACAAAGATCGCATCATGACCCTTCTGTGATCGCGGAAAACCGGTGACGAAGTCCATTTCAATCTTGTCCCATTTCCATTCAAGAATAGAGAGTGGTTGCAGCGTTCCAACAGGTCTTTGATGTTCTGCTTTGACGCGACGGCAAACGTCACACTCATCAACATAACGAGCAATGTCTTCATGCCAGGCCACCAGTACCGCTGACGAAGGTCTTGGTACATCTTGGTGCTAACTGGGTGGATCGACAACGGGGTATCATGAGCTTCTTTAATAACATACGAAATCAAGTTTAGATTGCCCTTGCTAGGAACCACTAAATGATTCTTGAAGTACAAGGCTTGATCATCAGCAAACCTGTAGTCTGAGGGCTTTCCTGTGGCGAGATATCGCTTCATCTTTTCGACATCCGAGTCAGCCTTTTGGATGAACTTGATGTCTTTGTCGAGGTCTACTTCGACAACAAGGGAATTCACATATCCATGTGGAACAATCTCTAGGTTCAACTTGCGTAGCTCTTCATACAGATGTGGCTGCTCTACTTTAACTTCCAGTTCACTACAATAGGCTTTGCGGCTCAGGGCATCAGCCATCACGTTAGCTTTGCCAGGGGTGTAAGAAATTCCCATGTTGTAGTCGGCTATTGTCTTGAGCCATCTCTGCTGGCGGAGATTCAGGTCTGGTTGAGTAAACAGGTACTTCAGGCTTTAGTGGTCGGTGTAGATCTCGCAACGCTTACCGACAAGGTAATGTCTCCACAGCTTCAATGCATAATTTACCGCTGCCAATTTGAGATCATGTGTTGGGTAGTTTTCTTCGTGAGCACGCAACTGACGAGAGCCATAAGCAATCACTTTGCGCTCTTGCATTAGGACACAGCCTAATCCTTGACGAGACGCGTCGCAATATATCACGAAGTCCTTCTGAGTATCTGGGGAGAAGTGAGCTTGTCCTTTAGAGCTTGAAAACTTTCTTGACATTTGTCTGTCCACTCAAACTTGACGCCTTTTTGAAGCAGATTAGTCAGGGGCTTGGCAATCTTGGAGAAGTTCTCGACGAAACGGCGGCAATAGCTGGCAAGGCCGAGGAAACTTCGGACTTGCTTGACAGTCTTGGGAGGAGCCCAGTCAAGAATAGCCTGAATACGTTCGGGGTTGACGGCAACGCCATCCTTGGAAATCACATGACCAAGGTAGGTTACTTCGGGAAGCCAGAACTCACACTTAGAATACTTAGCATAGAGTTTGTGTTCTCGAAGCTTTTCCAGTATAAGACGAAGATGTTAAGAATGTTCTTCTTCATTCTTGGAGTATATTAAGATATCATCCAGATAAACCACGACAAACTTGTCGATATATTCCATGAATATAAAGTTCATCAATCGGGAAAAGGTGGATGGGGCAGTCGTCAAGCCAAAAGACATGACGGTGTACTCGTATGAACCATAGCGAGTAATGAAGGCGGTCTTCGGAATGTCCTCTTCACGGACTTGGATTTGGTGATAACCCAACCTCAAGTCGAGTTTAGAAAACACCTTGGATCCAGCAAGTTGATCATGCAGATCATTGATCCGAGGAAGTAGGTACTTGTTCTGTATCGTGGCCTGGTTGATAGGTCGGTAATCTTGGACCAAACGGTTCGTGCCATCACTCTTCTTGACAAAGAGTGAAGGTGCTCCCCAAGCAGAGGAACTAGGATGGATGAAGCCTTTGTCGAGTGTTGTGTCGATCTCCTTCTTCAGTTCAAGGAGGTGGTGAGGTGGCATCTTATAGGGACGCTTGGCAATAGGGACGGTGCCAGGCATCAAGTCGATGACGAATTCAACCTGTCTAATCAGGGGTATTCCCGGCAGTTCTTCTGGGAAGACGTCGGGAAAATCACGAACGACTGGAACTTGCTCAATTCCTTCAAGAGGCGAGACGTTCAAAGCATTCATCATATAGATATGTGTTTCCGCATCACGGGTAATTCGGGTGGTGTGGTTAACAATCTCACCGGAGGGGTGAAAAAGTTGGACAGACTTGGTACCACAATACAGTGCGACATCGTGGACTTTCAGCCAATCCATTCCCAGAATGAGGTCTATGGTGGAAGACTTCAGAATGATGGGGGACACATGGAATACACCTTCTTCGATTTCAACGGTGGTATTGGGCACCATCATGGTGGTTCGGCATTGGCCTATCGGGGTGCGAACAACCATTGGGGTGTTCATCTTTCCAAGCGTAAAGTTATGCGACAATGCAAATGCTTCTGACATGAATGAATGCGATGCTCCTGAATCAAATAAAACAGTAGCAGGTAATGAGTTAACGAGGAGAGTACCCATCATGTTAGCGGGCTGTGCCTGAGCTTCATCAACATCAATGTGGTTAGCATGACCACGAGTGTGAAGAGAAGACCCAGTGTTATAGTTGGGGGTCCTGTTGTTGCCACTGCCATTTCCGGCCAGCAGGGTGAACTACCAGTTGATTCTGTCGCTGGGGGCAGTCTCTGGAAAAGTGACCTGGGAGGTGACACTTGAAACATAGTCCATCTTGAGGACGGAGGGGTGCAGTCTCAGTCTTCGGCTGTCTCGGCGGGGGTGGAGGAAGACGGGGTGCAACATACGACGGCCTTGGTGCAGGGGCAGGTGGACGATACACGCTGTGCGGAATCCAGATACGTTGCTTCTGTGCTGTGCCCGAAGATGAGCCAGCGTCACAGGGGCGCTTCGGAGAACCCCTGAACTTATACCGAGGAGTCTCAAGAGTGATAGTCTGGTTCACCATGGTGGCGAAGTCGGGGAAGACGTGCAAAGCTAGTGCAAGCTGGAGATCTGAGTTGAGTCCATCACGGAACTTCACTTGCCTACTTGCATCATTTGGGAGGTCACTTGCAACATAGCGGGAGAGGAGGAGGAATTCGCTCTGATATGCCTCGACAGTTTTATTGCCCTGAACGAGGTTGCAGAACTCGGCCTTCAGACGGTTCATAATCGTCTAGGGGACATAATGAGCATGGAAAACAGCCTTGAACTCATTCCAGGTGACGACAGTCCCTTCAGCTAGCGAGATCTTGTGGGTGTCCCACCATTGAGCAGCGGGGCCACGCAGGAAATAAGTTGTGAAGGTGATGTAATCAGCAGCGTGCACCCTAGCGAACTCCAGCTGATGAGTGATGTCACGAAGCCAATCATTCGGCATCCAGCGGCTGTTCAGGTTGGTAGAAGATAGGGGAATTGAGACGCATGAAATCCCGCAGAGTAACCACAGGAGGTTGGTTCTGGTTCTGGTTCCGGAGCTGATCTATGACTCCTTGCATAAACACTTAGTTCAACTTAAACTTCTGCATCATCGCGGCCATGTAGTCCGGTGGCGGAGGTGGATCGTTGGCACCACGACCACCACGACCAGCCATCCTGCTAGAATTTAACAGGGGTATTTCAGCGATGAGAATTTAATGAGATACCGGAAACGAGTATGAGGTAAAGCTACAACAAAGAGGAGGCACGGATATATAGGAGTAGTCATATAAGACATACACATCCACACATAGAGTCAACCGAAAATTGGGCAACATAACGTCGTAGAAATTAAGGAAGAAGGACACACTTGGCGGCGCAGACCGCGGTAAGGAGTACACGACGCGACATAGCTTCCACTAAGTCAATCACGCCGCAAGAAAACTGTTGGCCACAGGAGTTTGTGCCAGAGAACGCGCAGCCTGCCCCGAATGAGAAAGGGGATCCACGGTCCGGGATCTGGGTCAGAACTCCTGCGACACGACTCAACAAACGGGTACGCATCAGAACGCCAGGTGGAATCAAGAGAACGTGATCCTAATGTCAGAGTTAGTAAAACTTACCAGCAAGGATAAGAGAGCAGATTCCCAGAGCATAGGTACGAAGAAAATGATCCTAATACCATAGATATCAAGACGTGGTGATATTGATGTGGGCCCATAAGCCAAACATTAAGTTAGCAAAATAGTTTTTCAAAGTCTAGACTCAACTTTGACCAGGTAGTGGTTAGGTGGCTTCCTATAGGTAGTCGGCTCTGATACCAACTTGTGACGCCCCCAAAATCAATCCGTGTACAGTAATGATACACGCAGGGTACACGGCTGAGATTAGGGGACAAAAGAATAAACCAATATGTTACAAGATAAGGGGTCGCACGGACCCGAAATACAAAAGTTATACAAACCATAATATCTGAGTACAAACATAGTTAGTCAAGTTTTTCCTTAAGAAGCCTAGCACAAATATCATCAGAGATACAGATCGAAAAGGCAAGGCCTTCTGCCTGGGAGCCTCCGAAACTACTCCTTGTCCTTGTCAGTGGGGGTCTCGACATAGTATTATCCGCCTACGGGGTACTCCTGCTCCTGGGCTCCAACGTCGACTGCAGCGGCCGATCAGGAAAAACAAAAAGGGAAAATAAATCAAGGGTGAGTATCTAGCATATCCACGAGTCTTACGTCCACTACTAAGCATTTATGCATTTGTATCAAATGGAAAGGGGAGGCTTTATATAGTGGACTGCAAGTTAGAAATCAGAATAAGGGTAAGAAGCTAGGCCTATCGAAGACTAGCATTTTCTGACGTGTCTTGCAACACAAGAAGAGAACAACCAACAGTTTATATGAAGCATAAAGTAATAATGCAGCGGAAGTTGCTGCAGCATTGTATAATAGTAAATTGTAATAATTATTAATAATAATGCCTCCGAGTTCCTTTCCTCGACTTCGCTGCGAGGAAGAAGACCCGGAACCATACAATTTAATAGAAGTAGTAGTTTGTAGTGGTAAGATCTGGCTTCAGCATAAAGCGTCCTGTTAACGTGGACACGACTATTCAAATAGTTTAAATTCACTGCAGGGGTGCACTACTTTTCAGCCTGCACGCTCGGATCTCCAGGGTGGCGGGCACCTTGTTAGGGAACGCTCCATCAAAGCTATCCGACACGCCGCAACCCATCGTAGGCTCAACAAAGAGGCCATCCGCCGGACTATATCCTATGCGATCAAGGGTCTAGGAACCCTCACCCTTCACGCTCCTGCACGGTGCGTGGCTGGCCGGTGAAGCAAAAGCAAATCCAAATACACACCGCTCGAGCGAAGAAGACACCACTTCCCGGCGCAGGCTGCGGTACTACTGACGTCTGAAGAGCTTTCGGACAAAATACGACGCAGGAGAGCTCATAACTCCTTATCCCACGTGAAGGTAGTGCGTATGGACCAACGAGCCTCTTGTCGTGGGAAAGTCACGACAGATGTCCGTAGAGTCGGACTTATCGCGGGACCTTTGCTGCGAGGCGATTTCAAGGAGAGAGTCGACATAGGCACAAGACTCGGCGAGTTACCCAGGTTCGGCCCCGACGGTGAGGTAAAGACCTAGTCCTTCTTGACTAATGGGGGATCGGCTCTTCAATAGGAAGAGTCGATCGTATCGATTACAGTGGTGATGTTTTGCCGGCTTAGTCTCGTGGAGATCTAGGATCTGGAGCGAGTTGTCTAAACCTGGCTTGATGTAAGTTCTGGCTCTGGCTCCCGTGGTCCTTGGCTTATAACGGTGCCGGGGCCCGGGGTTTCTAGAGTCCAACTCCTATACGATGTGGAGTTCTATTCTACTTTACAAGTTTGCTACGGGCTATACAAGGTAAGTCGAATTCCTTCTAGGGCTTCAATTTTCACGCTTGGTACGTCAGACTCCTCGTCGGGTCTTCTTTATGGGCCTTCATATGTAAGTCGGCCCGGAGATTCCTAATGCCGGGTCTATGGTCCTGATCCATCCCCCTGTGACACCCCCAAAATCAAGCCGTGTACAGTAATCATACACGCAAAGTACACGATCGAGATCAGGGACTCACGATGAGATATCACAACACAACTCTACAAATAAAATAATACAAGCTGTTTAATACAAGCCAGGGGCCACGAGGGCTCGAATACAACAGCTCGAGAGCACAAAGTCAGCGGAAGAAATAGTATCTGAGTACAGACACAAAGATACAAGGTTGCCTTAAGAAGGCTAGCACAAATATCAACAACGATCGAAAAGGCAAGGCCTCCTGCCTGGGAACCTCCAAACTACTCCTAGTCAAAGGGGAACTCGACATCGTAGAAGGCATCGGGGATCTTCACGTTGCGGTGGTCGGCATCGGGGATCTCCTGCTCCTGGACTCCAAGGCTCCAACGTCGACTGCAGCGGCCGATCAGGCAAAACAGTAAAGGAAATAAAGCAGGTGAGTATCTAGTATACCCGCGAGTCTTACGTCCGCTACTAAGCATTATGCATTGTATCAACGGAAAGAAGAGGCTGTATATAGTGGACTGCAAGATAGAAATCAGAATAAGGGTAAGAAGCTAGGCCTATCGAAGACTAGCATCTTCCGACGATGTCTTGCAGCAAGAGGTAAGAATCAGCCAACAGTTCATATAAAGCATAAAGTAACAACGAAGCAGAAGTTGCTGCAACATTGTATAATATAAGTTGTAATGATTAACAATAATAATAATGCCTCCGAGTTCACCTCCTCGACATCCCCGCGAGGAAGAAAACCCGGAACCATACAGTTTAATAATAATAGTTTCTAGTGGTAAGATCCAGCTTCAACATAAAGCGTCCTGTTACCGTGGACACGGCTATTCGAATAGATTAAACTCCCTGCAGGGGTGCACTACTGTTCAGCCTGCACGCTCGGATCTCCAGGGTGGCGTGAACCTTGTTAGGGAACGCCCCACCGAGGCTATCCGACACGACGCAGCCCATCCTAGGCTCAACAGAGAGGCCATCCGCCGGACTATATCCTATGCGCCAAGGGGTCTAGGTCCCTCACCCTTGCACGCTCCTGCACGGTGCGAGTCTGGCCGGTGAAGCAAAAGCAAATCCAAACACACCTGCTGCAGCAAAAGACAAGACCACTTCCCGGCGATCAGGCCGCAGTACTGCTGACGTCTTAAGAGCTTTCAGACGAACTACGACGCGGAGGGCCCACACCGTAATCCCACGTGTAGGTAGTGCGAACAGACCAACCGGTCTCTCAAGTCATCCGCCGAACCATTTAGCATTTTAATTAACCTGCGTGACAACCGTTATCGTTGCCTCGACTTAACCGACCCGCGGTCAACGACAGCAGTGAGGACCACAAGTACATCGGTGCCTGCCCTGTCGTCCCACCAAGTCACTGCGGTTACCAACAAGGTGAACCGTCTCCTTACCTTGTCTCGCGTGTGCTCTTGGTAGAGCTCGACTTTCGTGTTTTGGTAACTCTCGCGAGATACGAGCAGGGGCCAAGCACGCCAGTAACGTCGGTCGTACCCTCCCTGTCGTTCCCGACGATATACCGCTCGCGGGCACCGTTGGGTCGCCCGACTTTCTTACCTTTAAGGACAACCGCTGTCCAGGACCCTATGGCGGCAAGACAAAGTCATCCTCGAGTGGAGTACAAGGATTACTCCTTGATAGCTCACACTTGAGGTGACTAGGCATAACCCAGATAGGGGCCTTTGGCGGTGTCTGCTTTGTACCGTACCTGTGCAGTTGTATATATGGTATCCGTGTTCACTCCCCTGAGTGATCACGGCCCGCTATCTAGTCCTAGCTAACAATGCCCAGGGTTCACTGCTGAAAGCTAGGCCTAATAATAATAATAGGCAGCATAGGATAAAAGAGGTACATCAAGGGGCGACAAAAACAGGCTATGCACTTGAATAGGATTGTAATCGTAGCAGCAACAGTAACAATGCCTAGTGCAAGAAATGTACGGGAATATAGGCGATATCTGGGGAAGAGAATGGCTCTGCTTGCCTGCAAGCTCGACAGTAGCGGTACAGTCGTCGACGAAGTAGTCGTACTCAGCATCGGTGTAGTCGACGGCAGCAGCGGGGTCTACCGGAGATTAAGGGGGGAAGAAACAATAAATACACAACAATAATAGCAATACAAATGCAAGACATAACAGATGAATTGTAAACGGGGTTCTATCGCAGTACGATGCACGTTGCTCGGAGCGGGAATTCATCCGGGGATGAACTACCGGCTCCGGGTGATTACCGGACAGGGTGACCGGAGGGGGAAGGATCAAGCCGGAGGTGTCGTGGGTACCGGAAAAACATAAGGGGGGTGTATCCGTGCTAGTTGATCTATTCCGAACAACTTTCGTGTTCGGAATAAATTCATCCGGGTACTTTTTATCGGTACCGGAAATTATCGACAGACAGCCCGGAGGGAGGGAATGTCGATGATCGGTGTGCTAGGGGGGTGGGGTATACATACGGATAGTGTATCCGTATCCGTTATATTTTTCTGATCAACTTTGATGTATAAAGTTTTTCGATCCGATATACGGATTAAAAGATATTGATTTTATAAGTTTAATCAATTTTAAAACATTAAAAATCCTTTTTAATAGTTTCTTTTATTATTTTTAGTAACATTATGCAGAACAGTGCTGACTGGTCAAACTGACATATGGGACCCACATGTCAGCCTCACAGTCAAATAAAACATTTTTATTAATTTTAATTACCCTGGACCCACATGTCATACACTGTTATCTAATAATCAAATTTAATAACTTAAATACCCAGTGGGGCCCAGGTGTCATTGAGACATCTATTTAATTAACAGATTAATTAAACTAGAGAGTTAATTAAGGGGGATTAGGGGTGGGTGGGGCCCTCCTGTCAGGGGGGTTATCCCCAATGTTAACAGGGAGAGAGCCCTCCGCTCCATGGCGCGCATGCCAGAGGCCGGCGAGGGAAGTGGCACGGCCGGGGGGGCCTCGGCGGCCGGAGGTGCAGGGGAACGGGGGGGAGCGGCTCGCGCGCGCGTGGCTGGTGGCGGAGTAGGTGGTAAACGGGGGAGGCTTGGGCGCGGCCGAGCTCGGGAGCTCGAGCCCCATTCCAATGGCGGCCGGCTCGGACTTAGCACGGCGAGGGGAGGAGGGGGAGGGCAGGGCGAAGGCGAGCGGCTCACAGGGGGAATGGAGGGCGCCGCGCGGGGGGGGGGGGGGGGGGGGAGCTCGAGGCGGGGCTGGAGGCGCAGCGTCGGCCGGGGGGCGGCGGTTCCCGTCGAGAACCACGGCGGCTTCGAGCGGACGGCTTCGGAGAAGAACTTGGGGAGGGGGCGGCTCTGGAGGGGAACGGAGGCGGGGGTGGAGGATTAGGGTTCGGGGGAGGGGGCGCCGCACTTGTAGGCCGCCGGGGAGGGCCTCGATGGCCGGCACGGCGACGGTGCCCGCCGTGGCACCGGCCGATGCGCGCCACGCCATGGAGGCGTACGGGAGGTGGGGGATGACCGGGTGGGGGTGGGCTGTGGGCTGGTTGGCCCAGGGGGAAGGGAGGGGGTGGTGGGCCTCGGGCCAGAGGGGGTAGTTTAGGTTTTATTTATTTATTTTTGTTTTTATTCTTTTCTGTTTATTTATTTTGTAATAATTTTATTCATCTAGGCATTTTTGTAAAATGTTGTAAGTGTACCATAATTTAGCAATCACCCTAGGTTAATGCCCCAAGAGGTTTGGGCAATATTAAAAGTCATTTAATATTTGATTTAAATATTAAATGAGTTGTTTGGGGTTTTTGGCCACGGCTTATATTTGTTTAGAATTTTCTATCACTTAATAAATACTCAAACCCATATGTAATTGGTCCAGTGATTATTTGGGATTTTATAAAAGTGGTTCCAAGATTTTTGGAAAAGATTTATTGTCACCATAATTTTTAATATTCATCAAAAGGCATTTTAGGGTTTGTTTGAATTTCAACTCAAATGGCTTGGACTTGTTTTGATTCCTGATGATCCAGATCCATGATCACATTGCATCCAAGAACAACAAAGGAAAATATCAAGTTTGAGATGAACCACATTGATCAGACAAAAGTTTTGAACAGTGCTGGGGAACAGTAATGGTGATTACTGTTCATCTGACAGTGAGGGTGTTACAACCCCCGACATTAGCCCCCTGGATTATTGTGATGCTTCAGTCTGCACAGCAATCTTCTTCATGTCTTCTTCATTGCCAGCGGCTCTTCATGGATCAAGGGCCGTCTTTATGCTTGATGTTGATTGGGAGTCGGAGTCGTCTCTCTTCAATCTTGCTTCATTTCCTCGATCTCCATGGAGCCGTCTCTTCTGGTAGAGTTGGCTCTTAGAAAATAACAGACCTGATTCTTCAAATGCTTCCTTAAAAGGGCTTTAAACGGTCTGCCTTGATTTAGGCGGTGCAGTTAATGCCGCCTAGGTTTTTCACGAAAATCGAGGGATCCCCTGCCATTTAGCTGGCGGTTGGTGACGCCTCGGGTTTTGGGCAGAGGTCCTTTTATAAATATACCCCCGTACGCATCTATTCTCATTACCCCATCCATATCTTCTCTTCTTCTTGCTTGCGCACCGGAGAACAGGAAGCTCTTCCCTTCGTCTCCGTTCCGCACCATTCCTCCCTCATCGTTTGCGCGAGGCGGCTTGGGACCGTGCCATTCTCGCACGTTGTTAAGGTAAGTTTCCTGTGATCTTCATTGCGCTGCAGTTCTTTTACCCATCTCCATTGTTGCGAGCTTCAAGCTCTACCGTATTTAGTAGATCAACACGTCCTATTGGAGACGCACCATGCATGTTTGGCAGACAGGATAGGATTGATAATTGGCAACTTCAGAAGCGTTTACTTCGTCGTGCCACCGTAGTTTACAGATCCATTTTTATCTTGCAACCGTTCCCAGTTTTTCGGAAGTCGCAGATATGTTCATATTTTTCACCTATTTCTCGGGATGGTTAGATCCAATCGCCCCACAGTTTTTTGCGAAAACTGTTTGTGTAGTTTCCTCATAAGTAGGTTTATGACCGACACTAGTCTTTCTTTTTCTAGAGCCGACTTCTACACCATGGGCTGGAATGTTGCTGCTGATACACGAGATACTTCTCGCTCCTTGTTGGTTACCCCAAGTGGAAGGTGAGATGTAGAGTAGAAGCAAGTTTCCCTTAGCAAATTTGCTAAGGTTGAGTATCGAACCAGTAGGACCCCAACAAATACAAGTAGGTGGTGAAGTGAACAATGGCGCCGTTTACAACCTAAGGTTGCTTACTTCACCTGGACCAGCACACACAACAGATAGCTTTTCTCCCAACGAGTACAGAGGAGTTGTCAATTCCTCCGGCCTTGTTGTTTACAAAGGATAAAACACACGGGATAATAATGATAGTGATAGCTGCGGAAAAGTAAATACTGAAAGTAAATTGAAGGTGTAAACAGTAGTAGAAATATGGACCGGGGTCCTATGATGTTCACTAGTGATGTCTCTGTCCCAAAAGACGATAAAATAGCCATGCGAGGTAAACAAATTACAGCTGGGAAATTGACAGGATTATGTGCGCAAACCAATGCTAATTATGCTATGCAGAAAGGAACAGGCTCAAAAGCACAGGCGGTACACCAAGACAAGTAGACCGAAATCCATCTGCATCTACCCACTAATCATCCACCTTGAGATATCTACCTAGAACATCTCGCTGGTATTAAGTTGTGAATCCCACCCAAAGTGTAAACTCAAAGCAACGGAAAACTGCATTAAAGAACTTTGCATAAAGTAAACAATCCTTGCACCTGCAAGTACAAGCACCGTTGTTTTCCCCATTGTGGCAACATCACATCCCCTAGACTCATGTTTCTGTTACTCAAGCTAGTCATCGGGGGGCATGAACCCACAATCATGCATAACGCTCCCTCTTGGAGTCACTACCTACTACTTGGACAAAGCAATAAACAGCAACAGAGAACATGCAAGAATTACTCAAGAACATAAATATAAAAGAAGAGAATCAAATATATAACTCAATCACAATCTGAACATAATCTCATAATCCATCGGATCCCAACAAACTAGCATAGCAACAGCAGAAAGATTACATATGTGCCTCGATCATGTAGGGAAGCTCACGAGGTCTAATCCATGAAGAAAAAAGAGGGGAGGAGAACATCACATAGCTACTGATCATAGACCCATGGTCCAAGGTGGACTACTCATGGTTCATCCGGGAAGCATCCATGGTGGTGGAGAAGCTCCCGGAGGTGGTTCCTCCCTCCGGCAGGGTGCCGGGAGGAGGTCTTCCGGTGCTCCCGATCTTGGAAGCGCGACGGCGGCGGAACAGAGTAGAGATCACGAAAAAGGGTTCCGTCCCCGAGGATTTCTCGTCACGGAGAATAAATAGGCGAAAGGGGCAGCCAGAGGTGGGCCAGGGGCACCCCCCCTGGCACGGCCAGGGGTGGGTCCGCGCCCTCTGGCCGCCTGGGGACCCCCTGGCTTCCATCTGGCGTCTCTCGGGCTCTTCGCGAAGCTTCCGGCACGCTGATTTTTCCTATATTTTTCCCGGAATTTTTCTAGTACTTTTAATAAGGGGGAAACCTGAAATAGAAAAACATCAGAAAACAGGAACTGGCACTGGGGTGCACTGAGTTAATAGGTTAGTTCAAATATGAGAAAAAGTGTATGGAAGTTCATCAATATCATAGCAATATTACACAAAAGAGGCATGGAGCAAGCATAAATTATAGATACGTTTTGGAAGTATCAGCTGCTGATAAAAGCAAAGTCGCCACGGACAAAAGTAAGAAGCCAGCTGGTAGGACCAAACCTCCAGCTCCGCGGCCGACTTTAGAGGCTAACTGGTCGAAGATCTGGGTTACTGATGCCTTTCTGAAGGAGATGGAGACAGAAGGGATTTTGACTTCCCAAACTGAAATTAAGTGGCGGGCCCCTGGAAAGGAGACCCGGCCTCAGCCTCAAGGAGATGAAGTCGTTGTTTTTGCTGATCATATCACCAGATGTTTCCGTCCTCCGGGCTCTAAGTTTTTCAGGAATGTGCTGCACTGCTACAAATTGCATCCTCGGGATTTGAGTGTCAATTCGATACTCAATATCTGTCATTTACAAGTGTTATGTGAGGCTTTTCTACAGATGAAGCCGACTTTAGCTCTATTTGCCGAGTTTTATTACTGCAACAGGCAGACCGAATACAGTGGAGGTCCGACTTTGGAGTGCGGTGGAGTGACTATCCAGAAGCGCGCCAAGTCGAGCTACCCATCACTCAAATTGAGCTCCCATGTGAAAACATGGAAAAAATATTTCTTTTACTGCACCCTTGAAATTCCTGAAAAGGAAAATCCTCTACCCGGCTTTCATGAGAGTCGGCTTGAATTTCATGACGGCTTGAATCTGTTTCCTTCAGATGATCAAAAGAAAAAAACATGAGCCAATTATGGATCGGATAAAAGCTTTGTTAGCTCATGGTCTTGCTGGGACAGACTTGATCAAATGATGGATATGTTGGCAAATCTAGCCTCTTAGCGTGAGATACCGACTCATGTGCGAGTACTCGGGGCCGGACGACCCCATGTGTTTTGCGAAAAAGGAGATTTCTGGAGGAGCTCTAGTGACTACTTGCAAGAAACTTCTTGCTGAGCGCATAGAGGACATCAAGAAAGTCGGCCTTCTCCCGTTTTGTAAATCCAATCCGGCTCTCCCGGTATGTTTATTTGTCTATTCTTCCTTGAGATAAATTTGTCTAAATATTTTTAACCTTCCAAATTCACTCTTCCAGGAAGATGATCCATGGTGGAATGTGGGGCAAGACCTCCCTATGGAAGAAGTCGATGCTAAAATCCCGAGTCATTCGGTAAGATTTGCTTGATTGTTTCTTTTGTGATGTCTTATTCTTACCCTTTTTTGTTCTTTTAGGATGACTCAGAAGAGGACGATGATGAAGATGAAGAAGAACAAGAGGAAGTTCTTCCAGTCAGGACCGACTCTCGCAAAGAGAGCAAAGTCGCCAATCCACCTATAATATATTTTCTAGCTTTTTACGATATTTTGAGACAAGCTTGTGTCTTATGTTTTTTGTTTATAGGCACAAAGTCGCAAGAGGCATACCCGTAGTTCCGACTCGGCGGACCCTCTTGTGGTTTTGGGCGATGATCCCGAAAAGTCCGACAGAAGTCGACTTTAGGAGCAGCTCCTTCTCATCAGTCGGCAGGGGTTTCTGAGGGGCAACATCAAGGTGGGGACTCTGGAGCCGATAAACCTTCTTCTGAGGGCTCTTCTGTCTAGATGTCAGTTTTCCCAATCAACTGTGGGTAAGTGTTTCTTTCTTTAGGACGGTAAGTTTGTCTTTTGTGTGTATGATTTGTTAACACGTTCTATTTTTGTTTTGGAGCAGCGCTCGAATTGACCCCAAGGACCTGGCCGCCTCTTCTTTTGCTAAGGAGTCGGCTATTATATTTGAGAGATTGCCAGAGAATTCGGTTTATGAAGCTTTGAAGAAGGCTGGCTTAGACGAGTCAAGCCCATCATACATATACAAAGATAATTCTCCTGAAGCCGGCCTGGATAAGCCGACATTTTTTTTTCTGAAAAGGTGGTGGTTGCACCAAGTTCTATGCCGGCTCCTTCGAAGGATAAGGCAGTTGCTGATGAAGTTTTGATCACTGGGACTCAGAAGGTTGACCCACCTGCTAGTACGACCATAATGAAGGTTTTGGACGACAAGAGTCAGGTGATAGGTCAGCCTACTGAGTCAGTATCTGAGAAGGCGTTTCTTGAAGATTTATTCAAGCGGTTTTTAGCTTGTTCTTCAGAACATCATAGTATATTCCTCCAGCTTCGGGGAGCGTTATGAGGTATGTATTTTCCTGCACTGTCCTTGATGCTATATATCTGTAGCCCCCATAAGCTGGCATGGTGATTGATTGCCATGCTGGGTTATAATAAATAATCCGTATGAGCCGTAAGTCAGTATACTCATTCTGTAGTGTGCTGAGTTATAGTAAGCTTGAACTGTAGCCCCCATGGATCGATATACCAATTTTGTGGTATGTCGAGTCATCAAAGTTTTTTGAGCTGTAGCCCCCATGAGCCGGCAGAATGTGATTACATTTCTACCGGGTCATGTTTGTTTATTTGTAGCTTTAGCCCCCAAGCAACTTTGTTTAGGCAATAGGCCTAAGTGAATACTTAGTAATATTTTGTTATTTGTAGGCTATTGCCATGGATGCTGGGCAATCCAAGCGTCAAATGGAGGAACAACTCGCTGCAGAGTCGGCAAAGCTGAAAGGAGCTGATGAAGAAGTTGGCCGTCTCCGTGAAGAGTTGATGAAAAGGGACAAGGAGCTGGAAGCCGTTAAAGCTGAGATGTCTGAGGCTGCAAATGCTCTGACCAGAGATATAAATGATGCAACCGCTCAGCGTGATACGGCTGAGCGGAAATTAAAGTCGGCACAAAAGAAGCTGGAAACACTCAAGGATAGCATTCACCGGCTTGTGTCAACCATCTTTGGTGAGTTGGCTAAGTGCTTTTTTGAATCTGGGTGTCCCAATTTTCTTTGTTTCTTGCTGACTTTGATATATTTTGTCTTTTCAATAGGCAAAGATCATGATATTCTGGGTGAGACACCTGCTATGAAGCTGACTTGCACATTTGCCCTGGTCAAACAATTTTTTAAGGGTGTGTGTAAGGCGATTTATGCGACTCAGCCCAAGCCCCCAAGCATGAAGAGAATAACTGATATGATGGGCCCTCTCTCAGTTATACATGAGTGGGTGAAGCTGGGGAAGCAGTCGGCTTGTTGTATGGGAGTGATGCGTGGCTTGGAGCTTGCCAAGGCGTATCATCCCTGTTTGAAGCTGGATCGTCTGGTTGCCGGCTTCCCAGAGCTTAAGGCGGATGGGTCAAATTTTTCTAAGGAAGATTTTATCAAGGTACATAAAGAGACTCGCCCTTTTGCCACAAAGATCGCTGATGACATCGAGCTGAGCCGGCTAGAGACTGGATATGATGAGAACAACAAGAGGCGCCGGATCAATCTGCCGACTCCTGTTGAGTTTTCTCTTCTCCCTTCTGCAAAGGTGGCTTTCGATCCGGCGAACCCTGTGGAGCCGTTTCCAGGAGGAGAAGAGGATGACTTGATGATGTATGACATTGTTGATGTGGATTTAATGAAGAATCACAATGAGATCTTGCCATCAACAAATGTTTCCGGGTCGTTGTCTCAGAGTCAGGCCAATGTCCCATTGTAAGTCTCTTGTTGAGGAGAAAACTTTTATAATACTTGTGTGGCCATAGCGCCGGGTTTGTAATATTGGGAAATGTGTCCGTGACTTTGTGACCAGCGTGTGGTCAGATACTTTTATGGCGTTGCCTTGTCGGCTTTTGAATGCCAATTTTATCATGCCATCCGACTTTTGTGTTTTGACTTGTTTGTTGCTTGTTTGGAGAAACTTTTCAATTTGACATGAGCCGAATTATAGATACTTTCAGAGTGTAGTCTTCATGAGTCGTTATGATCATCGTTGCGCCATGCCGACTCATTTAGGATATTTTGAACTGTAGCCTTCAAAGTGCTGGGTTTATTTTTACATGCAGCAATCTGGTGACTTACAATCTTTCGCATTTTCTTCAGAAGTCGGCGAGCATTTTTATGCCGGGCCTTTTGATAAGGAATCTTTTGAATTTCTTGCTTTCCCAAAAGTTGGCGTGCTTAGCTAGATGATATACCCAGTCTTTATTTGAGAAGGAAACTTGAAGTGTAGTCCCCATGAGTCGGTATGTGCATCTGTGTGCAGTGCCGAGTCACATAGGTTTATTTTGCCGGGCCACATAGATATGAGACAATGGGTTGTGTTCCCAGCTTCTAAGTAGAGTGGCTAGGTCGGCGAGAGCCGGGTGCGGCGAATGTCAACTTTATATGTATATATGGCGAAAGCCAATGTGATCGAAGTTGACTTTATATATGGCAAAAGCCGGTGCGACCGTAGTTCCCAACGAAGTAAAAGCACAGACACAGATAACTTTGTTCCCAACGAAGTTCAGAGAGGTTGTCAATCTCTCCGGTCTTGTTGTTCACAAAGGGTAAAACACAAGGATAATGATAGCAATTGAAAGTAAAAGCAGAAAAGTAACGATAGCGTGGAAACAGTAATAAGGATATGGACCGGGATACGTGATGTTCACTAGTGATGTCTCTCTCCCAAAAGACGATAAAACTGCTATGCGAGGTAAACAAATTACAGAAGGGCAATTGACAGGATTATGAACGCACCGGAATGCTAACTATGCTACAAAAGAAAGGAAGAGGTTCAAAAGCACGGGCAGTACGCCAAAATAAGTAGACCTTAATCCAACTGCATCTACTACTAATCATCCACCTTGAGATATCTATCCAGAACATCTCGCTGGTATTAAGTTGCGAGCCCCACCCAAAGTGTAACCCAAAGCAACAGACAACTGCATTAAAAAGAACTTTGCGTAAAGTAAACAATCCTTGCAACCGCGGTTACAAGCACCGTTGTTTTCCCCCTTGTGGCAACAGCACATCCCCTAGACTCATGTTTCTGTCACTCAAGCGTGTCATCGGGGGGCATGAACCCACAATCGAGCATAACGTTCCCTCTTGGAGTCACTACCTACTACTTGGCATAAGCAATAAACAACAATGGAGAACATGCAAGAGTTACTTAGGAACAAAAATATAAGAGATAAAAACCAAATATATTACTCTATCACAATCTGAACATAATCTCATAATCCATCAGATCCCATCAAACTCAGCATAGCAACAGCAGAAATATTACAAAAGTGCCTCGATCATGTAGGGCAGCTCACGATGTCTAAACCATGAAGAACAAAGAGGGGAGGAGAACATCACATAGCTACTGATCACGGACCCATGGTCCAAGGAAAACTACTCACGAGACATCCGGGGAGCATCCATGGTGGAGAGGAGACTCCCGGAGGTCGGCCCTCCCTCCGGCAGGGTGCCGGGAAGAGGTCTTCTGGTGCTCCCGATCTCGGAAGCGCGGCGGCGGCGGAACAGAGGCGAGTTTGCGAAGTAGGGTTCTGTCTTCGGAGTTTCCCCGTGACGGAGAATAAATAGGAGAAGGGGGGAAGCCAGGGGTGGGGCCGCGCCGGGTGGCCGCCTGGGCCCCCTGGCTCCCCTCTGGCCCCACTCGGGCTCTTCGCGAAGCTTCCTGTATGCTGATTTTCTTGTATTTTTCCCGGAATTTTGCGGGCACTTTTTATATGGGGGAAAACTGAAATAGAAAAACAGCAAAAAACAGGAACTGGCACTGGGTGCACTGAGTTAATAGGTTAGTCCAAATATGATCAAAAGTGTATGAAAGTGTATCTAGATCATAGCAATATCACACAAAACATGCATGGAGCAAGCAGAAATTATAGATACGTTTTGGACGTATCAGCATACCTTTGCATACATCATGATAGCTACATCTTATTTATGTTGAGTACCTTGTAAAGTGTGAAGATCTTCTATACCTTCTTGTAAAATAGAGTGTTGCCCTTAAGTGAGGAAAAGATCCCAAAGTGGACAAAATAAAAGAACCCAAAGAGGACAAATGAGAGTTTAATAGAAAGCGCCATTGAGGCCACCAAAAAAATACAAAAATATATAGAAAAAACAGAAAAATAAAAGAAAAAGAGAGAAAGGGGCAACACTACTATCCTTTTGAAATATCCACACTAGTACTCCCTTTTATCCTTGTACTCCATAGAGATGATCATTTATGCATATATCTATGTGGGGACCTTCACACTATAGAACTTGGCTTGCATATTCTAAGGATGAGCCTTCTCAAACGAGCTCTAGGTCTTCATGAGCGAGCAAGTTGGATGCACCCCCACTAGTTCCATTGGAGAGCTTTTCTTAGCTCATATGTGCATCCTTTGCATGGCATTCCCTACTCCTCACATCATATCTATCATTTGGCCTTCTCGCCTATGATTATCCTCATTGATGTGAGCCTTTCTCCCCTTTTTGTCTTCCTCCTCCACCATATTTCTCTCTTGCCATCCTATGTGCCAACTCTCGTGCTTACGCTCATCCATTGAATGAGTGCTCAAAATATTAAAAAGGAGTGGATCAAATTGACTTGTACCTGGCTAGTAGTCTGGGGACGAGTCAAGATAAGATTCCAAATAAGACCAAGTGTGAAACTTTAGTAGATTGAGTTCTCAACAAAAATATTTTTTCTCGTATTCCATCTCCCACTTGTTGCATGCATACACCATTTGGAAACATTCGAGTCACGAATAACGAGAGCTCTTGCACCTAATGTTCTTTTATTGCTTGTTTCAATGCTAATATAGACTCTTTTCTTTTATGACTTGAATTGAATTATATACCTTGATTGCTTTACTTTTCAAAGTTCTTATATGGTTGCTAGCATGTCACCACAGAAATTATGCTTGTTATCATTTACCTACTCGAGGACGAGCAGGAATTAAGCTTGGGGATGTTGATACGTCCCAAAGATATCTATAATTTCTTCTTGCTCCATGCATGTTTTGTGTGATATTGCTATGATCTAGATACACTTTCATACACTTTTGATCATATTTGTACTAACTTATTAACTCAGTGCACCACAGTGCCAGTTCTTGTTTGCTGCTGTTTTTCTATTTTAGATTTCCCCCATATTAATAATGCTCCAAAAATTCGGGAAAAATCAGATAAAAAAATCAGCGTACCGGAAGCTTTCGAATTCACCCGGGAGAGGCCAGAGGGGACCCACCAGGGCCCGAGGCGCCCTCTCGGCGCGCCCTAGGGTGGGGCCGCCCAGGGGGGGGCACCTGGACCCCTGGTGCCCCCCTTGCCCCCCTTCCGCCTATTTATTTCCCGTGACGTGAAACCTCCAAAGACAGAACCCTTTTTCGCGATCTCGCCTCTATTCCGCCGCCGCCGCGCTTCCAAGATTGGGAGCGCCAGCAGAACTCTTCCCGGCACCCTGCCGAAGGGAGGATTGTCCTCCGGGAGCTTCCCCTCCACCATGGACGCTTCCCGGATGTGCCGTGAGTTGTTTCCCTTGGACCATGGGTCCGTGATCAGTAGCTATGTGATGTTCTCCTCCCCTCTTTGTTCTTCCTAGTTTATACCTCGTGAGCCGCCCTACATGATCGAGGCACATATGTAATTTTCTGCTGTTGCTATGCTGAGTTTGCTGGGATCTGATGGATTATGAGATTGTGTTCAGATTGTGATTGAGTAATATATTTGGTTCTTATCTTTTATATTGTTTTTCTTAAGTAATTCTTGCATGTTCTCCGTTGCTGTTTATTGCTTTGGCCAAGTAGTAGGTAGTGACTCCAAGAGGGAACATTATGCTCGATTGTGGGTTCACGCCCCCCGATGACACGCTTGAGTGACAGAAACATGAGTCTAGGGGATGTGCTGTTGCCACAAGGGGGAAAACAAGGGTGCTTGTAACCGCGATTACAAGGATTGTTTACTTTATGAAAAGTGCTTTTAATGCAGTTGTCTGTTGCTTTGGGTTAACACTTTGGGTGGGGCTCGCAACTTAATACCAGCGAGATGATCTAGATAGATATCTCAAGGCGGATGATTAGTAGTAGATGCAGTTGGATTTGGGTCTACTTATTTTGGCGTACCGCCCATGCTTTTGAGCCTCGTCCTTTCTTTGTAGCATAGTAAGTATTGCGGTGCGTTTTTAATCCTGTCAATTTCCCAGCTGTAATTTGTTTACCTCGCATAGCAATTTTATCGTCTTTTGGGAGAGAGACATCACTAGTGAACATCACGGGACCCCGGTCCATATTCTCATCACTGTTTACACGCTCATTTATTTTCCTGCTTTTACTTTCAGTTGCTATCGCCATTAATATTATCTGTTGCGTTGATCCTTTGTGAACAGTGTAAGGCCCGATATGCGGTACTGTTCTAGATCTAGATGTTTCCATCCAGATCCGGGGACGAAGCACATATCAGTCCTACCGTGTGATGTCTACGCACGCTTCTATTCTTGTAGACTGTGTTTGGCCTCCAAGCGCAGAGGTTTGTAGGACAACAGCAATTTCCCTCAAGTGGGTGACCTAAGGTTTATCGAACTCAGGGAAGTAGAGGTTGAAGATTGTCTCTCTCAACCAACCCTGCAATTAAGATACAAGAAGTCTCTTGTGTCCCCAACACACCTAATACAATGGCAAATTGTATAGGTGCACTAGTTCGGCAAAGAGATGGTAAAATATGGGTGGCAAAGCAAGGTAATATAAATCTGAATAAATAAAAACAGCAAGGTAGCAAGCGACAAAAGTGAGCACGAACGGTATTGCAATGGTGGAAACAAGGCCTAGGCTTCATACTTTCACTAGTGGCAACTCCCAACAACATTAACATAGTCTAATCACATGATATTTCCCATAAAACATGCAATGGAGACGTTATCGGAGGTCATTCCTTTGTGGTCAAGAGAGGACGAGAATTGTGTAGGGATACAAAAGCACACCTCAGAGTTCGTAGTTCTCATCTATGGATTTCCCAATGTCACCGCGGCCATCCAAAGAGAGTACCACAATCACCACAACATATCTAAAGGATAGTCAAAGACAAGCACCAAGAGACTCTCAATCTTCAATCCACACACAAAAGAGGAAATCACTCATGAAAATATTCTTCTAACCCACATCCAATAGACCGCTGTCACCATGGTCTCGGGGATTATACTAGATAATATCAAGTGAGTACACCAATCCAATACATAGAAGAAGGGGAAACATCATGGGGTCATCCTAGATTAACATAGCCTATGATCACAATCAAGATCACATCATGGGAGAAAGAGAAGACCACATAGCTACTAGTAGGAACCTCAACCCCGAGGAGGAACTACTCCTGCATCATGGAAGGAGGAAGAAACGTTGATGGAGATGAATCCGGGGGCACTTCCCCGTCCAGGCACAAGAATTATGGTCCCCCGAAACTTGGTGGAGATGGTGGCGGAGATCGGAATTTCTTCTGGAGAAAAGGGTTCTAGAATCAGGGTTTTCGCGACGCGGGTAAAAATAAGGGCCAAGGGGGAGTCCGAGGCGGTGCCCAGGGGGTCCAGGCGGGTACCCGGTGCGGCCTACCCCTAGTCCGCGCCCACAGGCCGCCTCGACGAGTGGTGGGCCCCCTCTGGCTCTCCTTCAGGCGTAAGGAAGCTTCTGGAATGCTGATTTTTTATATATTTTTTCCGGAATTTTTCTGGCACTTTAAGTAATGGGAAAACCTGAAATACAAAACAGCAGAAAACAGAAACTGGCACTGTGGTGCACTGAGTTAATAGGTTAGTCCAAATATGATCAAAAGTGTATGAAAGTGTATTAGAAGCATAGCAATATCACCCAAAACATGCATGGAGCAAGCAGAAATTATAGATACGTTTTGGACGTATCAACATCCCCAAGCTTAAATCCTGCTCATCCTCGAGTAGGTAAATGATAACAAGCATAATTTCTGTGGTGACATGCTACCAAAGAGTCTTTCACAATCACATGACAAATGCTTATTGAGATAATGAATCTTTAGTGATTAAGTTGCCTCATGAGAATATCATAAAGAACTAAAAGTTTACAATATGATACTGAAACACCCAATAGATTTGTAGTGAGCATGGTGTGCAAACATGACAAAGTGATACCTCGCTTGCCCCCTTTAGTGAAGCAAAACATAAATGCAGGAGCACCTCCAAAATTTAAGTGACAACTAGATATAATGATTTCAGAATAAGCGATATCACAATCATGCAGAAGACAATGGTACTTTGGGACAATGCACATTACACTCAGAATGACAATCATGCTCTCAATAGTTGGTGCTTTGAAGACAGAAGGTGGAGACTCTCGAACCGTGGCTTTTGAGGGCAAGGTTGAAAACCCATGGCTGGAAGCAAAGACTAAACAAGTACCAGTGCTCGTGGTTTTCAAAACAGATATAAAAAGCTTTTGAGAGGTGCATAATTCGTCAACGAATGCTAGTGGATAACCCAATTACTTCTTATGCTGGACAAGTTTCGAGGAACGACTCCCACTCGGGGACGATCACATCCCCTTAATCTCCTTTGTTTATCATTGCCAAAGTTTTCTGATTTCTCATGAAAAAAGCGTGAAGGAGGTTTTTTTGTTGCTATTATCTTTAGTGAGATGGGCGCACTCATGCCAATCCCTCCTCGTATTAGGGGTTTGCAGATTAGACATGCAATCCCGGGGTAAAACTTGTCCAACATAAGAAGATCATGAATTACCTACTACTTCCTCATGATCTAAAACAAAGGCACAAAAGAGAAGTGCTTTTGAATAATTTTGAGATGGAACATGAAAGTCTTCGTTAGGAATGGCAAGTAAATACCATATATAGGAAGGTATGGTGGACTCATATGGCATAACTGGTTTCGAGGATTTTGGATGCACAAGCAGTCAGTTCGCTTAATACAGGTGAAGGCTTGCAAAAGACTGGGAGTGACAAACTAAGAGAGCAACGACGGCCATAATCATGCAGAGCGACAAAGCAACATTGAACCGGTGTAACAGCCCACATGTAATAATACCAAACACCATGTATTTTGCTTTCCTATGATTGGACTGGTAATGGTCATGGTGATTCTTATGTGTGAGCTTCATATGTTGGTCTTGTTTTGTGCCATGTGGTTGGTGATCATGGCTTCATCTTGGTGATGGTTACAACTGTTGTTGGTTATGTCTGACCTCATGGCACCTACCACCTCATCATTCTTGGTTCACTCACTTTTGTGATGTCATGGGCTAACAAGTTGGCAAAGGGAATTTTGACATCAATAAGGACAGTGCCCTGGTTCAAAGTGGAATGAAAAATAAAAGGGCCACATTTTTATTTTTGTCAAAATTGGTCAAACCAATTTTGTAAAATCCCAAATATTACAGTGGGTGAGATTCACCAATTCTTGGAATTTTTGCTTTGGCACAAAATTCCCAAAAATCCCAAATACACCATTTTTATTGGAAAAATGGACTGTTTCTAACTTGGGGATTTTTCCTTAGCATGTAAAATTGGGAAACCAATTTTGTGTGAACAGGCTAGATATTAGGGGCATTTTAAAATTCATTGGAATATTTCTAAAAATGCCCTAGCCCCTCTCCTTTCTCTTTTTTTTCTCCTGCTGTTTTTCTTTACCAGGGAAAAAGAAAAAGTAATACAGGGGGCTGGGCTCCTTTTCTTCTCTCCCAGCCGGCCAGGCCCAACTGGGCCGTTTTTTCCCTCGGCCCGCGCTGGAGCGAAGAGGTACGCCGTCTTCTTCCTCTTTCCAGCGGGGCGACCTCCTTTTTCCCCTCCTCTCTCTCACAGGACATGCCACGGCGACAGTGGAGCCCCAGCTCCAGGGAGAGGAGCCCCCCCCTCCTTTTAAGCGCCGCGAGAGGAGCCGCGGAACCCTAGTTCCATTCCTCCCCCAAGTCTTCTCCGCCGCCACTGCCTTCCTTTCCCCCAGGCTTCCCCTGTTCCGCCATGGGTTCTGCCAGGAACTAGGAGACGTGAGCGCTCCGAGTCGTCGACGCCCGCCGGCCCCTTCTTCACCAACGGCGAACTCGCGGCCGTCCCCAGCTTCCCAAGGTGACCGACGAGCTCCCCCTGCCTTCCTGTTTCCGTAGGTCGTCGGGCCGATTTCTTTCAGTTCGGTAGTCGCTGCGCAGCCGGCCGTGGATGCAGAGGCATCTTGCCGTCGTCGAGCTTCGGAGTAGTTTAGGAGCAGGAATGGACGCCTGGGTATGCCGTTAACGCGCTGCAAGTCGACGTGGAGTCGCCGTTGGGCCGTGGCGGACGCCCTCGTCGCCGGAATCCCGCCGCGCGCGAGTTGCCTGAAACCAAATTCAGTCCGTCAGTGCAAGTCTGAAGCTTTTTCACTTAACCGCACGACAGCTAGCTAGGTCTTCAGGTTTACCTCTGTGCATCAGTAGTTCCTAGCCGAGTTGGTTGGCACCTGGACGTCTAAGCTGGGAGGTCCCGGGCTCGATTCACCGCCAAGGCCGCCCCTTTTTTCCTTTTGCTCCAAGACCTGATGGTTATGCAGCGCAAGCAGTGCGTTTTGTTCTTCCTTCAGTTAACTCCTCGTGAGTATGATATCTTGTCCGAGTCGGGCTACTGGACGTGTCCCCGCTCGTAGCTCAACTGGTGGGCGTGCTTGCTCTCGACCGCGAGGTCGTGGGTTCGAATCCCCTCGGGCGATTTAAACCCCCCCATTTTTTTGCTCTTTTTAGAGCGTGGGCGAGACAGCCACTGGGCTCGGCCCATTTGCATAGAGCCAGGGGCAGCGATGGGCTGAAGGCTGAACCAGCCCAAGTGGCTGGGCTCCCCTGTTCTCTCTTTTTATTTTTATTTTTATTATTTTATTTATTTTAATCTTTTCTTTTCTGTTTTTATTAGTTCAAGTTTGAATTTCAAAATTCAATTCTGAATTTGGTCAACTTTTCAGACAGAGGCATCCCATATATCAATTTGGGGTAGTTTGAGCTACTGAATGCAGTAGTGATACTCATCTTTGCATCTGACCCCTTCTATAAATTGGAGTTGTGTCATTTTGCAAATAAACCCCCTGTTGCTTTTATTTATTTTGGAAATTGGTTCAAGTTCAAATTACCCATGTCATATATGATTTTTGGGTAGTTCTGCACAAGGAGTTGCATGGTGATAATATTTTCATCATCTGAACCTTTTTCAAAATTCCTGTGGTGCAATTTTGCACTCAGCCCCCTGAACTTCAGTTGAATTTGCAACTGCCTTTGCAAATTCAAATGGAGGCATGTCATATATGTTTTTGGGGTGCTTTCCTGCAAGGAGTTCAGTAGTGATGTTTTCTTGTGGTGTTGAGCAACTTTTGAGACAAGGTGTGGTCACCTGGTCCAGAAGCTTCAGGTCTGTCTGTCCACAACATCTCAGCTTCAGTGCATCTGAAATGTTGCTCATCTGATCTTTTCAAGGCAGTTCCATGCCATCTTTTTCAAGTCACCCTTAACATATTGTCATATGTTATGTGGCTGACCTCCAAAAATTGTTGCACCTCCTTAAGTGTCAATTTCACCGACACTACTCCGTCTCCGGAATCATTGTTTTTACTTACCTGTTATTTAAATTCTTGCAATGCTTGTTGTTCATGTCATGCTATCATGCTATTTACACCTAAGCTAAGGCTCAGACCAAAGCCATTACAATGTAAATAACATGCATATGAAAGTGATGAATTGTCGTCATCACCTTCATTTAAACTTGACTAGACAGGGTCATACCATGTAAATAAAACTTGAACATGCCATCCCTGTTTGAGTTGCATCTATTGCTCACTTGTGTGCCTTTTCCTGCCGGTACCTTACGTTAGCACCTGAGACCGCCGAGGAGACTTACGTGGAGCTGTCCGACACCGAGCCCGAGGGTACCGTGAGTGCTGCTTCGACTACCTTACCAGGCAAGGGGGAGATCTGTGTCATTACTTTATAACTTTCTGCTCATGCCTAGCTGTAGATCTAGAACGTTATTGTTGATCCCATCTACATTATATGCCATGTTTAAACCCATACAGCCATGATCCCCACATCCCAGCAAACCATTGTTCTGCTAAGTTGTCGCTGCTCAGCCATTGCTTAGTATGGATAGAAAACTTGCTGCTTACCCTATATATTTATGGCTGGGATATCATGTTATAAAAGAAGTTGGTTGATATTTATTATTGTTAAATGATGTTAACTTATATTCGACGAAAGGTGGAAGGCTGGACTATTCCCGTCTGGTGTTTTGTTCCATTTGAGTCACCTAGGACCCGAGTTCCGGGTATTGGTTCTTTGATCGAGCGTGCCTAATCGTGTGTGGGGTTTTATGGGGCCCCCTTTTCTTACCTACCTAACTTCGTACATTCTAGTGGTGGCCCGAGCTGATTTACATTTGCAATGTGTGTGTGCTGGTTGGATCCCCAGTTGTTTCCAAACCAAACCAGGGCCAGGAGGACATAGTTTCTTGGCTGGCCCAAATAGACCGGCTGAGGACCCGGTCTCATAAGAGAACTAACCGGTAATCCAAACCTGGAGTCATACGGTAGAGTCCGATTCGAGAGCGTGGCCAGCTTTTGAGTTGGGTGTCGACTCACCGGGGGCCACCCGGATATGTGCGATGTTAGCTAGAGGGACTCTGACGTTCCGGAGTTTCAGGCGCTTACCCAGCCAAGTGGAAACCGGGCGTACATGCGACGTCTATAATGGACAGTTGGTACACCCCTGCAGGGTAAATCTTTTCGAAAAGCCGTGTCCGCGGTTATGGACTACGTTGAGCCTACGTCCTGTTCATAGAATAACATCAATGTTAAGTATGCTATAAAACTTGACAAACCGTGTGCGTGCCTTGGTTGTTTTTCTTCGTCCAGGGGGACCGAGAGAGAAACGAGGTTGTGTTATGTTTGCGTAAGTAGGAGGATAGCTGACTTACGACACGTTGTCAACGTAACTTCTTGGATCTCATCTTTGTCCTGACAGAACGTGTAGCCACCATATATGCTAGTACGGCTGCAAACTGTCTATATCTTTACCTTACCTGTAGCGTTAGTTATTCCGTAATGATATGTTCTCACCCCCGTTTACTTTTCCGCTTTTACCGCTTTGCCTGATCGGCCGCTGCAGTGGACTACTACCTCGACCCCAGCACTGGACGATACTTCGTGGAGGTGCCTCCGGAGGATGACGACGAGTACGACTAATCCGACCAGTAGGATCCTTAGTTGGGCTCAGACGTTCCCGTGGGTGGATTTATGTGTAGCCCTCTCTAGGGCAATTTGGTTCTTGACCGTACCCGGTCCATATCTTGCTTCCGCTTGATGTACTGATGAGATGTATTCAGGAGAATGTTATGTATTTTGGACAGTGGCGTTGTATGCCCTGCTCTATTATCTCCATATGTATTTCCTTTCTTGTAGAGTTGTGTTTTTATACCTGTTGTCGAGAATCCGGCAGCGACACGAGTGCGAGTGTCGTGCGCCGGTGGCGTTTGATGCGCTTCTAACTCCGACCGGACGCGAAAGCGACTAGTTAGAGTTAGTACCGCATCAGGGGCCTTACAACTTGGTATCAGAGCAGGACTGACTATAGGACCCTTTACTGGCCGAAGTTGAGTCTAGAAACTATTTTGGTAGTCATATAGGAAAAATTTCGGAGAGTAGGACCTCTTTCTGTTTTCTTCTTATCCCACCCTCCCACCCCTTTTTCCGTGAGGAAGTGAAACGATGTTTTCTCTCTGTAACTTATCCCCTTTCAAAAGTCTAGGATCTCGTTTACATGAGACTCCGATTCCTATATAATGTTTTGCTAGCGACGAGATGTGTTGGCGTCTTTGAGACCACTGAGCCGCCACTTGGGGTTGACTGCTCTACCTCGCTTACGGCGTACCCCAGGTGAACCGTCCATACAGGATTGGCGGGCATCCTATGGTAATATGGATGTGGTGTCTTTCCCCTATGGACGACCGTGATGGCGGGCCGCTCAGGGCAGATGTCTCATTGTGCAGGTTTTCAACCGCTCGTATATATTGTTGTGTGCTCGCTAGCACATTATTATATTGGATTCGGATGTTCTTGGTTTGGTAATTCCAGTAGCACCTAGTTATCGACTTTCCGGGTTAACCTTGGTGGAATTTCAGCCTTCGGCTTCCTCATACCTCATGAGGAAGTTTTGTTGTCAATTTTGCTTTAACTCTGGTTACTTCAATGATTCGTTCATGTTCTCATAAGTGTTCCTGTATACAGGATGCCAAGAGCGAACATGCCGCCACCAGAGAACCCTATCCTTGGGGAGGCTGTAGCTGCAGTGGCTCAGGGCACAGCTGCGATCCTTCAGATGCTGCAGAACCAGGGTGCTCAGAGGAATGATCGTCCACAGCACACTACGCTGCAGCAGTTCCTTGCGATCAGCCCCCCCAGGTTCTCCGAGGCCCGAGACCCGCTGGAGGCGGATGACTGGATTGCAGAGATCAAGAAGCACTTCAAGGCCAACTCCGTCAGACCCGTCGACTACGTCACCTTCGCCTCCTTCCAGCTTCAGGGTGCCGCAGGCAGTTGGTTCTCGACGTACAAGGAGAACAAAGGCGAGACAGAGATCACGTGGGATGACTTCGTCAAGGATTTCAGAGCTGCTCATATTCCCAGTGGACTGATCGAGAGGAAGCGCGAGGAGTTCTTAGCTCTGAGGCAAGGGGACAGGTCTGTGCAGGAGTATAATCTGGCCTTCGTCAGGCTTGCCAGGTACGCTCCAGAGGAGGTCTCGTCAGAGGCCAAGCGCATTGCCAGGTTCCGCGGTGGTCTTGCCCCGGACATCAAGTATGCGCTCACCTTGTCCACGCCGAGCCTGTTCTCAGAGTTCGTCGACCAGGCCATCAGACAGGAGTCAGCTGAGGCAGAGCGTTCCGCAGAGAAGAGGAAGCAGAGAGAGCACAGTTCAGCAGTGATGATCCACAAGAAGGCCAAGTCCTGGGTTGCAGAGCCACAGCCTCAGCCGCAGCGTCAGCAGTTCCAGCAGAGGGGGGCAGTTGTCCGCACTTTTGTCCGCCCTCCCGTCCCAGTGCAGCACGGACCTCGCTCTACTCCACCACACGCGAGGCCGCCTGCTCCACAGGGCCAGCCCAGGCCAGAGATCACGTGCTTCAAGTGTGGCAAGCCGGGCCACAAGTCTCCGCAGTGCACCGACCCTCGTTACGCCAGGCTGCCTCCGCCCCCACCTCGCTCTACACCGAGCAACGCGATGGTGCGGGCCCAGCCACGAGCGATCAGGGTGAACAACGTGACTGTGGCAGAGGCTCAGCAGTCGTCCGAGATTGTGCTTGGTAGGTTGCTTGTATGTTCAGTTCCAGCGACAGTTTTGTTTGATTCCGGAGCTTCCCATTCCTTCATATCCCAGTCTTTTGCTTCAGCCAGTGACCTCCAGTCCGAGTTGCTCTATCCGCCACTTGCAGTCCACACTCCTGGTTCCAGATGCAGTTCCTCAGTTTTTGTTCCAGATGTTGAGATCAGTATTCAGGGTGCTATCTTTTCGGCCTCCCTGATTGTCTTGCCCCGTTCAGACATTGATGTCATCTTGGGCATGGATTGGCTTGTCAAGTACAAGGCCAAGATTGATTGCCCGTCCAAGACCATGTTACTGACGCACGATTCAGGCGCTGAGATTTGGTACACTTGTAGCTCGACAGTGGGATCAGCACAGTTGTACGCTCTGAACGCTGGAGTTGCTCCATTGATCGAGGAGGTCAGAGTTGTTCGAGAGTTTCCAGATGTCTTTCCAGAGGAGTTGCCAGGTATTCCACCCGTGCGTGCTATTGAGTTCGTGATCGAGCTAGAACCTGGTACACAGCCGATATCTCGGCAGCCTTACAAGATGTGTCCGGAAGAGCTGATTGAGTTGAAAGAGCAGTTGGTGAAGCTTGAGAAGGATGGGCTCATTCGTCCGAGCACTTCTCCTTGGGGTGCCCCGTGTCTTTTTGTGAAGAAGAAAGATGGTACTAGTCGGTTGGTTCAAGACTACCGTGGTATCAACAAGAAGACGATCAAAAACAAATACCCTTTGCCCAACATCAATGACTTGTTTGAACAGTTGCATGGAGCAAAGGTGTTTTCAAAGCTTGATCTAAAGATGGGGTACCACCAGATTCGTGTCCGTGAGGAGGACATTCCTAAGACAGCCTTCCGCACTCGATATGGCCTGTACGAGTTTACGGTCATGACGTTTGGCTTTTCAAACGCGCCTCCAACGTTCATGAGGGCCATGAACTATCTCTTCCAAGAGTGGCTAGATGTGTTCGTACTCCTCTACCTCGACGACATCCTTGTCTTCTCCAAGTCAGAGGCTGAGCATGAGGAGCATCTCAGATTGGTGTTGCAGAAGTTGAGAGATCACCAGTTCTATGCCAAGTTCTCCAAGTGTGAATTCTGGATGAGCAAGGTCAACTTTCTTGGCCATGTCATTTCCTCAGAGGGCATTGCTGTTGACCCAGACAGAGTCCGGACGATTCAAGATTGGACTCCGCCGAAGAGTGTCAAGCAGTTGAGGAGTTTTCTCGGACTTGCCAGCTATTGCAGGAAGTTTGTCGAGAATTTCTCCAAGATAGCAAAGCCAATGACCGAGCTGTTGTGCAAGGGCAATAAGTACGTGTGGTCACAGGCTTGCCAGGCAGCTTTTGATGAGTTGAAGATAAGGTTGACCACAGCTCCGATCCTTACGCCGCCAGATGAGTCACAACCGTTTCAGGTGTTCTGTGATGCTTCGTTGAATGGCCTTGGCGGAGTATTGATGCAGGGAAAGAGTATTGTGGCGTACACCTCCAGGCAGTTGAAGCAGGCTGAGAGGAACTATCCGACCCACGATCTTGAGCTGGCTGCAGTGATTCATGCGTTGGTTACTTGGCGACACCTACTCCTAGGGAGGAAGGTTGATGTGTTCACTGATCACAAAAGCTTAAAGTACTTGTTCACGCAGCCTAACTTGAACCTGAGGCAAAGGAGGTGGCTCGAGACTATTACTGAGTACTCCGTGGATATTCAGTATACGCCTGGCAAGGCGAATGTCATAGCTGATGCGTTGAGCCGCAAGGGTGATTGCAACACTGTCCAGGTGCAGAAGATACACCCAAATTTGTGTGAGGCCTTTCGAAGGCTCAATCTTGAGCTAGTTCCAGCAGGCTATCTAGCCAACCTTGTGGTAGAGCCCACTATTCGTGAGAAGATCCGTGAAGCTCAGTCTAGTAGTGTGATGATTCAGAAAGTCAAGCAGGGTGTTGCCGCCTCAGTTCCGAAGTACGGTTGCTATTCAGTGCATAATGACGGCACCGTGATGTTCGAAGAGAGAGTTGTTGTTCCCAAAGAGGGAGGTCTCAGAGAGGTCATCTTGAAGGAGGCCCATGACTCAAAGCTGTCTATCCACCCTGGTAGCACCAAGATGTATCAGGACCTCAAGCAGAGCTTTTGGTGGACTCGTATGAAGCGGGATGTTGCCCGTTTTGTCTCCCAGTGTGATGTGTGCAGGAGAGTGAAGGCACAGCATCAGAAGCCTGCAGGGCTACTTCAGCCACTTGAAATTCCGGAGTGGAAGTGGGATCACATAGAGATGGACTTTGTCACGGGTTTTCCAAGATCTCAGAAGGGAAACAATGCTATCTTTGTTGTCATTGATAACTTGTCCAAGGTTGCTCACTTTCTGCCTGTCAAGGAGACTGTCTCAGCTAGCCAGTTGGCAGAGCTGTACACCGCAAGAATTGTTTCGTTGCACGGCATTCCCAAGCAGATAAGTTCTGATCGTGGAAGCATCTTCACATCAAACTTCTGGAAGGCCTTTCAAGAGGCATTGGGTACGAAGATCCTCTTCAGTACCGCGTATCACCCTCAGACCAGTGGGCAGGTTGAACGTGTGAATCAAATCCTCGAGGACATGCTTCGGGCATGTGTCATCTCGTTTGGCATGAAGTGGGAAGAATGCTTGCCGTATGCGGAGTTCTCTTACAACAACAGCTATCAAGCAAGTCTGCAAGCAGCGCCGTTTGAAGTGTTGTATGGTCGCAAGTGCAGGACACCTTTGAACTGGTCCGAGACAGGCGAGAGGCAGCTGTTCGGTCCAGATGTGATCCAACAGGCAGAGGACAGAGTGAAGATTGTCCGAGAACACCTGAAGGCAGCACAGTCTAGGCAGAAGGCCTATTATGACAAGAAACACCGTGGTGTTGACTTCAAAGTTGGTGACTTCGCATACCTCAAAGTGTCTCCACTTCGAGGCACTCACCGCTTTGGGATCAAGGGCAAGTTGGCTCCAAGATTCGTTGGTCCGTTCCGCATTCTTGAGACTCGGGGACCTCTTGCGTTCCGCCTCGAGCTTCCAGACAGTTTGGCTATGGTGCATGATGTGTTTCACCTGTCTCAGTTGAAGAAGTGTTTCAAGCAGCCAGAGCAGGCAGTGGACTTGGGCGAGATCCAGCTCAGTGCGGATCTTTCTTACTCAGAGCGTCCAGTCCGTGTTCTTGACTCGTCAGAGCGCAAGACTCGCAACAAGACCGTCAAGTTCCTCAAGGTGCAGTGGGCACATCACTCGGAGAAGGAAGCAACGTGGGAGCGTGAAGATCATCTCCGTTACGAGTATCCCGAGCTTTTTCTTGCTTAGATCTCGGGACGAGATCCTGTGTTAGTGGGGGAGAGCTGTAACAGCCCACATGTAATAATACCAAACACCATGTATTTTGCTTTCCTATGATTGGACTGGTAATGGTCATGGTGATTCTTATGTGTGAGCTTCATATGTTGGTCTTGTTTTGTGCCATGTGGTTGGTGATCATGGCTTCATCTTGGTGATGGTTACAACTGTTGTTGGTTATGTCTGACCTCATGGCACCTACCACCTCATCATTCTTGGTTCACTCACTTTTGTGATGTCATGGGCTAACAAGTTGGCAAAGGGAATTTTGACATCAATAAGGACAGTGCCCTGGTTCAAAGTGGAATGAAAAATAAAAGGGCCACATTTTTATTTTTGTCAAAATTGGTCAAACCAATTTTGTAAAATCCCAAATATTACAGTGGGTGAGATTCACCAATTCTTGGAATTTTTGCTTTGGCACAAAATTCCCAAAAATCCCAAATACACCATTTTTATTGGAAAAATGGACTGTTTCTAACTTGGGGATTTTTCCTTAGCATGTAAAATTGGGAAACCAATTTTGTGTGAACAGGCTAGATATTAGGGGCATTTTAAAATTCATTGGAATATTTCTAAAAATGCCCTAGCCCCTCTCCTTTCTCTTTTTTTTCTCCTGCTGTTTTTCTTTACCAGGGAAAAAGAAAAAGTAATACAGGGGGCTGGGCTCCTTTTCTTCTCTCCCAGCCGGCCAGGCCCAACTGGGCCGTTTTTTCCCTCGGCCCGCGCTGGAGCGAAGAGGTACGCCGTCTTCTTCCTCTTTCCAGCGGGGCGACCTCCTTTTTCCCCTCCTCTCTCTCACAGGACATGCCACGGCGACAGTGGAGCCCCAGCTCCAGGGAGAGGAGCCCCCCCTCCTTTTAAGCGCCGCGAGAGGAGCCGCGGAACCCTAGTTCCATTCCTCCCCCAAGTCTTCTCCGCCGCCACTGCCTTCCTTTCCCCCAGGCTTCCCCTGTTCCGCCATGGGTTCTGCCAGGAACTAGGAGACGTGAGCGCTCCGAGTCGTCGACGCCCGCCGGCCCCTTCTTCACCAACGGCGAACTCGCGGCCGTCCCCAGCTTCCCAAGGTGACCGACGAGCTCCCCCTGCCTTCCTGTTTCCGTAGGTCGTCGGGCCGATTTCTTTCAGTTCGGTAGTCGCTGCGCAGCCGGCCGTGGATGCAGAGGCATCTTGCCGTCGTCGAGCTTCGGAGTAGTTTAGGAGCAGGAATGGACGCCTGGGTATGCCGTTAACGCGCTGCAAGTCGACGTGGAGTCGCCGTTGGGCCGTGGCGGACGCCCTCGTCGCCGGAATCCCGCCGCGCGCGAGTTGCCTGAAACCAAATTCAGTCCGTCAGTGCAAGTCTGAAGCTTTTTCACTTAACCGCACGACAGCTAGCTAGGTCTTCAGGTTTACCTCTGTGCATCAGTAGTTCCTAGCCGAGTTGGTTGGCACCTGGACGTCTAAGCTGGGAGGTCCCGGGCTCGATTCACCGCCAAGGCCGCCCCTTTTTTCCTTTTGCTCCAAGACCTGATGGTTATGCAGCGCAAGCAGTGCGTTTTGTTCTTCCTTCAGTTAACTCCTCGTGAGTATGATATCTTGTCCGAGTCGGGCTACTGGACGTGTCCCCGCTCGTAGCTCAACTGGTGGGCGTGCTTGCTCTCGACCGCGAGGTCGTGGGTTCGAATCCCCTCGGGCGATTTAAACCCCCCCATTTTTTTGCTCTTTTTAGAGCGTGGGCGAGACAGCCACTGGGCTCGGCCCATTTGCATAGAGCCAGGGGCAGCGATGGGCTGAAGGCCGAACCAGCCCAAGTGGCTGGGCTCCCCTGTTCTCTCTTTTTATTTTTATTTTTATTATTTTATTTATTTTAATCTTTTCTTTTCTGTTTTTATTAGTTCAAGTTTGAATTTCAAAATTCAATTCTGAATTTGGTCAACTTTTCAGACAGAGGCATCCCATATATCAATTTGGGGTAGTTTGAGCTACTGAATGCAGTAGTGATACTCATCTTTGCATCTGACCCCTTCTATAAATTGGAGTTGTGTCATTTTGCAAATAAACCCCCTGTTGCTTTTATTTATTTTGGAAATTGGTTCAAGTTCAAATTACCCATGTCATATATGATTTTTGGGTAGTTCTGCACAAGGAGTTGCATGGTGATAATATTTTCATCATCTGAACCTTTTTCAAAATTCCTGTGGTGCAATTTTGCACTCAGCCCCCTGAACTTCAGTTGAATTTGCAACTGCCTTTGCAAATTCAAATGGAGGCATGTCATATATGTTTTTGGGGTGCTTTCCTGCAAGGAGTTCAGTAGTGATGTTTTCTTGTGGTGTTGAGCAACTTTTGAGACAAGGTGTGGTCACCTGGTCCAGAAGCTTCAGGTCTGTCTGTCCACAACATCTCAGCTTCAGTGCATCTGAAATGTTGCTCATCTGATCTTTTCAAGGCAGTTCCATGCCATCTTTTTCAAGTCACCCTTAACATATTGTCATATGTTATGTGGCTGACCTCCAAAAATTGTTGCACCTCCTTAAGTGTCAATTTCACCGACACTACTCCGTCTCCGGAATCATTGTTTTTACTTACCTGTTATTTAAATTCTTGCAATGCTTGTTGTTCATGTCATGCTATCATGCTATTTACACCTAAGCTAAGGCTCAGACCAAAGCCATTACAATGTAAATAACATGCATATGAAAGTGATGAATTGTCGTCATCACCTTCATTTAAACTTGACTAGACAGGGTCATACCATGTAAATAAAACTTGAACATGCCATCCCTGTTTGAGTTGCATCTATTGCTCACTTGTGTGCCTTTTCCTGCCGGTACCTTACGTTAGCACCTGAGACCGCCGAGGAGACTTACGTGGAGCTGTCCGACACCGAGCCCGAGGGTACCGTGAGTGCTGCTTCGACTACCTTACCAGGCAAGGGGGAGATCTGTGTCATTACTTTATAACTTTCTGCTCATGCCTAGCTGTAGATCTAGAACGTTATTGTTGATCCCATCTACATTATATGCCATGTTTAAACCCATACAGCCATGATCCCCACATCCCAGCAAACCATTGTTCTGCTAAGTTGTCGCTGCTCAGCCATTGCTTAGTATGGATAGAAAACTTGCTGCTTACCCTATATATTTATGGCTGGGATATCATGTTATAAAAGAAGTTGGTTGATATTTATTATTGTTAAATGATGTTAACTTATATTCGACGAAAGGTGGAAGGCTGGACTATTCCCGTCTGGTGTTTTGTTCCATTTGAGTCACCTAGGACCCGAGTTCCGGGTATTGGTTCTTTGATCGAGCGTGCCTAATCGTGTGTGGGGTTTTATGGGGCCCCCTTTTCTTACCTACCTAACTTCGTACATTCTAGTGGTGGCCCGAGCTGATTTACATTTGCAATGTGTGTGTGCTGGTTGGATCCCCAGTTGTTTCCAAACCAAACCAGGGCCAGGAGGACATAGTTTCTTGGCTGGCCCAAATAGACCGGCTGAGGACCCGGTCTCATAAGAGAACTAACCGGTAATCCAAACCTGGAGTCATACGGTAGAGTCCGATTCGAGAGCGTGGCCAGCTTTTGAGTTGGGTGTCGACTCACCGGGGGCCACCCGGATATGTGCGATGTTAGCTAGAGGGACTCTGACGTTCCGGAGTTTCAGGCGCTTACCCAGCCAAGTGGAAACCGGGCGTACATGTGACGTCTATAATGGACAGTTGGTACACCCCTGCAGGGTAAATCTTTTCGAAAAGCCGTGTCCGCGGTTATGGACTACGTTGAGCCTACGTCCTGTTCATAGAATAACATCAATGTTAAGTATGCTATAAAACTTGACAAACCGTGTGCGTGCCTTGGTTGTTTTTCTTCGTCCAGGGGGACCGAGAGAGAAACGAGGTTGTGTTATGTTTGCGTAAGTAGGAGGATAGCTGACTTACGACACGTTGTCAACGTAACTTCTTGGATCTCATCTTTGTCCTGACAGAACGTGTAGCCACCATATATGCTAGTACGGCTGCAAACTGTCTATATCTTTACCTTACCTGTAGCGTTAGTTATTCCGTAATGATATGTTCTCACCCCCGTTTACTTTTCCGCTTTTACCGCTTTGCCTGATCGGCCGCTGCAGTGGACTACTACCTCGACCCCAGCACTGGACGATACTTCGTGGAGGTGCCTCCGGAGGATGACGACGAGTACGACTAATCCGACCAGTAGGATCCTTAGTTGGGCTCAGACGTTCCCGTGGGTGGATTTATGTGTAGCCCTCTCTAGGGCAATTTGGTTCTTGACCGTACCCGGTCCATATCTTGCTTCCGCTTGATGTACTGATGAGATGTATTCAGGAGAATGTTATGTATTTTGGACAGTGGCGTTGTATGCCCTGCTCTATTATCTCCATATGTATTTCCTTTCTTGTAGAGTTGTGTTTTTATACCTGTTGTCGAGAATCCGGCAGCGACACGAGTGCGAGTGTCGTGCGCCGGTGGCGTTTGATGCGCTTCTAACTCCGACCGGACGCGAAAGCGACTAGTTAGAGTTAGTACCGCATCAGGGGCCTTACAACTTGGTATCAGAGCAGGACTGACTATAGGACCCTTTACTGGCCGAAGTTGAGTCTAGAAACTATTTTGGTAGTCATATAGGAAAAATTTCGGAGAGTAGGACCTCTTTCTGTTTTCTTCTTATCCCACCCTCCCACCCCTTTTTCCGTGAGGAAGTGAAACGATGTTTTCTCTCTGTAACTTATCCCCTTTCAAAAGTCTAGGATCTCGTTTACATGAGACTCCGATTCCTATATAATGTTTTGCTAGCGACGAGATGTGTTGGCGTCTTTGAGACCACTGAGCCGCCACTTGGGGTTGACTGCTCTACCTCGCTTACGGCGTACCCCAGGTGAACCGTCCATACAGGATTGGCGGGCATCCTATGGTAATATGGATGTGGTGTCTTTCCCCTATGGACGACCGTGATGGCGGGCCGCTCAGGGCAGATGTCTCATTGTGCAGGTTTTCAACCGCTCGTATATATTGTTGTGTGCTCGCTAGCACATTATTATATTGGATTCGGATGTTCTTGGTTTGGTAATTCCAGTAGCACCTAGTTATCGACTTTCCGGGTTAACCTTGGTGGAATTTCAGCCTTCGGCTTCCTCATACCTCATGAGGAAGTTTTGTTGTCAATTTTGCTTTAACTCTGGTTACTTCAATGATTCGTTCATGTTCTCATAAGTGTTCCTGTATACAGGATGCCAAGAGCGAACATGCCGCCACCAGAGAACCCTATCCTTGGGGAGGCTGTAGCTGCAGTGGCTCAGGGCACAGCTGCGATCCTTCAGATGCTGCAGAACCAGGGTGCTCAGAGGAATGATCGTCCACAGCACACTACGCTGCAGCAGTTCCTTGCGATCAGCCCCCCCAGGTTCTCCGAGGCCCGAGACCCGCTGGAGGCGGATGACTGGATTGCAGAGATCAAGAAGCACTTCAAGGCCAACTCCGTCAGACCCGTCGACTACGTCACCTTCGCCTCCTTCCAGCTTCAGGGTGCCGCAGGCAGTTGGTTCTCGACGTACAAGGAGAACAAAGGCGAGACAGAGATCACGTGGGATGACTTCGTCAAGGATTTCAGAGCTGCTCATATTCCCAGTGGACTGATCGAGAGGAAGCGCGAGGAGTTCTTAGCTCTGAGGCAAGGGGACAGGTCTGTGCAGGAGTATAATCTGGCCTTCGTCAGGCTTGCCAGGTACGCTCCAGAGGAGGTCTCGTCAGAGGCCAAGCGCATTGCCAGGTTCCGCGGTGGTCTTGCCCCGGACATCAAGTATGCGCTCACCTTGTCCACGCCGAGCCTGTTCTCAGAGTTCGTCGACCAGGCCATCAGACAGGAGTCAGCTGAGGCAGAGCGTTCCGCAGAGAAGAGGAAGCAGAGAGAGCACAGTTCAGCAGTGATGATCCACAAGAAGGCCAAGTCCTGGGTTGCAGAGCCACAGCCTCAGCCGCAGCGTCAGCAGTTCCAGCAGAGGGGGGCAGTTGTCCGCACTTTTGTCCGCCCTCCCGTCCCAGTGCAGCACGGACCTCGCTCTACTCCACCACACGCGAGGCCGCCTGCTCCACAGGGCCAGCCCAGGCCAGAGATCACGTGCTTCAAGTGTGGCAAGCCGGGCCACAAGTCTCCGCAGTGCACCGACCCTCGTTACGCCAGGCTGCCTCCGCCCCCACCTCGCTCTACACCGAGCAACGCGATGGTGCGGGCCCAGCCACGAGCGATCAGGGTGAACAACGTGACTGTGGCAGAGGCTCAGCAGTCGTCCGAGATTGTGCTTGGTAGGTTGCTTGTATGTTCAGTTCCAGCGACAGTTTTGTTTGATTCCGGAGCTTCCCATTCCTTCATATCCCAGTCTTTTGCTTCAGCCAGTGACCTCCAGTCCGAGTTGCTCTATCCGCCACTTGCAGTCCACACTCCTGGTTCCAGATGCAGTTCCTCAGTTTTTGTTCCAGATGTTGAGATCAGTATTCAGGGTGCTATCTTTTCGGCCTCCCTGATTGTCTTGCCCCGTTCAGACATTGATGTCATCTTGGGCATGGATTGGCTTGTCAAGTACAAGGCCAAGATTGATTGCCCGTCCAAGACCATGTTACTGACGCACGATTCAGGCGCTGAGATTTGGTACACTTGTAGCTCGACAGTGGGATCAGCACAGTTGTACGCTCTGTGAAAAACAGGACAGAATCTGTGAAAAACAGACCATCAGGTAGTAAATATTTTTTTGGGGCACTTCTGCAACTCAAATCAAAAAACTCAGAACATACGAAAGTTCCATGATCGTATAGGGCACGCTGTGTAAAACATTCAGCTCAAAAAGATGAACTGGGAATTTTCTATGATTTTTCCCGTCACGAGGACAGAATCTGTTTCCTGGACAACATGTCACAATTTTCACTTCCATTGTCATATGAGACTATAAATGGCACAAGGCTTGAAAAGTAAAGATACAATGATGTTGCTACAGTAGTAACAAATATCAAGACCACTAAAAACTAAAATAACAAACTGAAAGTAAAGATAACAAGGGTTGTCTCCCTAGAGCTCTTTCTTTATAGCCATAAAGATAGGCTTAAGACTTTAATGATGCTCTCGCAGGAATAAGAGTTGAAGAACAAAAGAGAGCATCAAGAAGCAAATACAAAACACATTTAAGCCAAACATTCTTCCTATGCATAGGAATATTGCAATAGAATAATTCATTGAAGCACAAAGCAATAAGCATAGGAAGGCAAAACAAGTGCAGCTTCAAAACCTTCAACATAAAGAGAGGGAACTTGATATTATTGAAATATCTATAGGCATGTGTTCCCTTCTCATAATAATTTCCAGTGGGATCATGAATAAACTCAACAATATAAGTATCACATAAATCATTGTTACCATGATCCACATGCAAAAAGGTACTCTTACTCTCCACATAAGCATAATCTTTCTCATTGGTAATAGTGGGAGTAGGACTATCATAAACAACTTGAACACTATAGATTAATTGTGTATTAGGAAGATGGTGTTCAGCAAGGGAGTACTCCCCTCCATGATTATGACAAGTTTCATAAGGATAATTTCTCCTTATGTCATAGGTACCTTTACAATCACTATAGATAGGAGTTATAACATCATCATAGTAGAGAAGAGCATTATCATTGCTAGCAACTGTATTTGTAAACATGTTGTCTTTATTCTTACTAGCAAAAAAATTATCAATTATCACATCACTAATGGGTAAAGGATTTGCAATCCTATCATCCCCTAGCTTAGAGCTTTCCATATCATCATTTTCAGAGTTGGCACCAAAAAGATTTTCAAGATCATAAGTGGCATTATCATCATCTTCCCAATCACAATAAGTAACATGCATATCATAATCAAAATCATCTTCAATAGTGCCTACGGACTTAACATCAGGATAATAATGAATGCAATCAAGCTCACCATCCTCCATAAATTTATGTCCGTTAGGATAAAAATTGATGCGAGGAATATTCTCAGGCCAGGTTGATACCCATTCTTCTTCCTTCTTGCTCCTCTTCCTCCTCCTCTTCTGTTTATTCTTCTTCACCTTAGGAGGGAGTGGTTGGAGATGAAGTTTCTCCATATATCCTGGTTTATCATTAGAAACAATACGGGAAACTTGGGAGAAACTCTCCTTTTTATTAGTAGAAATATAAGAGACATTTTTATACTTTGGTAAAGTTCCCTCCTTTCTAATCTTACTTATGTAATCATTTTCATGGCAATTAACAACACAATAGAGATGGCAATTTTGCAAAGTGTTGTTTATTCCTAAGGCATTAACATCTAGCCAAGAAGTCTTTTCTGATAACTCTTCACACATCAAAAATAACATAAGTTCATCATAAAGATCAGGGGTGATCATGTTATCACACAACTGGTTAACAGTTATGTTTTGAAAGTTCATGCATTGAAAATTAAAGTGATCCTCTATACCACAAAGTTCACAAGTAAAAGGATAAAGGTCACACAATTATCTAGCTATTTCATTTAAATCTTTGACCCAAGTGATTGTTCTTTCATGCTTATGTTTCTTAGAATACTTCTCTTCTTCAATCATAGTCCTTTCACAAGGTCTATCCACTCCACAAAAATTAACATGCTTATATAAAACTTCATTTTCTGGAATTGGATCATGCATGTTGCAATCATCATGAACAATTGTATTTTCTTTGCAAATCTCTTTAAAAGGTTCATGATGCTTGATCCAATCCTCCTTAGGCATATTAAGATGTGAAGCAAACGATTTGAGGAAATCAACAAGGAGTTGAGAATCAAGCCCAAACTTAGCACTAAACTTTTTAAACTTGCAGTTTCAACAAAGGACTTAATGAAATCATACTCATAATTTATACCTGACTCTTTACCTTTGTCGATCTCCCAATCTTCAGTGTTGCATTGAATTATTTCAAGGAGTTCCCATTTAGCATCAATCTTTTCGTTTGTGAAAGAACCCATAGAGGAAGAATCGAGAAAGTCTTTATCCTGTCGAGAGAGCCTTGCATAAAAATTAGTAATAATGATATCTTTGGTGATCCCATGGTTAGGACATTTTAGCATTAAAGTTTTCAGTCTCCCCCAACCTTGAGCTATGCTCTCTCCGTCATGAGGATATAAATTATAAACATAATTCATATTCTCATGGACTACATGAAGAGGATAAAACTTGGAGTAAAAGAGAGACTGGATCTCTTCCCAATCCAGCAGGTGAGAATCATCTAGTAGCCTATACCATTCCAATGCTTTTCCTTTCAGCGAGAAGGCAAATAATTTCCTCATGACTGCATCTCTTGTCAAACCTGAAATCTTAAATAAATCACAAAGTTCTGTAAGTTTCAACAAATGAATACTAGGATTGACTGTTCCATCATAACAATCATTCCTAATTATTTCAATTATCCCAAGTGGTATTTGGAATGGGATACATTCAGTAGGTGGAGGATAATTCTCTACCACGGGTGTGGTAAAGCGACCTTCCCCAAGCAACGAACTAAGAGTGCGGTTTTCCATAAGCCTAACTAGTGAAACTAAAAACAAGAAACGAAAAGATTTAATTGCAAGATCTAAAGATATACCTTCAAACACTTACTTCCCCGGCAACGGCGCCAGAAATAGCTTGATGTCTACGCACGCTTCTATTCTTGTAGACTATGTTGGGCCTCCAAGCACAGAGGTTTGTAGGACAGCAATAATTTCCCTCAAGTGGGTCACCTAAGGTTTATCGAACTTAGGGAATTAGAGATTGCAGATGGTCTCTCTCAAGCAACCCTACAATTAAGATACAAGAAGTCTCTTGTGTTCACAACACACCTAATACAATGGAAAATTGTATAGGTGCACTAGTTCGGCGAAGAGATGGCAAAATATGGGTGATAGGGGTGGCAAATCAAGGTAATATAAATCTGAATAAATAAAAACATCAAGGTAGCAAGCGAAAAAAGTGAGCACAAACGGTACTGCAATGGAGGAAACAAGGCCTAGGCTTCATACTTTCACTAGTGGCAACTCCCAACAACATTAACATTGTCTCATCACATGATATTTCCCATAAAATATGCAATGGAGACGTAATCGGAGGTCATTCCTTTGTGGTCAAGAGAGGACGAGAATTGTGTAGTGCTACGAAAGCACACCTCAGAGTTCGTAGTTCTCATCTATGGATTTCCCAATGTCACCGCGTCCATCCAAAGAGAGTACCACAATCACCACAACATATCTAAAGGATAGTCAAAGACAAGCATCAAGAGACTCTCAATCTTCAATCCACACACAAAAGAGGAAATCACTCATGAAAATATTCTTCTAACCCATGTCCAATAGACCGCTGTCACCATGGTCTCGGGGATTATACTAGATAAGATCAAGTGAGTACACCAATCCAATACATAGAAGAAGGGGAAACATCATGGGATCATCCTAGATTAACATAGCCTATGATCATAATCAAGATCACATCATGGGAGAGAGAGAATACCACATAGCTACTGGTAGAAACCTCAGCCCCGAGGAGGAACTACTCCCGCATCATGGAAGGAGGAATCAACGTCGATGGAGATGAATCCGGGGGCACTTCCCCGTCCCGGCAGGGTGTCGGCATAGGAATTCTGGTCCCCTAAAACTTGGTGGCGATGGCGGCGGAGAACGGAATTTCTTCTGGAGAAAAGGGTTCTAGAATCAGGGTTTTCGCGACGCGGGTAAAAATAAGGGCCAAGGGGGAGTCTGAGGCGGTTCCCAGGGGGTCCAGACGGGTACCCGACGCGGCCTAACCCCAGGCCACACCCACAGGCCGCCTCGTCGACTGTTGGGGCCCCTTTGGCCCTCCTTTGGGCGTAAGGAAGCTTCTGGAACGCTGATTTTTTATATATTTTTTCTGGAATTTTTCTGGCACTTTAAGTAATGGGAAAACCTGAAATAGAAAAACAACAGAAAACATAAACTGGCACTATGGTGCACTGAGTTAATAGGTTAGTACAAATATGATCAAAAGTGTATGAAAAGCATAGCAATATCACCCAAAACATGCATGGAGCAAGCAGAAATTATAGATACGTTTTGGACGTATCACCGTGACATATGACAATGCCATATGCCTAGGATTTCCAACATTACATCAAAACATTACATCTACATGGATACAACATCTCATACAATCGGCATACAACTACCTTCAATACATTACATCAGCGGAAGATACATGTCTGAGTACAGACTAAAGTCAAATGCCTAGCGGCAAAGAGAAAAAGACATAGGTCCCATAACCACACGGGTCCAGGCCCTCCGCCGGGATCCGCCGAACTAGTGGTCGTCGAGTCTCCATGTGAAACGTCGATCACCATACCTGTTCTCGATCAAGAACCCTGAAAAGAGTTTGGGGGTAGTATCATGAGTACAAAAGTACTCAACATCCAACTGTAGTGGTCAACTGACCCAGCAAGGACTTCATCACTCGTCATTCTAGGATAACTAGTAGTTCGCGGTAAGGATGGGGTAAGTGGTGAGGTTGCTGCCGCACTAGCATTTATGAAGTGGCTAACGATCTAGAGTGTAAGATAAGAAGACAAGCATTCGATGAGGAATCGCCTCAAACAAGTCTTGCTATCAGCTACTTACGCAAACATAACACCTATCCTATCCTTGTCCTCCCGTTCGCATCCCGACGAAGAAGAAGCAGTCAAGGCACACACACATTGATCAAGTTATTACGATTATCTCAGTTGTTGTTGTCTATGAACAAGGAGTAGGTCTCAAGTCGTCCATAACCGTGGACACGGCTTCTCGAAAAGATTTAACCCTGCAGGGGTGTACCAACTGCCCATTACAAGGCTCCACACGCACGCCCATCTCTCTCAGTTGCTACCCATCATAGGCAACCATTTTATGATTTAGTTCCGAGAGATCCGAAACAACAGGTCCCGCTAGCTAACAACGAACAAATCTGGGTGGCCCCCGATGAGTCGACATCCAGTTCAAGAGCCGTCCGTGCTCTCGATCTGGTCTCTACCGTATGACTCGGGTTTGGATTGCCGGTAAATTATAACATGAGGTCGGGTCCTTAGCCGGATAGGTTGGACCAACAAGGAAACCATGTCCCCGCTGGCCCTGGTTGTTTTGAAGGATGTCTGCTAGGAGCGACCCGACAGACATATATGCATGGTTTGCAAATGGTAAATCATCTTGGGCCACCACTAGAAATGTTTGAAGCTAGGTAGGTAAGAAAAGGGGACCCCATAGTATCCCACACGCGGTTAGGCACGCTCGTCAAGAGACACAATACCCGGAACTCGGGTCCTAGGTGACTCGGATGGAACAAAGCATTGGGGTGGGATAGCCTAGACCTTCCATCCTTCATCGAGTATAGTCAAAATTATAATAACAATCTCATCCAAAACAATATAATAATGTGATATCCCAAACCAAGGAGTAACAGGTTAACATTCGTAGCATCCTAAGCATGCATACTAAGGAGGGGCTGAGCAACGAGCAATAGTAACATAGCAGTACATGGTTTGCTGGGAGGGGGACATGGCTGTATCGGTTTGAGAGAGGCTGTAAACATGTGGTAGGATCAAAAATCGAACCTAACCTAGGATAGCATGCAAACCGTTGGTTATAATACAATGGATCATAAGTAATGTATAGTCCTTGCCTGTTGATAAGTCGGGTTCCGAAGTAGTAGGCGATCGCGAGCTCGCACCGTCTCCAAGAGTATCCGCGGGAGCACACAAGAAGTAAACACTGTAAAAGGCAATCGACGAGCAAGCATCTATTACTACGAAGCAATCACGAGCAAGCATCAACAAGAAGACAACACGAGACAACACACTACGGTATCGCATCTATCGTCGAGAGCGGTTACTAACAGGTTAAGTGGAGTAATCGTCACACATGACGATACCACACATTTAGAATTGTTCAAGTTTTTAGCTACACAACATGAGCAAAGGTTGTTAACATGGAATCTCACTCAAGCATGGCATATCACACAAGCATGGCAAGAGGTGTAGCATAAGTAACCTACCTATACTAGTCAAGTTAAGCGGGGTAAACTCCTAAGCAATGCATATACTAAGTACCCCACAAAAATAATAGCTTTTGGTACTGTTTTTCCCTAAACATAATTTTATTATTTTTATTAACAAGCAAGAGCAACATATTCACAATCTATACACAATTCTAGTCAAGTTACATATAAGAAACATTTTAAACAAGGTACAGTTAAAAAGTTATGGCAGATTACATTTACAGTGGCATGCGATGTAACTAGTAGTAAAACAACAAGTAAACAAGGTCAAACATGGCAAAGGAGCACATTTTAATAATATACACAAAATTCTGAGCAAGTTTGACGTTGGAACCATCGCAATCCGAGCTACGAGCAAAACGATACGGGCATCGCAAAATACTAAAACAATCTGCAATTTATTCTAACGTGAAAAAAATAAATAACAAGGCCTACTGGTCCGAAAGCAGTGCTACGGTGCCTAAACCAGTAGGGCGCTACACACTAAAAGACGCCCAGGGGAACAACACAAAATATGGGCTAGGCCCCACAACAGACAATAAAAAACAAAAAAAAAACAAAAAGGCTGGCTCACCTTGTTGGCCCGAGCCCAAGGCAGAGGCGGGGGTTAGCCAGGCTCGCCCAGGGCGAGGAGGACGCGCGATGGGCCGCTGGAGGCGCTACGGGCCGGGGCGACGCTGTTGGGCCAGAGGGCGCGGGCCGCTAGCTGCTGGGCTTGGGGCGCATCGGCCCACGTGCTGGGGTGGCCTGGCTGGTGCCACTGGTTCGGGCGTTGTCTCTCTCTCGACAGGCGTTGCAGGCGGCGACGGAGGGGCTCGCCGACCGTGGTCTTCTGGAGAGGTCGCGGCGACGAGGGGAGGCCGAGGATGGGCGTGGAGCCGAGGGGCGGCCATATCCGGTGGCTAGGGTGTTCGCCGACGTGGTTCCGTGGCAGCACGGCGAGCTCGGCTCATGCTCGGGCCGGCCATGGCTTGCGGAGGCGAGAGACCTACGGATGGGAGGAGATATGGAGGTGAGCAGATAAAGGAGAGGGAGGGAAGGCGCGATGAGGAGGCGAGGGACCTGTGGGGTGCGTCGGCCGGACGGCGGCGGCCTCTGGCGAGCGCGAAGGGGTGGCTCGGGCGACGCGAGGACGAGCGCACGGGGGGAGCGGGGCTGGAGCTCAGGCTGGGGAGCTCCGATCTGGTGACGTGGCGCTCTATGGAGCGTCCGATCCAGATCGGACGGATCACGTTGAGGAGGCCGAATCTGGGTGGGGGTTGGTGGCTGACTGCAGGGTGGCTGCTAGGGAGTAGCCTTGTGCGGAAATTGAGAGAGGCTAGGGGCTAGGGTTTCCAGATTAGAGAGGGGGGCTTGTCCATATATAGTAGGTGCTTAGGGAGGCTAAAAGGGCTATAAAATGGGCTAGTTAGAGGGGTTTTGGGCTTAGATTTAGAGGATAAGAGGGAAATATTGTTGGCCGGTTGGCTGCCCGCGTGAAACTTTTATAAATATGCCCATGGAATTACACCGGCTACTATGCCTGGCACATCCGAGCGTTCACCTACCCGACGAAGTCGGAAATGTGCGAAATTCAAAACACCGTCTCAAAGCACCGAACTGACGTCGTCTGCAGCAGTTAACGCCAAAGGAGAACGTCGAACACCTCCTGATAAAATAGCCCATTTAAATATAAATGGGGGTTTTCGCACCGATGGTGAAGGCTGGTCCTGTGCCGAAAGCTGCGAGGGTGATCGGGTGAAACCTGTTGTCGCAAAGGTCGTGTGCCATGGTGGAAAAGGGTCAATCTCGCATCCGATACGAGAAATATGGGGGAAATATTCACCAGTTAATAATTCGGTGAAGAAAACACTGCAAACAATACATGCAATCATCACAACAATCCAACAAACAATTTTTTTAAATTGGGTGAAAATCCTGGGTTGTTACAAATAGCAAAGCCGGAGAGATTGACAACCTATCTGTACTTGTTGGGAAGCAAAGTTACTTGTGTGTGTGCAGGTCCAGGTGAAGTAAGCAACCTCGGTTGTGAACGGCGCCATTGTTCACTTTTCCACCTACTTATCATTGCCGGAGTTCTACGGGAGACAAACCCTATCCTCTACATAGGGGACATTTGCCTCTACATTACATCTAACCTTCCACTTGGGGTAACCAACGAGGATAGAGTATCAATCATATGAAGTAATTTTATTGATAATTCATGTGCTTGATTAATACATCATCTATGTATAATATTTGGCGCAAGTTCTACTTTGCTATAACCCATTTAGTCATTTTGTTTGATAATAATTTCATGACTTAATAGATCGAGTATCTAATGACTTCATCATTTATGAATTCATCTCATGCATTTAATATGATTATGACTTTTTAACTTTATTGTTATTCGTAATAACTTAATCATTAAACATTGGACATCACTTGAAAATTATGGCATTTAAAAATGTCTCTATCATAACTCAATCGCAATCATAGTATAATCATAGTTTTTTTATTAAACTGGAACAACTGACTTGTCTCAAAACATGAATAACTTTGTTTCGCGAGATGCAAGACATACTACTAAGTGTTCATACTCAATCTATTACAAAAGAGTTATCTAATACTCTAAGTATAATCCTATGATAGATGTCTTGATGAAATCTTGTTGGCCATCAACTGTCTTGGTCGCCATCAATCCTTGATTGAACATCTTCCCGTCCATGCAACGGCATGCCCTGTTTTCATAAAACCGAACAAGTATCAAATACTTATCAAACTGCAAGTATTGTATAAGGGAACAAAACATTTATAACAAGTATGTCAAATATATACCTTCTCAATCAACAATTTCTCCATATATGGGTTCAACAACCAAATGTTGGAGTTTGTCCATGAACTCAGAGAATCGAAGGCTTTCTCCTCTTCCGGCATACCCATGGACTGAGTCTTTGTAACTTGGTGGAAGCGAGTGTAACACCGTGTATATGGCATACTCGTCTGTGGTCCAATAGTCAAAGTCTTCCACGAGTCTCAGATGTATCTCATCCATCTTGGCTACGTGTGTTTTCAGACAAGTGTTCTCTTCCATCTTTGCAGAAAGAAACTTATTTTATAACTCAAATCTGGCCACTCTGAACTAACGTATAAACAATGACTTTAGCATTTCGATTGTGTCAAACGTGTTCTCATCCTCATACTGTTCACATAAATCTTGCGATATGCAAATTTCTATGAGACTTTTAGCTATGGTGTAAGTCCTTCGACGATTTTGTTAATCAATCATTACTTACTCATCCATGTCATTTACTGGAGGTTCTCCCACAAGCTCTTCTATCATGAATAAGATGTCTACTCTCTTGAGCACAATCCTAAGGTGTAGGTACCAATTAACAAAATTTGACCCATCTTCTTTAAGTCTTTCACCACGCAAGAAAGTAACCAATTCATGATGCTGAACCATGTCCGTTTCTATAGAATATTTACAAGGAAAACAATTAATACTAGTTCACAATAATGAGTTCATAATAATCATATTATAAATGAGCTCACACTAAATCAATCATCCCTAAGAAGTCCTAGTGATTACATGATCCAGATTCACTATCCAACCTCGATTATCACAACGGCCGACGGATTAGTTTCAAACGTAGACAACTAGTTTGTGTGATCACATCCTACATGTAACTCATGATCGATCTTTCGATCTCTAATATTCCGAGGCCATATATGGATATTCCAGGATCGCCAAATTGACCCTATTGTTATTGCTATTTACCAAGGCCATATCAACATATGCCAGGCTTGCCAGACCCATCCTCATGCGAACTCTAATGTATGTATGACACCCGATCGTCACTGCCTGCCTATAATAGAGAGAATCTTCCAGGCAGTGCACACTTTGGTAGAAACTTATGTTTGGTATTTTTATAAGGGACCATCTTATTTTATGCTATCGTAATGTATCCTAAGCAAGTTGTTAAGATGTAGGATCATGGTGGCACTAAGTCCACAATGTCTCCATTTTAGTTTGTTTCATCATGATGAACGTTTACTACTTTCTAGTAACACATAGCAAAGCTGTCACTACATCAAGATCAAGCAAACAACAATATCCCCATTTTCTATATAAATTTAGACGCCTCTATTTTGTATATTTCATGTTTTACGCGGCTGCTAGGTATTTTTATAGTTTAACCGTTTCTATGAACATTGAACCACAATGCTGATTAGACGATTGTCTCTATTACACCCTGTACGGGGCCCTCCGTCGCAAATGCCATATCCGCTAAAGTAAGAGAGACAGACACCCCTTAGAGCCACTTTATACGGTACAAGCCGTATGTCAAGAGTGGAACCATCCTCGCGTAAGCGTACGCCTAAGGTTGGTCGGGGCCGCTTCATCAAACATTTCAACAAATATGAACAAGTACACGTGAGAGGGTAAAATCATAGAATCAACGCCCACATCCCCGATGTGTTCTAACCGCACAACAATACGAAGCATAGATCTAGCTCTGGTACCACTGCTGGGTCTCGCAGCAGAAAACAATATTTTTTCTAACTAGCATCACCCTTAACCCAAGATCTATCTAGGTGTATTATTGTAATGGAATACTTGCAGAAACATACCTCAGGGTGTAGTCCGTTGCGCGGGAAACATTCCCGCAGACGTGGTTGATGAAGTCGTGTAACCTTCACAGCCCCCTGGCGGTGTTAGCACCCTGTCGGGGGAAAGTGTCACACGTGTAGCACCTCGTAGTACTCACACACGTACGGAACTCGATGGCGACTTCCGTTCTCCGATCCAGCAAAAGTGGCGGAAGTAGACCTCTCGGAACCGGAGTTTCGACAGCACGACGACGTCTGTGTAGTAGAGAAGTCTCAATCCCAGTACAGGCTCCTAACAAGGGGAGCCCACCGTGGGAGAGACGAGAGGGAGGAGAAGACCAGAGAAAACGAATCTCAATTCGAGAGTCTAATAAATTCCCTATGAATTATTGTGTATTAAATAAGTGCACCCTACCCATCTATATATAGGAGGACGGGAGGGAGTTAACCCCTCACCCCTAGAAATGTGGGACTAATGTACCTTTCTAGGGGGAGGTGGCCAGCCAAGGGAGGAGGGGGGCGCACCCCTCATGGGCCCTAGGGCCCATGTCGCCTCCCTCTCTCTCTCTCTTTCTTTTTCCCCATTTTTTTCCTTTTTTATTTCCCCTAATGGGCTTCTTCACGAAGTAGGCCCATTGAACTTTTTAATTATAGATAAAATGTATTTAATTAATAAATAAAACATAGTATTTCATCTCCCGGTGATCCGGAACACCTTCCGGCTCACTCCGAACATCCTTCGGACCAACACGAAACTTTTATAGTATGTCTTTCTCTCTTCTTCGGTAACTCTGATAGTTCCGAAATAGTCTTAGATATTCATCCAGACCTTAAGTGTGTTACCCTACGGTCCATGAACACTCCAGTCATGACCGATACGAAGGCTATGGTCAATGATCATTAGAGGGACCTAGATGACACCTGTGAATTCCGAAAGTAAACTGATTGAACCGTATACGCCGTATACCATTCCCTTTGTCATGTGACACTCTATTTGTCCGAGACTTGATCAATAGCTTCCAATGCTCTAATTCAATCTCGTTACCGACAAATCTCATTTACTCGTTCTGTGATATTCATCCCCGTGACCTAGTCACACGTTGCGCGGCTTTATGGATGCAATATCACCGAGTTGGCCATGAGTGTCTTTCCATTATATGGATTGACAAATCCCGCTCTTGAATCAACACTCCTCAACATACCCCATTGTTACCCAAGATACACCTTTATGGTCACCATGTTTCAGTGTGACGATTGATGCACTCAAAGCATCCTACAGAGATAGAAATTATGCGTGATCTCACGGTCTAAGGAACATGCTACTACATTCTTTAATTACAACAATGAAACTTTATGATTTGATCATGTTGCAATACTTGCATTGGGTAATAATTATCACGTCATTCATTCAGTGATGTGACCTCACCGTCAATGACTTTATTGTCCATGATCGTGAAACCACAATCATTAGTTGACGATGAACTAGCCATTATGAGAGGCTGACTAGGAACTCTGGTTATTTCTGTACCACACCTGTATCATTGTTTCACTAATACAGTTCTAGCACAGTATGAAACTGGTTATGAACTTATTTACATATATTGAAATAATCATATATTATTTGCCTCTTGAGCATATATCCAACACTTTGATGGTTAGGAGCAGCCATCAGACGCCCTCGAGCTGGTGCGCCGTTGATGCCCTCTTGTTCCACCAACGCCATGCCCGCCCCAAGCTCGCCTCACATCTGCTCTGGCGACCCCAGTGCGCCTGGATCCGGGCAGATCCGGCGATTCCCATGGCTGGGAAGGATGCTCGGGCGGTTGGCGTGGTTGCAGTCCGCTAGGTATTCATCTTGGAGCAAGGAAGCCCAATCGGGAGGAGCAACAAGAAGAGGAGAAGGCGGCGACGCCCATGCCGCTGGACTGGCCCAAGGAGGATTCATAGGCCACAAGGAGTCCTAGCTCGGGTAGGACTCCTTGACAGCAGCGAACAAAGGTGTGTGCTTTTGTGTCCTGGTCTATTGCGATGTATTCATGATTTTCTAGGGTTTTAACTCGTTGTTGCAGGTCAAGGAGGGGATAAGCGGGCGACTAAAATTGTCGAGAGCTTGCGCAAGAGGAAGGAGACGTCGCAGCAGCAGGCGGCGCCGTGGGCCAAGTTGCTCTTGAAGTGTTCACATGTGAGGTCGCTCCTGTTGGTTTGTATCTTCCAATTGGTTGAGGTTAATTTTTGATTCCGTGCTTAGTAAAGATTGGATTTTTAGGATATGCAGGATTCTTCAAGGTGTATTTTGGTGGTTTGGCAGCTTCATTGTAGGGTTTTGTGGGTATATTATGATTTTTTGTCTAGGTCCCTTCGAGATCCTATGAAAATCTTTGGATCAGAGATGCCCTTGGAGCTTGATAGTATTGGTTAGAGCTCACAGTTAAGGGTGTTGGCCTACTGCCTGAATTTAATGTTTGTGTTGTCCACTTAGAATTTTTATAGGATTTTTTCATGTTTGCTTCTGATTAGAGGCTCAAATTCATCTGCTTATGTTGTGTAGGTAGAGTATCCCCGAGAGTGTGGTCTACAGCTTCGGTACCATCTTGCTTGACATCCTAAGTGGTAAGCACCTTCCACCAAGCCATTTAAGTGGAACTCATGGTGAAATTTGTGCATTGTCATTGTTGACCATCAACTTTATCCAAGTAAATGATTGGTGTTAGAAAGTTTCAAAAATAGAATGTTTGATGTTAAAGTGCGATTAACTTATGCTATATTGATACAAACTCTGAACAAATTGCTTTATTTTGGTCTTCTTCCACAGTATATGGACTCTATCATTGAAACAATGATGAAACAACTTCTTTCCATGGAGATTCTGTATGAACCCATGAAGGACATTATTGAGAATTACCCAAAATGGTTTGAGGATAAAAAAAAGTAAGATAAACAAAGAAGAATATGACTGTTACAATAATCATCTTGAACTCGCTGAAACTTAATGAGGTCTATGAATACGAGCCTAAGAATATGTCGAAAGGTTTTTGAGATCATGCAAAACATAAAAGAATGTGGTCTGCCCCCCAATAATCTTCAAGATATTGTTCCAAATCACGATATGAGAAAGTTGGGACAACTGTAAGTCTTGCATGAATTTCTATTATAAACCATGATGTTGTCATTACTGCTTTCATTTGCATGTCCGTCTGGACCGAAGTTCATATGCTTGGGGCTATTGATATCTTCATTCTTTTTATGTGGTACAATACCTCTAGAAAATAATTTATTTATTACTTTTATCTTGTGATGAATAATTGTCAAACTTCATTACTGATATATTATGCATACCCTTGTTTACATGGAAGACCAGACTTACCAACTAATCTATCATTATAGTAGTGGTGAAACTATTGCTTGATAATGTGCAAGAGTAAAAAAACAATGACGAACATTTTGTTGTTCCCATCTCAAATGCCAATTTTTTAATGATGCTGAGATGATTCAACTTTGGAGATTTTGACACAATTTCTATACTCAATGAATTTTCTGAATGAATAGTACATATTTTCTTTGACCGATGACATTTCTTGCTCTGCAGGTATCTAGAGTTACATTCCGGTGGCTGAGACGAATATAGTTGTTGGCTGTAGATTCTTCCATTTTTCCGCTCGACGCCGAGATTGACCCTCTATGTAGCATGCAACACTCAGCTGGTAAGTGTAATTGTAGGAGCTAATCACTTACTTTGTTGAACTCAGTCTGTTGTTCAATTTCCATAGACATTTGTCATCTAGCAAAAAGGTTGGAGGCACATCGACTTGCTTCGATTAATTGGTACTTAATCTGTCAGTTCATCTTGCTTGAATTTTAGTATCTGCATAAGTTTGATTATCTTCCTTGTATCAAGCATGGAATTTTGACGCCGAATTTTTTCCTATGTTCCTTTATGTCCCAGATTGTGGGTGTTTTTTTGTTGAATTTGTACCTCCGTGTGTTTACTAATTTTCAGAATTTTCCAGGGTTACGCATTAAGCATATTAAGTGACAGGAAGATACACATGGCGTGATGTGAAGATGCAAATTACCCAAGATGAATATGAATGTCTTCTGTACACATTAACTAGGTGCTCTTCTCTCTTTTTCTTTTGCTCCACCATTCACATTTAAATTTGGTAGCATATGGGATTTCTAAACATGACTTGGTCAGATCTAAGCATGAAGAGCCGGAGGCTTACAACAATTATATTTTTCTTGAATGGAACATGTGAAGAGATCATCTACGACATGTAAACAACCGTCGTCGATGCTGTTGAGGTATCTGCATTTTTATTATTGATACGTCTCAAACGTATCTACTTTTCCAAACACTTTTTCTATTGTTTTGGCCTCATTCTTGCATGATTTGAACGAACCTAACCCGGACTGACGCTGTTTTCAGCAGAGCTGCCTGTATGGTTTTCTTGTGTGAAGGAATATGGATTTTTAAGTGTCTCAAAAAATTCTAGGAAAAATCACGGAAAATCCATGCACCCGGAGGGACCCAGAGAAAGAAGGGGGGCCAAAGGGCAGCCAGAGGGGACCTGATGTGCGGAAGTGATAATGGCTTCTCGCCTTTTGTTGGTTACCCAAAGTGGAAGGTGAGATGTAGGATAGGAGGAAATTTACCTTATGTAGAGGATAGGGTTTGTCTCCCATAGAACTCCTGAAAATGATAATTAGGTGACAACGACGCTAGAATTTAGCGGTTGACGTGGACCTGTACACACAACAAATAACTTTGCTCCCAACGAAGTTCAGAGAGGTTGTCAATCTCTCCGGCCTTGTTGTTTACAAAGGATCAAACGCAAGGGATAAAGGATAATGGTGATAGCAGCTAGAAAGTAAAGCAGAAAATAAATTGAATGTGTAAACAATGATGAGAATATGGACCGGGGTCCCGTGATGTTCACTAGTGATGTCTCTCTCCCAAAAGACGATAAAACTGCTATGCGAGATAAACAAATCTCAGCTGGGCAATTGAGAGGATTAAAAACGCACCGCAATGCTAACTATGCTACAAAGAAAGGACGAGGCTCAAATCATGGGCGATACGCCAAAATAAGTAGACCAAAATCCAACTGCATCTACTACTAATCATCGACCTTGAGATATCTATCCAGAATATCTCGCTGGTATTAAGTTGCGAGCCCCACCCAAAGTGTAAACCCAAAGCAACAGACAACTGCATTAAAAGAACTTTGCGTAGAGTAAACTATCCTTGCAACCGCGGTTAGAAGCACCGTTGTTTTCTCCCTTGTGGCAACATCACATCCCCTAGACTCATGTTTCTGTCACTCAAGCTAGTCATCAGGGGGAATGAACCCACAATCGAGCATATATGCACATAATGTAAACCTAAGAGCGAGACGCTCCAAGCATAGAACATAATGCATGAAGTGATAAAAATATGGTGAGACGAAGGACGAACTGATGATTGTTGATGGAGAAGGGTATGCACGGGGGCATCCCCAAGATTAGACGATTGAGTCTCCTTGAATATTTATTGGGGATGCACGGGGGCATCCCCAAGCTTGAGCGTTTGACCCTCCAAGATCTTCTTTCATCATCTTCCATCGTACACTTGAAAACTCCCTTCATACATAACTCATTGTAGACTGATTAGAGAGGTTAGTACCCTAATAAAATAATTTTTCTCCACTGGAAATAAAGATAATATTGAAGAGCTACTGTTTCCCAAAGTTGCCAAAAAGTTTTGCAAAGAAAAAGCAAGCTTAAGGTTTGCAAAAGTGAAGAGAGACAAAACGTGGCAGAATCTATGAAAAACCGAACAGCAGATAGAAAAGAAATTTTTAGGGATACTTCTGCAACTCAAATAAAAAAACTCAGAGCACACGCAAGTTTCGTAACTTTATAGAGCATGCTGTGTAAAAATTTCAGTTCAAACAGATGAACTGGGATTTTTCTCTGATTTTTCTAGTCACGAGGACATAATCTGTTTTCTGGACAGCATGTCACAACTTTCACTTCCCTTGTCGTATGAGGCTGTAAAAGGCACAAAGCTTGAAAAAAAAGATACAATGATGTTGCTACAGTAGTAACAATCATCAAGACCACTAAAAACAGAAGAAAAGCAAAAAGAAAAACCTAAATTCGTTGTTGGCTGCCTCCCGAAAGTGCTTCTTTAAAGCCATTAGTTAGGCTTAATGCAAAAGATCAAAGTTCTCCAAAATCATCGAAAGGTTCACCAAGGATCTAAAAAGGGTTTTCAATAAGCTCATCCTTGTTCTTCCGAGGGAAAAAGTACGTACCTTTTGCTTTACCACGCAAACGTATTTGTCCTTTACCTATATCAATGAAGCCTTTCATGGCTCGGAGGAAATCCCTTCCAAGCACTATATTTCCTTGATTGGCCTTCATGATGGAGAAGTCAATCTCCACACTCCTTTTTAGAAACATGACCTGGACATCTTTCAATATTCCCTGGATCTCAGAAATGTCACCATTAGTATGTTCATGGAAAGATGGAAATTTGTCCATGCTTGCAAGGTATAAAGAATCATAAATAAAGCTAGGCATTATAGAAACTGTAGATCCAATGTCACAAAAAGCAAGGAAGTTTTGATTAGAGATAACAATCCTAACAAAAGGCTCCCAGTCATTTTCTATTTCCAAAATCTCCTCTCTAGGAGGATTTGGTTTTTCTACTACTTTTAAGTCTAGAGCATCAAGTTTTTTCTCAATAGTAGCAATTCTATCTATAACAGTATCAAGACCATCATAAACAAAATAACTAGATAAATCATGTATAATTTCAAGAGATCTAGCTTCATCACACTCTAAAAAGTCTCCTTCATCTATAAGATCAAGAGAGTGCTTACACCACTTAAAAAGGCCAAAGTAAAAATTTCTAAGCACAATTCTTATAGGTAACCAAGGCATGTTTGCCTTATGTGCTTCAGAAATTCTGTCACATTCCTTCTTCATATTCTCCCCGTTCCTTTGGTGGAAATCCAAGACCTCGGATTCCCTCATAGTACCAACTCCTAACATACTTGACCACACAAGAAAGCTAACAGGTATTTTTGATATTTTTGATAAGGGACACAAAAGTAAAATCTGAAAGGTAAACTAACAAGACTAAAAAGCAAAGATAAAAGATAGTGTGCAACTCCCCTATCTTGTAGACTGCATTCCCCGGCTTGATACGGTGAGGATCTCTCACTCCTCGTTGGTTACTCCAAGTCGAAGGTGAGATGTAGCATAGCAGCAAATTTCCCCTATGTAGAGGATAGGGTTTGTCTCCCGTAGGACTCGCAGAGATACAAGAAGGTGGTAAAGTGAACAATGGCGCCGTTCACAACCGAGGTTGCTAAATTCACCTGGACCTGCACACAGATACAAATAACTTTGCTCCCAACGAGTATAGAGGATTTTTCAATTCCTCTGGCCTTGCTGTTTACAAAGGATTAATGCAAGAGATAATGATAATGGCAACTGAAAGTAAATTGAAGGTGTAAACAATGATATGAAGATGGACCGGGGTCCCGTGATTTTCACTAGTGATGTCTCTCCCCCAAAAGACGATAAAAGTCCTAGCGAGGTAAACAAATCACAGTTGGGAAATTGACAGGATTATGAAGGCACCGCAATGCTAACTATGCTGCAAAGAAAGGAAGGGCTCAAAAGCAATGGGCAGTACGCCAAGGTAAGTAGACCGAAATCCATTTGTATCTACTACGAATCATCCACCTTGAGATATCTATCCAGAACATCTCGCTGGTATTAAGTTGTGAATCCCACCCAAAGTGTAAATCCAAAGAAATAGACAACTTCATTAAAAGAACTTTGCGTAAAGTAAACAATCCTTGCATCCGCGGACACAAGCACCGTTATTTTATCCCTGGTGGCAACAACACATCCCCTAGTCTCATGTTTCTGTCACTGAAGCTAGATATCAAGGGGCTGAACCCATAATCAAGCATAACGCTCCCTCTTGGAGTTGCAACAAATCACTTGGCCAAAGTAAAATACGGCAACGGAGAACATGCAAGAATTTACTCAAGAACAAAATATAAAAGAGAAGAACCAAATATATTACTCATCACAATCTGAACATAGTCTCATAATCCATCAGATCCATCCAAATTCAGCATAGCAACGGCAGAAAATTACAAAGGTGCCTCGATCATGTGAGACAGCTCACGAGGTCTCGAAAGTGGAGGCACAAATAAGGGAGAGATAGATCACATAGCTACTGGTCACAGACCCATGGTCCAAGGGAAACTACTCACAGTACATACGGGAGGCGTCCATGGCTATGGATGGTCTCCTGGAGGGGTAGCTTCTCCCGGCAGGGTGCCGGAGCAGCTTCTCCAGGCAGTCCCGATCTTGAAACGGCGGCGGCGGTACATAGGCGAGATCGCGAAAGAGGAGTACGTATTAGGGGTTTCCACCCCGAGGGGTAAATATAGGCGAAGGGGGGGGGGTGTCGAGGGGACCCACCAGGCATCTAGGAGGCCTCCTGGTGCGGCCTAGGGTGGGGCCACGCCAGGGACCCTCCTGGTCTCCTGGTGGTGGCCCCCCTCCGCTCCTTTGGTGTTTCCGGAAGCTTCCGTGACGCTGCTTTTTTATCTGATTTTTCCGGATTTTTTGGAGCACTTTTAATGGCTGGAAAACCTGAAATACAAAAACAGCAGAAAACAACAACTGGCAGCTGGGTGCACTGGGTTAATAGATTAGTCCAAATATGCTCAAAAGTGTATGAAAGTTCAAGCAAAACATGGCAAAGTCACACAAAACATGCATGGAGCAAGCAGAAATTATAGATACGTTTGGGACGTATCAGTGTTCCTTATCTTTTCGTAGCTACTGCCATGTTTAGTTTTATTCTTAGTTTGTCTTTATCAAGAGCCTTGGATTTTGTTTAATTTGTTGCTGGAACTCTCTTTATTTTTCATGTTTATCTTGTTAAGAGAGTTGGTTGTTGCACTGAGTTGTGTCTTGTCTTGAAAGTAGGTAATTGAGGTTGCTATTTAATTTTAGTAGTAACATGCAATAGTTTTGAGGTATTGTTGTGAGTAATGTTTGAACTTTTGGTGTCAAGAGATCTAGGATATTAGTGATAGGTGTCGTATTTTGGGCAATCCGTGTTTATTTTAAAAACCTACAAAAACTAGTTGAGAACTCTAGCTACTAGATGGATCACTAATCTTTTGAGGGATCGGATATTAGAGTACACTCACGTACCATGAATCGAGGATGCGCAAGGATAACCAAACCCCCATACACTCCTCCTCGGGGTACTTTTTATTTGTGAACCTCCTTATTAGATTGAGAGTTACCGATAATAAGTGCATGAGTGATACGTCCCAAACGTATCTATAATTTCTGCTTGCTCCATGCATGTTTTGTGTGATATTGCTATGTTTTTTATATACTTTCATATATCTTTATAACATATTTTGGAACTAACCTATTAATGGTTGCAAGAGTGCACAAGTTCTTGGTTTTGTACTTTATGTGTAGGAATTACTTGGATAAAGGAAAAATCACAAAAAGGAGCCTTGTAGGAGTTGGACTCTAACTCTCCCGAAATCTGTCCCCACCAGACAGGTTTTAAAGATCGCCTCGGAAACGCTAGAAGACGGCCTCAAACGGAAAAACTTAAAACTACGAATTTTTTTCCGGTGGATTTAGACATAAAATTCGGCCCAATCGGAGTTCGGATGCTTCTAGAAACCCAGAAATACAGAAGACGTAATCTGGATGACGGGAATCCGGGAGTCTATATAAAGAGAGCAAACCTAGGTCAAAGGCACCACGAAATTTCCTCCCCCTTGGCATCCGTCTTAAGGGGGAGATCAATCTCCACATCAGCACCATCTCCAAGGAAGAAGAAGGGGCCAAGGGCCGCTGCCCCCAAGGGCCGTGGTCGTGGCCGTGGGCGCCGCCGTGGCCGCCGCCGCCGCCATCTCCTTCATCTCCTCCGGGCTGCACCTCTCCATCAACAACTCTCCCTCTCACCATGTCCATGTGTGAGTAGTTCCCCTCGGGGCTAAGGCTTATATCTTGATCTATGTGGTTTCTCTCTCTCCCATGATGTGATCTTTGTTGTGATCATAGGCTATGTTAATTTAGGGTGATCCCATGATATTTCCCCTTCTTCTATGTATTGGATTGATGTACTCAATTGATCTTATCTAGTATAATCTCCGAGACCAAGGTGACAGTGGTCTATTGGACATGGGTTAGAAGAATATTATCATGAGTGATTTCCTCTTTTGTGTGTGGATTGAAGATTAAGAGTCTCTTGGTGCTTGTCTTTGACTGTCCTTTAGATATGTTGTGGTGATTGTGGTACTCTCTTTGGATGGCCGCGGTGACATTGGAAAATCCATAGATTGAGAACTACGAACTCTGAGGTGTGCTTTTGTAGCCCTACACAATTCTCGTCCTCTCTTGACCACAATGGAATGACCTCCGAGTACGTCTCCATTGCATGTTTTATGGGAAATATCATGTGATTAGACTATGTTAATGTTGTTGGGAGTTGCCACTAGTGAAAGTATGAAGCCTAGGCCTTGTTTCCATCATTGTTACACCGTTTGCACTCACTTTTGTTACTTGTTTCTTTGCCGCACTTTTTATTACAGATTTATATTACTTCGTTTTACCACACCTATCACTCGTATTTTACCATCTCTTCGCCGAACTAGTGCACCTATACAACTCCTAGTTGTATTAGGTGTGTTGGGGACACAAGAGACTTCTTGTATCTTAGTTGCAGGGTTGCTTGAGAGAGACCATATTCAACCTCTACTTCCCTGAGTTCGATAAATCTTAGATCATCCACTTGAGGGAAATTGCTGCTGTCCTACAAACCTCTGCGCTTGGAGGCCCAACATAGTCTACAAGAATAGAAGCGTGCGTAGACATCAATGAGTTCTTCGGACTAATGTAAGTATTGAAAGTTGACACTTCCACCTCCTCATATTTTGCTAGCCTCTTCGGTACCATGCATTGCCCTCTTCTCACTCCGAGAGTTGGTGTCCACCTTCGACGGTGCATCCAAACCCTTGGCATGACACACTCTGTCATCATAAACCTCCCTATATCTTACCTCAAAACAACCACCATACCTACCTATCAAACGTATCTATAATTTCTGCTTGCTCCATGCATGTTTTCTATGTGATATTGCTATGATCTAGATAGAATTTCATACACTTTTGATCATATTTGGACTAAGTTATTAACTCAGTGCACCCCAGTGCCAGTTCCTTTTTTCTTCTTTTTCTCGATTTCAGGTTTCCCCCATATTAAAAGTGCTCCAAAAATTCGGGAAAATCAGAAAAAAAAAATCAGCGTTCGGGAAGCTTCCGGATTCACCGAAGAAGGGCCAGAGGGGCCCACCTGGTGCCCAGGCGGCCAGGTGGCGCAGCCTAGGGTGGGGCCGCGCTGAGTGTCCGCCTGGATTCCTGGTGGCCCCCCTGGTGCCCCCCTTTGGCTCCAATTTATTCTCCCGTCGCAAAAACCCTTATTCCAGATCCCTTTTCTCCGGAAGCAATTCTGATCTCCGCCGCCATCGCCGACAAGCTTCGGGGGACCACAATTCCTGTGCCGGCACCATGCCGGGATGGGGAAGTGCCCCCGGATTCATCTCCATCGACGTTGCTTCCTCCCTCCATGATGCGGGAGTAGTTCCTCCTCAGGGCTGAGGTTTCTACCAGTAGCTATGTGGTCAATTCTCTCTCCCATGATGTGATCTTCGTTGTGATCATAGGCTATGTTAATCTAGGGTGATCCCATGATATTTCCCCTTCCTCTATGTATTGGATTGATGTACTCACTTGATCTTATCTAGTATAGTCCCCGAGACCATGGTGACAACGATCTATTGGATATGGGTTAGAAGAATATTATCATGAGTGATTTCCACTTTTGTGTGTTGATTGAAGATTGAGAGTCTCTTGGTGCTTGTCTTTGAATATCCTTGAGATATGTTGTGGTGATTGTGGTACTCTCTTTGGATGGCCGCGGTTACATTGGGAAATCCATAGATTGAGAACTACGAACTCTGAGGTGTGCTTTTGTAGCCCTAGATAATTCTCTTCCTCTCTTGACCACAAAGGAATGACCTCTGAGTACGTCTCCATTGCATGTTTTATGGGAAATATCATGTGATTAGACTATGTTAATGTTGTTGAGAGTTAACACTAGTGAAAGTATGAAGCCTAGGCCTTGTTTCCACCATTGTTACACCGTTTGTGCTCACTTTTGTCACATGTTTTCTTGCTGCACTTTTTATTACAGATTTATATTACCTTGCTTTGCCACACGTATCACCCATATTTTACCATCTCTTCGCTGAACTAGTGCACCTATACAACTCCTAGTTGTATTAGGTGTGTTGGGGACACAAGATACTTCTTGTATCTTAATTGCAGGGTTGCTTGAGAGAGACCATCTTCAAACTCTACTTCCCTGAGTTCGAGAAACCTTAGGTCATCCACTTGAGGGAAATTGCTGCTGTCCTACAAACCTTTGCTCTTGGAGGCCCGACATAGTCTACAAGAATAGAAGCGTGCGTAGACATCACTATTGCACACCTGACCAAACTCACTGAGTTGGGTGGCTTGTTTACTACCGATGAAATAATACGAAACTTTTATGTGACTAAGCTTCTTCCTTTATCTTTAAAGGAGGGTGCTAAAGCATGGTATGATGCACTACCTTATGGTTCCATTAAAAGTCCTCAGGACTTAGCTCAATCATTTATTGATAAGTATTTTCCTGCTCATATGCAACATGCTGCTTTACAAAGAATTTACAACTTTAAACAGTAGGAGGATGAGCACCTCCCTAAATCTTGGGGGAGGTATTGCAGTTTGATCAAGGCTAGACCGGGACATGGAGTCCCTAAGAATGAATTACTTGATATATTTTATGCTGGTCTAACCGATGAATCTATATCCTATCTGGATAGTTGCGCTGGTTGTGTTTTCAGGGAAAGAACGCCGGACGATGCTGAAGAATTAATGGGCAAGATTGCCAAGAACCACGAAGATTGGTCCGTCCCCGAACCACCTCCACCACCAAAGAAGAGGGGTATGCTTGTCCTAAGCCCCGAAGATATGCAAGAGGCAAAGAATTCTATAAAGGAGAAAGGTATTAAAACTGAAGATGTGAAGAATCTACCTCCTATTGAGAAGTTGTGTGAGCCCACTACTCGCCCTTCTATGGTAGACGTACACTCTCTTTTAGATTTCAATGCAAGTGAGATCCCTAAAGGTAAGCCTCCTGATCAATGTTTAGATGAGCTTGATAATTTTATTATGATACAAAATCACTTAAGTATGAGGATACAAAGTCAGTTGCATGATAATACTCTTGCTATCAAAAGTTTGCTTGATGTTCTAGGTAGAACAATTAATGATGTTAAAGGCATTGTTAAGCATTTTCATATGTTTCAAACTCAGCTTGAACAAATTTCTGATGTGCAACAAGATTTGCTTGCTAACAATGCCAAACAAGATATACAAGCCTTCGGGATTAAAACTCGAGGCGGGATACATAATCAATATCCTCTGTATCCAGAGGGGCATCCGAAGAGGATCAAACAAGATTCTCAAATGCAGGAAGAATAATTTGTGAGCTCTCCAAAGAAGAAGAAGAAAAAGAAACACAAGGAACCTTACAATTCAAATGATCCTATAGTTGAAGAAGAGCCTGTTGCTGATACAAAAAGTATATCTACCTCCGATGCTGAGACTGAAGACAGTGCTGAGCCTGAAAAAGATAAGGAGAAGTGTAACATCCCAAATTTATTTTGGATGAGTTACTAGAGAGCATATGCATATCATTTTTTTTGTGTGCATTTTGGATCTTATTTGAGAGTTTATTTAAATTTATTAAATAAATTTTTTCTTTCGTATTTTATTTTGTATAAATAACTTATTGAAAATATTATTTATGTTTTTCTAAGATTTTAGAAATTTATTTCGTATTTTTCCGACTTATATTTTATTTTATAAAACTCTTTGAAGTTTAAAGAAAAGTACGTATATATTTATATAAACGTACTTACGCTTTACGTATTTTTATTATTTTAAAAAAATAAGATGTTATTTTTTCGGGGCTATTTTTATTATATAAAAATACCTCTATATTTTTTTTCTAAAAAAAAAAGAAAAAAAATTCGCAAAAAAAAAAAAAAAACTGAACGGGCCGGCCGGCCGAGCTGGCCAGCCGGGCCAGCCAGGCGCGCACCCGAGCAGCCGCTGCCAGGCCGCCCGAACCGGAGCAAGCGGCTAGCTAGGCCGAGCCCACCTGCGTTTCTTGCTCGCTCCACCAGGAAGCACAAACAGAGTCCGCAACGGACTCAACAGCACGCACGGCGGCGTTCGTGCTATCTTTGGACTCCGATTCGATTGCCCTTTGCCCACGAAATCTTGTCCCTTAAATACCCCATGACCCCCTCCACCGATTCCCCACAAAATTTCGCAGCAAACCGTTTCAAATCGAGCTAATTTCGGGGTAGATCTAGGTCCAACGGAGCTCTATTGTTGGACGAATTTCATCACCGGTGAGCCTCCCCTTGACCCCAAATTCTGCAGACCGACTCTTCTCTTCGTTGTGCTTCTAATTGACATTTTTTCCCTCTTCTTTTCTTGCGCAAGATTGATCCCCAAATTGTACGCGTACCGCGGGAGTTCATCGGAGCGCGCTCGGTTCACCGCGTTGCCACGCCCGTACGGACGACGTTGGAGATCATCACCACCACCGTTGTGATCTTCTAATCAAGCCCTACATCCTAGACGTCCTCGTTGACGCCGAAGATCGCCGGAGTTGTCGTCTTCGTCGCGTCTAATTTACACGTCGCGGTTAGTAAAAGCGCCGTATTTTTTTTCCGTTGCTCCGTTTTAGATGAAACAAGCGGCCAAATCGTTGTTTTGAAACCCTCTAATTATTGTGTACTGTAGATCCAAGTTTTAAGAATTTTTTTTTCCGTTCGATCAAAAAAATTCCTAGATCCTATGCAAAACTGTTCTAGAAATATCTTTTTACTCGTAGATCCGTTTTGCGTGATTCCAAAGCCCACGGTTTTCTTTCGAAGCCCTCTTTTCAGTTCAACCATAAAGTTGTTTTGTTATTTTCGAAAATATTCAGATCTGATCACATTTTATTTTCAACTTTAGTTGATCGTAACTTTTGTTTTACAACTCGGATTTGATTAATTCTTTTTGCAAACTAAAACCCTAGCTAAACCCTATATTCTAGACACTTTGCAACCCACTTTTAAAATCAATCTTTATCTGTTTTTTCAAAATCTTTTATTCGGATATTATTTTGGAGTTCTTGAACATTGTTTTGCTTTTGGTTGTGTATTGATTGTGTGTATCTTTGTTTGCTCACGATAGATTGTCCGGAGTGCGAAGCAGAGTACCACCAATCTTTAGAGTTCTGCAATCAACAGCAAGGCAAGTCATATCCTTGACCATACTCCCTATTACCTATGTTTTCAATGCATTAGTTCTTCTTCTTTAGATTGCATGATAGGTTATGCTATGCTATTACACCCAGTAGTTCATTGAGGTACGTCTGCCTTACATCTTTGTCACCATCGTATAATAGGATATTGCTATGCTAAGTAGACGTGGATTGGGAAGTGAATCATTATGAGGTATGAGTGATAAAGTAGTAATTAGGACCAAGATAAAGTTAATGAACTACCTGGGTGGGATGGTTGCGAGCATCCTGGAGGTGGCTAGTGATGACTGCGGAAAGCCACCCAGGCTCAAAGGGACTGTTTGTATTGACATACCTAGAAGCTTACGTGTGCAGCCACAAGCTACTATGGGCTCTGGCTTGGTTGATCAGTTGTAGGGACTCTTACTAGGTAGCGCTACGAAAGTAGTTGTGAGTAGGTGGGATGGGTGCTACCGGAGTAAGGGAAACTCTTCTGAAAGACCATGTCTCGATCTTCCAGTTGTCATACACCATGCAGTGTGACGAACTACAAAGGAGGCGATCGAGTCTTGTGGGGAAAAGTGCGCAAACCTCTGTAGAGTGTAAAACTAATCGATTAGCCGTGTCCCCGGTTATGGACAATTTGAGCAACTAGTTGTGGAAATATTGATTTGTCTCATCATCTTTAATTAATTTATTGGGTTAATCACTTTGGGATAGATTGAGTGGGGTTTCCCATCTCAATCGTATGCTATTGAAGAACTTAGCTATTATTATTCTATAGGGAAAAAATTAGCTTTTTGCAAAAATAAATGTAGAAGCTCCACCAGCCAAATTGCATGTATTATAGGGCTTTTACTTCTTTCTGTGATATGGCTTGCCGTACGATCAAAATACTGACCCCTTTTGGGGATGTAACTTATTCATGTTGCAGATTGTTCTGACGAGGAGTAAGGTGCGAATAGGTCGTTGTCTTATACTCAACTTTTGCCGTGGAGTCGGATGGACTCGCTACTACTACTATTATAGCTTCCGCAAGTATTTGATTAGATGGCCTTAAGCCATGTTATTATTGTAATATTTACTTCATTCGATGTAATAAAGACATGTTTTACTTCTGTTATTTCATCGAGTACTGTGTGTGCTAGCAAACTGATCCAGGGACTAGCACATTAAGCACAGAGACTTGGTCCCTTCGGATCTGGTCGTTACAAGATGGTATCAGAGCACATGTTGACTGTAGGACGTGACCTTAGGAATGGAAAAGCCATAGGATGAAAACTTTATTTTAAAAACCCTCTACAGTTCTAATGATTCTCATACTCTTTCCTATTCACTTCTAATCTCTTCTCTCCTTACAAATATAGATGCCGATCACCAAGTTCGCTCAGCCTGATGAGACCACACCTTTTGGACAAAGCCTGATGGAGATCGTGAAGTTTTTGGAGATCGCCTTGCCTAGTTTCACCGGGACACTCATGACTACAGGACCAGGAGCAAAGAGCTGGAAGGTCCAAGTTCACATTCCAGGACGCACCTTTGGAAGGAAAATCAAGCCAATTAACTTCTCGGTGAAAGCACCAAACTGGAGCGTGGGAAGAAGTCGCGCCGCATTAATGACCTTAGGACGCATTCGACAGGAGTACCACGCAGATCTTCAAGGAACCCGCTTCGAGAAGTATGGACGCCGAGATCATACTGGAGAATTAGTACGTACTATTGAGGATACATCAATGGCATCCCACATTCAAGACTTGGGGGAATATGTTCAACGTGTGGAGGAAGAAATGCTTCATTTCATGGACGTTATTGAGGGTTTGGAGGAGGAAGCTAAGAGAGTTCGTGAAGTGTATGAGGAGCAAATCGACAGACTACAAGAAAGGAATGAAGAGTTGAAGCTCATGCTGGAGGAAGCAGAAGAACAACTTGACCAAGGAGAAAACATTCAGGAGGATCACTCCGATGGATGCCTCGTTAGCCAAGATGAGGATTACCAGTCAGAGGAAGAGGAAAATGCAAATGATGTCTTGATGATCGATTCTTCTTCCGACTCAAACTAGTCATAGACCACCATTATAGATTTTTTTTCTTTTAGTTAAACGTTTAGAGTTTCGATCTGAGAGTTTTCTTAGAGTTACCATGTCGACTCTTGTGACATGGCCTGTCTTAGTTAATTGTGTGAATCTTGATTTGAATGAGTGATTGATTGAAAATTCTTGCTGTCATGTTGCATATGGGTAGTGTTATCCCCCTTAGGCCTATTTTCTCTCTATAACCTCATCTATTCTAACCCGACAGATGCCGCCAAGACGTGCCCCTTCTGCTAGTGGATCAGGGAATGGAATTCCACCCGGCTTAGAGCAGTTGCTTCAGACCCAGAATCAGATGATGCAGCTTTTGATGCAGAACATGAACAACAACAACAACAACAACAATGCCCCACCACCGCCACCACCTTTGGGAGACAGCCTCACCCGTTTCCTAAGGTTGAACCCACCTTTGTTCTCTAGCAGCCCGGAGCCGATTGTTGCAGATGACTGGCTCCGCAATATGGGAAGGAAGCTAGCAACCGCTGGATGCACTGATGAGGAGAAAGTGAGATTTGCCTCGCACCAGCTAGATGGACCTGCAGCCGCATGGTGGGATAATTACACCACCACATACCCCATGGCGAATGTGACTTGGGACCAGTTCCAGCAGGCGTTCCGCACTACTCATGTTTCAGCTGGAGCTATGAGTCTCAAGAAGAGGGAGTTTCACAACTTACGCTTGGGAGGCCGTTCAGTGGCAGAGTATGTGGAGGAATTCAACAAGCTGTCCCGTTATGCTCCAGGAGATGTGGCCACAGATGCTGCCAAGCAGGAGAAATTTCTGGAGGGACTAAATGATGAGCTTGGAGTTCAGTTGACGGTGGAAACCTTTGCTAACTACCAGGAGATGGTGGATAAGGCTATCATTCTTGAAGGCAAGCATCAGATAATGGAGAATCGCAAGAGGAAGTACGGACAGGGCAAGTATCAATCTGGCACTCAACAGAAGCCCCGTTCCACACCATTCTCAGGATATGGTGGAACAGGATTCAATAAATTTGGAGGGCACAACCATCATAATCATGGAGGTCATTCTCAGCATGGAGGCAATGGACATAACCATGGAAACCAGAGGAATGGCAATGGAGGAAATGGGAATCCGCAGCGGTCCAACCCATCTACGCCCATGAAGAAGGACCTAATTCACATCACCTGCTTCAAATGCAACAACAAAGGGCATTACTCCAATGAATGTCCTGAGCTGAAGAATGGCAATGGGAGTTCTGGAAATAAGAAGCCTAACCCTTTTTCTAAGGGACAAGTGAACCATGTCAACGTGGAGGAAGCCTATGAACAACCCGATGCAGTGTTTGGTAAGTTTTTGCTAAACTCTCAACCAGTACTAGTTCTTTTTGACACTGGTGCATCACATTCATTCATATCAAGGGTAGTTGTGGATAAGTATGGATTTTCTACCAAGACCCTTAGTGTGCCAATTTTAGTAAGTTCCCCGGGAGCCGAGATGATGGCAGGTTTAGGTTGTCCCCAGTTGAGCCTCGCCATTGGCAATCATGATTTCCCCACAGACCTGATAATTTTGAAGTCCCAAGGTTTGGATGTAATCCTAGGTATGGATTGGATGTCGAAGTATAAAGGAAACATTGACTGTGAGGGAAGATCAGTCTCTCTCACCACACCCGAGGGGAAGAGGATCAAGTATGTGACCAAGCACAAGTTTAGAAGGACCCAGGTATATTCTCTTAAGGGGGTTAGCCTGGAGGAAGTGCGGATAGTCAAGGAGTACCCTGACGTATTCCCGGAGGAGTTGCCCGGAATGCCACCGGACCGGGATATCGAGTTTTTGATCGAGTTATTGCCAGGCACCGGACCTATATCCAAAAGGCCGTATAGAATGCCCGCAAATGACTTAGAGGAAATTATGAAGCAAATTAAAGAGTTATTGGAGAAAGGGTATATTCGCCCGAGTTCATCACCTTGGGGAGCCCCAGTGCTTTTAGTGGAGAAGAAGGATGGATCTCTAAGGATGGTCGTGGATTATCGCTCGTTGAACGAGGTGACTATCAAGAACAAGTATCCACTACCGATGATCAATGATTTGTTTGACCAGTTGGAAGGAGCTAGTGTGTTTTCCAAGATCGATCTCCGATCAGGATATCACCAGTTGAAGATCCGTGAGAAGGATATACCCAAGACAGCCTTCACCACGAGATATGGACTCTATGAGTACACAGTCATGTCTTTCGGTCTAACCAATGCCCCTGCATACTTTATGAACATGATGAACAAGGTCTTCATGGAGTTTTTGGACAAATTTGTTGTGGTGTTCATTGATGATATTTTGATTTATTCCAAGAATGAAGAGGAGCATGAAGAACACCTACGCTTAGTCTTGGAGAAACTTAGGGAACATCAACTTTATGCCAAGTTTAGTAAGTGTGAATTTTGGTTGAAGGAAGTGGGATTTCTTGGACATGTTGTGTCAGGCGAAGGAATCGCAGTGGACCCCTCCAAGGTTGAAGCAGTCACAGAATGGAAGGCGCCCACATCCGTGGGTGAAATCCGTAGTTTTCTTGGACTTGCGGGTTATTACAGGAGATTTATCGAGAGTTTCTCCAAGATTGCCAAACCTATGACGAAATTGTTGAAGAAGGACACCAAGTTCGTCTGGACGGAGGAATGTGAAGCCAGTTTTCAGGAATTGAAGAAGCGTTTGGTTACAGCCCCAGTGCTGATTCTGCCCGATGTGCGCAAGGATTTTCAAGTGTATTGTGATGCCTCGCGGCAAGGACTCGGAGGCGTTCTCATGCAAGATGGAAAGTTTGTATGTTACACCTCGCGTCAGCTTCGACCTCATGAGTTGAACTATGCCACACATGATTTGGAGTTAGCAGCCGTAGTACACGCACTCAAGACTTGGAGGCATTTTCTTATTGGGAACAAGTGTGACGTATACACGGATCATAAGAGTTTAAAGTATATTTTTACGCAAAAGGAGTTGAACCTCAGGCAGAGGAGGTGGCTGGAGCTTATCAAGGATTATGATATGAGATTGCATTACCACCCAGGAAAGGCCAATGTAGTGGCAGATGCCCTGAGTCGGAAAAGTTATGTCAATACCCTTATAGCAGGAGGTTTACCTCAGGAGTTGTGTGACGATCTCAGAGATCTTCGCATGGAGATTGTTCCATGAGGATATGTCGCCACACTAGAAATTCAGTCCACGTTATTGGGAAAGATCCGAGAAGCTCAGAAGTTGGACAAGGGTATTGCAGATATCAAGGAGAGAATGGAGAAAGGAAAAGCAGAAGGATTTCATGAAGATGAGTACGGAACATTATGGTTTGAGAAGCGTATTTACGTGCCCAATGACCCGGAGATCAGGAAGTTGATTCTCCAAGAAGCTCATGATTCTCCTTACTCAATACACCCGGGAAACACCAAGATGTATTTGGACTTGAAGGAAAGTTTTTGGTGGACAGGGTTGAAAAAGGATATTGCTGAGTATGTGGCTATATGTGATGTATGTCAGAGAGTGAAGGCGGAGCATCAGAAACCGGCCGGATTACTTCAACCTTTGCCGATACCTGATTGGAAATGGGACAAACTTGGTATGGATTTTATCACAGGATTACCCAGGACACGGTCAGGCTATGACTCTATTTGGGTAGTGGTTGACCGTTTGACCAAAGTGGCTCACTTCATCCCAGTGAAAACCACCTATACTAGTGCTAAGTTGGCTAAGATATACATGACCAGGATCGTATGTCTGCATGGAGTTCCGAAGAAGATTGTATCAGATAGAGGCACGCAGTTTACCTCAAAGTTTTGGCATCAGTTACATGAAACCTTGGGAACTAGGCTGGAGTTTAGCACAGCTTTTCATCCACAGACAGATGGTCAGACTGAGAGAGTGAATCAAATTTTGGAGGACATGTTGAGAGCTTGTGCATTGGATTATGGATCCAGTTGGGATGATAATTTGCCTTATGCGGAGTTCTCGTACAACAACAATTATCAAGCCAGTTTAAAGATGGCCCCGTTTGAAGCGTTGTATGGAAGAAGGTGTAGAACATCGTTAATGTGGGATGAAGTTGGAGACCGCAAGCTATTCAGACCAGATTTGATCAAGGATTCAGAAGAGAAGGTCAAGTTAATCTGTGATAGGCTGAAGATAGCTCAGTCTAGACAGAAAAGTTATGCCGATGCTAAACGAAAGGAAGTAACGTATGAAGTGGGAGATAGAGCATACCTTCGAGTGTCTCCGCTTCGTGGCATTAAGAGATTTGGAGTTAAAAGAAAGTTAGCACCACGATTTGTGGGGCCATATAAAGTCTTGGAACGCAAAGGAGAGGTTGCTTACAAGTTAGAATTGCCCGAAGGTTTGTCTGGAGTTCACGATGTGTTTCATGTCTCCCAGTTGAAGAAGTGTTATGCAGAGATGGCAAATATTCCTCTGAGAGACACCGTGCCATTGGAGGCAATTCAGCTGGAGGGTGATTTGACATATGAGGAGAAGCCTGTGAAGATTCTCGATACGGCAGACAAAGTCACTCGTACCAAGGTTATTAAATTTTGCAGAGTTCAGTGGAGTCACCACACCGAGGAAGAAGCTACTTGGGAGCGAGAAGAGGATCTCAAGCAGGATCACCCACACCTTTTTGCTGACCAACCCGAATCTCGAGGGCGAGATTCACCTTAAGGGGGGTAGGTTTTGTAACATCCCAAATTTATTTTGGATGAGTTACTAGAGAGCATATGCATATCATTTTTTTTGTGTGCATTTTGGATCTTATTTGAGAGTTTATTTGAATTTATTAAATAAATTTTTTCTTTAGTATTTTATTTTGTATAAATAACTTATTGAAAATATTATTTATGTTTTTCTAAGATTTTAGAAATTTGTTTCGTATTTTTCCGACTTATATTTTATTTTATAAAACTCTTTGAAGTTTAAAGAAAAGTACGTATATATTTATATAAACGTACTTACGCTTTACGTTTTTTTATTATTTTAAAAAAATAAGATGTTATTTTTTCGGGGCTATTTTTATTATATTAAAAATACCTCTATATTTTTTTTCTGAAAAAAAAAGAAAAAAAAATTCGCAAAAAAAAAAAAACTGAACGGGCCGGCCGGCCGGCCGAGCTGGCCAGCCGGGCCAGCCAGGCGCGCACCCGAGCAGCCGCTGCCAGGGCGCCCGAACCGGAGCAAGCGGCTAGCTAGGCCGAGCGCACTTGCGTTTCTTGCTCGCTCCACCAGGAAGCACAAACAGAGTCCGCAACGGACTCAACAACACGCACGGCGGCGTTCGTGCTACCTTTGGACTCCGATTCGATTGCCCTTTGCCCACGAAATCTTGTCCCTTAAATACCCCATGACCCCCTCCACCGATTCCCCACAAAATTTCGCAGCAAACCGTTCCAAATCGAGCTAATTTCGGGGTAGATCTAGGTCCAACGGAGCTCTATTGTTGGACGAATTTCGTCACCGGTGAGCCTCCCCTTGACCCCAAATTCTGCAGACCGACTCTTCTTTTCGTTGTGCTTCTAATTGAAATTTTTTTCCCTCTTCTTTTCTTGCGCAAGATTGATCCCCAAATTGTACGCGTACCGCGGGAGTTCATCGGAGCGCGCTCGGTTCACCGCGTTGCCACGCCCGTACGGACGACGTTGGAGATCATCACCACCACCGTTGTGATCTTCTAATCAAGCCCTACATCCTAGACGTCCTCGTTGACGCCGAAGATCGCCGGAGTTGTCGTCTTCGTCGCGTCTAATTTACACGTCGCAGTTAGTAAAAGCGCCGTATTTTTTTTTTCCGTTGCTCCGTTTTAGATGAAACAAGCGGCCAAATCGTTGTTTTGAAACCCTCTAATTATTGTGTACTGTAGATCCAAGTTTTAAGAATTTATTTTTCCGTTCGATCAAAAAAATTCCTAGATCCTATGCAAAACTTTTCTAGAAATATCTTTTTACTCGTAGATCCGTTTTGCGTGATTCCAAAGCCCACGGTTTTCTTTCGAAGCCCTCTTTTCAGTTCAACCATAAAGTTTGTTTTGTTATTTTCGAAAATATTCAGATCTGATCAGATTTTATTTTCAACTTTAGTTGATCGTAACTTTTGTTTTACTACTCGGATTTGATTAATTCTTTTTGCAAACTAAAACCCTAGCTAAACCCTATATTCTAGACACTTTGCAACCCACTTTTAAAATCAATCTTGATCTGTTTTTGCAAAATCTTTTATTCGGATTTTATTTTGGAGTTCTTGAACATTGTTTTGCTTTTGGTTGTGTATTGATTGTGTGTATCTTTGTTTGCTCACGATAGATTGTCCGGAGTGCGAAGCAGAGTACCACCAATCTTTAGAGTTCTGCAATCAACAGCAAGGCAAGTCATATCCTTGACCATACTCCCTATTACCTATGTTTTCAATGCATTAGTTCTTCTTCTTTAGATTGCATGATAGGTTATGCTATGCTATTACACCCAGTAGTTCATTGAGGTAGGTCTGATCCTTACATCTTTGTCACCGTCGTATAATAGGATATTGCTATGCTAAGTAGACGTGGATTAGAAAGTGAATCATTATGAGGTATGAGTGATAAAGTAGTAATTAGGACCAAGATAAAGTTAATGAACTACCTGGGTGGGATGGTTGCGAGCATCCTGGAGGTGGCCAGTGATGACTGCGGAAAGCCACCCAGGCTCAAAGGGACTGTTTGTATTGACATACCTAGAAGCTTACGTGTGCAGCCACAAGCTACTATGGGCTCTGGCTTGGTTGATCAGTTGTAGGGACTCTTACTAGGTAGCGCTACGAAAGTAGTTGTGAGTAGGTGGGATGGGTGCTACCGGAGTAAGGGAAACTCTTCTGAAAGACCATGTCTCGATCTTCCAGTTGTCATACACCATGCAGTGTGACGAACTACAAAGGAGGCGATCGAGTCTTGTGGGGAAAAGTGCGCAAACCTCTGTAGAGTGTAAAACTAATCGATTAGCCGTGTCCCCGGTTATGGACAATTTAAGCAACTATTGTGGAAATATTGATTTGTCTCATCATCTTTAATTAATTTATTGGGTTAATCACTTTGGGATAGATTGAGTGGGGTTTCCCATCTCAATCGTATGCTATTGAAGAACTTAGCTATTATTATTCTATAGGGAAAAAATTAGCTTTTTGCAAAAATAAATGTAGAAGCTCCACCAGCCAAATTGCATGTATTATAGGGCTTTTACTTCTTTCTGTGATATGGCTTGCCGTACGATCAAAGTACTGACCCCTTTTGGGGCTGTAACTTATTCATGTTGCAGATTGTTCTGACGAGGAGTAAGGTGCGAATAGGTCGCTGTCTTATACTCAACTTTTGCCGTGGAGTCGGATGGACTCGCTACTACTACTATTATAGCTTCCGCAAGTATTTGATTAGATGGCCTTAAGCCATGTTATTATTGTAATATTTACTTCATTCGATGTAATAAAGACATGTTTTACTTCTGTTATTTCATCGAGTACTGTGTGTGCTAGCAAAATGATCCAGGGACTAGCACATTAAGCACAGAGACTTGGTCCCTTTGGATCTGGTCGTTACAAGAAGAATGATCCTCCCAAGGTGCGAGAAGAAGAAGCACCCGACAAACGCAAGAAGTTCAGTAGAGAAGACTTCATTGCAAGAAGACATGGGAAGGAAAGAGAACCCTGGGTACAGAAACCCATGCCCTTTCCAGGTAAGTCTCTCAAAACCAAAGAAGAAGAGCACTATAATAAATTTTGTGAATGGATGAAACCTCTTTTTCTTCAAATTCCTTTGACTGATACTATTAAGTTACCTCCTTACTCGAGATATATGAAAGATATTTTTACTAAAAAAATAAAAGTCCCTAATGAGGCAATATCTACTATGCTTGCTAACTACTCTTTCAGTGGCAAGATTCCTGAGAAGCATGGTGATCCAGGTATACCCACCATTCCTTGCTCCATAAAGAATAATTATGTCAAAACTGCTTTATGTGATCTTGGTGCAGGAGTGAGTGTTATGCCTTTTTATCTTTACAAGAGGCTTTTTTTTAGATAAACTAATCCCTACATATATCTCTCTTCAGATGGCTGACAAGTCAACAGCCGTCCCGATTGGTATTTGTGAGGATGTTCCTGTTGAAGTTGCTAATTCCTTAATCCTTACTGATTTTGTTGTGCACATGCCCGAGGATGGGAGCATGTCTATTATTCTTGGTAGAACTTTTCTTAACACCGCATGTGCTATCATTGATTGCAATAAAGGAAAGGTTACCTTCAACGTGGATGATAAAGAACACATGGTGTATTTTCCGAAGAAGATCGACAAAAGGCATGGCCTTAACTCTATAGAGAATATAGAGACCGTGAAGAATGGAGAATGGGATTGTCCTCTACATGTACACCACAAATACAAAAACATTATGGTGGGGAAAATGTACGTTAAAGTAAGCTACAATGATTACATTATAAGAGGTGAGACTTTCTTCTCTATATATCGCCGGTTTGTTGGTAAGACTTGATCAACCTTTCTAGCTAGCATGTTTTATATATCTAAAAAGTGGAGCTTGTTATGTTTTCATTTCATTTAGCTTTTGTTATATTTGTTGTACCAAAGTTTTATGTTTTTGAAGCTTCACATTTTTAACCACCGCTTCAAGTTTTCACGAAGTTTAGCAGCTTTTTGAATCAATTTTTCCACAGAAAAAGTGACCTAGAGGCACGTGGGGCTGACCTGGGGGGGGGGGGGGGGGCTGGTCGAGGCGGCCAGCTGGCGCGGCCTGCCCCCTGGCCGCGCCCACATGGCGCCTGGCCCCCCAGGTCCCTTTTGCTGGTAAGTATTCTTCCTCTCTCTCTCCCTTGCACCAAAAACATGAGTTCTTCAGCTGGAACTTGTGTTATTGCTGCTCTCCACCCGAAACTTCGATCTCTGTCTACGTCCCATTGTTTGAGCTGAAATTTTGAGCAAATACTTCCTGGTATGTGACTCCTCCACCCCTCCAATTAGATTTTTGTTTGGTGGCTTCATTTGTGAGTATTTAGTAGTTCTTGGTGCTGTTCATATGAGCTCGTATGCATGTGTAGAAATTTATTTTCCAAGTTTTGATGCAAGTTTATACCTTTGGTAAGTGAGTAGAATAGTTTGCCTCAACTCACTTTTCTTAAATCCTTGTTTTTGTGATTTGTATTTTTTTTTCAGAAATGAGCTTGTTAGGAAAAGCAAAGGGATGGCTTAGGAAGAAGAAGCCCGAGTGTACCGACCGAGTTACTAGAGGTGCAGCTTCATCCTCAGCTGGTACGGTGAGCTACAATGAAGATCATGTGCCCCTAGAGTTGTTAGAAGATACAAGTCCGGCATGTGCAATGACATATTAGTGCAAAGTTTTCCCTGAAGCTGCAGGAAACAAGGAGGAGTTTTGCAACCTTTGTGCTAATGCAGGTTTGACACGGCTTGCAACATGCCGTGTTTCTCAGCATCACAAACTCACCTCTTATTTTATTAATAGTTTCAGATATAATCATGATGCTGGTATTGTTGAGTTTAGAATTTATAATGATCTTTGGACCATGCCTTTGTCAATATTTTGTGAAATAATAGGTGTGCCGAACGCTGGAAAGACGGCAAATATGAACTCTCATCCCACCAAGCTGAGGAGTCTCTTCAACTCTCTTTGCAGCCAGGATACGAAGGATATCCAGCGTTCGAAGATTTCCAACATCTTGTTTCCCCATCTCAGGAGCGGATGGTCCTTCAACGTTACCTAGTTCGATGAGTTCATGGTCCAACAACAGTTTCATAACCCCATGGAGGGGGTTGTGCCCGATGAGGAGGATCCCGTTACCCAATGGGGCGAAGGGTCTTCTTCTTCTTGGAGTGTGGAGCCTTCTACGTGGGAGGATCCCAGGGCTTTGGTGTACGCACCTGAAGCCCCGTATGACCCTAGGACTCACCCGTACTACCCCGGAGCTGGAGGCTCCTGGGGACCTCAGTAGCCGATGCCAACTTAGGCCAAAATCCTAAGCTTGGGGGAGTACGTGCCTTCTCCCTTTTCCATTGTATTATCTATTTTATGTTGTTCTCTTTGATCTTTTCGAAGTTCTTGCCTGTTCTTATTTGTTCTCTTTTAATTTGCAAAAACAACAAAAATATTTGTCCTTCCTTTTGCTTTTGTTAAACCTTTGAAAAACCCAAAAATATTTCCTTTCTCTCTTTGGTTGCTTTGCTTGCAGAGTTCATCTCGAGTCCGTGATGGCATTTGCACTTGATTATATTTTCCTACGTTCGATCGTGCAAGTGACAAGGCAATAATGACAAAGATCGACGGAAGGGAAGCAATAAGGAAAACCGGTATGAACTATTTTTGTTTCTACTTTTTTACATATGCCTGTACTTATGATCTAGAGACCATTTTGTAGCGACATAGTTCTATGTTTACAATGCTTTCCCAGTGGTTCATGCTTTCTTTGTGGCTAATATCAAATATCTAGTGTGCATAATCTGTTGTTGAAATGATTTACATGCATTGCATTGTTCATGGTTTGGCATATTGAAGTGGTATTTCCCTTCGGAGAACTCTTGGATTGACTTGGCACATGTTCACACATGTTTATGAGTAAAAAGTTTATCATGCCTTGATGATCTTTTTATTTCAGAATAGTTATATCACTTTCATGCCCGATTCAATGTTGCTTTGTCGCTCTGCATGATTATGACCTTTATTGATCTCTAGTTGGTCGCTTCCCAGTCTTTTGCTAGCCTTCGCTCGCATTCAGCGGAATTCTTCTTGTGCATCCAAACTCCTTTTCAAACCAGTTATTCCACTTGAGTCCACCATACCTTCCTATATATGGTATTTACCTGCCATCCCCAACGAAGACTTTCTTGTACCATCTCAAAACTTATTCAAAAGCTTCCTTTTTGTAACCGTACAAGATCATGGTGCGGTGAGTGAAAATCATTATCTTCCATGCCAAAAATGTTTTACTCATTGACAAAGTTTTAACTAGTCAAATATATGAGGCAGACGCCGGTCTGGAGAATGCCCAATTCTCACTTGTTTCACATTTTATAAAATTTACACCTCCCCCATACTTGATGATGGAATGAAATGGGCCAAACGCTACTAATGATAGATGGAACGAGAAATTTCCTTCCATAATTGAGGCAAAATAAAAGGCACCATAGAGCGCCAAATGATAGATGGATAAGTGAACATAAGTGTAAGAAGAAAGCATGGGAACTGCCATTAATGTGGTTGGTATGGGAGATATTGAGAAACCTTTATCGTCTACCATTGAATGAAAAGTTACACTTCCCAAAAGAATTTTATCTCTGTTTAAAAAAATGACAAGCTCTGGTACATGTTTAGTCTTTGCTTCCAGCCACGGGTTTTCAACCTTGCCATAAAAATTCACGATTCGAGAGTCTCCCCTTGTTTCTTCAAAGGACCAACTATTGAGAGCATAATTGTCATTCTGAGTGTAATGTGCATTGTCCCAAAGTACCACATTGTCTTTTCTATGATTGTGATATTACTTGTTCTGAAATTCTTAGTTCTAGTCTTATCGTGGGAAAGTCATGGCAGATGACCGAAGAGTCGAGCTTGACATGGGACCTTTGCTGCGAGGTAGATACGAGGAGAGAGTCGACATGGACAAGAGACTCGACGGTTTACCCAGGTTTCGGCCCCTCTTTTTCTCGAGCTAAAGACCTACTCATGCTTCTTATTATTATGTATATCGACTCTTAAATTAGAGGAGTCGACTTGACGATTAAAGTGGTATCGAATCACAACCTTAGTCTCGAGGAGATCTAGGTCGTATTGCCAATTGTCTAGTTCTAACTTGAGTTCTCTCTGGATCCTGTGGACCTCGACTTATAAAGGTGCCGGATCCCGGGATTCCGTGAGTCCGACTACTACACGAAGTGTAGTCTTATTCTACTTTACAAATATACTACGTGCTATACAAGGCAAGTCGAATTCCTTCTATGGCTTCAATCTCCACGCTTGGCACGTCAGGCTCGTGGCAGGGTCTTCTCCTGTGGGCTTTCCTTATAGAGTCGGCCCATAAGTCTAAATGCCTGGTTATGGGCTTGGTCCATCCCCTCGAAATTAGCCCCCAGGATTGGTGTGATGCTTCAGTCTTCTCAGCAATCTTCTTGATTCCATCATTGTTGCCGACTCTTCAATGGGTCAAATCCGACTTTATGATGTGCATTCATTAGGAGTCAGAGCCGACTCTCTTCAATTTTGTTTTGTCTTCCATCTTTTGAAATTTTCATTTGACTTTTAGTCAAAGAACCGTTACTACATTTATTGCTTCTCTGCCCAAAATGCCACCATTGATGGCATTTACGCCGTGGTGAGAATCGAAGATTTTTCATAAATGTCGCCTGACATGGGTAATCTACCCTTGCTTTTACGGCATTGATTGATCATCCCCTTGTAACTATATATATAGCTACTTGGTGGTATAATTTCTTGAGTACGCGCATCTTCTTCTTCCTTTCTTCCTTCTGCAGCTTTCTCCATGGCTCCCAAGCTTAGCGTCCGTGTTCCTACAGCCGCCAATGATCCCGGTTCTAGAGCCGGCTCTCGCGGTGGCCGAGACCGTGGACGAGGCCGCGACAGAGGTAGAGGAAGAGGTGCGCGCATTGCTCATCAATCCATATATCTTGAAGCTTCACCTCCTTCTCCTGAGAGGAATGAGTTTCTGGTGAAATTTCAAACAATCCGTCGTTGGGTTAATCTTTCTGAATCTTTTGCCCAAATCATGATGGCTTCCAAGCCTCCAGGGCTGTGGCTCCGCTCTGAGGGGTGTCCTCATGGACCCACCTGGGTGGCCACTAGCTTCTCTTCTAACGATTCCATGTTTCTAGAGAAGGGTTGGAAAACCTTCCTTCGTTCAAGGAATGTTTCAAAGAGAGATACCATCATTTTTAGGTATAACGGTGATGAGACCCTGTGGTCCAGGTTTTTTGACTCATATGGTGATCGAGTAGGCTGTTGTATAGAGAGCTCTAGTGTAACAGCCCGGGATTTTCACCCAAATTAAAAAAATTGTTTGTTGCTTTATTTTCTTGCTTGTTAGAATTGTTTGCAGTATTTGCTTCGCCGAATTATTAATCACTGAATACCCCCTATTTCTCATATCGGATGCGAGACATGCCTGTTTCCACCATGGCACACGACCTTTGCGACACCGGTTTTCACCCGAGCACCGTCGCAACCGGCACAAGACCATCAATCGCCACCGGAACCAAAACACCATTTAATAATGAAAATGGATTATTTTATTGGGCGCCAGAAAAATGTTCTCGGAACGGTAACGAAGTGACATAGAATCGACAGGCTCACAACACTGAGCGCGTGGTTCGAGATTTCGTCTAAATTGGAGGTCGTATGGACTCCTGGCGGTCAGAAACGTGGAGTATCCTGGCGGTCGGGACCCGGGGTTAGCGTATGTAATTCCGGTCACAATACAATCACAGGGAGAGCCGAGAGCCGTACCCACTTGTCTAAGCAGACAAGGCCAAGCACAGATCACTCTCAGTAAGCATCGAACGTGAGGGGCATCCCATCCAGGCCGGATGATCAACTGAGATGGGTCCTCATCGTCCGCACACAAGTCTAATGATATGGGTGGTGAATCCCATATCACAGACAAGTCGCCTCAACCATGTTATCGATTGAACCATAACCCTTACATAGACTTACTCCAGCCCGATCACTTAGTCGGGATCTCGGGCGGGCTCGATCATACAACAAAGTGTGCCACGTGACAGAGTCACGAGCAATCGCATCGCGATGCCCCAAGCTGCGCACATCTAAGGGCCACTTGGTATATAAAAGACCGCCGGCAAGAACACAACTAAGCTATCGAACCCCACACTAAGACATGCATGTTATAATCATACACGCAGCATACATGTCCATTGTAAACAGCAGGTAATCACAACATGAACTCTACAAACTCATAGTCTTTATAACTTCTGCTAAACAGAGCAGACATAGTAGTTGTATTACAAGCAGAGATCACATGAATGTGATCCAACATTACATCAAACATCAACGGAAGCAAATCATGTCTTAGTAAAGACAAGTTTAACAAATGGCTTAAGAAGCCTGAAAGAAAAGTACAACGACCCTCCAAAGGGCACAGGCTGCTACCTGGAACTATACGACATTGGTCCACGTCGAGCTCGAGGTAGAGGCCACCATCAGGTCAGTGGTCTCGTCTCTAAAACATAGAATAAGCAAACGTGAGTACAAAGTCGCACTCAGCAAGACTTACATAGGAACTATACTACTCATGCACATGTATCAAGGCAAAGGGAGGTGGGGTTTCACTTGCAGAAGTGCCAGCTTTGACTTGGCTAATCCTGAACTACGAGTACCAGAGAGAGGTAAGAACGTACACGAGTCCAAGTAACAGTCTCCAACCAATACTCCACTATGGTACCTTCCTCGACTTCCCCACGAGGAAGCACGCCATAGCACTCACACTTATCTTGGTGTGTTTTAGAAGTATCCAGTTCAAGTTATCTATGATCAAGTAAAGGTCTCCAAGTAGTCCATAACCGCGGACACGGCTATTCGAATAGTTCATTAACCCTGCAGGGGTGTACTGCTACACACACGCCTCATCAGTTACCGCCTGGGGATGGACCCTTCAAGTGAGTACCGGCGAGGATGCTGCCACGACACTTCACTCACGGCACCATCTCTAGTCCGAGGGAGTCGCCTATTTGAGTTGGGACCACGATCGGAATCCGGCCGATTTTTCCGATGCGGACTCAAACGTTGTGTGACCACCATCAAGCTCAACTCGATCATGATCACTTGATTCAACGTGCCCACAACCTACGCCAACCACTTACCTTGATTCCACCTGCTTGAGATCGTTAAAGGGTGAACTACTTGCGACTCCTGGACAGGTCTGGGGTGAGGTACTAGGCCGAGAGGGGTCAGTGAGCCCAATGTGTGGTCGTACTCTTTGTCTTGGATAACAACACAAGAACTCGGGCCTAAGGAAGTGTTCAACGAGACAACCCACTGTGTACTCCTACACAGCCTCACATCGTTCACCTTTGTTTAGGGTAGATTCACCAACACGTTACCACCATCATTCACATGATCACTACCATCCCGACTCACATCAAAGTAGCCTCAGGTAAGAACTCTAAGCATGCAATAAGCTGTAACAGTTGCAGGGGCCACATGATATCAACCAACTCCTACATCTGCTAGGATTGTGGTTTGCTTACTACTGTGACAAAATGATAGGTCATGGAAAGGAATGGGTTCAACTAGCGGTAGAACGTATCATGGTGACATCCTAAACATGCATTTGCGAGAATGAGAGGGAACTGGGATTTTATAGACATGATCAAAGAGGGGGCTGCTTGCCTTGCTGACGATCACGAGGTATCACTCTTCTGACGTGAGGTTGAACTCGTCTCCGAGATCAACTCTACCGAGAAGATGCAATCACCGAAGCACTGGAAGTAAAGCACAATCAATATAATACAATGCACATTCAATATGCAAAACATAGCATGGCAATGTGCTGATGTGACCTATGTTTTAATTGCCACATTTTAATTTAAGTTGATTTGAAAAGTAAATTCAAATTCAAACTCCAAATGTTATTTAAATTTGGTCAACTTGCATTTGCTAATGTTTGTTCATTGGAAACCAATTGGTCATGTGTGTGAAATGCTTCTGAAGTACAAGTGATGTGTGGTGCATTTCAAAGTTTGAAGTTGGAATAGCAATTGAATTGATTTTGAATTAAAAACAATTAAATCAAATAGCAAAAGCTACTGATCCCTTTTTAAGATCAACTCCAACATAGCTGAAAGTTGGAAATTTGGATCGAGGATTTTCTCCTGATCATTTTTCATATATTATATGTTAAATTTGGAGTTAAAATGAATTTATATGATTTTTCAAAGTTTTAGCCATTTTCTAGAATTTACTGAATAAATTAAATGATTTAAGATTTACTGCGTCATCACTAGGTCATGCGGACGCCAGGGTTTGACCAGTCAACTGACAGGGCGGCCCCACCTGTCAGCCTCACTAGGGTAAATTAAGTCTGTTTAATTTTAACACGGATTAATTAGGGGCCCTGGGCCCAGTGTCAGTGAGAGAGAAAGAGAGATTAGAGGGGGGTTTAGCCCCTAATTAAACTAACCGGCCGGCGGCTAACCGGCGGCAGCCTCAGGACGCGGCGGCGCTTGTCGGGCTTGGGCTGCAGTCCACGGGGAGGGAAACGGAGGGCACCAGAGCGTAGCTCTCGTTGTCGTGCGTCTGCTGGTGCTAGGTGGGCTTCAAGGGGGCGCTCGGGTCCACGGCTACGTCAAGGAGGGCGGCTGCCGGAGCTCCTGGTCATGGCAAACGGCGATAGAAGGGGCGGGGGGAACCACAGATGGGGGGATTCGGAGCGTAGAGCTCACCAGAGACGAATGGTGGCCATGGCGGAGTCGATGGAGGCCTGGCGAGGACGAATTGGAGCTCGAGCTCCACGGCGGCCGGCGACGGTTCTTGGAGTTGGCGTCACTTCTACTGGCCCTTTGCTCAAATTGACGCGGCGGCTCGATCTTGTGGTCGCCGGGGAACCTCGTAGACAGGTTGGCTCGCCGGGAGGAGCTCGGTGGCCACGCGCGGGCATGGCGGCGCTCCGGCTAGGTCTTCGGATCTTGTGCGAGATGAAGGAAGAAGACGAGGGAGAAGGCTCCAGGGGGGGAAATGGAGGAGGGCGGCATCGAGACGTCTCCAAGCACCAGATAAGGAAGAGGGGAAGCAAGCAGGGAGGTGGCGTGGCGTGGGCATGCTCGCCACGCAGCGCACGGCGCGGCTGCCTCTCCTTCTGTAGGAAGACGACAGGGAGCTGGGTGGGCCGGGCCAGATGGGCTGGCGCCTAGGCGAGGGTAAGGTCTTTTTCCTCTAGTTTTATTTTTATTGTCTTCTGTTATTTGTTTTGCCCTTTAAACTAAATAGCTAGGGCATTTATAAAAATCCCCAAATATTTTTATAAAACCTAGGTGACTCTAAAGAAGTCAACCCCAAGTTTTGGGAATTTTTGAAATTCAATTTATTTGAATTTCAATTCAAATAGGCAATTGATTTAATTTCCAAGCCACTATTTGAATTATTGAAAAATCTATGAGCATGGGTTTAATCCCAAATCACTTTTAAAATGATCACACTCATTTTTAGGATTTTTCAACACATCCAAAAGAATTTTGGAAAAAGATTTATTTCTGGCCTTTTTATTTAACTCCTTTAGGGCTTTTCTTTTCCCCAATTCCTTTTCTTTTGCAATTTTTTGCAAGATGCAAATATGCAAGCTTGGAAAAGCACAAACCTAAATTTGGGTTTCTGACAACTCGCCCCCACTCAAAAGAATCTCGTCCCGAGATTCAGAAGTCGTCGGGAGGAAGGTGGGGTATTCAGCTCGTAGACGATCCTCTCGTTCCCAGGTGGCTTCTTTCTCTGAATGATGTCACCACTACACTTTGAGGAATCTGATCTTCCGACATCTGGTGCTACGCTCGGCTTCATCAAGAATACGAACCGGGTACTCTCGATATGAAAGGTTATCTTGGAGATCAAGCGTTTCGTGGTCTACTTCGCGGATGGGGTCCTTGAAGCAACGCCTGAGTTGAGAGACGTGGAAGACATCATGAACCTGGGAGAGGTGAGGGGGTAGTTCCAATTGGTAGGCAACTTCTCCACGTTTAGCGAGAATGCGAAAGGGACCGATGTAACGTGGGGCCGACTTGCCTTTGATACCGAAGCGATGGGTACCCTTCAGAGGAGTAACCCGAAGGTAAGCCTTCTCATCCAGATTATAGCTTTCTTCCCTATGATGACGATCATAATAGCTTTTCTGACGAGACTGGGCTGTTTTCAATTTCTCACGAACAATGCGAACCTTCTCTTCTGCATCCTGAATCATATCCGGTCCAAAGAATTGTCTTTCACCGGTTTCTGACCAGTTTAGTTGTGTTCGACATTTCCGTCCATAGAGAAATTCAAAAGGAGCCATGCCCAAACTAGATTGGAAGCTATTGTTATACGCAAATTCGGCAAAAGGAAGAGAATTCTCCCATTTCTTTCCGAAAGAGATAACACAAGCTCTGAGCATGTCTTCGAGAATTTGATTTACCCTTTCTACTTGACCACTGGACTGCGGGTGATAAGCAGTGCTAAAGGAGAGGTGGGTTCCCATAGCATTCTGGAAACTTTCCCAAAATCGAGAAGTGAAAAGACTACCACGGTCTGAATTGATTTCCAAAGGAACACCGTGATGTGACACGATTCGGGAGACATACAAGTCCGCTAACTGGCTAGCAGTTATAGACTCGCGAACTGGAAGGAAGTGAGCAACTTTTGAAAGTCGATCAATGACAACGAAGATGGCATCATTTCCTTTCTGGGTTTTTGGGAAGCTAGTGATGAAGTCCATACTGGCTTTGTCCCATTTCCACTCGGGGATAGGCAAAGGTCTAAGAGTAGCAGCAGGTCTTTGATGTTCTGCCTTAACGCGACGACAAACATCACATTCAGCAACGAACTGAGCAATTTCTCTCTTCATCCTAGTCCACCAAAATCTCTGGCGTAGATCTCGGTACATTTTTGTGCTACCGGGATGAATCGAGAGGGGTGTGTCATGGGCTTCTTTGAGGATGAGTTGCCTTAGTTCCCTATTCTTAGGTACTACCAAACGATTTTCAAAGAATACCGTTCCTTTACTATCTGTGGAGAAACATTTAGCAACTCCGCTAGCAATGTTCTCCTTGATCCGGCGAACACCTCGTGCACGCCTTTGGGCAACTATGATTTTATCCTCAAGGGTTGGTTTCGCCACCAAGTTGAAAAGAGATCCACGAGGAACAATCTCGAGGTTGAGCTTTCGAAATTCCTCATGAAGAAGTGGTTGATACTGTTGTAACATGAGGTTGTTACAATACGACTTTCGACTTAGTGCATCAGCCATGACATTGGCTTTGCCTGGGGTGTAAGAAATTCCTAAGTCATAATCTTTTATCAACTCTATCCAGCGTCTTTGCCTGAGATTAAGATCTGGCTGGGTGAATATGTATTTGAGGCTTTGGTGGTCGGAATAGATCTCACAACGATTACCAAGGAGGTAATGTCGCCAAGTTGTCAGGGCATGAACTACGGCAGCGAGTTCAAGATCATGGGTAGGATAGTTCTCTTCATGTGGACGCAACTGGCGTGAAGCATAAGCTACCACATGTCGATCTTGCAGAAGTATGCATCCTAACCCTTGCCGTGAGGCATCACAAAAGATCTCGAAATCCTTTTTGGTGTCTGGAGGCGCAAGTACGGGTGCAGAAGTCAATCTTCTTTTTAGCTCTTGAAAGCTTTCCTCGCACTTGGGAGTCCATTCGAATTTCTTCACTTTCTTGAGGAGTTTAGTTAGAGGCTTTGCAACTTTAGAAAAGTTCTCGACGAAGCGGCGACAATAGCTTGCTAAGCCAAGAAAACTCCTAACTTGCTTAACCGATTCAGGTGGAGTCCAGTCAAGGACGGCCTGAACTCTCTCGGGATTGACAGCAATGCCTTTTGCAGAAATCACGTGGCCTAAGTAGGTCACTTCTGGTAGCCAAAATTCACACTTGGAGAATTTAGCATACAGGCGATGCTCTCTAAGTTTCATCAATACCAGCCTAAGATGTTCCGCGTGATCTTCTTCGTTCTTCGAGTAGATGAGAATGTCATCAAGATAAACTACAACAAATTTATCTAAGTACTCCATGAAGATCGAATTCATCAAGCGCGAGAATGTGGCGGGGGCATTGGTTAAACCAAAGGACATGACGGTGTACTCGTAAAGACCATAACGAGTAGTAAAAGCCGTTTTGGGAATGTCCTCGTTTCGGATTTTGATCTGATGATAGCCTAATCTCAAATCCATCTTGGAGAAGACAGAGGATCCTGCAAGTTGATCATAAAGATCATTGATCCTGGGCATTGGGTACTTGTTCTTTATCGTCGCTAGATTTAGCGGGCGATAGTCTACGCACATCCTTTCTGTTCCATCTTTCTTCGTTACAAACAGAACGGGGCAACCCCATGGCGATGAGCTAGGGCGGATGAAGCCTTTTGCCAACGAAGCTTCAAGTTGGATTTTGCGCTCAGCTAACTCACGTGGGGCCATTCTATATGGGCGTCTGGATATTGGTACGGTTCCTGGGATAAGATCTACCACAAACTCTACAGATCTGTCAGGTGGTATTCCTGGCAGCTCTTCTGGAAAGACATCCGGGAAGTCACGAACCACCGGAATATCTTCAGGGTCTTGAAGAGGAAGCACATTTAAAGAATGCACCTGGGTTTTAGAGCTTGGTGAGGTGTACTTGACTGTCTGGCCTGATGGATGGGTTAGTTTCACTGACTTGGCTTTACAATCAAGGACAACATTCTGTCTTGATAACCAATCCATTCCTAGGATGACATCAATGTCTGAAGACTTGAGGGCTATAAGTGAGGCAAGGAATACTAAACCCTCAATAGAAACTTCATTTTCATGACTCACCATGGTGGTGTGCCATCTAGATCCAGGGGCTTGCACAACTAAGGGGGTGGATAACATCGAAAAAGAGATGTCATGTGACAGTGCAAAGTCTTGGGATATGAATGAGTGAGATGCTCCTGGGTCAAAAAGAACCGAAGTTGGGGTGGAATTGACAGGAAGGGTTCCGAGTACAACATCGGTTGACTTGTGGGAATATAGAATGGATACATGATTCACATAACCATGTTCATAAATAGGAGGCTTGACATTGGAAGTCTTGGGTGGTGGCTTACCACGACGAAAGGTTTGTTTTGGTTTAGGTGTGGTGGCTACATGATTTTGGGGACACTCTCGAACAGTGTGACCTGATTGTCCACATTGGAAACAAACACCACATGGAATGAAAGGAACTTGAGCACTTGATTGTCCAACAAAATTCCAAGGAGGAAGATTGGGTTGAGGTGGACGATATATGGTGGGGGGTGGTCTAGAAGCACTTACAGCACGACTTACATCACTGAAGGGAATCCAAACACGGCGTTTCCGAGAAATTGGGCCAGAAGATTGGGCAAACTCACGATCACGCTTGCGAGACTCTTCATACAACTCATTTCCATACTCGGCCTTGAAGGATTTGTCGACCAAGTCCCTGAAGTTGACGAACTCGTGAAGATTCAGGTCATGACGAAGGACGGGGCTAAGTCCCTTGCGGAAACTTGCTTGTTTCTTGGCATCGGTGGATACTTCTTCTTGGGCATAACGTGCTAGACGAGTGAACTCAGTCCTATGCTCATGAACAGACATCTTTCCTTGGGTCAGATTGCAAAATTCTTCTCTCTTGCGCTCCATCAGCTGATCCGGAATATGATATCCTCGGAAGTCATCACAGAACTCTTGCCAAGTCACCACGTGACCAACTGGTTGCATTTCCAGGAAGTTCTCCCACCACTGAAGAGCAGCACCTTCCAGAAAGTATGCCGCGAATAGCACACGATCACCTGGAGCAACATGGGCTGTCTCAAGCTTACGCTCGAGGGAACAAAGCCAATCATCGGCATCAAGGGGCTCGGAAGGACATCTGAAAACTGGCGGGTTGAGGAGAATGAAGTCCTGGATGATGACAACACTATGATGCTGACGAGAAGTGTTCTGCTCAATACGTTCGAGAAGACGTGTCTGATCACGACGATTCTGTTCAGCCTCCATCATGATTTCTGCCATTGAGGTTGGTGGTGGAGGTTCTTTACCGTCTGTGTTACCGGAACTGGGATCAACACCTTGATTTGCACCTAACATTCTGTGTGATAAGAATCAACAATCAGAATAGGATCTAGGACACAAATCTATGCTAAGATAGAAGACTATAATGCAATAGCATCAAAGCCACAAACGGACAGCATAACGGCTGCACCGGAATGGAAATTGAGACAACCTACAGGATAACGGACATCACTTCCACAGAAACACTATGGAATGATGGCTCAGAAAGACCACAACACTCCTACAGCTACAAAGAAGCAATCAACGAGATGTCCTAGTAAAGACATAGATGAGCCTAGTCCTATCTTCCCGTAGAATAAGATGAGGATGACTCAGAACTCAGATCGATGAGGGTGAGGAAAAAAAGAAGTCTTACGTTGTTCCCTTATACCCAAAGTAACTATATAACTATAGAATGCTAGACTCGACATCGACCAATGGTTTGATAATCCTACAGGCAGTCCTGCTTTGATACAAAGTCTGTCGGGACCCGGGGTTAGCGTATGTAATTCCGGTCACAATACAATCACATGGAGAGCCGAGAGCCGTACCCACTTGTCTAAGCAGACAAGTCCAAGCACAGATCACTCTCGGTAAGCATCGAACGTGAGGGGCATCCCATCCAGGCCGGATGATCAACTGAGATGGGTCCTCATCGTCCGCACACAAGTCTAATGATATGGGTGGTGAATCCCATATCACAGACAAGTCGCCTCAACCATGTTATCGATTGAACCATAACCCTTACATAGACTTACTCCAGCCCGATCACTTAGTCGGGATCTCGGGCGGGCTCGATCATACAACAAAGTGTGCCACGTGACAGAGTCACGAGCAATCGCATCGCGATGCCCCAAGCTGTGCACATCTAAGGGCCACTTGGTATATAAAAGACCGCCGGCAAGAACACAACTAAGCTATCGTACCCCACACTAAGACATGCATGTTATAATCATACACGCAACATACATGTCCAGTGTAAACAACAGGTAATCACAACATGAACTCTACAAACTCATAGTCTTTATAACTTCTGCTAAACAGAGCAGACATAGTAGTTGTATTACAAGCAGAGATCACATGAATGTGATCCAACATTACATCAAACATCAACGGAAGCAAATTATGTCTTAGTAAAGACAAGTTTAACAAATGGCTTCAGAAGCCTGAAAGAAAAGTACAACGACCCTCCAAAGGGCACAGGCTGCTGCCTGGAACTATACGACATTGGTCCACGTCGAGCTCGAGGTAGAGGCCACCATCAGGTCAGTGGTCTCGTCTCTAAAACATAGAATAAGCAAACGTGAGTACAAAGTCGTACTCAGCAAGACTTACATAAGAACTATACTACTCATGCACATGTATCAAGGCAAAGGGAGGTGGGGTTTCACTTGCAGAAGTGCCAGCTTTGACTTGGCTAATCCTGAACTACGAGTACCAGAGAGAGGTAAGAACGTACACGAGTCCAAGTAACAGTCTCCAACCAATACTCCACTATGGTACCTTCCTCGACTTCCCCACGAGGAAGCACGCCATAGCACTCACACTTATCTTGGTGTGTTTTAGAAGTATCCAGTTCAAGTTATCTATGATCAAGTAAAGGTCTCCAAGTAGTCCATAACCGCGGACACGGCTATTTGAATAGTTCATTAACCCTGCAGGGGTGTACTGCTACACACACGCCTCATCAGTTACCGCCTGGGGATGGACCCTTCAAGTGAGTACCGGCGAGGATGCTGCCACGACACTTCACTCACGGCACCATCTCTAGTCCGAGGGAGTCGCCTATTTGAGTTGGGACCACGATCGGAATTCGACCGATTTTTCCGATGCGGACTCAAACGTTGTGTGACCGCCATCAAGCTCAACTCGATCATGATCACTTGATTCAACGTGCCCACAACCTACGCCAAACACTTACCTTGATTCCACCTGCTTGAGATCGTTAAAGGGCGAACTACTTGCGACTCCTGGACAGGTCCGGGGTGAGGTACTAGGCCGAGAGGGGTCAGTGAGCCCAATGTGTGGTCGTACTCTTTGTCTTGGATAACAACACAAGAACTCGAGCCTAAGGAAGTGTTCAACGAGACAACCCACTGTGTACTCCTACACAGCCTCACATCGTTCACCTTTGTTTAGGGTAGATTCACCAACACGTTACCACCATCATTCACATGATCACTACCATCCCGACTCACATCAAAGTAGCCTCAGGTAAGAACTCTAAGCATGCAATAAGCTGTAACAGTTGCAGGGGCAACATGATATCAACCAACTCCTACATCTGCTAGGATTGTGGTTTGCTTACTACTGTGACAAAATGATAGGTCATGGAAAGGAATGGGTTGAACTAGCGGTAGAACGTATCATGGTGACATCCTAAACATGCATTTGCGAGAATGAGAGGGAACTGGGATTTTATAGACATGATCAAAAAGGGGGCTGCTTGCGTTGCTGACGATGACGAGGTATCACTCTTCTTACGTGAGGTTGAACTCGTCTCCGAGATCAACTCTACCGAGAAGATGCAATCACCGAAGCACTGGAAGTAAAGCACAATCATTATAATACAATGCACATTCAATATGCAAAACATAGCATGGCAATGTGTTGATGTGACCTATGTTTTAATTGCCACATTTTAATTTAAGTTGATTTGAAAAGTAAATTCAAATTCAAACTCCAAATGTTATTTAAATTTGGTCAACTTGCATTTGCTAATGTTTGTTCATTGGAAACCAATTGGTCATGTGTGTGAAATGCTTCTGAAGTACAAGTGATGTGTGGTGCATTTCAAAGTTTGAAGTTGGAATAGCAATTGAATTGATTTTGAATTAAAACCAATTAAATCAAATAGCAAAAGCTACTGATCCCTTTTTAAGATCAACTCCAACATAGGTGAAAGTTGGAAATTTGGATAGAGGATTTTCTCCTGATCATTTTTCATATATTATATGTTAAATTTGGAGTTAAAATGAATTTTCTATGATTTTTCAAAGTTTCAGCCATTTTCTGGAATTTACTGAATAAATTAAATGATTTAAGATTTACTGCATCATCACTAGGTCATGCTGACGCCAGGGTTTGACCAGTCAACTGACAGGGCGGCCCCACCAGTCAGCCTCATTGGGGTAAATTAAGTCTGTTTAATTTTAACACTGATTAATTAGGGGCCCTGGGCCCAGTGTCAGTGAGAGAGAAAGAGAGATTAGAGGGGGGTTTAGCCCCTAATTAAACTAACCGGCCGGCGGCTAACCGGCAGCAGCCTCAGGACGCGGCGGCGCTCGTCGGGCTTCGGCTGCAGTCCACGGGGAGGGAAACGGAGGGCACCAGAGCGTAGCTCTCGTCGTCGTGCGTCTGCTGGTGCTAGGTGGGCTTCAAGGGGGCGCTCGGGTCCACGGCTACGTCAAGGAGGGAGGCTGTCGGAGCTCCTGGTCATCGAAAACGGTGATAGAAGGGGCGGGGGGAACCACAGATGGGGGATTCGGAGCGTAGAGCTCACCAGAGACGAATGGTGGCCATGGCGGAGTCGATGGAGGCCTGGCGAGGACGAATTGGAGCTCGAGCTCCACGGCGGCCGGCAGCGGTTCTTGGAGTTGGCGTCACTTCTACTGGCCCTTTGCTCAAATTGACGTGACGGCTCGATCTTGTGGTCGCCGGGGAACATCGTAGACAGGTTGGCTTGCCGGGAGGAGCTCGGTGGCCACGCGCGGGCACGGCGGCGCTCCGGCTAGGTCTTCGGATCTTGCGCGAGAAGAAGGAAGAAGACGAGGGAGAAGGCTCCAGGGGGGAAATGGAGGAGGGTGGCGTCGAGACGTCTCCAGGCGCCAGATAAGGAAGAGGGGAAGCAAGCAGGGAGGTGGCGTGGCGTGGGCATGCTCGCCACGCAGCGCACGGCGCGGCTGCCTCTCCTTCTGTCAAGAGGAGGAAGACGACACGGAGCTGGGTGGGCCGGGCCAGGTGGGCTGGCGCCTAGGCGAGGGTAAGGTCTTTTTCCTCTAGTTTTCTTTTTATTGTTTTCTGTTATTTGTTTTGCCCTTTAAAATAAATAGCTAGGGCATTTATAAAAATCCCCAAATATATTTATAAAACCTAGGTGACTCTAAAGAAGTCAACCCCAAGTTTTGGGAATTTGTGAAATTCAATTTATTTGAATTTCAATTCAAATAGGCAATTGATTTAATTTCCAAGCCACTATTTAAATTATTGAAAAATGTATGAGCATGGGTTTAATCCCAAATCACTTTTAAAATGATCACACTCATTTTTAGGAATTTTCAACACATCCAAAATAATTTTGGAAAAAGATTTATTTCTGGCCTTTTTATTTAACTCCTTTAGGGGTTTTCTTTTCCCCAATTCCTTTTCTTTTGCAATTTGTTTCAAGATGCAAAACTGCAAGCTTGGAAAAGCACAAACCTAAATTTGGGTTTCTGACACCTTCCCTCTCGCCCTCACCGCCTCCTCTGCCTCGCAGATCGCCGCCATCGGTATCCGAGGCGCCGCCATGGCTGAGCCGAGCCCGAGCTCGGGTTCTCTCCGCCGCCTCACCACACTGCTCGTCGGCACCCCCTCCGTCCTGGATCCGGCCGCCCTCGCCCGCCCTCGCCCACCTCTGGACTCCCCGCGCCACCTCTGCGCCTCCAGGACCTCGCCGGAGCTCCTGCCGCCGGCAGGCTCGATCCGACGGGGACGACCTCGTCCCAGCCGCACGGTCTCGCCCGTCGTGGGCCGGCATCACCAGCACGCGGCCCACCGCCTGCCATTGCCCCAACGGCCCATGGCCTCATCGGCCCAGCACACGCCTCAGCCAGCGCCATAAGCCGCACCGAGCGACGCCAAGCTATCCGCCGCCCCTGCTGACCTGGGCCATGCCCGCTAGGTGAGGCAGGCGCTCCTTTCCTTTTTTTATTGCTCCTATTGTGGGGCTCGGCCCACGACCTGTTCCTCACCCGTAGGCGTTGTATAGTTTTCCAGGGCCCCGTCTAGGCCCAACATCAGTATCTTTCGGCCCAGTAGTGTTTTATTATTTTTTGCATTTATATTTCTGGCAGAATATTGTTGTATTTTGCGCTGGCGATATGTTTTAAACGGTAGCTCGGATCGCGACGCGTTAAACATGAAACTTGCTTAGTTTTTCGTGTAGAATAATAAAATATTCTCCTTTGCAATGTTTGAACTAGTCTACTTGTTGTTTACATGCTAATTACGTCACATGCCACCGTAAATGTAATAGGCCGTAACTTTTTAACCGTTGCTCCGATAAAAATGTTTCTTACATGTAACTTGACTAGAATTTCTTATAGATTATGATTATGATGCTCTTGATTGCTAAAAACAAATGTAAAATATTTTTAGGGGCAGAACATTACCAAATGCAATAATTATCGTGGGGTCCGTAATAGTTGTCATGTATAGGTTTTACCCCACACTTAAATTGACTAGCATAGATAGTTTACTTTAGGCTTCAACTCTTGTCGTGATTGTGTGTTATGTCATGCTTGAGTGAGATGCCATGTTAACAACCTTTGCTCATATTCGGTATCTAAACAACCTGAACCATTGTAAATGTGCGGTATCGTCGTGTGTGGACGCTACTTCATTTAACCTGTTAGTAATCGCTCTCGATGGTAGATCCGTATCGTAGTGCATTGCCTCGTGTTTCCTTCTTGTTGTTGCTTTATCGTGATTGCGTCGTAGTAATAGATGCATCTCCATTGATTTCCTTTCTAGTGTTTAGCTCTTGTGTGCTTTCGCGGGGTATTCTCGGAGACGTTGCGAGCTTGCGATCGACTACACCTTCGGCTTCGTCTTCTCATCAGGTAAGAGGGGGCATATATCATGCTTATAAATTTCAGCTCACTTGTGCCTAGGTATAGGATAGAACGATTGCTTGATCCTACCACTTCATATTTATGCCTCTCAGATAAACCCAAATAGCCATGTCCCCCATATCCTAGCAAACCATTGATTGGCCATGTACCTTGCTTGCTTAATCACTGCTTAGTATGCATGCTTAGGATGCTATCACTGTTCCTTTGTTATTCCTTGGATTGGGCTATCACATTATTATACTGTTGTGGATGATATGATTATTATAATGTTGACTATACTCGACGAAGGATGGAAGGTCTAGGCTATCCCGCCCCGATGCTTTTTTCCATTCATGTCACCTAGGACCCTAGTTCCGGGTATTGTGTTTCTTGACGAGCGTGCCTAACCGCGTGTGGGATACTATGGGGTCCCCTTTTCTTACCTACCTAGCTTCAAACATTTCTAGAGGTGACCCAAGATAATTTACCATTTGAAAACGATGCATATATGTCTGTCGGGTCGCTCCTAGCAGATATCCTGTAAAACAATTGGGGCCAACGGAGACATGGTTTCTCTTGTTGGTCCACACCTTGAAGCTAGGGCGCTGCCCACATGTGAGGGGATCAGTTACCCCGACCTCGTCCAGTCGGAAGAGTCCGATCCGAGAGTGCAGATGACTCTTGGATTGGGTGTCGATTCCCTGGGGTCCACCCGGATTTGTTCATTGTTAGTTAGAGGGATTATGACGTCTGACTCTCGGAACAACTCTTCAATGAGTGTCTTTAACGGGCCCGACTGAGAGAACCAGCGTACATGCAGACCTTAGAATGGGCAATTGGTACACTCCTGCAGGGTTGAATCTTTTCGACAAGCCGTGTCCATAGTTATGGATGACTTGGAACCTACGTCTTGTTCATAGATAACATCAACTGGATCATAACTATAACTTGATCAACGTGTGTGTGCCTTGACTGCTTCTTCTTCATCAGGTGATGAAGGGAAGGACAAGGATATGATAGGTGTTATGTTCGCATAAGTAGCTGATAGCAGGAGGCGATTCCTCATCGAATGCTTGGCTTCTCATCTTACTCTAAAATAGATCGTTAGCCACTCATATATTGCTAGTGCGGCTGCAGCCTCACCACTAGCCCCATCTCACCATGAGAAGTTTGTTATAAGACTTGTTGATATAGCTCACCCCTTTCTTCTCTCTTTTACGCACGTTATGAAAACGATCTTGGACTTCAGAGGAGCTCGACGACCCTTCTTCTGGACGCCTTCGCGGAGAATCGACGACGAATAGTTAGGAGGATCCCGGCGGAGAGCGTGGACCTGTGTGGTTACGGGAATGGTGTGTTTTACCTTTGCCATTAGGCACTTGATTGTAGTCCATAATCAGATATGTATCTTCTGCTGATGTAATGTATTTAAGACACTTGTATGCCGATTGTATGCGATGTTGTATCCTTGTAGCTGTAATGTTGTGATATCATGTTGGAAATCCTGGGCATATGGCAGTGTCATATGTCGCGGTGGGACCGATATGTGCTTCATCCCCGGATCAGGACTGAAACATCTAGATCTGGAACAATACCGCATATCGGGCCTTACAACTTGGTGTCAGAGCCTTCCGACCGTAGGATCCCTTCTCTGTCCGAAGTAGAGTCTAGACAAAAACTATTTTGTAGTTACTAAGTTTGTAATCGAAGAGTAGGAATCTTTTTTAGTTCTTACCCATGCTCTGGTCAGCACAAGTGCCGTATGTGTTTTAACTCTCGCCTTATCCCCTTCAAACCTTAGGATCTCGAGTGAGTAGACTTTGGAATCGGTACAATGCCTTGCTTGCAGCGTATTATCTCGATTCCGATCTCAGGTTTGGGAAATCCTGTAGTACCTTTAGCTTCTCCGACTCGGGTGCACATCCTGGTCATTCTTTGCTCTCCATCCTTTTTCCTGGTGTCTCCACGATTTTGAGTGGGAACACTATCCTTTTGATTTGGATCTCGCTGTTGTTCTTCCTCTTGACACCTGATGGTCTCGTTCTCTGACGTTGCCGTCTCTCTGCGGAAATTTATCTCGACGAAAGTTCGTCGTCGGCATGGAGCAGAGTTACTTGTTGGTGGTGTTGAAGAACGTCATGTCTCTTTTCTCTCCCCCTCTCCCCGGATTGTCCAGGAACTCGGGACGAGATCCCTTGTTGGTGGTGTTGTATTGTAACAGCCCAGGATTTTCACCCAAATTAAAAAAAATTGTTTGTTGCTTTATTTTGTTGCTTGTTAGAATTGTTTGCAGTATTTGCTTCGTCGAATTATTAATCGGTGAATACCCCCTATTTCTCATATCGAATGCGAGACCGACCGTTTTCCACTACGGCACACGACCTTTGCGACACCGGGTTTCACCCGAGCATCTTCGCAACCGACACAAGACCAGGCACCGCCACCGGAACGAATACCTCATTTAATAATTAAATGGATTATTTTATTGGGCGCCGGATTTTTTTTCTCGGAACGGTATCGAAACAAGGTAGAATCGACAGGCTCGCCGCGCTGAGCGTGTGGTTCGAGATTTCGTCCGAATCGGACGTCGTATGGACTCCTGGCGTTCAGAAACGTGGAGTACCATACGCGAGAGAGAAAACCCGAGGGCGTTTGTGTAAAACTGCCATCCATGCCAGCCTATAGAAGGACTACCTCTCTCCCCTAGCCTTATAGGGTTTCCCCCTTGTAAAAATTGCAGCCACCCCCCTACACATACCCAAATCTGCCTCAAACAACCCCAGATCGACGAAACCCTAGGCCCCAAGCGAATCTGACCGCCAGATCGGACGATCCAACGGCCAGGACACGACCCAGCCTCCTCCAACCAACAAACAGAGGAACCGGGCTCCGCAGGTCCCTCCTCTCCGCCGCCGCGGCCCGCAGTCAGGCCCGTTCTGGCACCACTGCTCACGCGGCCAAGGAAGCTGCCGCCCAAGACGACCGACCACCTCCAGCGAGCCACCGGCCGCCGCCGCCGTTCGGCGCCCACGCTCGATGAGCCATTCCTCCGCCTCCCGCGCCTCTCCTCCTCCCCTCCCCTCTCGCCCTCACCGCCTCCTCTGCCTTGCAAATCGCCGCTGTCGGCATCCGAGGCGCCGCCATTGCTGAGCCGAGCCCGAGCTCGGGCTCTCTCCGCCGCCTCACCGCACCGCGCGTCGGCACCCCCTCCAACCAAGATTCGTCCGCCCTCGGCCGTCCTCGCCCACGTCTGGCCTCCCCGCGCCCCCTCTGGGCCTCCAGGACCTCGCCGGAGCTCCTTCCGCCGGCCGGCTCGATCCGATGGGGACGACCTCGTCCCAGCCGCACGGTCTCGCCGGTCGTGGGCCAGCTTCGCCAACACGCGGCCCACAGCCTCCCAGCACCCCACGGCCCATGGGCTCCTCGGCCCAGCACGCGCCTCAGCTAATGCCAGAAGCCGCGCCAAGCGAGTCCAAGCTATCCGCCGCCCCTGACGACCTGGGCCATGCCCGCTAGGTGAGGCAGGAGCCCCATTCCTTTTTTTTGCTCCTCTTGTGGGGATCGACCCACGACCTGTTCCTCGCCCATAGGCGTTGTATAGTTGTCCAGCGCCCCTGTTAGGACCAACAGTAGTAGCTTTCGGCCCAATAGCGTTTTATTATTTTTTGCATTTATATTTTGGCAGAATATTGTTGTATTTTGCGGTGGCGATATCTTTTAAACGGTAGCTCGGATCGCGATGCGTTAAACATGAAACTAGCTTAGTTTTTCGTGTAGATTAACAAAATGTGCTCCTCTGTCATATTTGAACTTGTCTACTTACTATTTACATAATAATTACCTCACATACCACCATAAATGTAATAGGCCATAACTTTTTAACCGTTGCTCCGATAAAAATGTTTCTTACATGTAACTTGACTAGAATTTCATGTTGATTGTGAATATGCTTCTCTTTTTTGCTAATAACAAATATAAAATATGTTTAGGGGAAGAACAGTACCAAATGCAATAATTATCGTGGGGTCCGTAATATTTGTCGTGTATAGGTTTTACCCCCCACTTAAATTGACTAGCATAGATAGTTTACTTTATGCTTCACCTCTTGTCGTGATTGTGTGTTATGCCATGCTTGAGTGAGATGCCATGTTAACAACCTTTGCTCATATTGTGTAGCTAAACAACTTGAACCATTGTAAATGTGAGGTATCGTCGTGTGTGGACGCTACTTCACTTAACCTGTTAGTAATCGCTCTCGACGGTAGATCTGTATCCTAGTGCGTTGCCTCGTGTTGCCTTCTTGTTGTTGCTTGCTCGTGATTGTGTCGTCGTAATAGATGCATCTCCATTGATTCCCTTTCCAGTGTTTACCTCTTGTGTGCTTTTGCGGGTACTCTCGGAGACGTTGTGAGCATGCGATCGACTACACCTTTGGCTTCGTCTTCTCATTAGGTAAGGGGGAGCATATATCATGCTTATAACTTTCAGCTCACTTGTGCCTAGGTATAGGATAGAACGGTTGCTTGATCCTACCACTTCATATTTATGCCTCTCAGATAAACCCAAACAGCCATGTCCCCCACATCCTAGCAAACCATTGTTTGGCCATGTACCTTGCTTGCTTAACCACTGCTTAGTATTCATGCTTAGGATGCTATAAACTGTTCCTGTGTTACTCCTTGGATTGGGCTATCACATTATTATACTGTTGTGGATGATATGATTATTATAATGTTGACTATACTCGACGAAGGATGAAAGGTCTACGCTATCCCACCCGGATGCTTTGTTCCATTCGAGTCTCCTAGGACCCGAGTTCCGGGTATTGTGTCTCTTGACGAGCGTGCCTAATCACGTGTGGTATACTATGGGGTCCCCTTTTCTTACCTACCTAGCTTCAAACATTTCTAGAGGTGGCCCAAGCTGATTTACCATTTGAAAACCATGAATATATGTCTGTCGGGTCGCTCCTAGCAGATATCCTTTAAAACAACTAGGGCCAGCGGAGACATGGTTTCTCTTGTTGGTCCACACCTGGAAGCTAGGGGGCTGCCCACATGTGAGGGAATTAGTTAGCCCGACCTCATCCAGCCGGAAGAGTACGATCAGAGAGTGCGGACGACTCTTGGATTGGGTGTCGACTCCCCGGGGGCCACCCAGATTTGTTCGTTGTTTATTACAGGGATATGACGTCTGACACTCGGAACAACTCTTCAATGAGTTTCTTTAACGGGCCCGACTGAGAGAACCAGCTTACATGCAGAGCTTATAATAGGCAGTTGGTACACTCCTGTAGGGTTAAATGTTTTCGAGAAGTCGTGTCCACTGTTATGGACGACTTGGAACCTACGTCTTGTTCATAGATAACATGAACTGCATCACAACTATAACTTGATCAACGTGTGTGTGCCTTGACTGCTTCTTCTTCATCGGGTGATGAAGGGGAGGACAAGGATAGGATAGGTGTTATGTTCGCGTAAGTAACCGATAGAAAGACTTGTTGGAGGCGATTCCTCATCGAATGCTTGGCTTCTCATCTTACTCTAAAATATATCGTTAGCACCTCATATATTGCTAGTGCGGCTACAACCTCACCACTACCCCCATCTCACTGTGAGAAGTTAGTTACAAGACTTGTTGATATAGCTCACTCGACGACAACTAGTTAGGCGGATCCCGGCGGAGAGCCTGGACCCGTGTGGTTATGGGAATGGTGTGTTTTACCTTTTCCATTAGGCACTTGATTGTAATCTGTACTCAGACATGTATCTTCCGCTGATGTAATGTATTTAAGACACTTGTATGCAAATTGTATGCGATGTTGTATCCTTGTAGCTGTAATGTTGTGATATCATGTTGGAAATCTGGGGCACATGGCAGTGTCATATGTCGCGGTGGGACCGATATGTGCTTCGCCCCCGGATCTGGATGGAAACATCTACATCTGGAATAGTACCGCATATCGGGCCTTATATCCAGTAGCAGTGATGAAGACTTCTACAACAATGCAAAGGAAGCCCGATTTTCCTCATCTGATGATGAAGTCAACTCTGAAGACAACCACTGAAGCTGTAGTCTTATCAAGTAGATTGATATAAGTATGGCTGGATTTTATCTTGTTTTCTTTTGATATAAGACCCGGCCTATGATGAATGAGAATTGTAATTTCCCATCAAATCTGTAAGTCGGTTTTCTACCTGACTTTTGATAAGATATATTTATGTATGGAACTCGACATTCCTGATGATGTATGTAGCCCCCTGAGTCGATTTGAATAAACTTGTGTTTTCTCGAATCATAGGCAAAAATTGATCTGTCGCCCCCATGATTGGTATGGTCACCGTATGTGCTAAACCAAAATATTTAAGTGATACTCCCCAAGAGTTGGTACGAACATGTTTGCGTCGTGCCGAGTCTTAGAAAAGTTTTCAGGTGTAGTCCCCATGAGTCGGTATAGGCATCTTGGAGCTATGCCGAGTTATATTATCTGAAAGAAAAAAATTTAAACAATTTTATGCATGGTTTTATAGAAAATGAGGTATGCTATGATTTTTAATGTATGCAAAAAGTAAGGTACAAAGGCTCATATAGAAGTAAGCTCTAGATTTAACATGTCTCATCTTCTCGCACTGAGAGAGATTATTGGGTTATCCGTGAGTCGAAACCTCTCTATAAGTCGGCGTCATATGGCTAGCGTTCCCGGTACTTAAGACAAAACTCGGTAGCGTTTCTGTAAGCCCCCAAGGTTTAGAATAAGTCGGGTACACGTTGGTTATATGATCTTGAGCTATACAGGCCAAGATTTAAGTCGTAGTGGGTTAATTCTTCATATATATGCCGAGTTCTCAGATTAGAGTCGATGGATGTCATCGAGCCCCCAGATTCCTCTGAATAAGTCATTAGATGCTCAATTTTACATATATATGCCGATTTCTCAGATTATAGTCGATGGATGTCATCGAGCCCCCCGATTCCTCTGAATAAGCCATATACATGCTCAGTGCCAATAGAGGGTTGATCAAGTCCCTAGGTCTCTGAGATATAAAATGCAGAATATGCAAGTATGATGCAAGAAATATGAAACTAAAAAGTAAGGAAGAGTCAGTATGACAGCTTAGTGTGGCTAGAGCCGGTGCGATGGAGGTCGACTTATATATTATATGGCGAAAGTCAGTGCGACAAAAGTCGACTTATGTATATTATATGCCAAAAGCCAGTGCGACAAATGTCGACTTTATATAGATGTACAATAATGTTCCTGTTCTACTCAAGTATAATATGGACGGAGTTGTGTGATGTTCCACGGTCTAGGAGTCTCCTCCATACATGAGAGCGTGTCTGCCTTCTCACGTATATCAACTAGGTAGTAGGATTCATTGTATAGGTTCTTGTTGACCACAAACGGTCCTTCCCATGGAAAGGATAACTTGTGCATTCCATCCTTTTTCTGTATAAGTCGGAGCACTAAGTCACCTTCCTGGAAAGTCCAACTTTTCATGCGGCGGCTATGGTACCGCCGCATATCTAGTTGGTAGATAGCCGACTGAGCTGCTGCTAACTCTCATTTTTCATCGAGAACATCCAAAGAGTCTTGCCTTGCTTTCTCATTTTCGGCTTCCACGTATGCGGTGAATCTTGGTGAATCGTGACATATGTCACTTGGGAGAACAACTTCCGCTCCGTATACCAGGAAGAAGGGTGTGTAACCTGTTGAACTGTTAGGATTCGTCCTGATGCTCCATAGTACTGAGGGTAACTCCTCTTCCCAACAACCCGACGTCCTTTCCAAGGGGACACAGAGTCGGGGTTTGATGCCTCGGAGCATCTCTTGGTTGGCTCTCTCGGCTTGTCCGTTGGAATATGGGTGAGCTACCGACGCAAGATCGAGTCGGATGTGCTCATTCTGACAGAATTGCTGCATAACCCCTTCTGATAGGTTAGATCAGTGATGATGCTGTGGGGTTAGCCGAATCTAAATATTATATTTTTGAAGAATTTCAGTGCTCTTGCAGCGTCACATTTCCTGATTGGCTCTGCTTCAACCCATTTGGTGAATTTGTCCACTGCCCCTCATAAGTGGGTATTCTTGTTTGCTGACCTTTTGAAAGGTCCCACCATATCAAGCCCCATACTGCAAAGGGCCAAGTGATAGGGATCATCCACTACAAGAAACGTGCTTATGCATGACGGATTTCCGATGACATTTTCAGAAACTGTCATGGATGCACTAGTACAACCCTGCAAGCTCGCTAAAGCCCGCATAACAATTCATCATATAAAAAGCAAACCCTTACCCTCTCCTCTCTCTCCCTCCTATGCAGCCCCTCCCGATTCCCATCCTCCCACACTCAGCATCGCCACCTCCCATCTCTTCTCCCACCCCTCCCACTCGCCGCCGGCTCACAGATTCCAGCAACTTCCGCAGCCATGTGCCACACCCACGTCATGGTATCTGCTCCCTCTTTCCCCTAGTCCGATTGGATTTGCCGCTCGTCTGTAAGGATACGCCCCTCGCCCTGTCTAGGGTTTCGGCTGCTCCGTCGCAATCGCACACTCTCCGCCTCCTGGATGGTGGTCCATAACTCGATACGCTCGCGCGCGCTGGTATGGACTGCGGAGGTCCCAACCCCTACCTCCTCTACCTCTTCTCGGCCACCTCCTCTATGGTACGACGATGATGAATGACCGGTACTGCGCCCTCCTCTTCGGTGAGCACTTCCCCCTCTACATCCATCCTCTTCCCTAAGCCCGTAGTTGTGCCATACCATGTCATATGATCTACCAGTAGATTGCCGGTCGGAGCACAGAAGCACCATGATTATGCTACTAGTAGACAAACATGCGACCTACATTGTTGCTAGATCGCACGACCATATTGTTTTACATACACCTAATTAGTAATCGAATTTAGTTCTGGAAGGCTCTCGGGACCCGGGGTTAGCGTATGTAATTCCAGTCACGATGCAATCACATGGAGATCCGAGAGCCGTACCCACTTGTCTAAGCAGACAAGGCCAAGCACAGTACACTCTCGGAAAGCATCAAACGTGAGGGGCATCTCATCTAGGCCGGATGATCAACTGAGATGGGTCCTCAACGTCCGCTCACAAGTCTAAATGCTTATGGGTGGTGAATCCCATACTCATAGACAAGTCGCCTCAACCATGTTATCAATTTAATCGTAACTCTTACATAGACTAACTCCATCCCGATCACTTAGTCGGGGTCTAGGGCGGGCTCGATCATACAACAAAGTGTGCACGTGACAGAGTCACGAGCAATCCCATCGCGATGCCCCAAGCTGCGCACATCTAAGGGCCACTTGGTGTATAAAAGACCGCCAGCCAGATCACAACTAAGGTCTCGAAAACCCATACTAAGACATCCATGTTATAATCATACACGCAGCACACATGTCTAGTATGAACAGCAGGTATCATCACATAACTCTACAAAGTACTTCTTTATTGACTTACACATAGATCATACAAAGATTACATGTCTGTGATCAACATTACATCATACAACGGAAGAAAATTAGGTCTGAGTACAGACAAGTTTAACAAATGGCTTAGAGAAGCCTTGTTCAACAAACATGCCCTTCCACGAGGGACCAGACTGCTGTCTGGAACTATACTAGCTTAGTCAACGTCGAGATTCAGGAAGGTGACTCCATCGGGGGATGGGTTCTCATCTAAAACATATAATAAGCAAACGTGAGTACAAAGTCGTACTCAGCAAGACTTACATCAGAACTATACTACTCATGCTCAAGTTTCAAGGTAAATGGAGGTGGGGTTTCATCATGCAGAAGTGCCAGCTTTGAATTGGCTAGCCCTGTACTACGAGTACCAGACTGGAGGTAAGAAGCGTACACGAGTCCACTACATGTCTCCAACCAATACACCACTATGGTTACTTCCTCGACTTCCCCACGAGGAGCACACCATAGCACTCACGCTTATCTTGCGAGTTTTAGAAGTATCCATTCAAGTTGTCTAATAATCAAACACAACTTTCCAAGTAGTCCCTTACCGCAGACGCGGCTATTAGAATAGTTTTGTTAACCCTGCAGGGGTGTACTGCTAGACACATGAAACCATCAGTTACCGTCGGGATCTCGTCACCCTTCAAGCGGGTGTCGGCGACGATAATTTCCACAACTTTTACCTCACAACCAATTCTAATCCAGGAATCAACCATCTGAGTTGCTCACCTCTCAAGAGTCCGGCCGGGTCAACGATACGGACTCAGACGATGCAGGCGACCGAGACGCCACCTTAGAAGATGGTTTTACTGTCTCACAGGTCCACCCACCTATCTAAATGATGCAAACTTTCATTCATTCTTTTTCTATGCATATGCCAAATGGAAAGCCCAAACTAGTGACTCCTGGACTTGAACTGGGGTGAGTTAGTAGGCAGAGCGGGGGTCTATGTGCCCAACATGTGGTAGTACTCTTCGTCCTTGATCACCACACAAGAACTCGGGCTTAAGGCGGTGTTCAACGAGACAACCCACTGTGTACTCCTACACATCCTCTCATCATTCACCTTGTATTAGGGTGGATTCACCGACACAGTTTCACCTTCACCAGTAACATGATCACAACCATTCCGACTCACAGAGCAAAGTAACCTCAATGTAACCTCTAAGAATGCAATAAGCTGTAACTGTTGCAGGGGCCACATGATATCAATCAACTCCTATGTCAGCTAGGATTGTGGTTTTCTTAATACGGTGACAAAATGATAGGTCATGCATCGGATATGGGTTCAACTATGCGGTAGAATCGATAACAAGGTGATCTCCTAATCATGCATAAGCGAGACTGAGAGGGAAGTGGGATTTTATAGACATGATCAATGGGTTTTGCTTGCCTTGCTGACGAGGTTCACACACGGTGTCTTCAATGAAGGGTGTGGCCTCCGGTTCCGGCTCCACCTCTATTCGAGCAAACATCACAAACATTGCAATCAATATAATGTACAATGCACAATCACATTATCAGGTTGTATAACATGATGTACATGGTACTGATGTGTTGACAATTCCATTTAATTGAAGTGTATTGCAAAAGAATTGCAAATTCAAACTTCAAATTTGAATTCAAATTAAGCCATATGAAAACTTGCTACTTTTCACCCATTCTAAAATGATCAAACATGAAAAAAATTGCATATTCATAATCCTTGCATTTTTCTGATAATTTTTCTTATATTTTTTTTAAATTTGGAGTTAATATGAATTAGTTATGAATTTCTAAAGTTTACTGCATTTTCTGACTTTTCTATAAATTATTTTAATTTGGAAAATCCTTTATTGCGTCATTATTAAGTCATGCTGACGCAAGGGGGGCTGACGTGTGGGTCCACCCTGTAAGTATCACAGGGGTTAATCCCCTCTTTTATTTTAATTAAGTAGAGGGGTTAGGGGGCCTGGGCCCACGTGGCATAGACCCAGCGTGTGGTTAGGGGTTGATTTAACCACGGCCACGTCACCCGCCGTGTCGGGACCCGGGGTTAGCATATGTAATTCCAGTCACGATACAATCACATGGAGAGCCGAGAGCCCTACCCACTTGTCTAAGAAGACAAGGCCAAGCACAAAACGCTCTCGGAAAGCATCAAACGTGAGGGGCGTCCCATCCAGGCCGGATGATCAACTAAAATGGGTCCTCAACGTCTGCTCACAAGTCTAAATGCTTATGGGTGGTGAATCCCATACTCATAGACAAGTCGCCTCAACCATGTTATCGATTGGATCCTAACTCTTACATAGACTTACTCCAGCCCGATCACTTAGTCGGGGTCTAGGGCGGGCTCGATCATACAACAAAGTGTGCCACGTGACAGAGTCACGAGCAATCGCATCGCGATGCCCCAAGATGCGCACATCTAAGGGCCACTTGGTGTATAAAAGACCGCCAGCCAGATCACAACTAAGGTCTCGAAAACCCATACTAAGACATGCATGTTATAAACATACATGCAGCACACATGCCTAGTATGAACAGCAGGTATCATCACATAACTCTACAAAGTACTCTCTATTGATATATACATAGAGAATACAAAGATCACATGTTTGTGATCACATTACATCATACAACGGAAGAAAATTAGGTCTGAGTACAGACAAGTTTAACAAATGTCTTAGAGAAGCCTTGTAAACATACATGCCCTTCCACGAGGGACCAGACTGCTGTCTAGGACTATGCTAACTTAGTCAACGTCGAGCTTCACGAAGGTGACTCCATCGGGGTCCGGTTCTTATCTAAAACATAGAATAAGCAAACGTGAGTACAAAGTCGTACTCAACAAGACTTACATCAGATCTATACTACTCATTCTCAAGTATCAAGGTAAAGGAGGTGGGGTTTATCATGCAGAAGTGCTAGCTTTGACTTGGCTAGTCCTGAACTACGATTACCAGACTTGAGGTAAGAAGCGTACACGAGTCCACTATCCAAGTCTCCAACCAATACACCACTATGGTTACTTCCTCGACTTCCCCACGAGGAGGCACACCATAGCACTCACGTTTATCTTGCGAGTTTTATAAGTATCCATTCAAGTTGTCTAATAATCAGGTACAGGTTCCAAGTAGTCCTTAACCGCGGACGCGGCTATTCGAATAGTTTTGTTAACCTTGCAAGGGTGTAAACTACACACACATGACCATCGGTTACCGCCTTTTGCTCGCCACCGTTCAAGAGGTGACAGCGAGGATGTTCACCACGACACTTCGCTCACAACCGGTCTATTCCAGGAGTCGACTATCTGAGTTGCTACCGCTCGAGAGTCCAGCCGGATCAACGAAACGAACTCAGACAATGTAGGTGACCGAGACGCCACCTTTAGCATATGGTTTTCCTGCCTCACAGGTGCACCCACATATCTAGGATGATGCAACCATTCCTTCATTCTTTTTCTATGCAGATGCCAAATGGAAAGCCCGAACTAATGTGACTCCTGGACGTCGACACGGATCAAGGTACTAGGCCGAGAGGGGTCAGTGAGCCCAATGTGTGGTTGTACTCTTTGTCTTGGATTACCATACAAGAACTCGGTGCTTAAGGCGGTGTTCAACGAGACAACCCACTGTGTACTCCTACACATCCTCTCATCGTTCACCTTGTATTAGGGTGGATTCACCGACACAGTTTCACTTTCATCAACACCATGATCCCGACTCACATCAAAAGCAACCTCATGTAACACTAAGCATGCAATAAGCTATAACAGTTGCAGGGGCTTCATGATATCAAACAACTCCTATGTCAGCTAGGATTGTGGTTTGCTTACTACTGTGACAAGATAATAGGTCATGCATCGGATATGGGTTCAACTATGCGGTAGAATCGATACAAAGTGATCCCCTAAACATGCATAAGCGAGACTGAGAGGGAATAGGGATTTTATAGATATGATCAATGGGGTTTGCTTGCCTTGCTGACGAGGTTCGATATCGGGGTCTTCAACGAAGGGGGTGGCCTCCGGTTCTGGTTGCACGTCTATCGAGCAAACAATCAAACAAGGTATAAATTTATTTGAAATGCTCAAACACATGATCAATATTGAAATGGTGATGTTATTGGTCACAATGTGGTTACAATTCCATTCAAAAGAAGTCAAATGCAAAGTCATTTGCAAATGTGCTTCAAGTTTGAATTTGAAATAAAGCCATATGGATGTTTTGCACTATTCACCCATTTTAAAATGGTCAAACATGAAAACAGAGCCCATATTCATAATCCTTGGATTTTTCTGATAATTTTTCATCTATATTTGTCCAAATTGGAGTTCATATGAATTTTCTATGAATTATTGAAGTTTAAAGTAATTTCTGGAATTTCTGTAATTCTTTTAATGTTTTTCCATTTACTGCGTCAGCAGTGACGCAGGGGTGACGTCACAGGTGCTCTGGCCAGTGGGCCAGCCCTGTCAGTGGCAGAGGGGCTTAACCCCTCTCTGTTTAGTTAAGTTAGCGGGTTAGAGGTGGCCTGGGGACCACCTGTCTGTGGCACTGGGGGGGGGGTTAAGAGTTGATTAACGCTAATTAAACCGGGCTCGCCGGCGGTTAGCCATCGGTGGCAACAGCGCGCAGCAGCGCACACGCAGGAGGCGGTTCCGGCGGCCAAAAGACGCACGGTTAGGCTCGTTCGATGTGCAGGAACCCCGCGGATCCAAAGGACAAGGCCAGAGCGTGGTTTGCTTCCCATGCGCACGCCGGCGACCTCTTTGGCGGCCCTGCTCTCCGGCGAACATGGGAAAGGGAGAAAGACAGCGCGAACTACTGCGGTGCTTGGGGGATTTTGGCCGTGTGCTCACCGGGAATCGAATGGTGAGGTCGTTGAGGTCGTAGAAGGCTCGACGGCGATGAATCGGTGGCGGTGAGCTTCGGGGTCCGGCGGCAGCTCGTTGAAGAATCCGGTGGCTACAGGGGCTCAGGCCTCGATTCCCTTTGCACGGAGATGAAGACGACAGGGTAGAGCTTGATGGACAAGGCGGCCTGGGCTAGCTCGGCCGGTGGCCACGTCGGAGCACGGCGGCCGCTCCGGCTAGGCTCGGTGGTGCGCGAAAACGACGACGAGGAGGAAGGGGGTGAGCCAGAGGAGGGGAGGAAGAGTGAGGGGGCCTTCCAGGCGTCGTCTTGGCGAGGAGATAAGCTCGGGGAAGAGGCGTAGACGGCCTGGCCGTCGCGGTGTCCTCGGCGGGGCTCTGCATGCTCGACAGCGAGCAGGTGGAGGAAGACGACAGAGGGTTCGGCGGCTGGGCCAGGCTGGTGGGCTCGGGGGGGGGATGAGTTGGGCTGAAAGCCAGGGAGTTTTCTTTTCTATTTCTTCTGTTTTGTTTTCTGTTAATTTGTTTTGCCCCAAATAAAAATAGCAGAGCATTTTTTAAAAATCATGAAAACTTTTATGTGGGCTTATAACATATATAGCTAGCCACTCATAAGTTATGGTGAGTTTTGAAAATCAAACAATTTGAATTTAAATTCAAATTGGAGTTTAATTTAATTTCCAAGCCCTATTTGGAATATTTGAAAAATCTTGGTGCATGCAGTGGGACCCACTTCACTTTATATGTGATCATGCATATTTATAAGACTTTTCAAAAATACCAGAGCAATTTTTGGAAGAAAATTTTTGTCTGGCCATTTGATTTAATTTCTCAGGGCTTTTCTTTTCCCCATTTTTGATTATCTTTTTGAATTTTTCATGATGCAAAGGGTCAAACAAGCCCTAGCACTTACCCTAGTTGGGGTTCTGACACGCCGGCGGCTCAACGCCGGTGTCCACTGGACACGGCGGAGTCCGCTCGGGACGGCGGCGCAATGCGCCAGAAGACGAGCCGAGGCCATCTCCATGCTCAGGGGGTCATGCGCATCACGTGGAGCAAACGGGAGAGCCAGGGGTGGCCTGAGGCTACACCGGCGACGACGTCCGCGGCGGTTGGAGGTCGGGCACAGCGGGGCGGCGGCTACGGGGCACCATTTCACGCGCTGGGAGAGGGGAAATATGGTGTAGCTCACCCTGATTCTAGGGGAGGGAACGGCGGTCGGAGACGACTTTACAGTGACGCAATCGACGTCGAGCTCCACGGCGGCCGGCGGCGAGATGCTGATGCGGGTGTCGCCTCTGGTGGGTCTTGGCGCGAATTGACGAGGGGAATCGACGAAGACGACGGCCCCGGTCCTTCTGGGCACGGTGGTGCAGCGGGGGGAAGCCGGTGGCCACGGTTGCCCACGATGCGGCGCTCCGGTGAGCTTCGGGCGGCGCGAGATTTCGACCAAGGAGAGCGGGAGAGAGAGCAGAGAGAGGAGGGATAGGCTTGTGGGGCTCTGGGCGTCTTTGTGGCGATGAGAGGTGGCACAAGGGGCCTTTGAGCCTTCTCGGCGTCGCGGTGGCACTCGCCGGCTCGCTCCCCTGCCTCTAGCGAGGTGCTTGGAGCTGCGGGGAGGAAGAGACAATAAGAGGGTGGGCCTGGGCTGGTTACTGGGCTGGGGGGGATCAGTTGGGCCAAAAGGCCAGGGGTCTCCTCTTTTCTTTTTCTTCTTCTTTTCTTTTTCTTCTTCTTTTCTTTTTCTGTTATTTTGTTTTGCCTTAGAAATAAATAGCTAGGCAATTTAATAAAATGCCCAATATATTTTTTAAAAACCAAAGTGACCAGTAGCAAGCCACTTTTAAGGTATGGGCATTTTTGAAATTCAAAACATTTGAATTTCAATTCAAATAGGGGTGAAACTTAATTTCCAAGACACATTTTGAATTTTAGAAAATTCCTTAGGCATGGGAATGAACCCAAACCACTTTTGAAATGATCACCATCATTTATAGGAATTTTCTACATGTTCAAATGAATTTTGGAAAAAGAATTTTATCTGGCCGTTTATTTAAATTCTTCAGGGCTTTTCTTTACCCCATTTTTGAATTTCCTTTTGAAATTTTTCACATGATGCAAAGGGTCAAGCAAGCCCTAGCACTTACCCTAGTTGGGGTTTTGACAACTCACCCCCACTCAAAAGAATCTCGTCCCGAGATTCAGAAGTCGTCGGGAGGAAGGAGGGGTACTCGTCACGGAGGCGGTCTTCTCTTTTCCATGTTGCTTCTTTCTCAGAGTGATGTGACCATTGCACTTTGAGGAATTTGATCTTCTGACGACGAGTGACAAACTCTGCGGAATCAAGAATACGAACAGGGTACTCTCGATAAGAAAGGTCATCTTGGAGATCAAGCGTTTCATGGTCGACTTCGCGGATGGGGTCCTTGAAGCAACGTATGAATTGTGACACATGGAATACATCATGTACTCGGGAAAGATGCGGGGGTAGTTCAAGTTGGTAGGCAACTCCTCCATGTTTAGCAAGAATGTGTAAAGGTCCGATGTAACATGGGGCCAACTTGCCTTTGATACTGAATCGTTGGGTTCCCTTCAGAGGAGTAACCCGAAGGTAAGCCTTCTCGTCCAGATTGTAGCTTTCTTGCCTATGATGACGTTCATAGTAGCTTTTCTGACGATATTGAGCGGCTTTCAATTGATCAAGAACAATGCGAACTTGCTCTTCTGCTTCCTTGATCATATCCGGTCCAAAGAATTGTCTTTCACCGGTTTCTGACCAGTTCAAGGGTGTTCGACATCGTCGTCCATAGAGGAGTTCAAAAGGAGCCATGTTCAGACTAGATTGGAAACTATTGTTATAAGCAAATTCAGCAAATGGAAGAGACTTCTCCCAATTCTTTCCGAAAGATATAACACAAGCTCTGAGCATGTCTTCAAGAATTTGGTTAACCCTTTCAACTTGACCGCTAGACTGAGGATGGAAAGCTGTACTAAAGGAGAGATGAGTTCCCATAGCATTCTGAAAGCTTCCCCAAAATCTAGAGGTGAAAAGGCTTCCACGATCAGAATTGATTTCCAAAGGAACACCATGAAGAGACACAATTCTAGAGACGTACAATTCCGCTAACTGGCTAGCAGTAATAGACTCGCGAATGGGAAGGAAGTGAGCAACTTTGGAAAGTCGGTCAATGACAACGAAGATGGCATCATTTCCTTTCTGGGTTTTTGGAAAGCCGGTGATGAAATCCATACTGACTTTGTCCCATTTCCACACTGGAATAGGCAAAGGTTGAAGAGTGCCAGTAGGTCTTTGGTGTTCGGCCTTAATGCGACGACAAACATCACATTCGGTAGCATACTGAGCAATTTTTCGTTTCATCCTAGTCCACCAAAATCTCTGGCGTAGGTCTCGGTACATCTTTGTGCTACCAGGATGAATCTAAAGGGGAGTATCATGAGCTTCCTTAAGAATTAGCCTCCTAAGATTGTGTTTTCGTGGTACAACCAATCGAGTGCCAAAGAAAACGACACCTTGATCATTTATGGAGAAACATTTAGCAACTCCGCTAGCAATGTTCTTCTTGATCTCTCGAATACCACTATCAAGTTTCTGGGCGGCTATAATTTTATCCTCAAGGGTTGGTTTCGCCACCAAGGTAGAAAGAAAGCCACAAGGAACAATCTCAAGATTGAGCTTGCGAAATTCCTCATGAAGAAGTGGTTGACACTGTTGTAACATGAGGTTGTTACAATACGACTTACGACTTAGTGCAACAGTCATGACATTGGCTTTGCCTAGGGTGCAAGAAATTCCTAAGTCATAATCTTTTATCAACTCTATCCAGCGTCTTTGTCTGAGATTAAGATCTGGCTGGGTGAATATGTATTTGAGGCTTTGGTGGTCGGAATAGATCTCACAACGATTACCAAGGAGGTAATGTCGCCAAGTCTTCAGGGCATGAACTACGGTAGTGAGTTCAAGATCATGGGTAGGATAGTTCTCTTCATGTGGCCGCAACTGGCGTGAAGCATAAGATACCACATGTCTATCTTGCATAAGTATGCATCCTAACCCTTGCCGTGAAGCATCACAATAGATCTCGAAATCCTTTTTGCTGTCTGGAGGCGCAAGTAGTGGTGCAGAAGTCAATCTTATTTTTAGCTCTTGAAAGCTTTCCTCGCACTTGGGAGTCCATAGGAATTTCTTATCTTTCTTGAGGAGTTTAGTTAGAGGCTTTGCAACTTTAGAAAAGTTCTCGACGAAGCGGCGGAAATAGCTTGCGAAGCCAAGAAAACTCCTAACTTGCTTAACCGATTCAGGTGGAGTCCAGTCAAGGACGACCTGAACTCTCTTGGGATGGACAGCAATGCCTTTGGCAGAAATCACGTGGCCTAAGTAGGTCACTTCTGGTAGCCAAAATTCGCACTTAGAGAACTTGGCATAAAGGCGATGCTCTCGAAGTTTCATCAATACCAACCTAAGATATTCTGCGTGATCTTCTTCGTTCTTCGAGTAGATGAGAATGTCATCAAGATAAACCACAACAAATTTATCTAGGTACTCCATGAAGATTGAATTCATCAAGCGCGAGAATGTGGCGGGGGGATTGGTCAAACCGAAGGACATGACGGTGTACTAGTAAAGACCATAATGAGTAGCGAAAGCCGTTTTGGGAATGTCCTCGTTCCTGATTTTGATTTGATGATAGCCTAATCTCAAATCCATCTTGGAGAAGACAGAGGATCCTGCAAGTTGATCATAAAGATCATTGATCCTGGGCAGTGGGTACTTGTTCTTTATCGTCGCTAGATTTAGTGGGCGATAGTCTACGCACATCGTTTCGGTTCCATCTTTCTTCGTTACGAACAGAATGGGGCAACCCCATGGCTATGAGCTAGGGCGGATGAAGCCTTTAGCCAACGAAGCATCAAGTTGGATTTTTAGCTCAGCTAACTCATGTGGGGCCATTCTATATGGGCGTCTGGAAATTGGGGATGTCCCTGGTACAAGATCCACTATGAATTCCACACATCTGTCAGGGGGCATCCCTGGCAGTTCTTCAGGAAAGACATCCGGGAATTCACGAACCACCGGAATATCTTCAAGATCAGGAAGGGGAAGCACATTCAAAGTATGCATCTGGATTCTAGAGCTGGGTGATGTGTATTCAAATGTCTGGCCTGAAGGATGGGTGAGTTTAACTGACTTGGCTTTACAATCAAGTACAACATTCTGTCTTGATAACCAATCCATTCCTAGGATGACATCAATGTCTGAAGACTTGAGGGCTATAAGAGAAGCAAGGAATACTAAACTCTCAATTGCAATTTTATTGCCATGGCTTAATCTATTAGTTTTCCATTTGGAACCAGGAGTTTGAATGATCATTGGAGAATTTTTTTCTTCAAAATGGAATTCATGCCGAAGTGCATAACTCCCTGACATGAATGAAATAGAAGCTCCTGGATCAAAAAGAACGGAGGCGGGGACACAATTGACTGGGAGTGTGCCAAGAATGACGTCAGAAGTAGCAGTGGTTTCCTCAACTGAGATTTGGTTCACACAACCTGTCGGGACCCGGGGTTAGCGTATGCAAGTACAGTTAAGACATAGTCATATGGAGAGCCGAGAACCGCACCCACTTGTCTAAGCAGACAAGGCCAAGCACTGAACATTCTCGGAGAGCATCGTACGTGAGGGGCATCCCATCCAGGCCGGATGATCAACTGTAATGGGTCCTCATCGTACGCACACAAGTCTACTGATATGGGTGGTGAACTCCCATATTCGAAGACAAGTCGCCTCAACCATACTATCGACTATCTCTAGACTCTTACATAGACTTACTCCAGCCCGATCACTTAGTCGGGGTCTAGGGCGGGCTCGATCATACCACAAAGTGTGCCCGAGACCGAGTCTCGAACAATCGCATCGCGATGACCAAAGCTGCGCACATCTAAGGGCCACTTTGTGTATGAAATACCGCCAGCCAGAACACAACTAAGGTCTCGAAAACCCATACAAAGACATGCATGTTATAAACATACACGCAGCACACATGCCTTGTATGAACAGCAGGTACCATTGCAATTCTCTACAAAGTGTACATTTTATTTATAACTCTTATAGAGTACACACAGAGATAACATACATGTGATCCAACATTACAACGCAGAACGGAAGCAAATTATGTCTGAGTACAGACAAGTTTAAAAAATGGCTTAAGAAGCCTTATTCAAACACAAAGCCCTCCACGAGGGAACCATTCTGCTGACTGGGACTAGACTAGCTTAACTTCAGTCGTCCAGCTCGATGAAGAAGCCACCTTCGGGGTCAGTGGCGTCATCTAAAACATAGATTAAGCAAACGTGAGTACAAAGTCGTACTCAGCAAGACTTACATAGGAGCTATACTACTCATGCACATGTATCAAGGTAAAGGGAGGTGGGGTTCACTTGCAGAAGTGCCAGCTTTGACTTGGCTAGTCCTGAACTACGAGTACCAGACTTGGGGTAAGAAGCGTACACGAGTCCACTACTTTCACCAACCAATTACACCACTATGGTGCCTTCCTCGACTTCCCCACGAGAAAGCACGCCATAGCACTCACACTTATCTTGGTGTGTTTTAGAAGTATCCGGTTCAAGTTATCTAATAATCAAGCTAAGCTTTCCAAGTAGTCCATAACCGCGGACGCGGCTATTCGAATAGTTTTGATAACCTTGCAAGGGGGTACCGCTACACACACATGATCATCATTTACCGCCTTTGATCTCGACACCATTCAAGGGGTGCCAGCGAGGATGCTCACCACAACTGTTGCCTCATAGCCTATCTAGTCCAAGAAAGCCGCCTACTTGGGTTGGCTACCACAATCGTGAACCCGGCCGGTTTACCGAAGTGGACCCAAGCGATGTGTGCGTGGTGCATAAGCCGGTCTCGGGTGAGCCGTTCTCTCACTTAGCATCCAGGCCACAAGCCTACCAGAACTCCGAACTACTGCGACATCTGGACATCGAAAGGGATGAGTTAATAAGTTGAGAGGGGTCAGTGAGCCCAATGTGTGGTTGTACTCTTCATCTTGGATCACCACACAAGAACTCGGACTTAGGGCGGTGTTCAACGAGACAACCCACTGTGTACTCCTACACAGCCTCTCATCGTTCACCTTGTATTAGGGTCGATTCACCAACACTTTTCTACCATCATCAACATGATCATTCCCATCACGACTCACACCACAGTAACAACATGGTATCATACTAAGCATGCAATAAGAGATAACATTTGCAGGGGCCACATGATATCATTCAACTCCTACAGTTGCTAGGATTGTGGTTTGCTTACTACTGTGACAAAAGATAGGTTATGCAAAGGAATGGGTTCATCTATGCGGTAGAATCGTAACATGGTGATCATCCTAAACAATGCATAAGCGAGACATGAGAGGGAAGTGGGATTTTATCGACATGATCAATGGGGGTTTGCTTGCCTTGCTGACGAGATTCGGGTTCTGGATCTTCAGCGAAGGGGGTGACCTCTTGCTCCGGTTCCACCTCTACTCGACAAACAAAGCATGAAGTAGCAATCAATATGAATGCAATGCTCAAGCACATGATGGAATGTTTAAGCTTGAAGTACAAGTTTGATGTGTGAGGCAATTCCATTTAAGTGGAATATATTGCATTTTTCTAAAATGCAAATTCAAATTCCACATTTGAATTCAACATTAATCAAGTTACATGTGATATAGTTTGATCAATTTGAATTAAATTCAAATGTGTATGATATGCCTCTGAAGTGTGGTTGATTTGTAACATAAATCCATGGTCCAAGTGGCAAAATCATTTGGTTTGAATTTGAAATAAATTCAAATAAAGCAAATGATATATGCTACTGGTACCATTTTAAATTCAACTCAAACAGAGTTGAAAGTTGCATATTTGGAAAGATAATTTTCTCCTGATCATTTTTCATATATTATTTGTCCAATTTGGAGTTAATATGAATTTTCTATGAATTTCCAAAGTTTGGGGTATTTTCTGGATTTTCTGGATTTCTTTTTAATCATTTTTTAATTATTGCGTCAGCAGGGGGGTTTGACCCGAGTCAAACTGACAAGGGGTCCCACCTGTCATCCACAGTGGGGGTTAATCCCCTGATTAAAATTAACCCGAAGGGTTAATTAGTGGCTGGCCCCACCTGTCATCCACTGGGTTAAGCTTACCAGGGTCATTAGGGGGGCTAATGGTGGGCTCGCCGTGAAGTCGCCGGAATCCTGCCGGAGACTCGCCGGAGTTGGGTTCTAGGGCACGGGGAGGGGCCTGGAGTGCATGGACCTGCTCCTTGAGGTCGTCTGCATCGAGTGGTGGCATCAGGGGGCCACGGGGATCACCGGAGCGTCATCGGCGACGAGCGGCGGCGGAAGTCGGCACGGGACTCGTCGGGTTCTTCGTTTTGTGCATGGATTTGGAAACCGAGAGTATGGAAACGAAGCTGGGGTGTGTGCGGAGCTAGTGGAGCCATCCAGGGGTCAAACGGGGGCTCTGGCGAATGACTTCGACGACGAGCGGCGGCGCTTGGTCTCCGACCTCGTCGGAATCACGATTCGGGCACGGATTCAAACGGCAAGATGAGGGGAAAAGCGCGCCTGCTCACCCTGGTTGCAGAGACGGACTCGAGGAAGCCGGAGGAGCCGCGTCTGGGGCGGAATCGACGACGAGCTCTTGCGGGTTCAGCGGCGGCTCGGTGAAGAGGACGACGTGCTCGGGGCTCCTGGCTTCGATTGCTTGCACACGGCGATGAAGACGATGACGGCGCGCGTCCTGGACAAGGTGGCAGCGGCTGAGGAGGAAGGTGGCCACGGGTCTCCACGGCGGTGCGCTCCGGTGAGCTCTCGGACGTCGATGAAATCGCGAAGAGGAGAGGGGGAGGAGGTCCAGGGAGAGGTGGAATGGATGCGGTGGCCTTCTGGGCGTCTCCAGGCGTGAAGAGGTGGCGAGGGGGAAGCAGGAGGTGGCCAGGGCTCGTCGGCGGCGTCGGTGGAGTGCTGCATGCATTCCACCGAGCAGCTTCGGGGCGTGGGGAGGAAGACGCCAAGGGGGCTCCGCGGGCTGGGCCGGCTGGAGAGGTGGGCCTCGCCCCTGGGCGACAGGTAACGTTATCTAAATTCTTCTGTTTAATCTTTCCTTTCTTTTCTGTAATTTGTATTGGCTCTGATAAAAAAATACCAAACCATTTTATTAAATGCTGAAAACTTTTATGTGGCCTCATTATAATATGGACTATCCACTCATAAACTTTCAACATTTTTAAAATTCAAATGATTTGAATTTTAAATCAAATAGGGGGATTTCTTTATTTCCAAGGTACTGTTTGAATATTTGAAAAATCTATGAGCATGGGGTGGGTCCCACATCACTTGATATGTGATCACACTCAGTTATAAGACTTTTCAAAACTCTAACATGAATTTTTGGAAAATATTTTTATCTGGCCTTTTGAATTAATTCATCTGGGGGGGGGTGTTCCTTCTCCCATTTGGATTTTGAATTTGATTTTTAAGGTTTCTTTTTGAAACTTTTGCATGATGCAAAGGTACTAGCTAACCCTAGCACATACCTAACAGAGGGATCTGACAACTCGCCCCCACTCAAAAGAATCTCGTCCCGAGATTCAAAAGTCTGCGGGAGGAAGGTGGGGTACTCGGCACTGAGACGGTCTTCTCTTTCCCACGTGGCTTCTCTTTCAGAGTGGTGTGACCATTGCACTTTCAGAAACCTAATCTTCTGACGACGAGTGACACGCTCTATTGAATCAAGAATACGAACGGGGTATTCTCGATAAGAAAGGTCATCTTGAAGATCAAGCGTTTCATGGTCGACTTCGCGGATGGGGTCCTTGAAGCAACGCCTGAGTTGGGACACATGGAATACATCGTGTACTCGGGAAAGGTGCGGGGGTAGTTCAAGTTGGTAGGCAACTTCTCCACGTTTAGCTAGAATGCGGTAAGGTCCGATGTAACGTGGGGCCAACTTGCCTTTGATACCGAAACGTTGGGTTCCCTTCAGAGGAGTAACCCGAAGGTAAGCCTTCTCATCCAGATTGTAGCTCTCTTGCCTATGATGACGATCATAGTAGCTTTTCTGACGAGACTGGGCTGCTTTCAATTGATCACGAACAATGCGAACTTGATCTTCTGCTTCCTTGATCATATCTGGTCCAAAGAATTGTCTTTCACCGGTTTCAGACCAGTTTAGTGGTGTTCGACATCGTCGGCCATACAGGAGTTCAAAAGGAGCCATGTTCAGACTAGATTGAAAACTATTGTTATAAGCAAATTCGGCAAATGGAAGAGAATTCTCCCAATTCTTCCCGAATGAGATAATACCAGCTCTGAGCATGTCTTCAAGAATCTGGTTAACCCTTTCGACTTGACCGCTAGACTGAGGATGGAAAGCCGTACTAAAGGAGAGATGAGTTCCCAAAGCACGTTGGAAGCTTCCCCAAAATTTAGAGGTGAAAAGGCTACCGCGATCAGAATTGATTTCCAAAGGAACACCGTGAAGGGATACAATTCTGGAGATGTACAAGTACGCTAACTGGCTAGCAGTTATAGACTCGCGAACCGGAAGGAAGTGAGCAACTTTGGAAAGCCTATCTATGACAACGAAGATGGCATTGTTTCCTTTCTGGGTTTTTGGAAAGCCGGTGATGAAGTCCATACCGACTTTGTCCCATTTCCACTCAGGAATAGACAAAGGTTGAAGTGTACCAGCAGGTCTTTGATGTTCTGCCTTAATGCGACGACAAACATCACATTCGGCAACAAATTGAGCAATGTCTCTCTTCATCCTAGTCCACCAAAATCTCTGGCGTAGATCTCGGTACATTTTTGTGCTACCGGGATGAATTGAGAGGGGTGTGTCATGGGCTTCTTTGAGGATGAGTTGCCTTAGTTCCCTATTCTTAGGTACTACCAAACGATTTTCAAAGAATATCGTTCCCTTGTTATCTGTGGAGAAACATTTAGCAACTCCGCTAGCAATGTTCTCCTTGATCCGGCGTACACCTCGTGCACGTCTTTGGGCAACTATAATTTGATCCTCAAGAGTTGGTTTCGCCACCAAGGTTGAAAGATAGCCATGAGGAACAATTTCAAGGTTGCGCTTGCGAAAGTCCTCATGAAGAAGGGGTTGATACTGCTGTAACATGAGGTTGTTACAGTACGACTTACGACTTAGTGCATCAGCCATGACATTGGCTTTGCCTGGGGTGTAAGAAATTGCTACGTCGTAATCTTTTATCAACTCAATCCAGCGTCTTTGCCTGAGATTAAGATCTGGCTGGGTGAAAATATATTTGAGGCTTTGGTGGTCGGAATAAATCTCACAACGATTTCCAAGGAGGTAATGTCGCCAAGTTGTTAGAGCATGAACTACGGCAGCGAGTTCAAGGTCATGGGTAGGATAGTTCTCTTCATGTGGACGCAATTGGCGTGAAGCATAAGCTACCACATGTCGATCTTGCAGAAGTATGCATCCTAACCCTTGCCGTGATGCGTCACAATAGATTTCGAAATCTCTTTTGGTGTCTGGAGGTGCAAGCACGGGTGCAGAAGTTAATCTTCTTTTTAGCTCCTGGAAGCTTTCCTCGCACTTGGAAGTCCATAAGAATTTCTTATCTTTCTTGAGGAGTTCAGTTAGAGGCTTTGCACCTTTAGAAAAGTTCTCGACGAAGCGACGGCAATAGCTGGCTAGGCCAAGAAAACTTCTAACTTGCTTAACCGATTCAGGTGGAGTCCAGTCAAGGATGGCCTGAACTCTCTCGGGATTCACAGCAATGCCTTTTGCAGAAATCACGTGGCCTAAGTAGGTCACTTCTGGTAGCCAGAATTCACACTTGGAGAATTTAGCGTACAGGCGATGCTCTCTAAGTTTCATCAATACCAGCCTTAAGTGTTCGGCATGATCTTTTTCGTTCTTCGAGTAGATGAGAATATCATCAAGATAAACTACAACAAATTTATCTAGGTACTCCATGAAGATCGAATTCATCAAGCGTGAGAATGTGGCGGGGGCATTGGTTAAACCAAAGGACATGACGGTATACTCATAAAGACCATAACGAGTAGTAAAAGCCGTCTTGGGAATGTCCTCATTTCGGATTCTGATCTAATGATAACCTAATCTCAAATCCATCTTTGAGAAGACAGCGGATCCTGCAAGCTGATCATAAAGATCATTGATCCTGGGCAGTGGGTATTTGTTCTTTATCGTCGCTAAATTTAGCGGGCGATAGTCTACGCACATCCTTTCTATTCCATCTTTCTTCTTCACGAACAGAACGGGGCAACCCCATGGCGATGAGCTAGGGCGGATGAAGCCTTTTGCCAACGAAGCATCTAGTTGGGTTTTTAGCTCAGCTAACTCATGTGGGGCCATTTTATATGGGCGTTTGGAAATTGGTGCGGTTCCTGGAACAAGATCCACTATAAACTCTACACACCTGTCGGGTGGCATGCCCGGCAGCTCTTTAGGAAAGACATCCGGGAAGTCACGAACCACCGGAATATCTTCAAGTTCGGGAAGGGGAAGTACATTCAAGGAATGCACTTGGGTTCTTGTTCTGGGTGAGGTATAGCTAATGGTTCTGCCTGAAGGGTGGGTGAGTTTCACGGATTTGCCTTTGCAATCCAGATAGGCATTTTGTCTTGATAGCCAATCCATGCCAAGGATGACATCAATGTCTGAAGACTTGAGGGCTATGAGTGAAGCAAGGAATACTAAACCCTCAATTGCAATTTGATTACCATGGCTCACTCTATTAGTTTGCCATCTTGACCCTGGAGTTTGAATAACCATCGGGGTGGACAATTCAACAAAGGGTAACTCATGACGAAGTGCATAACTTTCCGACATGAATGAATGAGATGCTCCTGGGTCGAAAAGACCGGAAGTAGGAACAAAATTGACTGGGAGCGTACCAAGAATGACGTCAGTGGTGTCGTCAGTCTCTTCGGCGGCAATCTGGTTCAGACGTCCACGAGTGGCGGGAGGAGCGGGTTTGGCGGTGAAGACCTTCTGGGGTGGCTTGCCTCGACCATTGTTGTTGTTGTTGTTGTTGCCTCCGGCACGTGGTGGAGCATTCTGGTTCTGGATCTGGTTCTGGGGGCACTCGCGAGAGTAGTGACCTGCCTGACCACACTTGTAACAAGCTCCGAAAACAGTGCGTGGAGCTGGGTGGTTTGGTGGAGCTGGGTGGAACTGGGTGGGTGGACGAGGCGCCGTATAGGATGGCCTCGGTGGGTTGTTCTGGCGGAACATGCTATTTGGGATCCAGATCTTGCGTTTCTGGGAACCAGAGCTGGATGAACCTTCCTCTCTAGGGTGTTTGCGAAAGTCATTGGGGGTGTTCATGTCCTCTGCCTTGATGGCCTTGTTGACAAGGACCTGGAATGTGGCAAAGTCATGAAGGTTGAGCTCGCGACGGAGTCCACTGTTGAGGCCACGACGGAACCTCTCTTGTTTCTTGGAGTCGGTGGAGACTTCTTCAGTTGCATAACGAGCAAGTCGGTTGAACTCACGACTAAACTCGTCCACGGTTCTTCTTCCTTGAGTGAGGTTACAGAACTCCTCACGTTTGCGGTCCATGAGACCCTTGGGAATGTGGTGCTCGCGGAAGAACGTACAGAATTCCTCCCAAGATGCTGGTGGTCCAACTGGGCGCATATTCAGAAAATTCTCCCACCAAGAGCTTGCTGCACCTTCAAGGTGATAGGTGGCATAGTTGACCTTGTCGCCATCTGCAACATGGCCGGCTTGGAGCTTCCTCTCGATGCTGCGAAGCCAGTCATCAGCGTCAAGGGGCTCGGTGGAGTAACTGAAAACTGGGGCATGAAGCCGGATGAAGTCATTCAAAGACACCAGCTCATTGCGCTGCTGAGTGGTGTTGCGTGCGATGACTTCCAGCAGGTGGTGAGAGTCATGGCGGTTCCTCTCGACCTCCATCAGAACTTGGGCCATCGTGGGTGGGGGTGGAAGGTTGTCTTCCTCCTGGGTGTTCCCACGACCTTGGTTACGACCAATCTGGCCACGTGTACCTTGAGACATCCTGAAGGTGAAAAACCAAAGTCAAACAGAGTTGAGTTCAAGAGTCTAATCAAGGTATTGAAGTACTGGAAGGATTACAGAGCAAAGGAAGTAATCATCTTGACAACATGGTGATAAAAGCATACAAGCCATATATTCACAAGCTGTCATACAAGCCATACATCGTTTTAGTACAAGCACTAAGCTAATACAAACGTGATGAAGATGATACATCCTTCAGAGGCACTCTGACTTCCTATACATTATTTATCTAAGCCTCTGGAACTTAGACACCTTGCTTACAATATACTAGGATACTACTACATCATCACTAAGTAAGACCACAGGCGGTCTCACTCATCTCCATCTCCATAGTAATCTTCATAAAAATTACCCGCGTATCCCGGTAGCTGGAGGTGACCATCGGAAAACATGGAGGCTTGTGGACCCTGATATCCATTTGGGCAAGGATGGGGCCTAGGTCCAGTGTAGGGTGGAAGCAAAGGACCACGGGGTGGAAAAACTCCTCCAATCTCGGGCCAAGCGACTCGAGAAGGCATCTGGGTCCTTACTGGATAGATCGCATCGTACTCCAGTGATCCCACGCTCACAAAGGGTGCCAAGAGCGTCAGTGCTCGGTACAGACGAACACGAGTAGCGTGGAGCTCAAAACGGAGAGCGCGTGCATCACGATCTCTGTCACTAGCAAACCTAGCAGTCACCTGGAGTGCTGGATCCTCTGCAGAGTGATCTGAGTAGAGTCCGGTGTAATATCCCTCTTCTCCTGGAAGTGCAGCGGGGATATAGCGGAAAGAAGTCTCTCTCAGTAAAGTGTGCTCCTCTCTCAGCAGTGTGATACATGAGTATGCAGCATCCTGCACAGCCATGTTCTCGGTAACGCCGATGCCATGTCCAAAGTGGATAGGCTGGGTGACTCCAACGTGGTGTGGGTAGATCCGGACAATGCAGTGAAACTGCGTCTGGTTGAAGTCGTGGAACTGCTCCTCGATGGTGTACTCAGGGTACCATCGATATCCCACATAGGACATCATCTCGATCAACGTGGCGGGGTGGCCACGCACACCGAGGCACCTGGTCAAACGAACAATCTGCCGAGGGGGAAGATCTGCCATCTGAAACAGAAAGCAGGAGTTTGCAAATGCATCAGATTATATGATAAACCTGGAATGACTCGGACAGCATAACGGCTGTAATTGTAAGAAATGACAATTTCTTTCAATATGCAAACAGCACTTACATACGATGTAATGAAACAGGGAGCAAAACCACTCTAATAAACCGACCACAACTTTCCTACGGCTATGAGGAAGCAAACAACGAGATGTTCTAGTCAGACAGAGGAGAGCCTAGTCCTATCTTCCCGTAGAACAAGATGAGGGTGACTCAGAACTCAGAACGAAGGGGGTAAGGAGAAAAAAGAAGCCTTACGTTGTTCCCTTATATACCCAGAGTAACTATATAACTATAGAAAGCTAGACTCGACTTCGGCCAAGGCTACTAGTCCTACAGTCAGTCCTGCTCTGATACCAAGTCTGTCGGGACCCAGGGTTAGCGTATGCAAGTTCAGTTAAGACATAGTCATATGGAGAGCCGAGAACCGCACCCACTTGTCTAAGCAGACAAGGCCAAGCACTGAACATTCTCGGAGAGCATCGTACGTGAGGGGCATCCCATCCAGGCCGGATGATCAACTATAATGGGTCCTCATCGTACGCACACAAGTCTACTGATATGGGTGGTGAACTCCCATATTCAAAGACAAGTCGCCTCAACCATACTATCGACTATCTCTAGACTCTTACATAGACTTACTCCAGCCCGATCACTTAGTCGGGGTCTAGGGCGGGCTCGATTATACCACAAAGTGTGCCCGAGACCGAGTCTCGAACAATCGCATCGCGATGCCCCAAGCTGCGCACATCTAAGGGCCACTTGGTGTATGAAAGACCGCCAGCCAGAACACAACTAAGGTCTCGAAAACCCATACAAAGACATGCATGTTATAAACATACACGCAGCACACATGCCTTGTATGAACAGCAGGTACCATTGCAATTCTCTACAAAGTGTACATTTTATTTATAACTCTTATAGAGTACACACAGAGATCACATACATGTGATCCAACATTACAACGCAGAACGGAAGCAAATTATGTCTGAGTACAGACAAGTTTAACAAATGGCTTAAGAAGCCTTATTCAAACACAAAGCCCTCCACGAGGGAACCAGTCTGCTGACTGGGACTAGACTAGCTTAACTTCAGTCGTCCAGCTCGATGAAGAAGCCACCTTCGGGGTCAGTGGCGTCATCTAAAACATAGATTAAGCAAACGTGAGTACAAAGTCGTACTCAGCAAGACTTACATAGGAGCTATACTACTCATGCACATGTATCAAGGTAAAGGGAGGTGGGGTTCACTTGCAGAAGTGCCAGCTTTGACTTGGCTAGTCCTGAACTACGAGTACCAGACTTGGGGTAAGAAGCGTACATGAGTCCACTACTTTCACCAACCAATTACACCACTATGGTGCCTTCCTCGACTTCCCCACGAGAAAGCACGCCATAGCACTCACACTTATCTTGGTGTGTTTTAGAAGTATCCGGTTCAAGTTATCTAATAATCAAGCTAAGCTTTCCAAGTAGTCCATAACCGCGGACGCGGCTATTCGAATAGTTTTGATAACCTTGCAAGGGGGTACCGCTACACACACATGATCATCATTTACCGCCTTTGATCTCGACACCATTCAAGGGGTGCCAGCGAGGATGCTCACCACAACTGTTGCCTCATAGCCTATCTAGTCCAAGAAAGCCGCCTACTTGGGTTGGCTACCACAATCGTGAACCCGGCCGGTTTACCGAAGTGGACCCAAGCGATGTGTGCGTGGTGCATAAGCCGGTCTCGGGTGAGCCGTTCTCTCACTTAGCATCCAGGCCACAAGCCTACCAGAACTCCGAACTACTGCGACATCTGGACATCGAAAGGGATGAGTTAATAAGTTGAGAGGGGTCAGTGAGCCCAATGTGTGGTTGTACTCTTCATCTTGGATCACCACACAAGAACTCGGACATAGGGCGGTGTTCAACGAGACAACCCACTGTGTACTCCTACACAGCCTCTCATCGTTCACCTTGTATTAGGGTCGATTCACCAACACTTTTCTACCATCATCAACATGATCATTCCCATCCCGACTCACACCACAGTAACAACATGGTATCATACTAAGCATGCAATAAGCGATAACATTTGCAGGGGCCACATGATATCATTCAACTCCTACAGTTGCTAGGATTGTGGTTTGCTTACTACTGTGACAAAAGATAGGTCATGCAAAGGAATGGGTTCATCTATGCGGTAGAATCGTAACATGGTGATCATCCTAAACAATGCATAAGCGAGACATGAGAGGGAAGTGGGATTTTATCGACATGATCAATGGGGGTTTGCTTGCCTTGCTGACGAGATTCGGGTTCTGGATCTTCAGCGAAGGGGGTGACCTCTTGCTCCGGTTCCACCTCTACTCGACAAACAAAGCATGAAGTAGCAATCAATATGAATGCAATGCTCAAGCACATGATGGAATGTTTAAGCTTGAAGTACAAGTTTGATGTGTGAGGCAATTCCATTTAAGTGGAATATATTGCATTTTTTTTAAATGCAAATTCAAATTCCACATTTGAATTCAACATTAATCAAGTTACATGTGATATAGTTTGATCAATTTGAATTAAATTCAAATGTGTATGATATGCCTCTGAAGTGTGGTTGATTTGTAACATAAATCCATGGTCCAAGTGGCAAAATCATTTGGTTTGAATTTGAAATAAATTCAAATAAAGCAAATGATATATGCTACTGGTACCATTTTAAATTCAACTCAAACAGAGTTGAAAGTTGCATATTTGGAAAGATAATTTTCTCCTGATCATTTTTCATATATTATTTGTCCAATTTGGAGTTAATATGAATTTTCTATGAATTTCCAAAGTTTGGGGTATTTTCTGGATTTTCTGGATTTCTTTTTAATCATTTTTGAATTATTGCGTCAGCAGGGGGGTTTGACCCGAGTTAAACTGACAAGGGGTCCCACCTGTCATCCACAGTGGGGGTTAATCCCCTGATTAAAATTAACCCGAAGGGTTAATTAGTGGCTGGCCCCACCTGTCAGCCACTGGGTTAAGCTTAACAGGGTCATTAGGGGGGCTAATGGTGGGCTCGCCGTGAAGTCGTCGGAATCCTGCCGGAGACTCGCCGGAGTTGGGTTCTAGGGCACGGGGAGGGGCCTGGAGTGCATGGACCTGCTCCTTGAGGTCGTCCGCATCGAGTGGTGGCATCAGGGGGCCACGGGGATCACCGGAGCGTCATCGGCGACGAGCGGCGGCGGAAGTCGGCACGGGACTCGTCGGGTTCTTCGTTTTGTGCATGGATTGTGAAACCGAGAGCATGGAAACAAAGCTGGGGTGTGTGCGGAGCTAGTGGAGCCATCCAGGGGTCAAACGGGGGCTCTGGCGAATGACTTCGACGACGAGCGGGGGCGCTTGGTCTCGGACCTCGTCGGAATCACGATTCGGGCACGGATTCAAACGGCAAGATGAGGGGAAAAGCGCGCCTGCTCACCTTGGTTGCAGAGACGGACTCGAGGAAGCCGGAGGAGCTGCGGCTGCGGCGGAATCGACGACGAGCTCTTGCGGGTTCAACGGCGGCTCGGTGAAGAGGACGACGTGCTCGGGGCTCCTGGCTTCGATTGCTTGCACACGGCGATGAAGACGACGACGGCGCGCGTCCTGGACAAGGTGGCAGCGGCTGAGGAGGAAGGTGGCCACGGGTCTCCACGGCGGTGCGCTCCGGTGAGCTCTCGGACGTCGATGAAATCACGAAGAGGAGAGGGGGAGGAGGTCCAGGGAGAGGTGGAATGGATGCGGTGGCCTTCTGGGCGTCTCCAGGCGTGAAGAGGTGGCGAGGGGGAAGCAGGAGGTGGCCAGGGCTCATCGGCGGCGTCGGTGGAGTGCTGCATGCATTCCACCGAGCAGCTTCGGGGCGTGGGGAGGAAGACGCCAAGGGGGCTCCGCGGGCTGGGCCGGCTGGAGAGGTGGGCCTCGCCCCTGGGCGACAGGTAACGTTATCTAAATTCTTCTGTTTAATCTTTCCTTTCTTTTCTGTAATTTAATTGGCTCTGATAAAAAAATACCAAACCATTTTATTAAATGCTGAAAACTTTTATGTGGCCTCATAATAATATGGACTAGCCACTCATAAACTTTCAACATTTTTAAAATTCAAATGATTTGAATTTTAAATCAAATAGGGGGATTTCTTTATTTCCAAGGTACTGTTTGAATATTTGAAAAATCTATGAGCATGGGGTGGGTCCCACATCACTTGATATGTGATCACACTCAGTTATAAGACTTTTCAAAACTCTAACATGAATTTTTGGAAAATATTTTTATCTGGCCTTTTGAATTAATTCATCTGGGGGGGGTGTTCCTTCTCCCATTTGGATTTTGAATTTGATTTTTAAGGTTTCTTTTTGAAACTTTTGCATGATGCAAAGGTACTAGCTAACCCTAGCACATACCTAACAGAGGGATCTGACACAACCACTACTACTGGATGAAGGCTTTGCTTGCAAGGGTTTGGAGGTGGATTTCCTTGAAGGCTTACGTCGAGAATGACGTGGTTTCATCAAAACCTGAGGGCACTAGCGGAGGTAATGGCCTGGCAGACCACACTTGAAACACACCCTACCTGAATTGCTGGGAACAGGATTACTTGATTGCAGACCATCATTCCTGGGAGGAACAATGTGTTGAGGTGGATGGCATATATTGGAGGGTGGCCTCTGAAGAAGGTTTTGAGGTATAGCACTAGTTGGAATCAATATTCGGCGTTTCCGAGGGGCTGAACTTGAAGAAGGAGAAAGCTCACGAGCATGCTTGCGGGACACTTCGAACACTTCATTTCCATGCTCAGCTCTGAAGGATCTCTTGACAAAATCCTCAAAGGTGGCAAATTCAAGGAGGTTGAGATCATGGCGAATGATGGGGCTAAGTCCTTTACGGAACCTTGCCTGTTTTCTGGCATCGGTGGTGATCTCATCTTGGGCATAACGAGCAAGACGGTTGAACTCTCTCACATACTCATGAATGGACATCTCTCCTTGAGTCAGATTGCAGAACTCTTCCTTCTTTCGCTCCATTAACTCATCCAGAATGTGGTACCCTCGAAAGGCATCACGGAACTTCTGCCAAGTCACTACGTGACCATCTGGCTGCATAGCAACATAGTTCTCCCACCATTGAAGAGCAGCACCTTCCAGGAAGTATACCGCGAAAATAACTCGGTCATCGGGAGCAACATGTGCAGTATCAAGCTTACGATCGATGGAACGGAGCCAATCATCAGCTTCAAGGGGCTCAGAAGAACATCGGAAAACTAGTGGCTTGAGGAGGATGAAATCCTGAATGCTCACAACCACATTGCGATGATGGGCGGTATTCTGCTCGATGAGCTCCAGAAGGCGTGTTTGATCACGTCTATTCCGCTCGGCTTCCATCTTGATTTCCGCCGCAGAAGGCGGTGGTGGAGGTTCATCATCATTTCTATTCCGAACACGGTTTCGATTCCGAAGAACAGCACTACGAGTTCCACCTGACATCCTGTGTGATATAGATCAACAATCAGAACAGGTTGTATGATGGAATCAAAGATAAGAGGACATGATTTAGGAGGAAAAGATTGTAATGCAACAACAATGACTTCAAAAGGACCACGGAATAACTCGGGTAGCATAACGGCTACACTGGGATGAAAATGAAACAACCTCGAATAAATTGGACAGACCTTCTTCAAGGAACTCAATAGAACGATGAGCCTGGACAACTACAGCTGTCCTACGGCTATAAGGAAGCAATCAACGAGATGTTCTAGTCAGACATAGATGAGCCTAGTCCTATCTTCCCGTAGAACAAGATGAGGGTGACTCAGAACTCAGATTGATGAGGTTAAGGAGAAAAAGAAGCCTTACGTTGTTCCCATTATACCCAAGTAACTATATAACTATAGAATGCTAGACTCGACTTCGACCAAGGGTTGAATAATCCTACAGACAGTCCTGCTCTGATACCAACTCTGTCGGGACCCGGGGTTAGCGTATGTAATTCCAGTCACGATACAATCACATGGAGAGCCGAGAGCTGTACCCACTTGTCTATGCAGACAAGGCCAAGCACAGAACACTCTCGGAAAGCATCAAACGTGAGGGGCATCCCATCCAGGCCGGATGATCAATTGAGATGGGTCCTCAACGTCCGCTCACAAGTCTAAATGCTTATGGGTGGTGAATCCCATACTCATAGACAAGTCGCCTCAACCATGTTATCGTTTGAATCCTAACTCTTACATAGACTTACTCCAGCCCGATCACTTAGTCAGGGTCTAGGGCGGGCTCGATCATACAACAAAGTGTGCACGTGAAAGAGTCACGAGAAATCGCATCGCGATGCCCCAAGATGCGCACATCTAAGGGCCACTTGGTGTATAAAAGACCGCCAGCCAGATCACAACTAAGGTCTCGAAAACCCATACTAAGACATGCATGTTATAATTATACACGCAGCACACATGTCTAGTATGAACAGCAGGTATCATCACATAACTCTACAAAGTACTTCTTTATTGACTTACACATAGATCATACAAAGATCACATGTCTGTGATCAATATTACATCATACAACGGAAGCAAATTAGGTCTGAGTACAGACAAGTTTAACAAATGGCTTAGAGAAGCCTTGTTCAACAAACATGCCCTTCCACGAGGGACCAGACACTACTAGGGAATAGCCTTATGGTGGCGCACTGTTTTTGAGTTTAGTGGCGCATTAGGGATGCGCCACTAACTACAAGCCACTAATAAGGGCTTAGAGGTTGCGCATTCTGGATGCGCCACCCCTAAGGCCCTTAGGCGTGGCGCATCTCAGAATGCGCCACCTCTAAGCTCTTAGGGGTGACGCATTCTGGTATGCGCCACGCCTAAGGGCCTTAGGGGTGGCGCATTCACAGTGCGCCACTAAATCCTGAAAATATGCGCCACTAAATAATTACAGAAAACAAAAAAAAAGAATTACATAAAAGAATAAAAGCATTACAGATATTTTTATTATATTATAGAAATGCAAAATACAATATAACAATGAGGCCAACAATTATTGATACAAAAGAATTGCAATACAATTTTTATTACAAAGGTTTAGAGGCCAACAAGATTCACAAGATTACATCCATCACAAAATTACAATGAGTCCAACAATTACTGAAAACCGAAAGCTACTTTCGTCATCATATCTTGTTTGCTCTTCAACCTGCACAAAACAAAGCTTTAGAGGTCACATCCATATGAATCATACCAAAGGAGAACAAAGCAATCAAGCATCTATTCTTATCAACAACTTAAAGCAAGTCGATGAATGGTGAAAAGCATGCACATATGCATAAAAATGCATATGCAGGACCTTTATACACAAAGAGCACGAAGAGTATTTGACACTACCATCTACTACACAAAGAGTACATCCAAATTACATCCAAATTACACAAAGAGTACATTCAATTGTTCTGACTCGGCTCGGGGAATGGGCGGCATCCTTCTTTCGTCATGAAAGGCCTTGTGTAACGCAGGGCCTTTAGGCGGACTTCTATCTCCCCATTGGATGGTGCAATGTTCGAGTGGAAGATCGAACCCCTCATTTGTACTTCATGACGGATGATAGTCACCATCTGCGCTTGGATGTGAAAGAACTCCTCCTTCAGATTTGCATCGGCGATTTCCGCCTTCCTTTCGGCCCACGCTCTGAGATGACTTGGCAGCGTATGGTTGCATTGTTCCTGTACAATCGCCCTCATGTGATGAAGGGCGTAGTACGCATCCCTCACACTGCCAGCCGGCTGCTTGACGCACGGGAACTGCGTTACGTGGTTGAACACGTTCACGCCTGGCTGATTTTTCCTGAACTTGTGCTTCATGATCTTGCCTCCGGCTTTTATGTAGCCGACGAGAGCATCATCCAAAACTCGCATGATATACTTGTAATCTTTCTTCTTCACACTCCCCGAGTCTAAATACACGACATGCGAGTGTTGCGGTGAAAAGCAGATGAGCACGCAGTCTTGATCCTCACTGCATAATTAAAACAATCCAAAAGGAATGTTGGAAGAGGACAATGGAAAGCTAAGAAAGCATATATGCTATGGAGGCGAGCGAATGACTTCCTTGGGAGAGTAGGTCATAAGAAATGAATCTTTGTCGGCGTTCCGTAGCATGAAGTCTGTGATGTACCCCGCCGCGAGAGTCGCGTCCCCGTCGTCCATCAAGATGCTTTCACGCATGTAGAAGGGGTCCAATATCGCGACGCTCGGGGTCTTATCTCTCCTGATACTCATAGAAAGGCTGAGCGAGAACAGACGGATAAGGCTATGGTCCAGCCGCTTGAGATGGTACAAATTGAAGATCTCCGAAAATCGAAGGATTATCATATCCGCGGGGATAGTTGTGATGAAGCCCATGTTGAGTGGCACCTTGGCCATGAAAACCGGGTACGAGGGATTCTCTTCTCGAAGAAGAATCTTCTCTAATGCCATAATACTATGATGCACACTCTGCATATCCGAAGTTGCAAGGTCCAACATGTCCTTAGGTAGCATCGCCCTACCAGCCACATGTATTTCAAATGAGAGATCCTTGGGTCTTGGTGGCCCGTCCTGAGCCCGGATCGGCATCGAAGGTTGGCTACTAGAAGTGATGCTCTTATTTCTTTTCCGTCCCTTCTTCTTTTCTGATTTTGAGCAGTCACCGGACTCTATCTGCTCAGTGGCCGCCTTATGGAGTGTGGACGGGCTGAGAATAGATCTTGTGGCATCTGCTTGAGGCTCGGTGAAGGCGCAAGCTGCTGGAGACATGTCCTGAGAAGCAGCGAATAGACGCGTGGAGCAAGCAGGCTTCGCCGCAGGATCAGCTGGACCGCGAGCTTCCTCGTCATGCTGATAGGCTCCTTCAGCAGGAGGCATGAATAAGTCATCAGCATCATATAAAGTATTGATGAACTGGTCGGCGCTGATGTCAGAACCCTCTGTTAGGTATGTGCTAGGGTTAGCTAGTGCCTTTGCATCATGTCAAAATTTCAAAAAGAAATCTTGGAAATCAAGTTCAAAATCCAAATGGGAGAAGGAACACCCCCAGATGAATTAATTCAAAAGGCCAGGTAAAAATCTTTTCCAAAAATTCATGTTAGAGTTTTGAAAAGTCTTATAAATGAGTGTGATCACATATCAAGTGATGTGGGACCCACCCCATGCTCATAGATTTTTCAAATATTCAAACAGTACCTTGGAATTAAAGAAATACCCCTTTTTGATTTAAAATTCAAATCATTTGAATTTTAAAAATGTTGAAAGTTTATGAGTGGCTAGTTTATATTATTATGAGGCCACATAAAAGTTTTCAGCATTTAATAAAATGATTTGGTATTTTTACCAAAGTCAAAACAAAGATACAGAAAAACAGAAAGGAAAGATTAAACAGAAAAAGGAAAAGGCTTACCTGTCACCCAGGCGAAGTCGGCCCACCCCAGCCCAGCCGGCCCAAAGGGGCACGGGGGTCTTCTTCCCCGTCCCGCGCCTCCAAGCTGCTCGGTGGAATGCCACCGAGCTAGCTGGGGACGACACCTCGACGCCGAGGAGTTTCCGTCCCTCCCCGTGGCCTCTTCTCGCACCTGGACGCGCCTGGAGACGCCGTGAGCTCATTCCACCCCTCCCCAGTGCCTATCCTCCTCTCTCTCGCTGAGCCCCGCGAAGAACAGGACGCCGCCGTCGCCAAAGCTTGAAGCCCGCGTGGCCAACGACGTCCCCGAGCTGCGCCGTGCTGTCCATCCTCCTCGTCGTCGTCGACTACGTCTCCCAGTGCAGCGAATCGAACTCGGAGCCCTCCTAGCCGCCGGAATCGAGCTCGAGCCGTCGCCGGACCCGAAGGACGCCTTTGTCGATTTCGTCGCCGTCAAGCCCTCCCAACTCAATCCGCCACCTCCGTCGCGTTCGTGGTGAGCTTCTCACCATTTTCCCTAACCTAGCACCCTCCCTCTCGTTCTCTATCCGGATCCGCCATGGATGCCGAAGCACGTCGCCGCCATGGATGAGCTCGAGGTCGCCCCTGTGTCCCTTCGACTCAGCCAGCGCACGCGTTTAGCTCCTGGTCATGCTAGCTTTCGAACGCGAGCGAGATCAGCCCGAACCGTGCACGGTAACATCGACTACGACCTCGCCGCCGTTCTGTTGCCGCCGGAGTCGTCGCTTCCGACCTCCCCGTGAACCCCCGATGCCTCCAGAAGACGCGGGAGACCTCCAGGAGCAAGTTGGTGCCCTTCGTTTCCCCTCCCGTGGCCGGAATCGTCCTCCCCGTGCAGCGCCGCCGTGGTCCAGTCGCCGGCGTCAAGCCGCCGGCGTGTCAGTGCTAACCACCCCGGTTAATCACCTAATTAGTGACCCTGGGTCACTGACCAGTGGGCCCAGTGGCTTAATTAAGCCACTAGATTAAGTTAACCCACGGGTTAAGTTAACCAGCCACTGACAGGGTGACCCCACATGTCAGCCCCCCCCCTGACGCCAGCTTGACGTCAGCCTGACGCAGTAAATCATTTAAATGAATTTCCAGAGATTATTTGAATTAAAAGAATTCCAGAAATTCCAGAAAATACCCCAAACTTTGGAAATTCATAGAATATTCATATTAACTCCAAATTGGACAAATAATATATGAAAAATGATCAGGAGAAAATTATCTTTCCAAATATGCAACTTTCAACTCTGTTTGAGTTGAATTTAAAATGTGATCAGTAGCATTTGCTATTTGATTTAAATGGAATTAAATCAAATTCAAATCAAATAATTTTGCAACTTGAACCCTGGCAACATGCTACAATTCAATCACACATCAGAGGCATATCTTATACATTTGAAGATAATTCAAAATGATCAAACTATGTCACATACAACTTGGTTAATTTGAATTCAAATGTGGAATTTGAATTTGCATTTTAAATGCAATATATTCCACTTAAATGGAATTGTCTCACACACATCAAAACTTATACTTCAAATTTCAACATTCATTCATGTGCTTGAGCATTGCATTCATATTGATTGCTACTTCGTGCTTTGTTTGTCGAGTAGAGGTGGAACCGGAGCAGGAGGCTACCCCCTTCGCTGAAGATCCAGAACCCGAACCTCGTCAGCAAGGCAAGCAAACCCACATTGATCATGTCGATAAAATCCCACTTCCCTCTCATGTCTCGCTTATGTATTGTATAGGATGATCACCATGTTACGATTCTACCGCATAGATGAACCCATTCCTTTGCATGACCTATCATTTGTCACAGTAGTAAGCAAACCACAATCCAAGCAAATGTAGGAGTTGGTTGATATCATGTAACCCCTGCAATGTTACTGATTATTGCATGCTTAGTATGATACCATGTTGTTACTGTGATGTGAGTCGGGATGGTAGTGATCATGTTGATGATGGTAGAAAAGTGTTGGTGAATCGACCCTAATACAAGGTGAACGATGAGAGGCTGTGTAGGTGTACACAGTGGGTTGTCTCGTTGAACACCGCCCTAGTACGAGTTCTTGTGTGGTGATCCAAGATGAAGAGTACAACCACACATTGGGCTCACTGACCCCTCTCAACCTATTAACTCATCCCTTTCGATGTCCAGATGTCGCAGTAGTTCGGAGTTCTGGTAGGCTTGTGGCCTGGATGCTAAGTGAGAGAACGGCTCATCCGAGACCGGCTTATGCACCACGCACACATCACTTGGGTCCACTTCGGTAAACCGGTCGGGTTCACGATTGTGGTAGCCAACCTAAGTAGGCGGCTTTCTCGGACTAGATCGGCTATGAGGTAACAGTTGTGGTGAGCATCCTCGCTGGCACCCCTTGAATGGTGTCGAGATCAAAGGCGGTAAATGATGATCATGTGTGTGTAGCGGTACACCCTTGCAAGGTTAACAAAACTATTCGAATAGCCGCGTCCGCGGTTAAGGACTGCTTGGAAAGCTTAGCTTGATTATTCGATAACTTGAACCGGATACTTCTAAAACACACCAAGATAAGTGTGAGTGCTATGGAGTGCTTTCTCGTGGGGAAGTCGAGGAAGGCACCATAGTGGTGTATTGGTTGGAGAAAGTAGTGGACTCGTGTACGCTTCTTACCTCAAAGTCTGGTACTCGTAGTTCAGGATTAGCCAAGTCAAAGCTGGCATTTCTGCAAGTGAAACCCCACCTCCCTTTACCTTGATACATGTGCATGAGTAGTATAGCTCCTATGTAAGTCTTGCTGAGTACGCCTTTGTACTCATGTTTGCTTAATCTATGTTTTAGATGACGCCACTGACCCCGAAGGTGGCTTCTTCATCGAGCTGGACGACTGAAGTTAAGCTAGTCTAGTCCCAGTCAGCAGACTGGTTCCCTCGTGGAGGGCTTTGTGTTTAAATAAGGCTTCTTAAGCCATTTGTTAAACTTGTCTGTACTCAGACATAATTTTCTTCCGCTCTGTGTTGTAATGTTGGATCACATGTATGTGATCTCTATGTGTACTCTATAAGAGTTATAAATAAAATGTACACTTTGTAAAGAATCGCAATGGTACCTGCTGTTCATACAAGGCATGTGTGCTGCGTGTATGTTTATAACATGCATGTCTTTGTATGGGTTTTCGAGACCTTAGTTGTGTTCTGGCTGGCGGTCTTTCATACACCAAGTGGCCCTTAGATGTGCGCAGCTTGGGGCATCGCGATGCGATTGCTCGAGACTCCGTCTCGTGCACACTTTGTGGTATGATCGAGCCCGCCCTAGACCCCGACTAAGTGATCGGGCTAGAGTAAGTCTATGTAAGAGTTTTGAGATAGTCGATAGTATGGTTGAGGCGACTTGTCTTTGAACATGGGAGTTCACCACCCATATCATTAGACTTGTGTGCGGACGATGAGGACCCATCTCAGTTGATCATCCGGCCTGGATGGGATGCCCCTCACGTACGATGCTTTCCGAGAATGTTCAGTGCTTGGCCTTGTCTGCTTAGACAAGTGGGTGCGGTTCTCGGCTCTCCATATGACTATGTCTTAACTGTACTTTCATACGCTAACCCCGGGTCCCGACAGACTTGGTATCAGAGCAGGACTGACTGTAGGATTATCAGCCTTGGCCGAAGTCGAGTCTAGCATTCTATAGTTATATAGTTACTCTGGGTATATAAGGGAACAACGTAAGGCTTCTTTTCTCCATGCCCCCTTCGTACTGAGTTCTGAGTCACCCTCATCTTGTTCTACGGGAAGATAGGACTAGGCTCTCCTCTGCCTGATTAGAACATCTCGTTGTTTGCTTCCTTATAGCCGTAGGAAAGTTGTGTCCGGTTTCCTAGCATTGTTGTAATGCTGATTTCTTACATCGTATTATGTAAGTGCTGTATCTACATTGAAAGAAAATTGTTTTCTTGCGATTATAGCCGTTATGCTGTCCGAGTCATTCCAGGTTTCTTCAAAATCTGATGCAATTGCGAAATTCTTCCCTCCTTTTCGGTTGTCCTTTTTGAAGAACTTCTAGGTGGCATGCCCGACAGTTCCATAGAGTTTGATGTAGTTTTTCTTCTAGAAACCTATAGTGTTTCATTTGCAGCTCTTTCTCCCACTTTGGATGTCTTCTAGCGAGAAGAACCACACTAACTATTGTGTTGGGGTACTTTGCTACTCTGGCATATCTGTTGTAGCCCCTAGTAAACCTTGGTCATCCTCTGGAAAACCATCCAGTAACCAAAATCCTTAAACCATGCCACCCGACAGATGTGTAGAATTTATAGTGGATCTTGTTCCAGGAACCGCACCAATTTCCAAACGCCCATATAAAATGGCCCCACATGAGTTAGCTGAGCTAAAAACCCAACTTGATGCTTCGTTGGCAAAAGGCTTCATCCGCCCTAGCTCATCGCCATGGGGTTGCCCCGTTCTGTTCGTAAAGAAGAAAGATGGAACAGAAAGGATGTGCATAGACTATCGCCCGCTAAATTTAGCGACGATAAAGAACAAATACCCACTGCCCAGGATCAATGATCTTTATGATCAACTTGCAGGATCCTCCGTCTTCTCCAAGATGGATTTGAGATTAGGTTATCATCAGATCAGAATCCGAAACGAGGACATTCCCAAAACGGCTTTTACTACTCGTTATGGTCTTTACGAGTACACCGTCATGTCCTTTGGTTTAACCAATGCCCCCGCCACATTCTCACGCTTGATGAATTCGATCTTCATGGAGTACCGAGATAAATTTGTTGTGGTTTATCTTGATGATATTCTCATCTACTCGAAGAACGAAGAAGATCATGCCGAACACTTAAGGCTGGTATTGATGAAGCTTAGAGAGCATCGCCTGTACGCTAAATTCTCCAAGTATGAATTCTGGCTACCAGAAGTGACCTACTTAGGCCACGTGATTTCTGCAAAAGGCATTGCTGTGAATCCCGAGAGAGTTCAGGCCGTCCTTGACTGGACTCCACCTGAATCGGTTAAGCAAGTTAGGAGTTTTCTTGGCCTAGCCAGCTATTGTCGTCGCTTCGTCGAGAACTTTTCTATTGTTGCAAAGCCTCTAACTGAACTCCTCAAGAAAGATAAGAAATTCTTATGGACTCCCAAGTGCGAGGAAAGCTTTCAAGAGCTAAAAAGGAGATTGACTTCTGCACCCGTACTTGCACCTCCAGACACCAAAAAGGATTTCGAGATCTATTGTGACGCCTCACGGCAAGGGTTAGGATGCATACTTCTGCAAGATCGACATGTGGTAGCCTATGCTTCACGACAGTTGCGGCCACATGAAGAGAACTATCCTACCCATGACCTTGAACTCGCTGCCGTAGTTCATGCCCTAACAACTTGGCGACATTACCTCCTTGGTAATCGTTGTGAGATTTATTCCGACCACCAAAGCCTCAAATACATTTTCACCCAGCCAGATCTTAATCTCAGGCAAAGACGCTGGATTGAGTTGATAAAAGATTACGACGTAGCAATTTCTTACACCCCAGGCAAAGCCAATGTCATGGCTGATGCACTAAGTCGTAAGTCGTATTGTAACAACCTCATGTTACAACAGTATCAACCACTTCTTCATGAGGACTTTCGCAAACTCAACCTTGAGATTGTTCCTCATGTCTATCTTTCTACCTTGGTGGCGAAACCAACTCTTGAGGATCAAATCATAGTTGCCCAAAGGCGTGCACGAGGTGTTCGCCGGATCAAGGAGAACATTGCTAGCGGAGTTACTAAATGTTTCTCCATAGATAGCAAAGGAACGTTATTCTTTGAAAATCGTTTGGTAGTACCTAAGAATAGGGAACTAAGGCAACTCATCCTCAAGGAAGCCCATGACACACCCCTCTCAATTCATCCCGGTAGCACAAAAATGTACCGAGATCTACGCCAGAGATTTTGGTGGACTTGGATGAAGAGAGACATTGCTCGTTTTGTTGCTGAATGTGATGTTTGTCGTCGCATTAAGGCAGAACATCAAAGACCTGCTGGTACACTTCAACATTTGTCTATTCCCGAGTGGAAATGGGACAAAGTCGGTATGGATTTCATCACCGGCTTTCCAAAAACCCAGAAAGGAAACAATGCCATCTTCGTTGTCATAGATAGGCTTTCCAAAGTTGCTCACTTCCTTCCGGTTCGCGAGTCTATAAATGCTAGCCAGTTAGCGGACTTGTACATCTCTAGAATTGTATCCCTTCACGGTGTTCCTTTGGAAATCAATTCTGATCGCGGTAGCCTTTTTACCTCTAGATTTTGGGGAAGCTTTCAGAATGCTATGGGAACTCATCTCTCCTTTAGTACGGCTTTCCATCCTCAGTCTAGCGGTCAAGTCGAAAGGGTTAACCAAATTCTTGAAGACATGCTCAGAGCTTGTGTTATCTCATTCGGAAAGAATTGGGAGAATTCTCTTCCATTTGCCGAATTTGCTTATAACAATAGTTTTCAATCTAGTCTGAACATGGCTCCTTTTGAACTCCTTTATGGACGACGATGTCGAACACCACTAAACTGGTCTGAAACCGGTGAAAGACAATTCTTTGGACCGGATATGATCAAGGAAGCAGAAGAGCAAGTTCGCATTGTTCGTGATCAATTGAAAGCAGCCCAGTCTCGTCAGAAAAGCTACTAAGATCGTCATCATAGGCAAGAGAGCTACAATCTGGATGAGAAGGCTTACCTCCGGGTTACTCCTCTGAAGGGAACCCAACGTTTCGGTATCAAAGGCAAGTTGGCCCCACGTTACATCGGACCTTTCCGCATTATTGCTAAACGTGGAGAAGTTGCCTACCAACTTGAACTACCTCCGCACCTCTCCCGAGTACATGATGTATTCCATGTGTCCCAACTCAAGCGTTGCTTCAAGGACCCCATCCGCGAAGTCGACCATGAAACGCTTGATCTCCAAGATGACCTTTCTTATCGAGAACACCCCGTTCGTATTCTTGATTCCGCAGAGCGTGCCACTCGTCGTCAGAAGATTAGGTTTCTGAAAGTGCAATGGTCACACCACTCTGAAAGAGAAGCTACGTGGGAAAGAGAAGACCGTCTCATTGCCGAGTACCCCTCCTTCCTCCCGCAGACTTCTGAATCTCGGGACGAGATTCTTTTGAGTGGGGGCGAGTTGTCAGAACCCTTTGTTAGGTATGTGCTAGGGTTAGCTAGTGCCTTTGCATCATGTCAAAATTTCAAAAAGAAATCTTGGAAATCAAGTTCAAAATCCAAATGGGAGAAGGAACACCCCCCAGATGAATTAATTCAAAAGGCCAGATAAAAATATTTTCCAAAAATTCATGTTAGAGTTTTGAAAAGTCATATAAATGAGTGTGATCACATATCAAGTGATGTGGGACCCACCCCATGCTCATAGATTTTTCAAATATTCAAACAGTACCTTGGAATTAAAGAAATACCCCTTTTTGATTTAAAATTCAAATCATTTGAATTTTAAAAATTTTGAAAGTTTATGAGTGGCTAGTTTATATTATTATGAGGCCACATAAAAGTTTTCAGCATTTAATAAAATGATTTGTTATTTTTACCAAAGTCAAAACAAAGATACAGAAAAACAGAAAGGAAAGATTAAACAGAAAAAGGAAAAGGCTTACCTGTCGCCCAGGCGAAGTCGGCCCACCCCAGCCCTGCCGGCCCAAAGGGGCACGGGGGTCTTCTTCCCCATCCCGCGCCTCCAAGCTGCTCGGTGGAATGCCACCGAGCTAGCTAGGGACGACACCTCGACGCCGAGGAGCTTCCGTCCCTCCCCGTGGCCTCTTCTCGCACCTGGACGCGCCTGGAGACGCCGTGAGCTCATTCCACCCCTCCCCAGTGCCTATCCTCCTCTCTCTCGCTGAGCCCCGCGAAGAACAGGACGCCGCCGTCGCCATAGCTTGAAGCCCGCGTGGCCAACGACGTCCCTGAGCTGCGCCGTGCTTACCATCCTCCTCGTCGTCGTCGACTACGTCTCCCAGTGCAGCGAATCGAACTCGGAGCCCTCCTAGCCGCCGGAATCGAGCTCGAGCTGTCGCCGGACCCGAAGGACGCCTTTGTCGATTTCGTCGCCGTCAAGCCCTCCCAGCTCAATCCGCCACCTCTGTCGCGTTCGTGGTGAGCTTCTCACCGTTTTCCCAAACCTAGCACCCTCCCTCTCGTTCTCTATCCGGATCCGCCATAGATACCGAAGCACGTCGCCGCCATGGATGAGCTCGAGGTCGCACCTGTGCCCCTTCGACTCAGCCAGCGCGCGCGTTTAGCTCCTGGTCATGCTAGCTTTCGAACGCGAGCGAGATCAGCCCGAACCGTGCACGGTAACATCGACTACGACCTCGCCGCCGTTCTTTTTCCGCCGGAGTCGTCGCCGTCGTCGCTTCCGACCTCTCCGTGAACCCCCGATGCCTCCAGAAGACGCGGGAGACCTCCAGGAGCAAGTTGGTGCCCTCCGTTTCCCGTCCCGTGGCCGGAATTGTCCTCCCCGTGCAGCGCCGCCGTGGTCCAGTCGCCGGCGTCAAGCCGCCGGCGTGTCAGTGCTAACCCCCCCGGTTAATCACCTAATTAGTGACCCTGGGTCACTGACCAGTGGGCCCAGTGGCTTAATTAAGCCACTAGATTAAGTTAACCCACGGGTTAAGTTAACCAGCCACTGACAGGGTGACCCCACATGTCAGCCCCCCCCCTGACGCCAGCTTGACGTCAGCCTGACGCAGTAAATCATTTAAATGAATTTCCAGATATTATTTGAATTAAAAGAATTCCAGAAATTCCAGAAAATACCCCAAACTTTGGAAATTCATAGAAAATTCATATTAACTCCAAATTGGACAAATAATATATGAAAAATGATCAGGAGAAAATTATCTTTCCAAATATGGAACTTTCAACTCTGTTTGAGTTGAATTTAAAATGTGATCAGTAGCATTTGCTATTTGATTTAAATGGAATTAAATCAAATTCAAATCAAATAATTTTGCAACTTGAACCATGGCAACATGCTACAATTCAATCACACATCAGAGGCATATCTTATACATTTGAAGATAATTCAAAATGATCAAACTATGTGACATACAACTTGGTTAATTTGAATTCAAATGTGGAATTTGAATTTGCATTTTAAATGCAATATATTCCACTTAAATGGAATTGTCTCACACACATCAAAACTTATACTTCCAATTTCAACATTCATTCATGTGCTTGAGCATTCCATTCATATTGATTGCTACTTCGTGCTTTGTTTGTCGAGTAGAGGTGGAACCGGAGCAGGAGGCTACCCCCTTCGCTGAAGATCCAGAACCCGAACCTCGTCAGCAAGGCAAGCAAACCCCCATTGATCATGTCGATAAAATCCCACTTCCCTCTCATGTCTCGCTTATGCATTGTATAGGATGATCACCATGTTACGATTCTACCGCATAGATGAACCCATTCCTTTGCATGACCTATCATTTGTCACAGTAGTAAGCAAACCACAATCCTAGCAAATGTAGGAGTTGGTTGATATCATGTAACCCCTGCAATGTTACTGCTTATTGCATGCTTAGTATGATACCATGTTGTTACTGTGATGTGAGTCGGGATGGTAGTGATCATGTTGATGATGGTAGAAAAGTGTTGGTGAATCGACCCTAATACAAGGTGAACGATGAGAGGCTGTGTAGGAGTACACAGTGGGTTGTCTCGTTGAACACCGCCCTAGTACGAGTTCTTGTGTGGTGATCCAAGATGAAGAGTACAACCACACATTGGGCTCACTGACCCCTCTCAACCTATTAACTCATCCCTTTCGATGTCCAGATGTCGCAGTAGTTCGGAGTTCTGGTAGGCTTGTGGCCTGGATGCTAAGTGAGAGAACGGCTCATCCGAGACCGGCTTATGCACCACGCACACATCACTTGGGTCCACTTCGGTAAACCGGCCGGGTTCACGATTGTGGTAGCCAACCCAAGTAGGCGGCTTTCTCGGACTAGATCGGCTATGAGGTAACAGTTGTGGTGAGCATTCTCGCTGGCACCCCTTGAATGGTGTCGAGATCAAAGGCGGTAAATGATGATCATGTGTGTGTAGCGGTACACCCTTGCAAGGTTAACAAAACTATTAGAATAGCCGCGTCCGCGGTTAAGGACTGCTTGGAAAGCTTAGCTTGATTATTCGTTAACTTGAACCGGATACTTCTAAAACACACCAAGATAAGTGTGAGTGCTATGGAGTGCTTTCTCGTGGGGAAGTCGAGGAAGGCACCATAGTGGTGTATTGGTTGGAGAAAGTAGTGGACTCGTGTACGCTTCTTACCTCAAAGTCTGGTACTCGTAGTTCAGGATTAGCCAAGTCAAAGCTGGCATTTCTGCAAGTGAAACCCCACCTCCCTTTACCTTGATACATGTGCATGAGTAGTATAGCTCCCATGTATGTCTTGCTGAGTACGCCTTTGTACTCATGTTTGCTTAATCTATGTTTTAGATGACGCCACTGACCCCGAAGGTGGCTTCTTCATCGAGCTGGACGACTGAAGTTAAGCTAGTCTAGTCCCAGTCAGCAGACTGGTTCCCTCGTGGAGGGCTTTGTGTTTAAATAAGGCTTCTTAAGCCATTTGTTAAACTTGTCTGTACTCAGACATAATTTGCTTCCGCTCTGAGTTGTAATGTTGGATCACATGTATGTGATCTCTATGTGTACTCTATAAGAGTTATAAATAAAATGTACACTTTGTAGAGAATCGCAATGGTACCTGCTGTTCATACAAGGCATGTGTGCTGCGTGTATGTTTATAACATGCATGTCTTTGTATGGGTTTTCGAGACCTTAGTTGTGTTCTGGCTGGCGGTCTTTCATACACCAAGTGGCCCTTAGATGTGCGCAGCTTGGGGCATCGCGATGCGATTGCTCGAGACTCCGTCTCGTGCACACTTTGTGGTATGATCGAGCCCGCCCTAGACCCCGACTAAGTGATCGGGCTGGAGTAAGTCTATGTAAGAGTTTTGAGATAGTCGATAGTATGGTTGAGGCGACATGTCTTTGAACATGGGAGTTCACCACCCATATCATTAGACTTGTGTGCGGACGATGAGTACCCATCTCAGTTGATCATCCGGCCTGGATGGGATGCCCCTCACGTACGATGCTTTCCGAGAATGTTCAGTGCTTGGCCTTGTCTGCTTAGACAAGTGGGTGCGGTTCTCGGCTCTCCATATGACTATGTCTTAACTGTACTTGCATACGCTAACCCCGGGTCCCGACAGCTGATATCATCATCAAGATCATCATCTTCTTGTTGTGCGCCGATGGGATCATGTGGCGCCGACACGATGACTAGCGGTGTTGTCCTAGGTGTGGTGCCCCTTTCCCCCGTCATTAAACACATTTGGCTCTTCGGCCATAGGCATATTTTGTTGAAACAGTCACTGAGGACTGCCGGCTCGTCCTCATCGTATCCGGGGGGTTGAATGGGAGGTTCAACTCTCTCGTAGCCCGAAATCACGAGAGAGATTTGAACCCTATGCATCTCCGGTGCCATCGGCATATTGTGCATGATTCGATTTTGTGGTTGAATGATTTTACCTTTGGCAACATCCTTCAACTCGCCGTCCACGACTTGTAATAAAATGCATGGAGTGTCCTCCTGCGAAAGAGATATATATATGCATGTACGGCATCAGAGAGATTCCACTAAAAAGGCAAGGAGATGAAGTCCTCTTTTGAGTTGCAGACGCTTATAGTTACCTTGAGGGCGTCGAGGTCGGCTACTGAAGAGACCTCGCCGATGTCGGCGGGCATGCAAGAGACGGAGGGCGCGCTGCCTCCCGTGGCATCGGTCGCCCTATTTGCGCTGCCGCCAGGTGCATTATTGTTATGCCCCGGTTGCTCGATCATGGCCGGAGGAGTTACCATCACGTCCGGCGTCGCCGCCGCGGTGTTGGCGTCCGGAGTCACCAATACGCCGGGAGTCGGTGCGGGAGCCACCACTACGGCCGGAGTCGCGACTGCAGGCGCCGCGGTGCCCGAGTTGCTGCCGACCATGCTGGGGACTGGTATGGGCCCTTGTCCACCACGCACTTTCCAATTCGCGAGCGATTGCATCATATCTGGAAGGAGAGCGTTCATCATCTTCGCCACTTCGTCCTGGACAAGCAGCGGAAGCATGTTCACCTTCTCCTCCAGTCCACGAACATAAGCGGCATCTTCTTCAGTCCTTCTCGCCTTGCGCCCCCTCGAACCGGACTGCTCCGCCGATTTTCCATAATATTCGGACCAATTTAGGTCCGCACCAAAGCCGACCACACGGCCGGCTGACGATGGCTTCACCGTCACGTCGTCAACCTTCTTGACCTTGTTCAACGCCCTGTTAAAGGCGTTGTCCCACGGGCCGGCCAGCTTAACCGACGACTCCTGCGATGAGGCGATTTTCATTTCCTCTTGCTGCAAAAAGAATGTGAAACGTTAAGAAATTGTGAACTTCACTCGAGAGTTCAATCGACAAGGTCGCGTGGTAAACTACTTACCACGGCAGTCGTAAACTCCTGAATCTTAGGATCGATAATTATTTTCGAGGTTACTTTGTCCTTATAGCTCCGGGCCCTCACAAAGAATTCGGTCTGCGGATCATCTTTGTATTGCTGGAAGGGGTTAGGTATGCCCGCAGCGGCGTACTCGGCATCCTCCTTGTCCCATTTAGGCTTGGAACTTTTGTAACCACCGGCTCCGAGATGGTGGTTACCTATGACCTGCGACCGCATGGCCTTTCCCTTTGCACTCGCGGCCTTGGCTTGCTCGGACTCACAACTAGCCTTGAAAAGGTTGTAGGTAGCTTCGTCGATCACCGACTCTTTCTCCTTGAGCTCCTCCCAGGTTTTGTTCTTTTCAAAAATTGCCCTCTTCACCCGGGTTTTCCAACTGGACAAGGCCTTGCTCATCTTCCTGAGGGCCCATGTGTTTACTTTGTTCCCTCTGAGTTTGGTGTTATCGTACGTCTCTGGAAACTTGTATCGTCCGTGCAGTTTGTTGATAAGAAGCTGACAATAATGAATATTCTCACGACTCCTGAGGTTAATCGTGGTGATCGACACGGTGTTGCGGAGGATCGCCGCGACTTGACGGCCGTACCCTTCCGAAAAACGTTCGGGCTCTTTAGGAATCCCGTCGGCGGTCACAACAGTAAACTCTTGCCTGATGACGCCGACCTTGGTCGGTTTCTGATTCCTCTTCTTCGACTGGGTACCATCTGTGTTGGAGCCACCGGTCCCATCATCCTCGCCGATGTTCCTCTCGCCGTCTGTCGTACCGGCCTCCTCCTCCAAGTCATCATCCGATGAGTCGGACTTCGACTCTATCTCCTCCTCATACTCCTCCTCGCCCGGAGGTACTTCCTCTTCTCTCTGCTCCTCGACCTCCTCCTGGGAGTATTCCCAAAATTGCTTCATTTTTTCTCCCGGCTGAGAAGAAGGACCGGCGTCGGCTCCGGTCGACATGTTTGCACTAGTACAATATTAAGAAATTCAACTACTTAATTAATTAGCACAATAAATAAATGCAAATACTCTCATGTTAAGAAAAATAGCAAAGGTCATGCACGAATTCACGGAAAAATTCGGCATGACCTTTGCTCTTTTTCTTAATATGAGAGTGCCCCATTCTCAACCGAAACGGAAGTTAATCAACATTTCGGGAGAAAGGGGATAATGATTTGTACCTGCACAAAAAAATGCCTACGTGTAGGCACAACCAGCATATTTATAGATATTGAAACAATATTCAAAAACATAATAGTCAATGAGAAATCTATTAACATCACATAACATAGGAAACCATCTTATCATGTCAAGTTCTGCTGGCAGATTAATGCATTGCAAATTCTGTATACTTGCAAGTTGTACTTTGCAACACCTAAAAACAGAAAATTTGGACCTAGGGCATTGTCAAGAACTCAAAAAATTCAGACAAAGCACCATGGCACCTTTGCTAGATGAAAATTCAGACAACTTGTTTTTTTCCAGCAGGGGAGGGGGAGCAGGGTACCATTGCTATTTTTCAACTACTACCTCTATTGCTACCACTACAAACCTAATACAGAGTACTACTAGAACTAATTTTTACTTTTGAAATTAGAAGAACAGGGAGCCTACACTTCATTTAAAGCAGATGCAGTCCATGACAAGGTGAAGTGTATATACTTATTATCATTCTAAAAGTAGCTTGTCCTAATATCTTTGTCTATCCAGTGTGGCTACATTACATGGTGATCAAATTACCTAGCTACAAGACACACACACACACACACATCTAAGCCAAGTATCCAGTATAGCATCTGTTCATCAGTTTTTTTTTTCATATCAAATTGGGCTATCAGATTTTATGTGCTGATCAATGGTCTGTAAACAGAACAAAGCACAACATTTTCATATCAATGATCATGTACCATAAGCAAGAATTCCCAGTGACATTAATTTAAAGCTTGCAGCCACATGGAAACAAAGTGGAGAAAAAACACACAAAAATTCCTAGCAAACATTCAATGCCTACTAATCTAGCTAGTACTACAAATTCCCCTCTGCTCTCTAGAGTTTGAAGGGGTCGATGTAGAACTGAGTGCTGCGGGAGCAGGAGAGGGTAGGGGGAGCAGGGGAGGGGGAGTACCTGGCTGGACGGCGACAATGGCTCGAACGGCGGCGGCTGGGCGCGGGGCGGCTCCGGTGGCGCGGGTCTGCTCCAGTGGCGTGGGGCGGCTCCGGCGTCGAGGTGGATGGGGGCGTGGGGGCAGCTCCGGTGGCAGCTCCGGTGGCGGCGAGGGCGATGGACGGAGAGGGGGGCTCGAACGACGAGGGGCGGCTCCGATGGCGGTCGAGGGCGAGGACAGTGTGCTGGCCGGGAGAGATGGTGGGGAATGGGTGTGGGCACGGGCAAGGGGAGGGGGTGATGGAGCAGTTAAGGCTTAGGGGTGGCGCATTTTGCCGAAATGCGCCACGCATAAGGTTTCTTATGCGTGGCTCATTTAGGCAAAATGTGCCACGCATAAGAAACCTGTTGGTGGCGCATTCTGGAAAAATGCGCCACCCCTAAGAGCACTTAGTGGCGCATTTCAACAATATGCGCCACCCCTAAGTTTTTTTATTTTTTAATTAAAGTTTAAACAATTATTTATTTTTTAATTAAAGTGAAACCATTTAAAAATAATAATTATGGAGTACATTTTTCTATAAAAGGGGTCAAACTTTATTAAGATTGACTTTCACCAAATCTTATATGCGGAGTAAAAAGAAACGGAGGGAGTACTTGCTCTAACCGACCTTTTGAGAATGGTGCTTCGATTGTGTCGTCGCCGAACCAAGATCCACAAACACAAGGTGTAGCGGCATTTGGAAACATAAGATTGTGATCATCAATTACAAAGTGCATATTAAATCCATGCATACACAAAGTGATCATGAATTAAAAAATATTTTTCTTAAATTTGGAGCTAGCTATCTAGCTATCGTTTCCTCATGATCTTCTTCTTGCCCTTCTTTGTCGTGGTTGAATAATTTAGGCGCGGGACGCCTTCACTTTTCCTCTTGAACGGGAGGAGACCTTTCTTCGGTAGGGTTGTGGTGTATGTATCCTGAGCGGCATAGTCATCCTCCATCTTCGGGTCGCCGTACTTGTCAAAGTCTTGCTCGTTGGCGACTCCATCCATTCCGATGATGTTTCTTTTGCCTCTCCTCACTACAACGCGGCTCGGCTTTGATGGGTCGGTAATGAAGAAGCATTGGTCCACTTGGCTAGCCAGTACCCATGGCTCATTTTTCGCGGTGACGTTTGTGCCCGCAGACTTGGATTTGGCTTCGGGTATAACCATGGTGGTGAAGTACCGGTCTTCTTTTACGACGCTCTTGGCCCATCTCACACGGAACATCGGCACCTTCTCTCCACAGTAGTCGAGCTCCCATATGTCCTCGATCCTTCCATAGAATCTTTCCTTGACGTCATCGGTGTAGAATATCCTCATTACCCCTGAGTTCTGGTAATCGCAGTTATTGTCCTTTTCCTCCGTGTAAAATGTGTAGCCGTTGATATCATACGCTTGATAGGTCATCAGGTTGCGTGCGGCACCCTGTGACAAGTTGAATATCATCTTTTCGTCCTCGGAAGCGTTCCTTCGCGGGGGATTAGCACGAAGCTCGTCCCTGAACCAAGTCATGAAACCGGAGTTGTGCTCTTTGATTAGCCGTGGATCTCGGTCCGTTATCTGCAGGCCCTGGTCACTGTACTTCTTCCTGATTAAATCCTTGTGCTTTACTATCCAAGGATCGACCAGCTGGATGTGTTGTAGCGCGACTAGGCTTGCTCTTTCAAAGTCGATGTCTCGACCGTCAAAGTTGACATGCATTGCGCGGCTTCCCTCGTGGTGACCACACCCATCGGTCCTACCAAAGTGCTTGTTGACGGCCAGACCAACAGGGTTCTTGGTGTTGAGATAATTCGTGCAAAAAGAGATGCACTCTTCGGTTAGAAAGCCCTTCGCTATGCTTGCATATGGACGGGACCTGTTACGAACGTATTTTTTGATGTGCCCATTCATCCTTTCGAACGGCATCATGCTGCGCAGAAACGCCGGTCCGAGTTGGACGATATCCTCCACGACGTGGATCAGCAGATGCACCATAATGTCGAAGAATGCGGGCGGGAAATAGATCTCAAGCTCGCATAGTATGAGCACGATCTCCTCCTATAGCCTTTTGAGTTGCGTAGCGCAAATCGACTTCCGGGAGATGACGTCAAAAAATTTGCAAAGGCCAAACAACGTTTTACGGACGTGCTCGTCCATTATCCCTCGCATCGCAACCGGGAGAATCTACGTCATCAGCACGAAACAGTCGTGAGATTTCATCCCGCTGAAACGCTGCTTTGCCTCGTCTAGGTATCTTCTTATCTTCCCCGCGTAGCCGTTCGGAAATTTTACTCCTATGAGGCAGTGGATAAACCGCTTGATCTCCTCCTCGCACAGAGTGAAGCATGCCGGGGGGCAGTGATCAATACCGCTCTTCTTCTTGGTCGTCCTTTTTCGTTTGCGAGAGTTTTGCGTTTCCGTATCCTCTTCCTCCTCCGGCTCATCATCGTCGTCACTAGGGGGGTGAAGTTCCATCCTGATGCCCATAAATTTCAATTCATTCCTTGATTTTGGCCCGTCCTTGGTCTTCTCCGGCATGTTGAGCAGCGTGCCAAACAAGCTCTCGCACACGTTCTTTGTGATATGCATTAGATAAGGGCTATGAGCACTGCGGAGTAGACTCCAGTATTGCAAATCCTAGAAAACAGACCTCGCTTTCCATACCCTCATCAACGGCTGAGTCTTCTTTTTTTTCTTTCCCGGCGCGGGGCACTCTTTCCAAGTTTTCAGCAAGTTGTCGATTTCTGAAAGTGCAATATATCGACCAAAGGGGGGGTGAATGGGAGATTTTCAATTTTACTACCAGATATTGTTTTTCTTCAGGACTAAAGCAATTCTGAAGCTGAAGAAGTAACCAAAATCATGAAGAAATGAAACTTTGCAGAATGTAATCATTAGGGCAGCACATCATAATGCAACAGAAATAAATCAATTCAGATAAGCAGAAGTGCTTCAAATGCATAGTATGAAGACAAATAGCGGAGGGAGAGGTCAGCACAAGAAGTCAACATTGATACTGAAGACATAAAACTGAAGCTTAAGAGATTGAAGAGATGTCACCAGTAATTGAAGACATTGGTTTGGTAGACCAGTTCAAGTTGCTGTGACAACTCTACGTCTGGTTGGAGAGGCTGAGATTCAACTCAGAAGACATAGTCTTCACCTTGTTCTCCTTGAACTAAAGTCCTCAGACTCCGTCCAATAACTCAGGTGAGTCTTCAAGGTATACTCCCGAAACCTTTACAGACTCAGTCACTTCGGGAAGTCACAATTGCATCTTGACTTCCTCAGACTGAAGACTTCTACACCGGCTGGAAGATCACAGTCTTCAAGAGTAAAAAGCTTCGGATCACTCGAACCGAATTCCTCAGAAATGCTCAACTACTCAGGCTGGTGGTTTTCCTCACATAGGTTCTTCAGTTTCCTCAGAGGTGGGTTGCTCTCAAATGACAAGTGTCAGGTTTTCTCTGGGAGCAGCCAACCCACAAATGGGGCTGGGGGTGGCTATTTATAGCCGCGGAGCAACCCGAGGTGAAAGGACATGTCGGGACCCGGGGTTAACGTATGCAAGACTCGCTACAACACAACCATATGGAGAGCCGAGAACCGTACCCACTTGTCTAAGCAGACAAGGCCAAGAACAGAACGTTCTCGGAAAGCATCGAACGTGAGGGGCATCCCATCCAGGCCAGATGATCAACTGAAATGGGTCCTCATCGTCCGGACACAAGTCTAAATGATATGGGTGGTGAACTCCCATACTCATAGACAAGTCGCCTCAACCATACTATCGATTGTATTATAACCCTTACATAGACTTACTCCAGCCCGATCACTTAGTCGGGGTCTAGGGAGGGCTCGATCATACATCAAAGTGTGCACGAGACAGAGTCTCGAACAATCGCATCGCGATGCCCCAAGCTGCGCACATCTAAGGGCCACTTGGTGTATAAAAGACCGCCAGCCAGATCACAACTAAGGTCTCGAAAACCCATACTAAGACATGCATGTTATAAACATACACGCAGCACACATGCCTTGTATGAACAGCAGGTATCATTGCAATTCTCTAGAAGTATATATCTTTATTAAAAACTCCTACAGAGTGCACACAGAGATCACAAGCATGTGATCCAACATTACAACAGACAAGCGGAAGCAAGTAGGTCTGAGTACAGACAAGTTTAACAAATGGCTTAGAGAAGCCTTATCTAAAAACAAGCCCTCCACGAGGGAACCAGTCGTCTGACTGGGACTACACTAGCTTGGTCTTGGTCTGAGTCTTCATTCTTCGAGCTTCAGGCAGAAGCCACCATCGGGGTCGGTGGTTCATCTAAAACATAGATTAAGCAAACGTGAGTACAAAATCGTACTCAGCAAGACTTACATAGGAACTATACTACTCATGCATATGTATCAAGGTAAAGGGAGGTGGAGTTTCATTTGCAGAAGTGCCAGCTTTGACTTGGCTAATCCTGAACTACGAGTACCAGACTTTTGAGGTAAGAAGCGTACACGAGTCCACTACATCTCTTCAACCAATTACACCACTATGGTTACTTCCTCGACTTCCCCACGAGAAGCACACCATAGCACTCACGCTTATCTTGGTGTATTTTAGAAGTATCCAGTTCAAGTTGTCTAATAATCAAGCTAAGCTTTCCAAGCAGTCCTTAACCGCGGACGCGGCTAGTCGAATAGTTTTGTTAACCCTGCAGGGGTGTACCGCTACACACACGTGCCATCAGTTACTGCCTTTTGCGTGTCACCGTTCAAGAGATGACAGCGAGGATGCCACCACAACCGTTACCTCATAGCCGATCTAGTCCATGAAAGCCGCCTATCTGGGTTGTCTGCCACTATCGTGAACCCGGCCGGTTTACTGAAGTGGACCCAGACGATGTGTGCGTGGTGCGAAAGCCGGTCTCGGATGAGCCGTTCTCTCAGTTGGCTACCAGGCCACAATACCTACAGAAATCCGAACTACTGCGACATCTGGACATCGAAAGGGATGAGTTAGTAAGCCGATATGGGTCAGTGAGCCCAATGTGTGGTTGTACTCTTCATCTTGGATCACCACACAAGAACTCGTACTAGGGTGGTGTTCAACGAGACAACCCACTGTGTACTCCTACACAGCCTCTCATCGTTCACCTTGTATTAGGGTGGATTCACCAACACGTTTCACTTTCATTAACACCATGTTTATCAACATCCCAACTCACATCACAGTAACATCATGGTATCAAACTAAGCATGCAATAAGCGATAAACATTTGCAGGGGCCACATGATATCAACCAACTCCTACATCTGCTAGGATTGTGGTTTGCTTACTACTGTGACAAGATGATAGGTCATGCAAAGGATATGGGTTCAACTATGCGATAGAAAAGTTATCATGGTGATCATCCTAAACAATGCATAAGCGAGACATGAGAGGGAAGTGGGATTTTGTCGACATGATCAATGGGGGTTTGCTTGCCTTGCTGACGAGGTTTCGATAACGGAGTCTTCAACGAAGGGGGTGATCTCGAGCTCCGGATCCACTTCTATCAGCAACACGACAATCATAGGATCAACATAATGTACAATGCACAATCACATGAATAAGATTGTAATGGTGATGTTCAAGGTACTGATGTGTTGAGCATTCTATTTAAAAGTAGTATATTGCATTTTAATGCAAATTCAAACTCCAGTTGATTAATCGATGAATTTCAAATGCATTTGAATGCATGAAAATTCATTTGAATTTGGTGATCATGAAGTTATGTGGTATAGTTGAAGTAAAGCTTCTGAGGTGTGGATGAAACCATTGGAATTAAGGGTGTTGCAAAATCATTTGAAAAAATCACCCCAAATTTGAATTTGAAAAGGATCCATATGCATGTTTGCTACTTTTCACCCATTTTCAAATGTTCAAACATGAAAACAAATTGCATATTCTTAATCCTTGTATTTTTCTGATAATTTTAGACATATTATTTGCTATATTTGGAGTCAGGATGAATTAAATATGAATTTCCAAAGTTTATTGCATTTTCTGGAATTTCTCTGATTTATTAAATGATTTAATTGGTTTACTGCGTCAACATTGCGCCATCATGGCGTCAGCAGGGGGCTTTGACCCCGGTCAAACTGACCAGTGGGCCAGGGCTGTCAGCCTCACATCTAATTTCCCTGTTAGATTAATCTAACAGAGAGGATTAGAGGGGGCTGGGCCCACCTGTAAGTGACCTAGGGGGGTGGATTAGGTGCTAATCACCCCGGCCACGTCGGACCTTCCGGCGGCTAGCCGCCGGTGACCAGAAACGCGGCGGCGCCGCTCGGGATTGCGCATCCGGCCACCATCTGGCACGCTGCGACCACCAAAAGGCGGCCCGTGCACGCCCGCTTCACCCAGCACCAACGGGGAGGCTCGGGAGGGGTCGGAGCCTCGCCGGCGTCGAGATTTGCGGCGGTGGAGCTACGGCTGCGAGTTGGTTTTCGTTACAAGTCGCGAAAAGGAGCGGGGTTAGGCTGGTTCGAAGCAGTGGAGAACGGGGATCACGGTGCGCGCGCTAGTGCAAGATGGAGCTCACGAGAACGAGCTTGGGCTCATCCATGGCGGAGGCCGAGCTCGGCTCTCATGGCTGTCGACGGAGGGGGCCCAAAATAAACACGGGGTTTGGGGGTTTTTGAAGAGGGGCTCACCCCGAGGTGATTGGTGAAGACGGCGCGGTCGGAGAGGCAACAATGGCGACGAATTTGACGGTGATCTTCTCGGCGTCCGGCGAGAATTCAAGGAAGAATCCGGCGGCTTGGGGTCGAATTGGCTCGCGATCTTCCGCGCGGTGACGAAGACGAAGGTGGCGAGGAGGAAGGACAGCTTGGTGCGGCCTGGAGATGACGATGGCCACGCGTTCTTCACGGCATGGCGACGGCGGCGCTCGGGTCGTCGTCGGGTTCGTCGCAGGAGCGAGAGGGAGAGGCTCTGGAGGGGAGGAATGGAGGTGTGGCACTCGGGTGCGTCTCCAGGTGCGCGTAGAAGGGTCGAGGAGGGCAGGTGGAGGCTGGGCAGACGACGCCGTGCCCGGCTGTCTCGGTGGCATTCCACCGAGCAGCTTGGAGGCGTGGGGAGGAAGACGACAGGGGAGGGGTCCAGGTGGGCTGGACTGGGCCAGAAGAGGTGGGCCTCGCCTGTGGCGCCAGGTAAGCTCTCTGCTTTCTTTTCTTTTTATTATTTCTGCAATATGTTTGACCTAGCTAAAAAATAGCTAGGCATTTTATAAAATGCCACAATTTTTTATATGGCCTCATAAAATAGAGAGCTAGCCACTTATAAAATTTGAGCATTTTTGAAATTCAAATAATTTGAACTTAAAATCAAATAGGGTTTTATTTAATTTCCAAAGCCACTGTTTGAATATTAGAAAATTCCATGAGCATGGGATTGCTTCCAAACCATTTTTAAAATGATCAGTACCATTTATAGGAATTTTCCAAACATTCAAATGATTTTTGGAAAAAGATTTTTATCTGGCCATTTGATTTAATTTCTCAGGGCTTTTCTTTTCCCCATTTTTGAAATTTTCTTTTTGAATTTTTGCATGATGCAAGGTAGCACTTGATCCTAGCACAAACCTAACTTGGGGATGTGACAACTCGCCCCCACTCAACAGAATCTCGTCCCGAGATTCAGAAGTTTGCGGGAGGAAGGTGGGGTACTCAGCACTGAGACGGTCTTCTCTTTCCCACGTAGCTTCTCTTTCAGAGCGGTGTGACCATTGCACTTTCAGAAACCTAATCTCCTGACGACGAGTGACACGCTCTGCGGAATCAAGAATACGAACAGGGTATTCTCGATAAGAAAGGTCATCTTGGAGATCAAGCGTTTCATGGTCGACTTCGCGGATGGGGTCCTTGAAGCAACGCCTGAGTTTGGGACACATGGAATACATCATGTACTCGGGAGAGGTGAGGGGGTAGTTCAAGTTGGTAGGCAACTTCTTCACGTTTAGCTAGAATGCGGAAAGGTCCGATGTAACGTGGGGCCAACTTGCCTTTGATACCGAATCTTTGGGTTCCCTTCAGAGGAGTAACCCGGAGGTAAGCCTTCTCATCAATATTGTAGCTCTCCTCTCTATGATGACGATCATAGTAGATTTTTTTGATGAGACTGAGCGGCTTTCAAACGATCACGAACAATGTGAACTTGCTCTTCTGCTTCCTTGATCATATCCGGTCCAAAGAATTGTCTTTCACCGGTTTCTGACCAGTTTAGTGGTGTTCGACATCGTCGTCCATAAAGGAGTTCAAAAGGAGCCATGTTCAGACTAGATTGAAAACTGTTGTTATAAGCAAATTCGGCAAATGGAAGAGACTTCTCCCAATGCTTTCCGAATGAGATAACACAAGCTCTGAGCATGTCTTCAAGAATTTGGTTAACCCTTTCGACTTGACCACTAGACTGAGGATGGAAAGCTGTACTAAAGGATAGATGAGTTCCCAGAGCACGTTGGAAGCTGCCCCAAAATCTAGAGGTGATAAGGCTACCACGATCAGAATTGATTTCCAAAGGAACACCGTGAAGGAATACAATCCTAGAGACATACAAGTCTGCTAACTGGCTGGCAGTTATAGACTCGCGAACTGGAAGGAAGTGAGCAACTTTGGAAAGTCGGTCAATGACCACGAAGATGGCATCATTTCCTTTCTGGGTTTTTGGAAAGCCGGTGATGAAGTCCATACCGACTTTGTCCCATTTCCACTCTGGAATAGGCAAAGGTTGAAGTGTACCAGCAGGTCTTTGATGTTCTGCCTTAATGCGACGACAAACATCACATTCGGCAACAATTTGAGCAATGTCTCTCTTCATCCTAGTCCACCAAAATCTCTGGCGTAGATCTCGGTACATTTTTGTGCTACCGGGATGAATTGAGAGGGGTGTGTCATGGGCTTCCTTGAGGATGAGTTGCCTTAGTTCCCTATTCTTAGGTACTACCAAACGATTTCCAAAGAAAACCGTTCCCTTGCTATCTGTGGAGAAACATTTAGCAACTCTGCTAGCAATGTTCTCCTTGATCCGGCGAACACCTCGTGCACGCCTTTGGGCAACTATGATTTGATCCTCAAGAGTTGGTTTCGCCACCAAGGTAGAAAGATAGCCATGAGGAACAATCTCAAGATTGAGCTTGCGAAATTCCTCGTGAAGAAGTGGTTGATACTGTTGTAACATGAGGTTGTTACAATACGACTTACGACTTAGTGCATCGTCCATGACGTTGGCTTTGCCTGGGGTATAAGAAATTCCTAAGTCATAATCTTTTATCAACTCTATCCAGTGTCTTTGCCTGAGATTAAGATCTGGCTGGGTGAAAATATATTTGAGGCTTTGGTGATCAGAATAAATCTCACAACGATTACCAAGGAGGTAATGTCGCCAAGTCTTCAGGGCATGAACTACGGCAGCGAGTTCAAGATCATGGGTAGGATAGTTCTCTTCATGTGGCTGCAATTGGCGTGAAGCATAAGCTACCACATGTCGATCTTGCATAAGTATGCATCCTAACCCTTGCCGTGAAGCATCACAATAGATCTCAAAATCCCTTTTTGGTGTCTGGAGGTGCAAGTACAGGTGCAGAAGTCAATCTTCTTTTTAGCTCTTGAAAGCTTTCCTCGCACTTGGGAGTCCATAGGAATTTCTTATCTTTCTTGAGGAGTTCAGTCAGAGGCTTTGCAACTTTGGAGAAGTTCTCAACGAAGCGACGACAATAGCTGGCTAGGCCAAGAAAACTCCTAACTTGCTTAACCGATTCAGGTGGAGTCCAGTCAAGGACGGCCTGAACTCTCTCGGGATTCACAGCAATGCCTTTTGCAGAAATCACGTGGCCTAAGTAGGTCACTTATGGTAGCCAAAATTCACACTTGGAGAACTTAGCATACAGGCGATGCTCTCTAAGTTTCATCAATACCAGCCTTAGGTGTTCGGCATGTTCTTCTTCGTTCTTCGAGTAGATGAGAATGTCCTCGAGGTAAACCACGACGAACTGTTCCAAATACTCCATGAAGATCGAGTTCATCATGCGTGAGAAAGTGGCGGGGGCATTGGTTAAACCAAAGGACATGACGGTGTACTCGTAAAGACCATAACGAGTAGTAAAAGCCGTTTTGGGAATGTCCTCGTTTCGGATTTTGATTTGATGATAACCTAATCTCAAATCCATCTTGGAGAAGACAGAGGATCCTGCAAGTTGATCATAAAGATCATTGATCCTGGGCAATGGGTACTTGTTCTTTATCGTCGCTAAATTTAGCGGGCGATAGTCTACGCACATCCTTTCTGTTCCATCTTTCTTCGTTACGAACAGAACGGGGCAACCCCATGGCGATGAGCTAGGGCGGCTGAAGCCTTTTTCCAACAAAGCTTCCAGTTGGGTTTTAAGCTCAGCTAACTCACGTGGGGCCATTTTATATGGGCGTCTAGAAATTGGTGCGGTTCCTGGGGCAAGATCCACTATGAATTCTACACACCTGTCGGGTGGCTAGGTTTAAGGGGTTGGATCTCTGGATAGCTTCCTAGAGGATGACCAAGGTTTACTAGGGGCTACAACAGATATGTCAGAGTAGCGAAGTACCCCAACACGATGGTTAGTGTGGTTCTTCTGGCTAGAAGACATCGAAAGTGGGAGGAAGAACTGCAATTGAGTCACTATAGGTTTCTAGAGCAAAACCTACATTAAAACACCATAGAACTGTCGGGAAGGCCACCTAGAAATCTTCTAAAGGACAACCGAAAGGGAGGGAAGGATTTTGCAATTGCATCAGATTATGAAGAAACCTGGAATGACTCGGACAGCATAACGGCTGTTATTGCAAGAAAACAATTTTCTTTCAATGTAGATACAACACTTACATAATACGATGTAAGAAATCGGCATTACAAAAATGCTAGGAAAACCGGACATAACTTTCCTACGGCTATAAGGGAGAAAACAACGAGATGTTCTAATCAGACAGAGGAGAGCCTAGTCCTATCTCCCCGTAGAACAAGATGAGGGTGACTCAGAACTCAGAACGAAGGGGGTAAGAAGAAAAAAAGAAGCCTTACGTTGTTCCCTTATATACCCAGAGTAACTATATAACTATAGAAGGATAGACTCGACTTCGGCCAAGGCTGATAATCCTACAGTCAGTCCTGCTCTGATACCAAGTCTGTCGGGACCCGGGGTTAGCGTATGCAAGCCTCGCTACAACACATCCATATGGAGAGCCGAGAACCGTACCCACTTATCTAAGCAGACAAGGCCAAGCACAGAACGTTCTCGGAAAGCATCGAACGTGAGGGGCATCCCATCCAGGCCAGATGATCAACTGAAATGGGTCCTCATCGTTCGCACACAAGTCTAAATGATATGGGTGGTGAACTCCCATACTCATAGACAAGTCGCCTCAACCATACTATCGATTGTATTATAACCCTTACATAGACTTACTCCAGCCCGATCACTTAGTCGGGGTCTAGGGCGGGCTCGATCATACATCAAAGTGTGCACGAGACAGAGTCTCGAACAATCGCATCGCGATGCCCCAAGCTGCGCACATCTAAGGGCCACTTGGTGTATAAAAGACCGCCAGCCAGATCACAACTAAGGTCTCGAAAACCCATACTAAGACATGCATGTTATAAACATACACGCAGCACACATGCCTTGTATGAACAGCAGGTATCATTGCAATTCTCTACAAAGTATATATCTTTATTAAAAACTCCTACAGAGTGCACACAGAGATCACAAGCATGTGATCCAACATTACAACAGACAAGCGGAAGCAAGTAGGTCTGAGTACAGACAAGTTTAACAAATGGCTTAGAGAAGCCTTATCTAAAAACAAGCCCTCCACGAGGGAACCAGTCGTCTGACTGGGACTACACTAGCTTGGTCTTGGTCTGAGTCTTCATTCTTGGAGCTTCAGGTAGAAGCCACCATCGGGGTCGGTGGTTCATCTAAAACATAGATTAAGCAAACGTGAGTACAAAATCATACTCAGCAAGACTTACATAGGAACTATACTACTCATGCATATGTATCAAGGTAAAGGGAGGTGGAGTTTCATTTGCAGAAGTGCCAGCTTTGACTTGCCTAATCCTGAACTACGAGTACCAGACTTTTGAGGTAAGAAGCGTACACGAGTCCACTACATCTCTTCAACCAATTACACCACTATGGTTACTTCCTCGACTTCCCCACGAGAAGCACACCATAGCACTCACGCTTATCTTGGTGTATTTTAGAAGTATCCAGTTCAAGTTGTCTAATAATCAAGCTAAGCTTTCCAAGCAGTCCTTAACCGCGGACGCGGCTATTCGAATAGTTTTGTTAACCCTGCAGGGGTGTACCGCTACACACATGTGCCATCAGTTACCGCCTTTTGCGTGTCACCGTTCAAGAGATGACAGCGAGGATGCCACCACAACCGTTACCTCATAGCCGATCTAGTCCATGAAAGCCGCCTATCTGGGTTGTCTGCCACTATCGTGAACCCGGCCGGTTTACTAAAGTGGACCCAGACGATGTGTGCGTGGTGCAAAAGCCGGTCTCGGATGAGCCGTTCTCTCACTTGGCTACCAGGCCACAATACCTACAGAAATCCGAACTACTGCGACATCTGGACATCGAAAGGGATGAGTTAGTAAGCCGAGAGGGGTCAGTGAGCCCAATGTGTGGTTGTACTCTTCATCTTGGATCACCACACAAGAACTCGTACTAGGGCGGTGTTCAACGAGACAACCCACTGTGTACTCCTACACAGCCTCTCATCGTTCACCTTGTATTAGGGTGGATTCACCAACACGTTTCACTTTCATCAACACCATGTTTATCAACATCCCGAATCACATCACAGTAACATCATGGTATCAAACTAAGCATGCAATAAGCGATAAACATTTGCAGGGGCCACATGATATCAACCAACTCCTACATCTGCTAGGATTGTGGTTTGGTTACTACTGTGACAAGATGATAGGTCATGCAAAGGATATGGGTTCAACTATGCGATAGAAACATTATCATGGTGATCATCCTAAACAATGCATAAGCGAGACATGAGAGGGAGGTGGGATTTTATCGACATGATCAATGGGGGTTTGCTTGCCTTGCTGACGAGGTTTCGATAACGGAGTCTTCAACGAAGGGGGTGATCTCGAGCTCCGGATCCACTTCTTACAGCAACACGACAATCATAGGATCAACATAATGTACAATGCACAATCACATGAATAAGATTGTAATGGTGATGTTCAAGGTACTGATGTGTTGAGCATTCTATTTAAAAGGAGTATATTGCATTTTAATGCAAATTCAAACTCCAGTTGATTTATCGATGAATTTCAAATGCATTTGAATGCATGAAAATTAATTTGAATTTGTTGATCATGAAGTTATGTGGTATAGTTGAATTAAAGCTTCTGAGGTGTGGATGAAACCATTGGAATTAAGGGTGTTGCAAAATCATTTGAAAAAATCACCCCAAATTTGAATTTGAAAAGGATCCATATGCATGTTTGCTACTTTTCACCCATTTTAAAATGGTCAAACATGAAAACAAATTGCATATTCTTAATCCTTGTATTTTTCTGATAATTTTAGACATATTATTTGCTATATTTGGAGTCAGGATGAATTAAATATGAATTTCCAAAGTTTATTGCATTTTCTGGAATTTCTCTGATTTATTAAATGATTTAATTGGTTTACTGCATCAACATTGCGCCATCATGGCGTCAGCAGGGGGCTTTGACCCCGGTCAAACTGACCAGTGGGCCAGGGCTGTCAGCCTCACATCTAATTTCCCTGTTAGATTAATCTAACAGAGAGGATTAGAGGGGGCTGGGCCCACCTGTAAGTGACCTAGGGGGGTGGATTAGGTGCTAATCACCCCGGCCACGTCGGACCTTCCGGCGGCTAGCCGCCGGTGACCAGAAACGCGGCGGCGCCGCTCGGGATTGCGCATCCGGCCACCATCTGGCACGCTGCGACCACCAAAAGGCGGCCCGTGCACGCCCGCTTCACCCAGCACCAACGGGGAGGCTCGGGAGGGGTCGGAGCCTCGCCGGCGTCGAGATTTGCGGCGGTGGAGCTACGGCTGCGAGTTGGTTTTCGTTACAAGTCGCGAAAAGGAGCGGGGTTAGGCTGGTTCGAAGCAGTGGAGAACGGGGATCACGGTGCGCGCGCTAGTGCAAGCTGGATCTCACGAGAACGAGCTTGGGCTCATCCATGGCGGAGGCCGAGCTCGGCTCTCATGGCAGTCGACGGAGGGGGCCTAAAATAAACACGGGGTTTGGGGGTTTTTGAAGAGGGGCTCACCCCGAGGTGATTGGTGAAGATGGCGCGGTCGGAGAGGCAACAATGGCGACGAATTTGACGGTGATCTTCTCGGCGTCCGGCGAGAACTCGAGGAAGAATCCGGCGGCTTGGGGTCGAATTGGCTCGCGATCTTCCGCGCGGTGATGAAGACGAAGGTGGCGAGGAGGAAGGACAGCTTGGTGCGGCCTGGAGATGACGATGGCCACGCGTTCTTCACGGCATGGCGACGGCGGCGCTCGGGTCGTCGTCGGGTTCGTCGCAGGAGCGAGAGGGAGAGGCTCTGGAGGGGAGGAATGGAGGTGTGGCACTCGGGTGCGTCTCCAGGTGCGCGTAGAAGGGTCGAGGAGGGCAGGTGGAGGCTGGGGAGACGACGCCGTGCCCGGCTGTCTCGGTGGCATTCCACCGAGCAGCTTGGAGGCGCGGGGAGGAAGACGACAGGGGAGGGGTCCAGGTGGGCTGGACTAGGCCAGAAGAGGTGGGCCTCGCCTGTGGCGCCAGGTAAGCTCTCTGCTTTCTTTTCTTTTTATTATTTCTGCAATATGTTTGACCTAGCTAAAAAATAGCTAGGCATTTTATAAAATGCCACAATTTTTTATATGGCCTCATAAAATAGAGAGCTAGCCACTTATAAAATTTGAGCATTTTTGAAATTCAAATAATTTGAACTTCAAATAAAATAGGGTTTTATTTAATTTCCAAAGCCACTGTTTGAATATTAGAAAATTCCATGAGCATGGGATTGCTTCCAAACCATTTTTAAAATGATCAGTACCATTTATAGGAATTTTCCAAACATTCAAATGATTTTTGGAAAAAGATTTTTATCTGGCCATTTGATTTAATTTCTCAGGGCTTTTCTTTTCCCCATTTTTGAAATTTTCTTTTTGAATTTTTGCATGATGCAAGGTAGCACTTGATCCTACCACAAACCTAACTTGGGGATGTGACAGGACATGCATGCCCATGCATGCAATTACTCTCATGCCCTCGGAAATGACCGTTGCTAGACAAGTTCCAGCCTCTCACCACGCAACACGTGGCACGGTCAAAGTATTCTTTCTCCAGACTCCTCAACCGAAGTTAGTTACCTCAGTGTCCTGAAGAACAACGTCTCAGTCACATGAGGACTGAACTTCTACTGCAGGAGATCTCACTCTCTTCAGGAGAACTGCACTCGCAGTCTCCAGACTCCTCAACCGAAGACAAATTCCTCAGTGTCCTGAAGAACAACGTCTCAGACACCCGAGGAACTGAACTTCTACTGCAGGAGATTTCTCTCTCTTCAGGAGAACTGCACTCGCAGTCTCCAGACTCCTCAACCGAAGACAGATTCCTCAGTGTCCTGAAGAACAACGTCTCAGACACCCGAGGAACTGAACTTCTACTGCAGGAGATTTCCTCAGGGTTTTTCTTCAGGATTCCTAAATGAGCACTTCCTCAGACCTTCGGAACTCGTTTTCTTCAACCCCTCCAACAGTGCGGTGTTTTCCTATGACTCAAGAAGTATAAAAAGTCTTAGCGAAGACTACGCTTCAACTTCGTCTTCAGCGCGAACTTCCTCAGGATCGTCTTCAGCTTCAGCTTCAACTGAACGCTTCAAGATCCTACTTCCTCAGGATTTCGCGCAACCTCATTCTTCAGGAAACACACCGATTTCTCCAATGTTCCTCAACATTTTGGGGGGTCGACATTGGTGGTTAAACACCTCATCAGGGACTGTTCTCCTGTGTATACTCACAAACACGTCAGTCCCTTAACCGTTTTGTCATCAAACTCCAAAACCTCAAGGGGATGGCACTTGATGCACTTACAATCTCCCCCTTTTTGGTGATTTGATGACAATCAGGTTAAGCTTCAACGGGGATAAAATTATGAGTTTGAAGAATAAAAAAAACTTTGAAGAACATTTTTAACATTAAGCTGAATATAGTGAAGCTCCCCCTGAGGATATGCATATAAGTTGAAGAATGTTTAATATCTAAAGCATTTTGAGGTATATGAGGAGCTCCCCCTATATCCAGGCATTTTTGTAGCAGTGCATGTTATGAAGTGTTTGAGGAATTAAACAACGCACTGATAGAGATGTTTGCAGAGATAATCACATGCATATATGATAAACGTGAGGAAATAGCATGATGTAACTGAGGAATAGTATCAGGCAAACACCAAAATTACAGTTTACAACTCGTTACAAAAAAAATCTGAAGAACGAGAGTTGTAACTGAAGAACCCCATAACTAAGACCCGCTTGAAGACTAGAAGATTTCTCCCCCTTTGTCATAAAATGAACAAAAAAAGGGAAAAGTTGCTTCAAAGCTGAGGTGAGTCACGCCTGAGGCAGTCCGTTGCTGTGTGAGGGCAGGCAGCAGTGTCTTCAGCCTCTTCAGCAGTCATCTCCTGGTTTGAGGAATAAGAATCCATGGCCGGAGGAGGAGTCGTGCATCGTCTGAATTGCCTTGGGGGTCTGATGGCAGGGATTGGAGGCTGTTGAAGCTCCAACTTGGCAAGGTCTTCAGGGGTGATTACTTCTCGCATTAGTGCATCAAGATGTTGATATGTATGATGAGCATACTGATGCACTTTCTTCACAGAAGAATGCGTGTGAGCCATATAGCTGAGAATCTCAGAGAACTGACGCTTTACCCAGTCATGATTTCTATCAACTTTCTGATGAAGACTAATCAGAAGCTCTCGATCAGTCATCACTCGAGCCTGAGTTGTATCCTCAGTTGAGGCATGAGTTCTTGTTTCATCAGTTGTGCGAGACTGAGGATGACGAATATTTCCACCGAGGGAATTGGTCGGGAGAACTTCTTCATAGAAGATGCCTTTGCCTTTGTCATTTTTGGCAATTGTATGCTGAAGCACTTCGACAGGCGGCAGATAGGTCCTGTGATTCGGGTGATCAGGTTGATACTCAATTCTTGTTACGGCGCGGATGAGCTTCATGATCCATGGCGCGTATGGCTTCAGGATGTGTGGGTTCTGTGCAGCATCAGCAAGAGTTCTGAAGAAGAAGTCAGGAACGTTGATTGGCCCAGACATGCAGAGGTTGTGAAGTATGTTCTTCATGACGCCAACTACTTCTTCAGCTGATGATTCATAGCTTTTTATGGGGCAGAATGTTTTCGCCAGAATCCGATACAATGTACTCGGCAGATACTGAAGCTCAGAGACTGAAAACATTGTGCGAGCTGGGGCTTCAGGGGCCAGAGGCTTCATGAGCATGTTCATCAAGTCATATCGAAGAATTTGAGACCCATAGGAGCAGGCCGCAGGGGAAGTGCACTGAGGAAACTGAAGTATATCAATTGCTTCAGGAACAGTGATGGTGTAGTGATGATGCTCAGTCATCCATTCGAGGACCCAGGTGTTGATATCCAGAGGATTTCCTGAAACATACAATGTGGCATAGAACTGAAGCACAAGCTCTTCATTCCAGTGTATGCATTCAGAGCAGAATTGAAGCAGCTGGGCATGATGTAGATCCTGAAGCACATTGTTGAAGCAAGGAAGTGCTTCCATATCCATCAGAGGAATATGCTTGTGGGGAAAGAGTTTGTTTTTCTTATATAGCACTGAAGCATAGTAATTCTTCTGAGTGGCAGTCCAGAACCTCAGCAGCTTTCGAGGTGGAGCAGAGTGATACGGATTTTGAATCCCCTCTTGAAAGAAACTCATGGAATTGAAGAAATCAGTAGCATCAAAGCTTGGAGTGTCATCAGCTTCAAGGTCACGGAAGAATGGTTGCTTCTGCTTTGAACACAAGGACCGAGCTTGAACTGGGCCTTGATGTGGTGAAGGCGCTTGAGGCACTTCAATCTGAAGAGAGGCTTGAGGCTGAGGCGGAGGTGCTGCAGATGCTTCAGGCGTATCAGGTGCCTCAGGATCAGGATCGTCATCAGGATTATTCGCTTCAGGATTTGGGTGTTCTTCAGGAGCAGGAGGTATGTGGATTTCTTCAGAATGATCCACAGGAATGATGTCACCAGCACCCATCTTCTTGATCTGTTCTTCAGGTGGTGCTTCACCTAAATCATGTGGCAGGTGCTCTCTTTGGGAGCCATCAGACTCATCAAAACGCACGTCTACAGTTTCAACAATTTTCTAATGACTAATGTTGAAGACTCTGTAGGTGTGCGAGTTGATACCATAACCAAGCATGAAACCCTCACATGCTTTGGGTGCAAATTTGGACTCGTGATGAGGATCACGTATCCAGCAAGGTGCACCGAATACTTTGAAGTAACTTACATTGGGTTTCTTACCGACCATTAACTCGTATGAAGTTTTATTGAAGAACTTATGAAGATACACTCGATTGACGATGTGGCATGCAGTGTTGATTGCTTCAGCCCACCACTTGAGTGGAGTATTGTACTCAGCCAGCATCGTGCGAGCCATCTCGATGAGGGTTCGATTCTTTCTCTCAACAACACCATTTTGCTGAGGAGTGTATGGCGCTGAGAATTCATGAGTAATTCCCAAGTCATCGAGGAATTCTTCCACACCGAAGTTCTTGAACTCAGTGTCGTTGTCGCTTCGAATGTGCTTGATCTTCAGGTTGTAGTTGTTCATGACACGCTGAGCAAAGCACTTGAGGATTGCTGGAGTTGCTGACTTATAGAGAAGAAAATGCACCCAAGTGTATCGTGAGAAGTCATCAACAATAACAAGACCATACATATTACCTCCAAAGCTCGAATACTTTCGAGGACCAAATAGATCCATGTGAAGCAATTCCAGTGGTCATGATGGTCTTTGCTGGGTGGTTGGCCTTCGTCATCTTTCCAGCTTCGCAGGCACCACAGAGCCGGTCCTTTGAGAATCTGATTTTCTCAATCCCGAGGACATGTTTCTTCAGTACCAGCTTCTGAATATTTCTCATTCCAGCGTGGCCGAGTCTTCGATGCCATAGCCAGCACTCTGAGGCTCGTGCCATGAGACATGTAGCAACCTGAGGACCTTCAGAGAAATCTACAATATACCGGTCACCTTTCCTAATCCCACTGAAGACAGTGGATTTATCGCTAACCATGAAGACAATAAAACCATGTTTTCCGAAGAGAACAGCGAGATCAAGATCACACAGCATAGATACAGACATCAAGTTGTATCCAAGAGATTCAACAAGCATGACCTTATCAATGTGTTGGTCTCATGAGATGGCCACTCTGCCGAGACCCAATACCTTACTTTTACCTTTATCAGCGAAGGTGATGGTTTTCTTTGAAGGACTCAGTGATGATTCCATAAGAAGACTTCAGTCACCAGTCATGTGATTTGTGCATCCACTATCCATCACCCATTCAGTCTTTTCCTGCAAATGAATTAGTATCTCATACAGCAAGTTATGAGCCAGTCTCAGTTTGAGGAGTTTAAGATTCATCATAATTTATTCCTCAGGATGTTCCTCAGGATTGATTCTATGAAATCAAGCAATATAATTATCCTTCAACTGACTCATTTGTTATTGTCCTGGGCATATGATCTGCAGAAATTGTAATTGCCACAGGACATGTCCCTGCAAGGATGATTAGTTCTTAACCACCCATATCTTTATGGGTGGTCTTGAGGCACATGAGGATTGATGAGGATAATGAGACTTAATGGGGTGTGAGATGGCAGCATCAGGATAAACAAATGAATAAGCATTCTTATGAGGAGCTTCCCTATGAACAAAATGGGTAGCATATACATGATTATAATCATTTCCTTTTGAGGTATCGTCCTTAGATGATATCCTCAGCTCATTTGCATCTGCATTCACAGGAAGGTTAGTGATGAGATCCTTTGGCACCCAGATCTGCTTGACTGGAGGACCGTTCCTGCAGTTAGTTCCAATGTATCTGGCAAATACCTCACCATTACCCTTCTTAAACAGTTTATAGTTTGAGTCAAATGACTCAATCATCACATCTGAAGAAACAGCATCATAACCAGATAAGGTATAGGGGTCAGGAGGAGGCATCATTGCCCGAACCCAGATGGTCTCAGGATATTGTTCAGGTTTCCAGTAAGACCCATCAGGGTTGAGTCTCCGAGAGAATGCGATGCCTTCTTTCCTCGGGTTTCTGTTGAGGATCTGTTTCTTGAGGATGTCACAGAGAGTCTGATGTCCTTTCAGACTCTTGAACATGCCTGTTTCCAGTAGACTCTTCAACCTAGCATTTTCTTTAGCAATGTCTATGGTATCCTCAGATGAGGGGTTAGATACCACAGAAGTAATAGAGATAACAGAGTCTGAAGACATTGAGGAACTAGACACAGAGATGATTTGATCATTTTCAATGCATTTTAAACAGGGAGGATTGAATCCTTCTTGTGGCATGATGAGCTGTTGGGAGAGGAGTGACTCATTTTCTTTCCTCAGATCGTCATGAGACATCCTTACACGTTCAAGTTCTTGTTTCCTCATTAGGAACTCATGAGACATCTTTTCATGATTGGTAAGGAGTGCCTCATGCCGATTGAACAAGTCATCAAACTTTGACTGAAGAATTTTTGATTCATCAGTCAACTTTTGAGTCTTCGTCATTTCCTCAACCAACATATCATCACTTTTGTTTAATGAGATCTGAGTCTTTTCAAGTGCACGTTGTTGCTTAGATGCAAGTTTAGCAAGTTTAGCATAGTTTTCATCAGGTTCTTCATCAGAGGGTTCATCTGATGATGAGTAAGAAGATACCCTGGAGGACTTGGCCATGAAGCAGAAGGAAGGAATTGTGTCTTCAGCTTCATCATCAGCATGTGATGGACCAGATTCCTCAGTGTTGAAGATTGACTTTGATACAAGTGTCGTGGCAAGAGCCAAACCATCCACACCCTCAGATTCTTCAGATTCTTCTTCCTTAGCATCAGGGTTGGAAACAGATTCTTCCGAGTCCAATTCTTTCCCGAGATAAGCGCGAGCCTTACGGGAACTACTATTCCTGTATCCAGAAGACTTTGAGGATCTTGAGGATTTCTTCTTTGTCTTTTCATTAGAACTTTCATCTTTCCCTTTCTTCTTCTTCTTCAGTTTAGCTTATTTTTCCCATAGAGGACAATCAGCGATGTAGTGCCCAGGTTTCTTGCACTTGTGGCAAACTCTCTTTCTAGCTTCGACAGAATCATCATCTTTGCTTTTTCTTGAGGACGACCTTAAGGAATTTCCGAAGCGATTCTTCTTCGTGAACCTTTGAAACTTTCTGGTAAGGAGAGCAAGTTCACGGCTGAGAGTCTCAGGATTATCAGTATCAGCCTCAGACTCTTCATCAGAGGACACTCTACGTGCTCTAGCTTTTAGCGCGCGGACCTTTGGCGTGGAGCTGTATAAGTCTCGTTTTTCAAAGAGCTTCAGTTCATGAGAATTGAGGCGCTCGAGAATGTCAGCTGGATCCAGAGTCTTGAAGTCAGGCCTTTCTTGAATCATCAGTGATAGGAACTCAAATGAGTCATCCAGTGACCTCAGCAGTTTCTTCACAACTTCGTGATCTGTGATATCAACAGCACCAAGAGCTTGAAGTTCATTGGATATGTCAGTGAGTCTGTCAAAGGTTTGTTGTACGTGCTCATTATCTAGCCTCTTGAACCGATTGAATAGACTGCGGAGTGTATCAACTCGTGAGTCTCGTTGAGCTGAGACCCCTTCATTAACTTTAGACAGTCTCGTCCATATCTTCTTTGCAGTATCCAGACCACTGATACGGTTGAACTGAGCCTTATTGAGATGACCACCAATGATGCTTCGAGCTTTCGCATCAAGCTGCCAGTTTTTCTTGACAACCTCAGGAGCAGTCATCAGATTTGCTTCAGGGATGCCTTGATCAACAATGTCCCACAGATCCTTGTCAATGGCTTCAAGATGCATCCTCATCTTGTTCTTCTAGTATGGGTAATCTGTTCCATCGAATATGGGGCAGTTTGAGGCAACGCTCATTGTACCTGAGGTCGACATAACTAAAACTCCAGGTGGTTAAACCGAATCACACAGAACAAGGGAGTTCCAAGCTCTGATACCAATTGAAAGTGCAATATATCGACCAAAGGGGGGGTGAATGGGAGATTTTCAATTTTACTACCAGATTTTGTTTTTCTTCAGGACTGAAGCAATTCTGAAGCTAAAGAAGTAACCAAAATCATGAAGAAATGAAACTTTGCAGAATGTAATCATTAGGGCAGCACATCATAATGCAACAGAAATAAATCAATTCAGATAAGCAGAAGTGCTTCAAATGCATAGTATGAAGACAAATAGCAGAGGGAGAGGTGAAGCACAAGAAGTCAACATTGATACTGAAGACATAAAACTGAAGCTTAAGAGATTGAAGAGATGTCACCAGTAATTGAAGACATTGGTTTGGTAGACCAGTTCAAGTTGCTGTGACAACTCTACGTCTGGTTGGAGAGGCTGAGATTCAACTCAGAAGACATAGTCTTCACCTTGTTCTCCTTGAACTAAAGTCCTCAGACTCCATCCAATAACTCAGGTGAGTCTTCAAGGTAGACTCCCGAAACCTTTATAGACTCAGTCACTTCGGAAAGTCACAATTGCATCTTGACTTCCTCAGACTGAAGACTTCTACACCGGCTGGAAGATCACAGTGTTCAAGAGTAAAAAGCTCCGGATCACTCGAACCGACTTCCTCAGAAATGCTCAACTACTCAGGCTGGTGGTTTTCCTCACATAGCTTCTTCAGTTTCCTCAGAGGTGGGTTGCTGTCAAATGACAAGTGTCAGTTTTTCTCTGGGAGCAGCCAACCCACAAATGGGGCTGGGGGGTGGCTATTTATAGCCGCGGAGCAACCCGAGGTGAAAGGACATAAATGCCCATGCATGCAATTACTCTCATGCCCTCGGAAATGACCGTTGCTAGACAAGTTCCAGCCTCTCACCACGCAACACGTGGCACGGTCAAAGTATTCTTTCTCCAGACTCCTCAACCGAAGTTAGTTACCTCAGTGTCCTGAAGAACAACGTCTCAGACACATGAGGACTGAACTTCTACTGCAGGAGATCTCACTCTCTTCAGGAGAACTGCACTCGCAGTCTCCAGACTCCTCAACCGAAGACAAATTCCTCAGTGTCCTGAAGAACAACGTCTCAGACACCCGAGGAACTGAACTTCTACTGCAGGAGATTTCTCTCTCTTCAGGAGAAATGCACTCGCAGTCTCCAGACTCCTCAACCGAAGACAGATTCCTCAGTGTCCTGAAGAACAACGTCTCAGACACCCGAGGAACTGAACTTCTACTGCAGGAGATTTCCTCAGGGTTTTTCTTCAGGATTCCTAAATGAGCACTTCCTCAGACCTTCGGAACTCGTTTTCTTCAACCCCTCCAACAGTGCGGTGTTTTCCTATGACTCAAGAAGTATAAAAAGTCTTAGAGAAGACTACGCTTCAACTTTGTCTTCAGTGCGAACTTCCTCAGGATCGTCTTCAGCTTCAGCTTCAACTGAACGCTTCAGGATCCTACTTCCTCAGGATTTCGCGCAACCTCATTCTTCAGGAAACACACCGATTTCTCCAATGTTCCTCAACATTTTGGGGGTTCGACATTGGTGGTTAAACACCTCATCAGGGACTGTTCTCCTGTGTATACTCACAAACACATCAGTCCCTTAACCGTTTTGTCATCAAACTCCAAAACCTCAAGGGGAAGGCACTTGATGCACTTACAATTTCTTTGCCGCTCCTTCGAGCTGGGGGTGCTCGGAGCTCCTCTCTTCCATCGAACAGATGTCCCTGTTTTCTCCACGCATGTTTCTTGGGAAGCCACCTCTGAGACCCCTGGAACACGGTTTTTGAAGATTCGGGATCTTTTGTTAGCTGGCGGTACGTTGTATTATCCATGCACCTAACGCATGCACAGAATCCTTGGACCACCTGCCCTGAGAAATATCCGTATCCGAGATAGTTGTGCACCGTCGTGATCACCGCGGCTTTCATTGGGAAATATTCTTTTGCCGCGGCGTCCCACGTATTGACTCCGTCTTTCCATAACGTTTCTAGCTCCTCTTTCAACAGCTGCAGATATAGATTGAGGTCCGTACCTGGTTGTTTCGGCCCTTGAACTAGCATACACATTGTTATGTACTTTTTCTTCATGCACTTCCAGGGGGGAAGGTTGTATATGCATACAAACACGGGCCAGGTACTGTGTGTGCTGCTCTGGCCGCCAAACGGATTGACTCCATCGGCGCTCACACCAATCCTGAGGTTCCTTGGTTCTTTCCCAAAATCTGGGTATTCGAGGTCCAACGCAGTCCATTGGCTACCATCTGAAGGGTGCCTCAGCATGTCCTCCTTTTCCGGATCCGGGTTTGGGTCATCCTCTTTTAGCTTGTTTCTATCCGCGTGCCAGGTCATGAGCTTTGCTTCCTCGGGATCTACGAAATACCTCTGCAGACGAGGAGTGATCGGAAAGTACCATACCACTTTTCTAGGAACTTTCTTCCCTCTCTTGTATCGACTAACACCGCACACCGAACATGTGGTTTTATCTTCGTCCTCAACCCGATAGATCATGCAATCATTTATGCAGACGTGGTATTTAACGTGCGGAAGATCGAGAGGGCAAAGGACTTTCTTGGCCTCAGCGATACTAGTTGGGCACGTGTTGCCCTTCGGAAGACGATCGTGCCAGAATGCCATGTTATCATCGAAGCTTTCGTCGGTCCATTTGTGTTTTGCCTTCATCTCCATAGCCCCAAGTGTTACATTCAAGCAGTTATCCCCGTCGTTGCATCCTTCGTACAACTTCGTAATCGCGTCTTTCTCGAGTTGCGCCATCTTGGCTTTCTCTCTAGCTGCACCTCTTGCGTTCAACGCCTCTTTGACAAGCAGCTCTTGAACATGAGGGTCCCGCACCCAGCTTGAATCATCATGTCCGACATCTTGATCTTCATGTCCGGCATCTTGATCTACATGATCCGCTTCGGCATCTTTTTCATGATCATGTACGGGATGCTCTTCGTCATCTCGCCCGCCGCTGTTTTCTGGTTGCCCTTCCTCATTTACTAGCGCCCCACCATTGACGTCCTCCTCCTCACCAGCTTCATCACTTATCCATCGTGTGTAGCCATCCATCAAACCATTACGCTTCAGGTGTCTTTGCAATATTCCGGAATCAGGCTCGGTCACGCACTGCAGTTTGCATCTCCGACACGGACATCTTATATCCGACCTATTATTCCTTAGCATGTCGTTTGTCGCACATTGCATCCACCTAGCCATGGTGATATCGCTCAGCATCTCGCGGACCATGGTCGATCACCTGCGTGCACGGAGAGAGCAACACAATTATATATCACAGTCGTCGCCGGAAAAATTTGGCATGACCTTCCCTAATAATTCTTGGGAGCATGCGGAGAGTGCGCTAGAAATTTTCCGAAACGGAAATGAATCGACATTTCGGCAAAACATTTGCCACTCAAGATACACATATACATCAAACCACCATAAGCTTCACATATACATAAAACCACCACAAGCTTCACATATACATCAAACCCAAGCTTCACATATACAACAAACCCCAAGCTAATAAAGGCAAGTATATGGGTCATAAATGGAACAAAAGAGTTTGGGAGGAGGTCCACTTACTTCAATATGAAACAAAATAGATGTAATGCCAAGTATCGATGGATCAATGGAAGAAATGAGGTGGGGAGGAGGAGAAAACCGAATAGATCTAGGGTGAGAAGAGTGGATCTAGTTTGAGAATTGTGTGGAGTGAATGAGAGGTGGTAGGTGGGGTGGAGTAGATAAGGGAAGCTCTAGGCATTTAGTGGCGCATATATAAAATCAATGGTGGCGCATTGGCGTAATGCGCCACCCCTAAGCTCTTATGGGTGGTGCATTAGGTAAATGCGCCACCCCTAAGGACCTTATGGGTGGCGCATTTACAGAATGCGCCACCCCTAAGCTCTTAGGGGTGGCGAATTCTGTAAATGCGCCACCCATAAGGTCCTTAGGGGTGGCGCATATTGCTCGATGCGCCACGTATAAGATCATCTAGGCTGGCCCACTCTTAGGGGTAGCGCACTAGAAAATAATGCGCCACCCATAAGAGCTTAGGGGTGGCGCATTATTTTCCAGTGCGCCACCCATAACAGATGGTGGCGCATGGCTTTCTATATGCGCCACTAATAAGCTTTCCATGTATAGATATTTCCCTAGTAGTGAGACTGCTGTCTGGAACTATACTAGCTTAGTCAACGTCGAGCTTCAGGAAGGTGACTCCATCGGGGGCTGGGTTCTCATCTAAAACATAGAATTAGCAAACGTGAGTACAAAGTCCTACTCAGCAAGACTTACATCAGAACTATACTACTCATGCTCAAGTTTCAAGGTAAAGGGAGGTGGGGTTTCATCATGCAGAAGTGCCAGCTTTGACTTGGCTAGCCCTGTACTACGAGTACCAGATTGGAGGTAAGAAGCGTACACGAGTCCACTACATGTCTCCAACCAATACACCACTATGGTTACTTCCTCGACTTCCCCACGAGGAGCACACCATAGCACTCACGCTTATCTTGCGAGTTTTAGAACTATCCATTCAAGTTGTCTAATAATCAAGCACAACTTTCCAAGTAGTCCCTTACCGCGGACGCGGCTATTCGAATAGTTTTGTTAACCCTGCAGGGGTGTAATGCTACACACATGAAACCATCAGTTACCGCCCGGATCTCGTCACCCTTCAAGCGGGTGTCGGCGAGGATAATTTCCACAACTTTTACCTCACAGCCAATTCTAATCCAGGAATCAACCATCTGAGTTGCTCATCGCTCAAGAGTCCGGCCGAATCAACGATACGGACTCAGACGATGCAGTCGACCGAGATGCCACCTTAGCAGATGGTTTTACTGTCTCACAGGTCCACCCACATATCTAAATGATGCAAACTTTCATTCATTATTTTTCTATGCATATGCCAAATGGAAAGCCCGAACTAGTGACTCCTGGACTTGAACTGGGGTAAGTTAGTAGGCTGAGCGGCGGTCCATGTGCCCAACATGTGGTAGTACTTTTCGTCTTGGATCACCACACAAGAACTCGGGCTTAAGGCGGTGTTGAACGAGACAACCCACTGTGTACTCCTACACAGTCTCTCATCGTTCACCTTGTATTAGGGTGGATTCACCGACACAGTTTCACCTTCATCAGTAACATGATCACAACCATTCCGACTCACAGATCAAAGTAACCTATATGTAACCTCTAAGCATGCAATAAGCTGTAACAGTTGCAGGGGCCACATGATATCAATCAACTCCTATGTCAGCTAGGATTGTGGTTTGCTTAATACGGTGACAAAATGATAGGTCATGCATCGGATATGGGTTCAACTATGCGGTAGAATCGATAACAAGGTGATCTCCAAATCATGCATAAGTGAGACTGAGAGGGAAGTGGGATTTTATAGACATTATCAATGGGGTTTTCTTTCCTTGCTGACGAGGTTCACACACGGTGTCTTCAACGAAGGGGGTGGTCTCCGGTTTCGGCTCCACCTCTATTCGAGCAAACATCACAAACATTGAAATAAATATAATGTACAATGCACAATCACATGAACAAGTTGTAAAACATGATGTACATGGTACTAATGTGTTGACAATTCCATTTAATTGAAGTGTATTGCAAAAGAATTGCAAATTCAAACTTCAAATTTGAATTCAAATTAAGCCATATGCAAACTTGCTACTGTTCACCATTTTAAAATGGCCAAACATGAAAACAAATCTCATATTCATAATCCTTGCATTTTTCTGATAAATTTTCATATATTATTTGTTTAATTTGGAGTTAATATGAATTAGTTATGAATTTCTAAAGTTTACTGCAGTTTCTGACTTTTCAGTAAATTATTTTAATTTGGAAAATCCATTATTGCGTCATTATTAAGTCATGCTGACGCAAGGGGGGGGGGCTAACATGTGGGTCCACCCTGTAAGTCTCATAGGGGTTAATCCCCTCTTTTATTTTAATTAAGCAGAGGGGTTAGGGGGCCTGGGCCCACGTGGCATAGACCGAGCGTGTGGTTAGGGGTTGATTTAACCACGGCCACGTCACCCGCCGGTGGCTCAACGCCGATGTCCACTGGACACGGCAGAATCCGCTCGGGACGGCGGCGCAGTGCGCCAGAAGACGAGCCGAGGCCATCTACATGCTCAGGGGGGTCATGCGCATCACGTGGAGCAAACGAGAGAGCCAGGGGTGGCCTGAGGCTACGCCGGCGACGAGGTCCGCGGCGGCTGGAGGTCGGGCACAGCGGGGCGGCGGCTATGGGGCACCATTTCGCGAACTGGGAGAGGGGAAATATGGCGTAGCTCACCCTGATTCTAGGGGAGGGAACGGCGAGGTCGGAGACAGCTTCACGACGACGCAATCGATGTCGAGCTCCATGGCGGGCGGCAGCGAGATGCTGATGCGGGCGTCGGCTCTGGTGGGTCTTGGCGCGAATTTACGAGGGGAATCGACGAAGACGACGAGCCCGGTCCTTCTGGGCACGGTGGTGCAGCGGGGGGAAGCCGGTGGCCACGGTTTCCCACGGTGCGGCGCTTCGGTGAGCTTCGGGCGGCGCGAGATTTCGATCAAGGAGAGCGGGAGAGAGAGCAGAGAGAGGAGGGATAGGCTTGCGGGGCTCTGGGCATCTTCTTGGCAATGAGAGGAGGCACAAGGGGCCTTGGAGCCTTCTCGGCGTCGTGGTGGCACTCGCCGGCTCGCTCCCCTGCCTCCAGCGAGGTGCTTGGAGCTGCGGGGAGTAGGAGACAAGAAGAGGGTGGGCCTGGGCTGGTTACTGGGCTGGGGGGGGATCAGTTGGGCCAAAAGGCCAGGGGTCTCCTCTTTTCTTTTTCTTTTTCTTCTTCTTTTCTTTTTCTGTTATTTTGTTTTGCCTTAGAAATAAATAGCTAGGCAATTTAATAAAATGCCCAATATTTTTTTTAAAAACCCAAGTGACCAGTAGCAAGCCACTTTTAGGGTATGGGCATTTTTGAAATTCAAAACATTTGAATTTCAATTCAAATAGGGGTCAAACTTAATTTGCAAGACACATTTTGAATTTTAGAAAATTCCTTGGGCATGGGAATGAACCCAAACCACTTTTGAAATGATCACCATCATTTATAGAAATTTTCCACATGTTCAAATGAATTTTGTAAAAAGAATTTTAACAGGCCATTTATTTAAATTCTTCAGGGCTTTTCTTTATCCCATTTTTGAATTTTCTTTTAAAAATTTTCACATGCTGCAAAGGGTCAAGCAAGCCCTAGTGCTTACCCTAGTTGGGGTTGTGACAAAGGCCCAGATATGTTCAAGAAGAATTGCTTAACAAGTGAAATTTAATATTCATAGTTTGTGGGTTTGTAAAGTTTAGAATCATGAGAAAAGTTAAAAGCATGCTTACTATTTACTCAACTTATATCTATATCTTGATGTACCATGATTTTTATAATTTTTGTGGCTAAAGATCAAATTGTGATCTTTGATGTTTTTTTTGAAGATTCATTTGAGTCCATGAGTTGGTAAAAAATATTGTCTTCCTTTTTTATAAGTGTTCCGACTTTATTCACTGATTTGTAGGGCCATCTATAGTTCATACTTGATTTCCCCATGATTTCAGACTTTGATTTTAGGCTATCCATGCTTCTGATTCATTTATCATGCTTCAAGTCCAGGAAGTATGTACTTTTGTATGTGAGCATGTTTTAGTTTTACTTTTCTAGGAATAAGAGGCATCTGTGCATTGTGCTTGCATTAGCTCTAGGGTTTGTACCGGAGGACTCATATGCTTAAATTGCTTGCTGTTCATCTACTACTGACATTTGTAGCTATAGTATTTGGGTTCCCAGGAACTGTTGATATTGTCTCTTTGTTGGTTATACTTGAGGCCATTGGAAATTTGTAAATTCTATTTAGATCTTTGTATGGTTATGCACCTCTTGGTGCACTGCTTTGTTCCATTGGCTCTTTTATATCTAGTGGCTTGGGTAAATACATTCATGTATGCCGTTCCTACTATGGACATTACTTATCTATCCCTAATCCTTCTTGATGCATTTATGGGGATTGAGTTCAGATTAGTTGAAATATCAGTTGTTGTCATGCTGCTATAGATGTATTTTTTGGGTGTAGATGGTTGATGCCTTTTTTTGACGGATACATGGTTGCTTTCTTTGTTTTTTGGTGCCATTGCAAAAAATTCACTACACTGTTATTGCACAAAATATTTTAAGTTTGTTCATACTATTATATATATGCTCACTCATATCAAATCGATATTATGCACATGATTTAAAATCCCAGCAATTTAATTTCATCTTGGACATGTTTTTTCATGATGCGATGCTGAGAATAAGTATATAATATATCTGTTCTTCATAAGTGATGCACGAGATAACTTCTCGCCCCTCGTTGGTTACCCCAAGTGGAAGGTTGAGATGTAGACAACAACAAGTTTCCCTTAGCAAAGATGCTAAGGTTTAGTATCGAACCGGTAGGTATCCAACATATACAAGTAGGTGGTGAAGTGAACAATGGCGCCGTTCACAACTAAAGGTTGCTTACTTCACCTGGACCTGCACACACATCAAATAACATTGCTTCCCAACGAAGACAGAGGAGTTATCAATTCCTCCGGCCTTGTTGTTTACAAAGGATAAAACGCACGGGATAATAATGATAGTGATAGCAACGGAAAAGAAAATAAAGCAGTAAATTGATAGCGAGTGTAAACAGTGTTGGAAGTATGGACCGGGGTCCTATGATGTTCACTAGTGATGTCTCTCTCCCAAAAGACGATAAAATAGCCATGCGAGGTAAACAAATTACAGTTGGGCAATTGATAGGATTATGTGCGCAAACCAATGCTAATTATGCCATAAATAAAGGAAGAGGCTCAAAAGCATGGGTGGTACGCCAAGAAAAGTATACCGAAATCCATGTGCATCTACCTACTAATCATCCACCTTGAGATATCTATCCAGAACATCTCGCTGGTATTAAGTTGCGAATCCCACCCAAAGTGTAAACTCAAAGCAACAGACAACTGCATTAAAGAACTTTGTGTAAAGTAAACAATCCTTGCACCCACAAGTACAAGCACCGTTGTTTTCCCCCTTGTGGCAACAACACATCCCCTAGACTCATGTTTCTGTCACTCAAGCTAGACATCGGGGGGCATGAACCCACAATCATGCATAACGCTCCTTTTGGAGTCACTACCTACTACTTGGCCAAAGCAATAAACATCAACGAAGAACATGCAAGAATTACTCAAGAACATAAATATAAAAGAGGAGAATCAAATATATAACTCAAACACAATCTGAACATAATCTCATAATCCATCGGATCCCACCAAACTCAGCATAGCAACAGCAGAAAGATTACATATGTGCCTCGATCATGTAGGGCATCCCACGAGATCTAATCCATGAAGAATAAAGAGGGGAGGAGAACACCACATAGCTACTGATCATTGACCCATGGTACAAGGTGGACTACTCACGGTTCATCCGGGAAGCATGCATGGTGGTGGAGAAGCTCCCGGAGGTGATTCCTCCCTCCGGCAGGGTGCCGGGAAGAGGTTTTCTGGTGCACCCGATCTTGGAAGCACAGCGGTGGCGGAACTAAGGAGAGATCGCGAAAAAGGGTTCCGTGCCCGAGGGTTTCTCGTCACGGGGAATAAATAGGCGAAGGGGGGAAGCCAGAGGTGGGCCAGGGGCTCCAGGCGCCCCCTGGCGCGACCTAGGGGGTGGCCGCGCCGGGTGGCCGCCTGGCCCCCCCTGGCCCCCCTCGGCCCCCACTTTGGCTCTTCTGGAAGGTTCCCGTACGCTGTTTTTTCCTATATTTTTCCTGGATTTTTCTGGCACTTTAAATAAGGGGAAACTGAAACAGGAAAACAGCAGAAAACAGGAACTGGCACTGGGGTGCACTGAGTTAATAGGCTAGTCCAAATATGATCATAAGTGTAATGAAGTTCATCAATATCATAGAATTATCACACAAAAGAGGCATGGAGCAAGCAGAAATTATAGATACATTTTGGACGTATCAATAAGTGGTGTAATTTGAAGTGTTGCTATATGCATCCATTCAAATAAAAAGTAGAGAAAATATATACACTTCCAATTAAATATCCATTTACCATTTTTCACTTGATTAACTTACATGCTTACTTTTGCAGCCTCCCCTTAATTGTGCAGGTTCTAGCAGATGATCACCTGGAAGAAAGCTAGGACGTCACGTGCTTCGACTAGAACCCTCAAGCACAACGACTAATGGCTTGTACGTCGTGAAACGAAGGATGGAGATGCAACACGAGGTATGTATGCTATTGTCACCATATTTGTCTTCTGCATGCATTCCCTTGATTAAAATCAGCAAAACAATTGACCTATTGATTAGTCCACTTCTAGTGCGAAATAGTTAATTTCCCGAGCTTATCTCTTAGCATGTACTACTATGGTCTTGTTACAAAAATTCCTAGTGAAAGTATAAATATGAATCTGATGATTTCTCAACCTGTATATAAATCTGATTACTTGGTCGAATGAGCTCAACACTAGAACTGAAACAAATATGCAGTAAGAAATGTCTACATACTTCTCTTCAAAATCCTTTAGCATATTCACATTTTTAATGTAATGCATAACTATGTTTCTATTTTATGAAGAAACTAAAAAGTATAGTTGGCGAGTAAAAAAGGAAATACTAAAATACAACATTCCGTTGAGTTCTTAAATATAAAAAGGAAAAAAACCTTCTATAATTTGTTGCTACTTGTTGTTGAACTATATTAGAACCTGGAAATAAGATATTTGTGAGCACCGATTTGAGGTATGATTTTCCTAGTTTGTTATTCATCTATATCAGTAGCTAAATTGAATTTTTTTCTCCTTTACCTTTCCATGAATATAAACTTCCTATCTCACACATGATATTTATCTTTTGTTTGAAACTATGATTATGACCATGCCCTATAATTTATTTAAATATTAGTCAATACTTTCCATCGAGTAGTCCATTTGGTACTTTTAATATTTATTTTTGCATGTCTTTACATGATGGCACTTATAATAATCATGTTGGCTATCACATTCGACACAACCTGATAGTTGCAATCAAGAGGGTTGACAGTGACAAGAAACTGAATAAGAACCTTTTATATGTATTGTTGACATAAACTGCATTGTGCTGGTTATATGTTGTATTTTTCCAATTGATGTTGTAAATTTTCATTTCATGGATGATATTGCAAACTGCTATGTTGTATATATTGGTGGATGGCTGCATAATTCTTACATGATATGTGTGTTGTATAACACTTTGGAAATACTTTGTCTTGGGTTAAAGTTGTTATCATGATCCGTGTAATGCATTTATGCTGAAAAAATATACTATAGAAAAGTTGGTCCGAAAAAAACGTGATAATTGGTTGGACTAAAAATGGGATGATAAATTGGAATAAATTTGAATTGTGCCAAATTAATTCCACGTAGGCAACCATGTCACCACAGCATATCAATCCGAAATCCTATGTGGTGTTAGTTCATGACGGTTTGCTCTGTCATGAAGGATCAGGCCCTGGTTGGGCTCGGCCGGCCTGGGAGTAGATCTGTGATGGCCAGGAACCTTCATGGAAGAGCTAATGTCAAATTATGACACGCGATACATGACATATTTCAAATCCGTCATTGAAGCACACCCATGACGGTTTTTCACCGCTCGGTGACAGATTGAAACTGTCATGCATAAGAAGGTTTCTTGTACTGATCCTGAGTTCTTGAGTCGGCACGTGATCCTGTTTTGCGTAGCGCTGGCATCCATCACACTTCTTGACTATATCCTCTGCATCTTCATGTGCTGTGAGCTAGTAAAACCGTGTCGATAGGCTTTAGCTACGAGCGTACGAGAGTTGACATGATGTCTGCAATCTCCAAAGTTTATTTCATTGAGGATGGCTCTTCCTTCTTTTGGTGAGACACATCTCTGAAAGACATCCACAGGACTTCGCCGGTGTAGCTCACCGTTGATTAGCACAAATGATTTTCTCCTCCTGACCATCTTTCTAGCCAGTATTTCATCTGGAGGAAGGATTCCCCGGGTCTTGTAATCCAAATAGGGTACGAACCATGAGGGAGTGGCATGTATTGCGGCTACCAGAGCCGGCTCTGGATCCGGCTCTGCTATGTCTTGCTCTATTGGTTGTTGCACAAACAACTTCGTTAGGACGTCCAGGAATATGTTTGGAGGGACCGGATTTCGTTGAGAGCCGAGCCAGGACGAGGCGTTTGCTACTTCGATTTTCCTACGGTCCATGTAATCCACCTGGTAGCCAACAGAGAAACCGGCTTGTCTTTCCACTTCTCGCCGATAAGCTTCCATCATGGGATCTTTCGAATTCCATTTTCCTGACACCTGTTGAGAAACAAGATCAGAGTCGCCATAGCATTGAATCTGGCTTATGCTCATCTCACGAGCCAGCCGGAGCCCATGAAGTAGGGCTTCATATTTTGTTGCAGTGTTGGTGCAAGTGAACTGAACTATAAAACATAGCATAATTTTTCTCCTTTAGGTGAGGTAAGGACCATGCCGGCTCCTGACCCTTGGCGCTGCCGACTTCCATAAAAATGCACCGTTTAGTTCTTGGTAATCGGCTTTTTTGGAGGTGCTTGGATTTCTGTCCAATCGTTGATGAAGTCGACCAACGCCTGGGACTTGATGGCGGTGCGTGGCTCGTACTTGATGTGATAAGCCCCCAACTCTATAGCCTACTTGGCAATCTTTCCCGTGGGTTCCCAGTTTTGGACGATATCTGCAAGCGGTGCTGAGCTGACCATAGTTATGGGGTGCTCCTGGGAAATAGTGCTTGAGCTTCCGACTTGCCATAAATACACCAAGGACCAATTTCTGCCAGTGAGGGTAGCGTTGCTTCAATGAAGTCAAAACCTCACTAACATAATAAACTGGCCTCTGCAAGGGGTGCTCCTTATCAACTTCCATACACTCAACAACAACTACGACACTGACCGCTCGATTGTTAGATGACATATATAGTAGCATAGGTTCCTTTGTCTTAGGAGGCGCCAGGATTGGAGCCTGGGATAACTGCTTCTTCAGTGTCTCCAGGGCCTGATCAGCTTCATCGTCCCAATTTTTTTCCCGACTTTCACAAAAGTCGATACAGGGGGATTGCCTTCTCGCCAAGCCAGCTGATAAACTGACTTAGGGCGGCTACGCATCCTGTGAGTCGCTGGGCTCATTTCACTGAGGCCGGCTTCTGAAGAGCCATCATAGCGTTGATTTTCCCCGGGTTTGACTCAATGCCTCTTTCAGATACTATGTATCCAAGAAGTGTGCCTGCGGGGAGTCCAAAGGTGCATTTGGCTGGGTTTAATTTCATCTGGTAAGTACGCAGATTCTTGAAGGTCTCTTATAAGTCACTGATAAGTGAGTCGGCCAGCTGAGATTTGACCACTATGTCGTCCACATAAGCATGCACGTTGCGTCCAATTTTCTCTTTGAGGAAACTCTGCACTGTTCGCTGGTAGGTGGCTCCCGCATTCTTCAGGCCGAAAGGCATGGAAGTATAACAATAGATCCCGAAGGGGGTGATGAAAGCCGTTTTTTTCTTGATCTTCAAGAGCCATCTTGATTTGGTGATAACCAGAGTAGGCGTCAAGGAAATACAAGAGCTCACATCTCGCAGTCTAGTCTATGATCTGGTCAATACGAGGAAGCGCAAAGGGATCCTTTGGGAAGGCCTTATTTAAGTCGATCTAGTTAATACACATACGCCAAATCCCGTTCTATTTCAGAACGAGAACCGGGTTTGCGAGCCACTCCGGATAAAAAACTTTCATGATGATGCCGGCGGCAAGGAGCCGGGCTATCTCTTCCCCAATGGCGCTTATCCTTTTGTTGTTAAAATGACGAAGGAAATTCTTGACCGGATTTAGTTTTGGATATGTCTTTAGATGGTGCACAGCGAGTTCCATCGGGACACCTGGCATGTCAGAGGTTTCCATGAAAATTTGTCCCGATTCTCATGGAGGAACCCGATGAGCACGCTTTCCTATTTATCAGATAAACCTGTCCCAATGATGAACTGCTGAGAAGCGTCACCACGGACAAAGTCGACTTGCTTTGTATCTGACGGGTCTACCTTTTCCTGGTTGGAACTTGGGGTTGGTATAGGGAGTCGGTTTCTTCAAGATTGTGGAATCTGACGGGTCTACCTTTTCCTGGTATGCTGACAAGTCCTCTTTGGCGCATGCCGACTCGGCTAATTTGACGTGCCGTTCGTCACACTCCGAAGCCCTATACCGGATCCCATCCACCATGATCGGGCCATGAGGACCCGACATCTTCAGCTTTACGTAGACATAGCATAGTCGAGCCATGAACCTAGCATAAGCCAGTCTGCCGAAGATGGCATGATATGGCCCCTCGAGTTTTACCACCTCAAAGGGTATGATATGAGAGCGTAAATTTTCAGCGTTTCCAAAAGCCGTCTCCAGGTAGATCTTGTCTATCGGACATGCCGACTTTCCTGGGACTATTCCATGGAAAACGGTGTTGGAGTGTTGCAGTTGTTTTTGAGTAAGTCCCATCCTAAAGAAAGTCTCATAGTAAAGGATGTTGATGCTGCTTCCTCCGTCCATAAGCACTTTGTCAAGTGTATATCCTCCACTGGGGGATGGTCGTCCCTTTTCTAGGTGATTGGTTGTTCTGACCAATCGAGCCACCTAGGGCAAGCCGACTCTATGGCCACGACCATGTCGGCTCTCCGCTGTAGCTTCCTATCCCTTCGGGACCTGCTGGTGGTGAAGACATGATATGATGAGCATTCTTGAAGTTGTTTTGGGTTTTCTTGACATCCAGCAAACCCTGACTGATTTTGCTGCCCTCCTTCTCCGGGTCCTTGGTGTTGAGGTATTGTGTCGGCTCCCTGATGACCAAAATTTTGATTGCTACTGTTCTTGCCAGCTCATCCACCTAACCCGGGGGGTCCCTGACTTCCTCTCCATGAAAACTCTTTCATGAAGTTACAATCTTCCCAAGAGTTATTGGCTCGACGGCTGGGTTTACTATGTGATGGGCAAGGCCTTTTGATGGCTTCTTCAAAGTTTTTTGGGCGGTAACTTCCTTCCGACTTGCGGTAGTTGTTGCCCCCCTACTTTTGTATTTGGAAGCCGACATTTGTGTTGGCTACCAAGTCAGAAGTAGTCTAATCAAGTCAACGTTTGGTCTGCTGATTGGGAGTCAGGGATCGTTTGCCACCGTTCTTTTTATTTTGGCCGGATTTATCCTCTTCAGAGTCAACATCCTTGGTTTTATCAGCCTCAGCGTACTTGATAACAACGTCCATGAGTTCACCCATGTTCTTGACCGTTCTCTTGAGCCGGCCAAGCTTGTGTACTAGGGGCTCAAACTTGCAGTTCCTTCCAAAATGATCACAGGTGTCTGGGCAGTAATAGTGTCCGAGGAGTGGACTATTTCTGCAAATCGTCGTGCCCAACTTAGGGCCGACTCTCCTTCCTTCTAGACACAATGCTCCTAGTCAACAATTGTGGTAGCTCGCTGGCAAGTGCCTTGGAAATTCTGATGAATTTTTCTTTGAGATCCGTCAAAGAGCAGATGGAGTTCTCTGGGAGATTCTTGAACCATGTGCAAGCCGACCCTTCCAACATAATCGTGAGGTAACAGGAACAGACTCTATCGCTGGCTTGCAGCATATCCATGGCTAGATCGTAGCTTTCCATCCAAATTGCCGGGTCCATGTCAGCTATATAGTTTACAATCTTATGTGGTCCCTTGAAATCCGGTGGCAAGCGTGTGTTCCGCAAAGCCGACACCAGGCATAGGTTACCCACAGATTGGCTGACAAACTCGGTGTTCTCGTCTTGTGGGGGGAGTTGGACCACTGACCCTGCACGACGCTCAGGGGTAGGATTAGCCGAAAGGCTTAGAATTCTCACCGCTCCCAGAGGGTCCGGGGGTGGTGGTGCTCCACGCTGCCGATGACTGCTCGAGGCTGCTGGACCCGACGAATCTACCTGCCGGATCACACTTTGGCATGGAGTCACATGTAAGTATGAGAGTTGTTGTGAGTATTGAGCTTGTCGTGTGATCGCAGTTTTGAGAAAATCGATAGCTTCTCGAGCGGCCTGGTCCACTGGAGTATTTCCCTGAACAGGTGCATTGGTGAGAAATCGGGTTGCCACCATCACATTTTCCATGGGGTTATTGTAGTGATTTGGAGGTGTATGTAACCGGTCCGGACGTGGTGGAGGAGCCGGATGACTGGGCGGCGTGTATCCTGGAGGAGTCGGCTGGTGAGGGATCTGGAACAAAGCTCGTCCTTGGAAGTCAGGAGGGATCCGACTTGCATGCCCTTCAGGGCGTGTGTAGGCAACACTTAGCCTTTGAACCTCTATCAGCTCCGACTCTTGATGCAGGCGCCTGGCTTCCTGGGCAAGCCGGGCCTCTCTCTCAACCATCTGTTCGGTCTCGGTGTTGATTTCCCTACGTATGCTCATCACCCGTGCTTTGAGTCCATTGACCCTATTCCTCCAGGCTTCCTGGTTCTCCGCTGTCACTGTCGTAGCCAAGGCTTCGTCGAGAGAGTTCAAGGCATCCGAAAGGGCTTCTGCTCCCGTGGGAACTTTCTCTGATGAGCAAGCCAGCTGTTCCCTATCGTGGTTAGGGCCCGAGTTGGCAGCCGTCTCCACGTCTCAATTTCGGGTTGCGTTCAGTGCCCCCTGACTCCCTTGTTCTCATGTGTCTGCCATGAACACCGTGACGTAGTACAGAGGATCGAAGTGAGGGAAATCTGGGTTGTATTTCGCTGCCCCTGGGCCAAGTCTGTCACTCCCAACAGATCGAATGGACCCGGTATCTCAGAGGCTTCCTTCGCTGGGGTCTGAGTCAACATCAGATATTTCTGCTGAGTCGTCGTGCATCGGGGACTCAACGGAACGCTCCGAATATGGGGATCCACCGATGAATACGACGAAAGTGTGCCTAGAGCCGACATTTCGCCGACTTGAGGTTTCCATGGAGACTTCGAGATCTGGCTCTGGCTGAGATCCTCCCGTACTGCCGATGAATATGCGAATAGACTCGATCAGGACCCGATATCTAGATTCGACGGAATCGGCTTCAGGGCCTCAAGTTGAGTCGTCAATGTAGAGCTTTCCACGCCGGCTTCTAGTGATTCGTCCAGCGAAAAATCCTTCCATGGCTTGCAGAGCTCCCCCTTGAATCTCAACACCTGCATGCGCAGGCCACACGGTGGGCGCCAACTGTCGTGGGAAAGTCACGGCAGATGTCCGAAGAGTCAAACATGACATGGGACCTTTCCTGCGAGGTAGATACGAGGAGAGAGTCGACATGGACAAGAGACTCGACGGTTTACCAGGTTTTGGCCCCTCTTTGTCTCGAGGTAAAGACCTACTCCTGCTTCTTATTATTACGAGTATCGACTCTTCAATTAGAGGAGTCAACTTGACGATTACAGTGGTATCGAATCACAACCTTAGTCTTGAGGAGATCTAGGTCGTATTGCCAGTTTTCTAGTTCTAACTTGAGTTCTCTCTGGATCCCGTGGACTTCGATTTTTAAAGGTGTCGGGTCCCAGGATTCCGTGACTCCTACACGAAGTAGAGTCTTATTATACTTTACAAATATACTACGTGCTATACAAGGCAAGTCAAATTCCTTCTATGGCTTCAATCTCCACGCTTGGCACGTCCGGCTCGTGGCCGGGTCTTGTCCTGTGGACTTTCCTTATAGAATCGGCCCATAATTCTAAATGCCGGGTTATGGGTTTGGTCCATCCCCCGACAAGTCTCCTTTGAAACTCCGGAGGAGTTTCCGCATTTATGTTTTGCTTCACTCATGGAGGCTAGCGAGATACCACTCTAGTATGTTCAAGCTATGAGCATTATGATCTTTTATTGATTTTCAGCAGCATATTATTTACTTCTGGTTGTTTGTGATGGATCACATGAAAGAAGGATTGCTTCGTGCATTATACTTATAGCATTGTTTCAATACTTGCTAAACTATTTTCGTAGTGCATGCTTATATACATCTAATGAAGTAAAAGAGTTGGTCAAAGTTTTCTTTGTCGCGTCATATTCGTTGCACAGAATTGCTTGAGGACAAGCAATATTCTAAGCTTGGGGGAGTTGATACGTCTCAAACGTGTCTACTTTTCCAAACACTTTTGCTATTGTTTTGACCTCATTCTTAAATGAATTGAACGAAACTAACCCGGACTGACGCTGTTTTCAGCAGAGCTGCCTGTATGGTTTTATTGTGTGCAGGAATATTGATTTTGAGGTTTCTCATAAAATTCCAGGAAAAATCACGGAAAATCCATGCTCCCGAAGGGACCCAGAGCCAGAAGGGGGCCAAAGGGCAGCCAGAGGGGACCTAGGCGCCCTGCTGGCGCGACCACCCCCCTGTCCGCTTCGGGAGGCCTCTTGGGTGGGCCCCACCCCCTCTGGTGACCTACGAAGACCCCTGTTTTTACCCGTCGCTAGGAAACCCAAGAACAAAAGTCGTTTTCCCAATTCTCGTCACGGAGCCGCCGCCACCCTCAGTTCTTCTCTCGGAGGCTACTCTGGAGGCTGTTTTTGCCTTCGGTGAGGGGAGATCATCGACATCGTCATCACCATCGCCAATCCATCATCTCTCCATGACTTCTCCTTTCATGTGTGAGTAATTCCCTGCTGTAGGCAAAGGGTGTTGGATATATGCTCTAGAGGAAAATAATATATGATTATTCCAATATATCTAAGCAAGTTCATAACCAGTTTCATACCGTGCTAGAACTGTGTCAATGAAACAATGATGCAGGTGTGGTATAGAAACCCCCAGAGTTCCTAGTTAGCCTCTACATCGATAACTAGTTCATGGTCAACATGATGATCGTGGTTTCGCGATCATGGACAATTAAGTCTCTTGACTATGAGGTCACCTCACTGGTTAAGTGACGTGGTGAACATTACCCAAAGTAAGCATTACAGCATGATCAAATCTTATGAAGGTTCAGTGTTGTAATTACAGAACGTGGTAGACCGTTCCTTTGACTGTGAGTACGTGCATAATCACTATCTTCCCGGATGCTTTATCTTACATCCCACCACCTGACTGAAATATGCGGGTCATAACGGTTGTATCTTAGGTATTCCGTGGAGATATGTTGAGGAGTATTGTTACAAGAGCGGGATTTGTCAATCCATATAATGGATAGATACTCGGGGCCCACTCGGTGAGTTTCCATCCATAAAGCTGCGCAGCGTGTGACTAGGTCACGGGGATGAATATCACGGGAACGAGTGAATAAGGATTTGTTCGGAACGAGGTTGAACCAGACATAGGATGTCATTGATCGAATCTCGGAACAATCCAGTATCGCTGACAAAGGGAATGCTATACGGCGTAAGGTCCAATCGGTGTTGATATCCGGAATGCACAGGGGTCATCATGGGCATCCAGGCCCCGCTGATGATCATTGACCATAGCCTCTGCGAGGTCATGACTGGAGTGTTCTCGGACCGTAGGGTAACACACTTAAGGGCTCGATGAAATCGGAGACCTTTTCGGAACCATCGGAGCAACCAGAGAATAAAGGAAACAATATCGGAGAAGTACCGTGTTGAACCGAAACAAGTTCGGAGTGAACCGGAAGGTGTTCCGGAGCACCGGGAGATGGAATATTATGTTTTAGTTATTAATTAATTGAATTAATAATTAAAATCATTTTATTTCTAATTAATATGTGCTATGGGCCTTAGTGGAGAAAAAGGCCCATTAGGGGAATTAAAAGGGAAAAATAAAAAGAAAAAGAGGGGGGAGGCGCCATGGGCCCTAGGGCCCATGAGGGGTGCGCCTCCTCCCCCCCCTTGGCCGGCCACCCCCCCTTAGCAAGGGACTTTAGTCCCACATTGCTAAGGGAGGGGGGTTGACTCCCTCCCCTCTGCCTATATATAGATAGCCAGGGTGCACATATTTAATACACAGAAATTCGTGAGAAAATAAATATTACTCCGAATTGAGATCGGTTTTCTCCGGTCTTCTCCCCTCCCTTGTCTCTTTCACGGTGGACTCCCTAGTGTGAGTCTGTAGTGGAATTGAGGCTTCTCTGCTAGAATCGGAGGCCGTCGTGCTGCCGAAGCTCCGTCCGGAGGTCTGCTTCTGCCACCTCCGCTGGATCGGAGAACGGAGGTCGTCATCGAGCCTCGTACGTGTGCGATTACTACGAGGTGCTGCACGTGTGGCACTAAACCCATCCGGGTGCTCAACACAGCCAGGGGGCTGTGAAACTTGATCGGCTACATCAACCACGTTTGCGGGAACGTTTCCCGCGCAACGGACTACACCCGAGGTATGTTATTTCCGCACTACTTTCCGTTACGGTAATACGGTTAGCTAGATCTTGGGTTATGGGAACGCTAGTTAGAAAAATTTGTGTTTTCTGCTGCGAACCCCAACAGTGGTATCATGAGCTAGGTCTATGCTTAGTATTACTGTACGGATAGAACACATCGGGGATGTGGGCGTTGATTGTATGATTGTTACCCTCCCACGTGTACTTGTTCACATCTGCGGCATCGTTTGATGAAGCAGCCCCCGACCGACTTTACGCGTACTCTTACGTGAGACTGGTTCCACGCTTGACATACGGCTTGTACCGTATAAAGTGGCTGGGGGGTGTCTGTCTCTCTACTTTAGCGGATGTGGCATTTGCAACGGAGGGCCCCGTGCGGGGTGTAATAGAGACGATCGTATGGTTGACGTTGTGGTTGACTCGTAGGTTAAAACATGTTTAACTATGAAAGCCCTAGCAGCCACGTAAAACTTGCAATATACAACTAGAACGTCTAAACCTTGTATTGCTAAGTGGGGGCTATCGTTTGTTTGTTTGTGATGTAGTGATAGCTTTGCTATGTGTTACTAGTAAGTAGTAATCGTCATCATAAAACAAACTAAAATGGAGACACTATAGACTTAGTGTTGCCATAGCCCAGACATCTTAAAACTTGCTAGTATAGGATACACGACGGTAGCATGTGATAAGATGATCCCTTAACAAAGCCAAACACAAGTATTCTACCGAAGTGTGCACCGCCTGGAAGGTTCTCCCATATGGCTTGATGCTCCGTACATACCGGAGTTGTCCTACATATTAAATGGAGTTCGCATGAGGTTGGGTTCGGCAATCCTGGCATATGCAGATATGGCCTTGCTGAGCAGCATATAACATGGAGGTTAATTTGGCGAGCCTAGCATATGCAGATATGGCCTCGGAATACTAGAGATCGAAAGATCGAGCATGAGTCACAGTACATATAAGATAATGTGATCGCACAAGTTGTTGTCTACCTTTGAAACTAACCCGTCGGCCGTGTGATATTCGAGGTCGGGCAGTGAATCTGGATCATGTAATCACTAAAACTTCCTAGGGATGAATTGGTTTAGTGCGAGATCATTTATAATATGATTATATGAACTCATTTGTTGTGAACTAGTCTTAATTGTGTTCCTTGCAATTATGTTTGTAGAAAATGAATGCACTAGAGCAACGTGAACTATCTTTCTTCACGGAAGGTGAAAGACTTAGAGAAAATGGGTCAAACTTTGCTGATTGGTACTCACGCCTTAGGACGTCGCTCAAGAGAGCAGACATCTTGTTTACAATAGAAATGCATGTGGAAGAACATCCGGACGATCATGGTTGCGATCAAGAGATACTTGATCATTATGCTCGCCGACAGAAATGCTCCGTAGTCAGGAATGTCATGATCTTCAGCATGTCAGAGGTTTAGGGCATACAGTTTCAGGACACTGGCCCATATGACATGATGGACACGCTAAATACAATGTTCGTACGTGAGTTCAGAATTGCCAGATTTGAGTTAGAAAGCAAGTTTCTATCTACAAAGATGGAAGAACACACAAGCCTTGATGATCACTTAGACAGGATGCATGAGTGTACCTGACCCTGGTGGAGGACTATGAATATTCAACAATGAACGAAAGCACCACGGAAGAGTTTGCAATAAATACGTTATTGCACTCACTCCCTCCGAGTTATGGTGATTATGTTCATAGCTATGTCGGAAGAGGAGCTAATATGAGTCTCCAGAACTTCATGACTGATCTCTTGGCCGCGGACATTACTCCTATCGAGGATGCAGAAGTCATGGATGGAGAAGGTATATATTTGATATACTTTATAAATGTTTACTCCCTTATACAACACTTGCAGTAAATGAGTATGTGATACTTATTCTGTTTTATGAAAACAGGACCTGCCGTTGCATGGACGGGAAGAGGTGAAATCAAGGATTGATGGATATCAAGTCAGTTGATGGCCAGCATGGATTCCGCCGAGACAACTATCATAGGAGATACTTAGAGTATTAGATAAATCTTATGTAATCATTATAGTATGAACACTTAGTTGTGTGTCTTGCATCTCGCGAGACAAAGTTATTCATGTAATGAGACAAGTCAGTTGTTCCATCTTTATGAATAAAAGTGTGCTTATACTTTGATATTGCCTTGATTTATGATATGATAGAAAGCATTTATAATACTACTATTATTGTCAAGAAATATTCAATGTTTAATGATAAAGTTGTCTTGATTATAGCAAGTCAAAGATTTGATTACATGAGGTGACTTCATAACTGATGAATTCATTAAATGTATGATCTATTAACTTGTGAGTTCATTATCGAATGAAAATCATAACTTGATTGCATGAGATGGATTAGATACACGATCTATGAACCTCTGCAATAAATATAATCATGACAAGGTTCTAGCAAGTAGAACTTGTACCAATCATTATACATAAATGATGTACTGAATGGGAACGTGAGTTATCATTAAAGACTTCATATGATTAATTGAAAGTTGTATTCAATTGAGATCATAAAACTGAGATTCAGGAATCACAGTGAGAAGTGAGAATACAAGGATACATATCACTACGCTACGATCCGAAGTGATAAGTATTGATATTGACATAATGGGAGACTTGTGGAAGTTGTACCACAAACTACGATGGAAGTTGAAACTGCTAGACTACTTAAACCATTCGTAGTCATACTAAACCATAGTATGGTCTAAACGTTCTTTCCCCTAGCACTATAGTTATTGTTGAATAAGTTGTTTAATGTATCAAGTTCAAACACCCACTTCATGAATAGGAAACCATCCTAATTCTAATGAGACATGATAGCTCCATAACTGATGGTGTTATAAGGTTTCTTAAAAGAAAGAATTTCTTTGTAATAAAACTACGAGCAATTGAAATTACATATTCTCCCCGAATAGAAAAATTTGTGTTGCTTAATTGGTAATGCGAAAAGAAGTCTCTCGACACGGATCCAATGGGAGATAATGGAAACTTTGACCGGGGTATTGGACCTTGCCTTCAGAATATCAGAGTATTGCAACGGAAGCATGTTCCGCTGTAATGACACTGCATAAGGAAGGATATGCCAAAGATGATTGATCTTGGTATATGAGTTGAAGCCATTATTGAATTTAGAAGGTTATCATGAATACGTTCTGTACAGAACAATAATCATGAGTCTTCTTAATAAAACAATAGGGAATAATATTGCTTGAAGACACAAAGGAATGATGGTAGCCTAGAACATGAGGAGAAATGAAATAATATTGAGTTACATTAGGGATGGCTCACGTCCCGTCAAATAAATCGGTTATTTCATATTCTCGACAAACTTGAGAGTTATTGAGAATAATGTAATGGGCATAAGACATTATTTGGTTATGACCAAAGTTCAATGGTGATTGACTACGGAAACGTAGGAATGCTTTAATCAATAAAATATTTCATTTACACTACGATAGACCATAGCCTGAAATTGCATCTCAGTCAAATTTGGGATTTGAAAGAGAATTGCAATGGGCATGACGAAGGTTACTTCGTTAAAAGGATGGACTATAGTACCTCAAGACAGGAACCCTCAACCTTGATTTGATCAAATGATTTTGTGATGAACAAAATATTGAGTGGGCCTGCAGTTTCATGAAACTGAGTGGGAGCTTTGAAGACTTCCCGGAAACTTGGAATGCAGAGGGCATTTTCTGAGTGGGAGCTTTGGAAGCTTTATCATTATGTGAGACATAGTGAACAATAAAATGACTTGATGAAAGCTGAACCACAAATATATGAGTATAAGATGGATATATTTGAGTGGGAGCATGATCATTATTTCAAACATATATATATACATTGATATGTGTGAAGAATGATCTCATGTATATATATGGATATGCATTGATTGTGTATATAGAGAATCGTCTTATATACATATGTGCATTATGATATATATATATATATATATATATATATAGAGCATAAGGCAAATAAAATACAAGATTGCAAGAAATCTTCTTTTATGTGAAATACCAACACATTACACGTTGAAATCTATATGAGTAGATTAAGATACGGATAATGAAACGAAGTGAAGGTTGGAATAATCTTCTAGACAAGAAACAGGTTCTTGTGGCTAGAAATTATATAATGGATGAAATCCAAATATCACAAGCAATGTCTTGATGGAAGAATAAAGATGCACCATGTACTGGACATGTGATCTTATATGTTCTTGACATATGAATCTACCATATAACATGCGTTGTGAATCCAACAACAGAATGACTCAAAAGTTCTTGGAAGAAGAACAAATTCCGATGTGCTTTAGGAGTAAAACATAGAATCTGAATAAAGTCCATGATTTCAGTATATGAGGAATACTGAGGACTGTACTCTAAAATATAGAGAGGATAATAGACTTGAATGTAATGCAAGATTACAATTGCAAGCCATATTATGGGTCTATATGGAATTAGAGACATCACCAAAGACATGAAAGAAACGTGAGCAAAATTCACGGCACTACAAACATAATACTACTTAAGAAAGTAGACATATGGATAAAAGTTTAGCGTTAGAAGTATTGGACTTCTGGCTGAGTGTATTTCCCAGTATATATGACTAAGGATGAGTCTTCTAAAGACTGAACCAAGAGGTCATTGGAGGATACTGTGAAATAATAGTCTCACTCTCCCGCGAAACTTATATCCAACCATTATATGATAATGAGTGGTATGTCAAAAGAGTTTTTGACCTGTACCAGTTGCAAAGGAAACATACGAATCTGAATTGGTGTAGTTCGTTGACGAACTCTCTTCCATGAGCATGCATGATCAATGAAACACTTATGTGATAAGATGATTATGATCGGAAAAATGCGGCTAGATTATTAGCACTCTAGTGCAAGTGGGAGACTGTTGGATATATGCTCTAGAGGCAAATATATATGATTATTCCAATATATCTAAGCAAGTTCATAACCAGTTTCATACCGTGCTAGAACTGTGTCAGTGAAACAATGATGCAGGTGTGGTATAGAAACCCCCAGAGTTCCTAGTTAGCCTCTACATCGATAACTAGTTCATGGTCAACATGATGATCGTGGTTTCGCGATCATGGACAATTAAGTCTCTTAACTATGAGGTCACCTCACTTGTTAAGTGACGTGGTGAACATTACCCAAAGTAAGCATTACAGCATGATCAAATCTTATGAAGGATCAGTGTTTTAAATACAGAACGTGGTAGACCGTTCCTTTGACTGTGAGTACGTGCATAATCACTATCTTCCCGGATGCTTTGACTTACATCCCACCACCTGACTGAAATATGCGGGTCATAACGGTTGCATCTTAGGTATTCCGTGGAGATATGTTGAGGAGTATTGTTACAAGAGCGGGATTTGTCAATCCATATAATGGATAGATACTCGGGGCCCACTCGGTGAGTTTCCATCCATAAAGCTGCGCAGCGTGTGACTAGGTCACGGGGATGAATATCACGGGAACGAGTGAATAAGGATTTGTTCGGAACGAGGTTGAACCAGACATAGGATGTCATTGATCGAATCTCGGAACAATCCAGTATCGCTGACAAAGGGAATGCTATATGGCGTAAGGTCCAATCGGTGTTGATACCCGGAATGCACAGGGGTCATCATGGGCATCCAGGTCCCGCTGATGATCATTGACCATAGCCTCTGCGAGGTCATGACTGGAGTGTTCTCGGACCGTAGGGTAACACACTTAAGGGCTCGATGAAATCGGAGACCTTTTCGGAACCATCGGAGTAACCAGAGAATAAAGGAAACAATATCGGAGAAGTACCGTGTTGTACCGAAACAAGTTCGGAGTGAACCGGAAGGTGTTCCGGAGCACCGGGAGATGGAATATTATGTTTTAGTTATTAATTAATTGAATTAATAATTAAAATCATTTTATTTCTAATTAATATGTGCTATGGGCCTTAGTGGAGAAAAAGGCCCATTAGGGGAATTAAAAGGGAAAAATAAAAAGAAAAAGAGGGGGGAGGCGCCATGGGCCCTAGGGCCCATGAGGGGTGCGCCCCCTCCCCCCCCTTGGCCGGCCACCCCCCCTTAGCAAGGGACTTTAGTCCCACATTGCTAAGGGAGGGGGGTTGACTCCCTCCCCTCTGCCTATATATAGATAGCCAGGGTGCACATATTTAATACACAGAAATTCGTGAGAAAATAAATATTACTCCGAATTGAGATCGGTTTTCTCCGGTCTTCTCCCCTCCCTTGTCTCTTTCACGGTGGACTCCCTAGTGTGAGTCTGTAGTGGAATTGAGGCTTCTCTGCTAGAATCGGAGGCTGTCGTGCTGCCGAAGCTCCGTCCGGAGGTCTGCTTCCGCCACCTCCACTGGATCGGAGAACGGAGGTCGTCATCGAGTCTCGTACGTGTGCGAGTACTACGAGGTGCTGCACGTGTGGCACTACACCCATCCGGGTGCTCAACACAGCTAGGGGGCTGTGAAACTTGATCGGCTACATCAACCACGTTTGCGGGAACGTTTCCTGCGCAACGGACTACACCCCGAGGTATGTTATTTCCGCACTACTTTCCGTTACGGTAATACGGCTAGCTAGATCTTGGGTTCTGGGAACGCTAGTTAGAAAAATTTGTGTTTTCTGCTGCGAACCCCAACAAAAGGGATGGTAGGGATTGGATGAGTTAGATCATGTAATAGTTCGTGTGATTGTTGGGGGCATGTTGCCTATCATATACTTTGGTGTTTATCATCTTTTCTACAACTTGTTGCTCTTAATGCTTGTCACTTTGGGCCCAAGTGCCATGATTTCAGATCTGAACCCTATGTGTTTTCATGAGTTATTTGTGTTATTGATCTTATTATGAGTTGTATGCACCTATGGTCCGGAACCGGCGATCCCAAAGGTGACAGCTTGGGACACCAAAGGAGTGGACTATAATTTGAGGATTTCATGTATCCATTGAGTGTTAGTGCTTTGTTTCGGTGCTCTTTGACAGGAGCACATTAATCTCCATAAGTTCCTTTTGGCCCCGTTCGTAGCGGGATGGTAGGACAAAAGATGTTGTGTAAGTTCTTATTGCAAGCACGTACAACTACCTTCGGGATGCGTGCCTAATGTTTGATATTGCCTAGATGATCCTTTCTTTTCTGTGTGCCATGCCCCGTGTTAGAATCTATTACATGTTCACTCTCATCCAAGTAGTGCCCTGTCAGAACCCCAACTAGGGTAAGTGCTAGGGTTTCTTGTGCCCTTTGCATCATGCAAAAATTTCAAAAGAAATTCAAAAATGGGGAAAAGAAAAGCCCTGAGAAATTTATTTAAATGGCCAGACAAAAGTTGCTTCCAAAAATTCCTCTGGTATTTTTGAAAAGTCTTATAAATATGCATGATCGCATATAAAGTGAAGTGGGTCCCACTACATGCACCAAGATTTTTCAAATATTCCAAATAGGGCATGGAAATTAATTAAATACCCTATTTGATTTGATATTCAAATTATTTGAATTTCAAAAATCTCCAAAACTTGGGAGTGGCTAGTTATGTGTCACATAAGTCCAAATAAAAGTTTTGGGGTTTTTATAAAATGTTTTGGTATTTATTTATCAGAACAAACAAATGAAAGAAAAACAAAAACAGAAAGAAAAATAGAAAAGGAAAAAAGTCCTGCCCAGCCTACATGACCCACCTGGCCCAGCAGAGGCGGCCCAGCCCAAAGGGGCAGGGTCGTCTTCTCCACCAGGCCAGGCAGGCAGGCAGCTCGCCGGCGAGCCGGCATGGCTGCCAGGCAGCTACCTGGCTGCCCCCCCTGGCCTTACCTGGCGACGTGGAGACGCCTGGAAGCCGCCATCCCTTTCCCCCTCCTCTCTGGAACTCCTCCCCCTCTCCCTTCGCCATTCTCGTCGCCGCCCGTAGCTCCTCGTCGCCGGCCTTCGTGTGTCTACGTAGCCACCGTGCCCCTCGAGCTGCGCCGAGCTGTCCAAGGAGATACCCGCGGCCGTCTTCGTCTTCGCGCCCGGTCAATTTGCGCCGACAGGCTTCAACGGCGACGCCACCTCCAACATTCCATCGCCGGCCGCCGCGAGCTTCGTCGACGAATTCCGGCGCCACCAGTTTGTCCCCGGCCTCCTCGAGCCCGTCGTCACGCTCCTGGTGAGCTAAGCTCCATTTTACCCTGTCCAGTGCCCCTCCCCGTGGCCTCCTTCGCCGTCGTCATTTCTCCAGTGCTCCGGCTGCCGTGGATCTTGACGCCGTCGAGGCCTCAGGCCTCCCTTGAGTGCCCTGAAGGCTCTAGGAGACGCGGTCGAGCGAGGGCTTCCGTTTGGAACCCCCAGCTCCCGCTCCCGTGCCCTCTGTTTGAGCGCCACCGTGCGCTGAGTTCGCCGTCGGTTAACCGCCGGTGGGCGGTTTAGATTAGGAGTTAATCCCTCCCCTAATCCCCTGTTGCACCCACTGACACTGGCCCCCACCCCCTAATCTAATCAGGATTTAAACTTAAACCGGGGTTAACCCCCCACTGAGACTGACAGGGGGCCCCACTGGCCAGAAGCCCCCCCACGTCATGCTGAGGTCATGATGACGCAATAAAGATTTTCCAGAGAATTAAAAGAATTACAGAAATTCCAGAAATTGCTTTAAACTTTGAAATTCAATAACTAATTCATATTAACTCCAAAGTGGGAAAATAATATGTCTAAAATTATCAGAAAAATACAAGGATTATGAATATGCACTTTGTTTTCATGTTTGACCATTTTAAAATGGGTGAACAGTAGAAAACATGCATATGGATCCTTTTCAAATTCAAATTTGTAGTGATTTTGCAATTGACTTTGCAACACACTTAATTTGAATGGTTTCATCCACACATCAGAAACATTATCTCAACTATACCACATCACTTCATGATCAACCTTTTCAAATAAAATTTCATGCATTCAAATGCATTTGAATTTCATCGATAAATCAAATGGAGTTTGAATTTGCATTTCAAATGCAATATACTCCTTTTAAATGGAATGCTCAACACATCAGTACCTTGAACATCACCATTGCAATCTTATTCATGTGATTGTGCATTGTACATTATGTTGATCCTATGATTGTCATGCTGCTGATAGAAGTGGAGCCGGAACCCGAGATCACCCCCTTCGTTGAAGACCTCGTGACTGAACCTCGTCAGCAAGGCAAGAAAACCCCCATTGATCATGTCGATAAAATCCCACTTCCCTCTCATGTCTCGCTTGTGCATTGTTCAGGATGATCACCATGATAACGTTTCTACCGCATAGTTGAACCCATATCCTTTGCATGACCTATCATCTTGTCACAGTAGTAAGCAAACCACAATCCTAGCAGATGTAGGAGTTGGTTAATATCATGTGGCCCCTGGAACTGTTACTGCTTATTGCATGCTTAGTGGTACCATGAGGTTGCTTTTGATGTGAGTCGGGATGATAGTGAACATTGTGTTGATGAAAGTGAAATGTGTTGGTGAATCTACCCTTATACAAGGTGAACGATGAGAGGCTGTGTAGGAGTACACAGTGGGTTGTCTCGTTGAACACCGCCTTAAGTCCGAGTTCTTGTGTGGTGATCCAAGAAGAAGAGTACAACCACACATTGGGCTCACTGACCCCTCTCATCCTAGTACCTCACCCCGTTCGAACCCCAAGAGTCGCAGTAGTTCGGAGTTCTGGTAGGCTATGGCACGGTCTGCGAAGTGGGTGAACGGCTTTTCAAGAACGGCTTGGGACCCTACACACATCGTTTGAGGCTGTACTGGAACCTCGGCCGGACTTCCATACGGATCCCCCTCAGATAGGCGAATCTCTGGACTAGAACGGAGCTGTGGGCGAAGTGTTGTGGTGAACATCCTCGCCGACACCCCTTGAATGGTGTCGAGGCCAAAGGCGGTAACTGATGGTCATGTGTGTGTAGTAGTAGACCCCTGCAGGGTTAACAAAACTATTCGAATAGCCGCGTCCGCGGTTAAGGACTGCTTGGAAAGCTTAGCTTGATTATTAGATAACTTGAACTGGATACTTCTAAAACACACCGAGATAAGCGTGAGTGCTATGGTGTGCTTCTCGTGGGGAAGTCGAGGAAGTAACCATAGTGGTGTAATTGGTTGAAGAGATGTAGTGGACTCGTGTACGCTTCTTACCTCAAGTCTGGTACTCGTAGTTCAGGACTAGCCAAGTCAAAGCTGGCACTTCTGCAAGTGAAACCCCACCTCCCTTTACCTTGATACATGTGCATGAGTAGTATAGCTCCTATGTAAGTCTTGCTGAGTACGATTTTGTACTCACGTTTGCTTAATCTATGTTTTAGATGAACCCACCAACCCCGATGGTGACTTCTACCCGAAGCTCGAAGAATGAAGACTCAGACCAAGACCAAGCTAGTGTAATCCCAGTCAGACGAATGGTTCCCTCGTGGAGGGCTTGTTTTTAGATAAGGCTTCTCTAAGCCATTTTTTAAACTTGTCTGTACTCAGACCTACTTTGCTTCCGCTTGTCTGTTGTAATGTTGGATCACATGCTTGTGATCTCTGTGTGCACTCTGTAAGAGTTATTAATAAAGATGTATACTTTGTAGAGAATTGCAATGATACCTGCTGTTCATACAAGGCATGTGTGCTGCGTGTATGTTTATAACATGCATGTCTTTGTATGGGTTTTCGAGACCTTAGTTGTGATCTGGCTGGCGGTCTTTTATACACCAAGTGGCCCTTAGATGTGCGCAGCTTGGGGCATCGCGATGCGATTGTTCGAGACTCTTTCTCGTGCACACTTTGATGTATGATCGAGCCCTCCCTAGACCCCGACTAAGTGATCGGGCTGGAGTAAGTCTATGTAAGGGTTATAATACAATCGATAGTATGGTTGAGGCGACTTGTCTATGAGTATGGGAGTTCACCACCCATATCAATTAGACTTGTGTGTGGACGATGAGGACCCATCTCAGTGGATCATCCGGCCTGAATGGGATGCCCCTCACGTTCGATGCTTTCCGAGAACGTTCTGTGCTTGTCCTTGTCTACTTAGAAAAGTGGGTACGGTTCTCGGCTCTCCTTATGATTGTGTTGTAGAGAGGCTTGCATACGCTAACCCCGGGTCCCGACACGCCCAACCATCCATCTCCCTAGCCTATTGTGTTTTAATCCTGCTGGTTACTAGTTGTTTACTTTTGTTGTTTTACTTTCGCTGTTTCACCGTCACTATTTCCATTGCCACCATCACTTCCATATCACTTTTGCTATTAATATTTTGTTGCAAGCAAGTGTATTTCAGGTGTGGTTGAATTGACAACTCAACTGTTAAAACTTATAAACATTCTTTGGCTCCCCTTGAGTCGAATCTATAAATTGGGTTATTCTTACCCGCGAAGACTATCTCGATCCCCTACAGTTCAGGGTTATCAATTATTAACAATGATCCTTTGAAACAGATGAAAAATAACACTAGGGAAATTGCAATGTAATGCTGGATACTATACTCATACATAAGCCATTTCAAATCAAATACAGTGCCATGTGCATATTGTAAGGCCCGATATGCGGTACTGTTCCAGATCTAGATGTTTCCATTCAGATCCGGGGACGAAGCACATATCGATCCCATTGCGACATATGACAATTTCATATGCCCCAGATTTACAACATGATATCACAGCATTGCAGCTACAAGGATACAACATGTCATACAATCGTCATACAACTGCCTTAATTACAATACATTAGCAGAAGATACATGTCTGAGTAACGACTACAATCAAATGCCTAGTGGGAAAGGTAAAACACACCATTCCCACGTCCACACGGGTCCATGCTCTCCGCCGAGATCCACCTAACTAGTCGTAGTCGAGTCTCCACGTGAATCGTCGATCACCATACCTGTTGTCGATTAAGAACCTTGAAAATATTTTGGGGGTAGTATCATGAGTACAGAAGTACCCAGCATCCAACTGCAATGGTCATCTGACCCAGCAAGGACTTCATCACTCGTCAATCTAGGATAACTATTATTTTACGGTAAGGGTGGGGTAAGTGGTGAGGTTGCTGCCGCACTAGCATTTATGAAGTGGCTAACGATCTAGAGAGTAAGATAAGAAGCCAAGCATTCAATGAGGAATCGCCTCCAACAAGTCTGCTATCCACCTACTTATGCAAACATAACACCTATCCTATCCTTGTCCTCCTCTTCGCATCCCGACAAAGAAGAAGCAGTCAAGGCACACACACGTTGATCAAATTATTAAGATTATCTCAGTTGTTGTTGTCTATGAACAAGGAGTAGGTCTCAAGTCGTCCATAACCATGGACACGACTTCTCGAAAAGATTAACCCTGCAGGGTTGTCCCAACTGCCCATTACAAGGCTCCGCACGGGCACCCATCTCTCTTAGTTGCTACCCATCATAGGAAACCATTTTATGATTTAGTTCTAAGAGATCCGAAACGACAGGTCCCTCTAACTAACAACGCACAAATCCGGGTGGCCCCCGATGAGTCGACGTCCAGCTCAGGAGCCGGACGCGCTCTCGATCTGGTCACTAACATCTGTCGCAGATTTAGATTGCCTGTAAATTCTCACATGAGGCCGGTTCCTCAGCCGAATAGGTTGGACCAACAAGGAAACCATGTCCCCGTTGGCCCAGGTTTTTTTAAAGAATATCTGCTAGGAGCGACCCAACAGACACACACACGGTTTCAAATGGTAAATCACCTTGGGCGACCACTAGAAATGTTTGAAGCTAGGTAGGTAAGAAAAGGGGACCCCATAAAATCCCACACGTGGTTAGGCAAGCTCAGTCTTGGAACCAATACCCGGAACTCGGGTCCTAGGTGACTCGAATGGAACAAAGCGTCGGTGCGGGATAGCCTAGACCTTCCATCCTTCGTCGAATATAGTCAACATTATAATAATAATATCATCCACGACAATATAATAATGTGATAGTCCAAACCAAGGAGTAACAGGGTAGCATCGTAGCATCCTAAGCATGCATACTAAGCAGGGGCTGAGCAACGAGCAATAGTAACATAGCAGTACAAGGTTTGCTGGGAGGGGACATGGCTGTATCGGTTTGAAAGAGGTTATAAACATGTGGTAGGATCAAACATCAAACCTATCCTAGACTAGCATGCAAACCGCTGGTTATAATAGAATGAATCATAAGTAATGTATAGTCCTTGCCTGTAGATAAGTCGGGTTCCGAAGGTGTAGGCGATCGCGAGCTCGCACCGTCTCCGAAGGTACCCGTGGGAGCACTCCAGAAGTAAACACTAGAAAGCAATCAACGAGCAAGCATTTATTACTACGAAGAAATCACGAGCAAGCATCAACAAGAAGGCAACACGAGACAATGCAATACGATATCACATCTATCGTCGAGAGCGGTTATTAACAGGTTAAGCAAGGTACTCGTCACACCCGACGATACCACACATTTAGAGAGGTTTAAGTTGTTTAGCTACACAACATGAGCAAAGGTTGTTAACATGGAATCTCACTCGAGCATGGCATGTCACACAAACATGGCAAGAGGTGAAGCATAAAGTAAACTATCTATGCTAGTCAATTTAAGTGGGGAAAATTCCAAAACATGGAAAACAGCTAAGTACCCCACGATAATTTATAGTTTTACTAATGTTCTTCCCTAAACCATATTTTATATTTGTTATTAGCAAGCAAGAGCAGCATAAATACAATCTACACGAAATTCTACTCAAGTTTCATATAAACAACATTTTTATTAGAGCAACGGTTAAAAAGTTATTAAAGAAACAGTTTACGGTGACAAGGTTGTAATTAGCAGTAAAACAACAAGTTAACAAGTTCAAACATGGAAAAGACCAACATTTTATTATTCTAAACGAAATTCTAAGAAACTTTCGTGTATAAAGCGCCTCCATCCGACAAACAGTTGAAAAGATAATCGCATCGCAAAATACTAGTGCAATCTGCCAATTAAATAAGCCCATAAGCAAAAAAATCATTATCGGGCCGAATCTGCTACTTTTGGGCCTAACAGAGGTGGGCGCTATTTAACTAAACAGCGCACTGTGCACGAGATAGACTAACGGGCCGGTGCAACAGTGGAAAAAAGAAAAGAAAAGAAAAAAGGCGGAGCTGCCTCACCTAGTGGGATGAGGCCCAAGCTGGCAGTGGGCGCGGGATAACAACCGCTCGCCCTAGCCATTGGATGGCGCGGGGCTGGGTCGCCTGGGTGCGCGCCGGCCCGTGTGGCGATGGCGAGCAGACTGGCGGCTTCGTCCCCTCGCACGAGCGTGTACAGGAGGCCACAGCCATGAGGGTTGCCGGCGCAGGGCGCGGCTCCAGCAAGTCTTGGGAGGCCGGCGACGGTAGGGATTGGCGGTCCGGGCGGCGACGAGGGGTGCTGCAGCGAGCACGTCGGGCGACGTTTCGAGCTCGCGCCGTCGGGCATTCATGGCGGCGGCGCCACCTGTGAGGAAAGAGAGCGGGGTGAGAGGGGAGTGGGAAGCGCGCGGGACAGGGAGGCTCACCAGCGGTGAGGCCTCGAGCCGCGGCTCGGTTGCCGGCGACGGCCGGAGCGAGGAGGCGACGGGTGGCATGGAAGAGGAGCTCGGGAGGCGACGAAAATACCCCTAATTTCATACCCGCTCCTACGTTACACGTTTCTGACCGCATAGGCTCCGTCCGGCCTCCGATTCGGACGAAACCTCGAACCACATGCTCAGCGCGCCGAGCCGATCGATTCCGCCTCGCTTCGATAACATTCCGAGAACATTTTCCGATGCCCAATAAAATAATCCGTTTATTAAATAAACCGGGTTTTTTGTTCCGATGGCTATGGCTGGTCTTATGCCGGTTGCGACGGTGCTCGGGTGAAACCCGATGTCGCAAAGGTCGTGTGCCATGGTGGAAAAGGGTCGGTCTCGTTCCGATACGAGAAAGAGAGGGGGAGAATATTCTCGGATTAATATATCGGCGAAGCAAACACTGCAAACTATACGGGCAACCAATAAAATAACGCAACAAATAATTTTTTTTAATTTGGGTGAAAATCCCGGGCTGTTACACATATGGTGAAAAAAGGCTAGCAGTAGTAAATTTGAACTGTTGAATGCAAGAACAAAAGTAATAGTAGAATTAATTAGAAAAGGGTGTGAATTAGCACCACAAGTGAATTGCGAGAACAAAAGTAATAATAGCATTATATACATGCCAGTTTTAATTTGTTCGCATACTCTGCAATTATTTTCCGATGACTTCTTTTTTCTAAAGAAGCAAACACAGATATATCAAACTTTCAATTATTAGCCCAACACTAGAGGTTTCTTATCTGTTCGACTACATAAAGTATTGAGCAATCACACAAACAACAATGTTTATTCTTGGCATATTCATGCATTAAACTATTGTTTTGCTTAATTAATTAACCTTGGTTTTCTTCCTCCTGAACGTTTTGTGTCGCACACAAACAAGTATTTTTTAATAGTATTTTTAATGTTTGGAAATAGATGATGGATTGAATATTAGTCATATTTGTTGCATGGGCAGTCCTTTTTATGCGGAAGCTAATTTAATCTGCATGGAAATCATTTTTTGCAGAAACAAAACATGTAATGTTATTGACCCATGCTAATATGTTGATGCCGAGTATCGAGTTGTTAGACATGGTTAGTTGGGCACTTAATTAAGTGTTTGATTTGGTTTTGTTTTCTCTAGCATGGTGAGTGCAGGTCGTAGTTTTGGATAATGCAGTTGGATTTTCCTGGGTTTGGTCTATCTTATCTCAAATGAACATATTCATCCGTATAAATAATGTACTCCTACTAGAACATGTCATTCTAAGTAGCCACAATGATTTTTCTACCCCTGAATAGTTCTTTTATATTTTTTAAATGGATGTGTGTTCTGCAGTAGTTGGGTTCTTCTTGCACACAATGTTTTTCACCTTCTTCTCCACCTTGTTTGTCATTCCAAAAGGACTAAACCACATAAACCTTGTTTTTCGTCTTCTTATTACACACCATGACCAAGTAGTCGCTTACTAACTCCTATCTATATATTCTAATTGTTAGATGGATTAATCTTGATCTGAAACGCTGTACCTCATGCTATTCCTTATTCTGGACTCTCCGGTGACCTGGTAAGAACAAGAATATGATCAACCTATGAAGTATGATAGTGAGGAAGATTCAGATGAATCTCCTGATGAACAGGAAGACGGTTATGACTCTGCGGAAGAAAAAGAAAGTAGGAAGTCCTTAGAAGTTAAAGATTCTGCAGGTAAAAAGATTTTTCATCCGCTATCATACTTATAAAATATGAGTTGCACATATCTTACTTTATGTAAACAAATTTATTAGTTATGTATTTGTGTTTCTTCTTGAGGTAATGTTGATTTTACTTAGCATGAAGTTGCATTTATTTGTTATGCTTAACGTGGATTTTTTTGCTGCAGAGGGTGATAGATATGGATTTCTTTGAAGAAGATGTCCCGTTTAGCAAGGTACTTCTATTGTCATATAGGATCTTCTGCATGCCTAGAGAGTACTCCTTGCATAAGAAACAAAAAAGAACCAATCCTCTTGTTTTAGAAGTTGGCCTTAGTTGGATGTTAGCTTTCTACTCTAGTCTTTGAAAATTCCATTGGTTTTTATGAGTGTGTGACTGCAGTTCGTCGTTCATTTCTAGCACACTTTACTGATACTGTATTTTTTTGTGATGCCCTAATTCTTGGAATGCTACATTTTTTTGTGATGCCATTGTAGTTGGATATCTTACCAACACATATTTTCGACAACTTACTTGGCATCTGGTACTTATTATATTACATAGTTACTGAGCTCATTATTGAAACCACAACTTGAATTGTTGTACCATAGTTGAATCAACTTTGCATATTTACAGAATAACTTTCATCATTAATGATGCCTCATTTATCCTCTACCAGTTGCAATTCCAACTTAATTGAGATAGCGCGAAAGAAGTATATGGGGAAGGCTCAGGTGACTGGAAAGAAGATCATGAGGAAGGCTCATGTGGATAGAAATAAGCGCATGAGGAAGACTCCGGTGGCTGGAAAGAAGTGTTGTGTTCATCTCACACTTTATATTCGGCGTCGTATTGGGTGTTGCCATTCTTCTTGCTACTAAGTTCAGACTTATGTTGGAGAGAAATACACATTAATGATGACCAACATTAAAGTAGATTGTAGTTTTTAACTCGTAAACATTTCTGATGTGCGTGTAGTTATTTGGTTCTTTTGCTACTAAGTTCAGTCTCAATTTGGAGAGAAGTGCTCCCCTAATGGTAACTGATTTTTGTAGTGGATTGTAGTTTTTAGCTCATAAACTGTTTTGATGTGCGTGTAAGATTGGCCTCTTGGTAAATCACTGTGTTTGATTTCGAACCGAATATATTATGTGTTGTGTTATATGGTCCATGGATTACATTTGATATCGTGCTTGACTATATACCACAGGGAAATGTTCTTTTGGATGTCTAATACATTGGAACACAATAGCATAGGTGTTAGCTCACTGGATTTGCTACACGGCCTTTCCATTTGTAGTTGATGATTTTTCTTGAACATTGGTTTCTGAAAATACAAGTTTTTTCTATGAAAAAATGGTTTCAAATGGGACTCTGCGCCAATTGGCGCAATGGGTTATCTAGTTTAATCAATATATGGCCCATATGTCTCTCTCAAAAACTTCCTATGAGCATGTGTTGTAGCTGGCTACGAATTTGTAGCCCGCTTCTCTTCTCTTTCCTCTCCTCTCTCCTCCAACTCATTGAAAATATAATATTTTAATGCTTACATCCTGCTGACTGTACCTTATTAGACTTTCTCTAAGAGCATGTACAATAATTGGTAAGACTGTTTTATCTTACCTTCGCCGCGTAATTTAAGCAAAATTTTCAGTATCCGCGCCTTATATGTGTGTATTTCAGCCTTCTCCCCCACCCCAGCCCCCAACCCTCACATATCGCATTTACCCTCCCCCCTCCACTTCCGCCAGCATCGGCTCTGCGCTACCGCGCTCCTCTCGATCTTATCATGTAAACCACCGAGGTACATCCCTTCCTCGTACCATTTGCATACATGGATCCGGCAAAACATCCTCTTTCACCCATATACCCACCCCTACCCTAAAGCATCACCTCCTAAGCCTATCCACATATCGTTGTGAGATCGAGGAGGAAGATGTCGACGCAGATAGTCTTCTCGCAGCCGCACTAGCTGGCTCGACACATCAGACCGTGGTGCATTCCTTCCTTCTACGCCCGGACGAACACCTCACTGCCGTTGCGGCCTAGTGGGGTGCCTACTTTTCCATATTGGAGTGCATAAATCAGCGTGCATGTGTATTTCTTCATCTTCAACGTGATGGTCTCGACATCGAGATCGTCAAAAGAGACGACTTGATAAGGGTTATGACACAGATGAAGTATCCCAACTTTGATCTATTGGATGCCCCCCACTGATCTCCTCGAGCGGTGAGTGAAGGATATGCGATGCATGTACCCCCTGCGAGCCCTTTTTGTTGTTTATGAAAGCCACTTTCAGAACCGGTGGCTCGACATCATCAACCACCAAGTCATATTTGATCGACAACTACAAGCACGAGGAGGGAACCCACGACGTTTCCTCTTCCAAGGGGAAGGATCTATTTAAATTACTATCTATATCAAAATAGCTAAAAAGTTGGTTCTTGGGTAAGCATTGATGGCACTGAAGTAGTGCTCCCCATTGGCTACCGCAAGTGGAAGGTTGAGATGTAACGTATTAGTAATTTCCCTCGGTGAAGATACCAAGGTTTGGCTCCAGTAGGACTCCGACGACGACAAGTAGGTGACAACGGCGCTAGAAATTACTTGCTAGCGCAAGAGTTGACGTGGACCTGCACACAGATACAAATAACTTTGCTCCCAACGAGTTCAGAGAGGTTGTCAATCTCTCCGTCCTTGTTATTTACAAAGGGTCAAACGCTAGGGTAGATAGTAGTGATAAAGGCAAAGTAAAGTAAATACGATAAATAAAGTGGAGTTGCAAACAATGGTGGAAGTATGGACCGGGGTCCCGTGATGTTCACTTGTGATGTCTCTCTCCCAAAAGACGATAGAAAAGCTAAGCTGGGTGAACAAACTACAGCTGGGAAGTTGACAGAATTATAAACACACCGCAATGCTAATTATGCTAATTGAAAGTAAGAGTTCTCTAAAGTATGGGAAGTACGCCAAGACAAGTAAACTGAAATCCATCTGCATCTACTACTAATCATCCACCTTGCGATATCTATCTAGAACATCTCGCTGGTATTAAGTTGCGAGCCCCACCCAAAGTGTAAACTCAAAGCAACAAACAATTACATTAACAATCTATGTGTAAGGTAAACAATCCTTGCAACCGCGGTTGAAAGCACCGTTGTTTTCTCCCTGGTGACAACATCACATCCCCTAGACTCATATTTTTGTCACTCAAGCTAGTCATCGGGGGGCATGAACCCACAATCATGCATAACACTCCCTCTTGGAGTCACTATCTACTACTTGGCCAAAGCAACAAACAACAACGGAGAACATGCAAGATTTACAAAGAACAAAATATAAAAGGTAAACCAAATATATAACTCATCACGATCTGAACATAATCTCATAATCCATCGGATCCCAGCAAACTCAGCAAAGCAACAACAGGAAAATTATATAAGTTCCTTGATCATGTAGGACAGCTCACAAGGTCTAAAACACTGAAGAACAAAGGTGGAGAGAATACATCACATAGCTACTTATCACAGACACATGGTCAAAGGTAGAATACTAACGAAACATCCGGGAGGCGTCCATTGTGGTGGAGAAGCTCCCGGAGGCCAATCCTCCCTCCGGCAGGGTGCCGGGAAGGGGTCTTCTGGTGCTCCCGATCTTTGGACCGTGGCGGTGCCGGAACAGAGAGGTAATTCGAGATGCGGGATTCTCCTCGAGGGTTTCCTCGACGGGGGGGGGGGGGGGTAAAAATAGGCCGAAGGGGGGCACCAGAGGTGCGTCCCACCTCCCAACCGCCCTGGTGGCGCGGACAGGGGTGGGGCCGCGCCACCTGGCCGCCTGGGAGGGGGGGTGGGCCCCCTCTGGCTCTCCTTTGATGGTTCCGGAAGATTCGTCCATGCAGATTTTATTCTGATTTTTCCCGAATTTTTCTAGCATTTTAAGTTGGCGAAAATTCACTGCAACTAAAGACATCAGCAGACGGGAACTGGCACTGGGTGCACTGAGTTAGTAGGTTAGTCCAAATATGTGTAATCTGATGTAAAAGTTTAGCAAATCATGTATTAATGTCACATAAAAGTGCATGGAACAAGAAGAAATTATAGATATGTTTGGGACGTATCAACCATTTTTGGGATTGAAAATCGTAGACATATCTCGTTGCAACTCATTCCAAGTTTCTAAATCATTCTAATATGATCTACCTATTCACTGATATTGATGCCATGATATGTTAAACTATGATATGTTTGCCTCTGTTATGCACACTGATATTTAGGAATCAACTAGTCAGTTTGATTCCACCAATACCATTTTAATGACTATATTTAGATATCAACTAGTATGTTATGTTCCTTTTGTTTGTTTGATGATGCAATGACATGTAACTGCTAGTATTTAAGTAATAACAAATACCAGTTAGAATGACCATATTTGGTTGTCACCACTCCTACGCTAGTTAACATGATTTTCATTTTCGCTCAGTTTCTTAACTAGTACACTAATATTCAAAATCAAACTATCTTTCTTAATCTAATGATTTTAAAATAGAGCAACATAGATGTCGAGCGGTGACTTGTTTCTTAATATAATTTGTATCTATCTCTCTTCCCCAAAATGGTTACCCCAAAATAAAGTCCGGTCCATGCAGAAAGTTATTCGTCTCTTGTGAGGACCTTTAATGCTCTTTTGATTGCTCTTTGTCAGCATGGAAAATGGTGCCACATTACATGATTAGTTAGCTTCCACCATATATCTAGAAGGATCAAGTGAATCCACATACAATATCTCTCAGGTGTGTCATACAAGGTCCTTACTAGAGCCGGGTACCGTTATGCACATCTAAAAAACTTGGTTCTTGGGTAAGCATTTATAGGGTTGAAAATCATAAACATATATCTTTGCAACTCATTCTTAGTTTGTAAATGGTGATAATATGATCTACCTTTCATTGATATTGATGCCATGATATGATAAACTATGATGTGTTTGTCTGTGTTATGCACATTCATATTTAGGTATCAACTAGTCAGTTCGATTCCACCAATACCATTTTAATGTCTATATTTGGTTTTTGCCAATCCTCTTCTAATTAACATGATTCCCTACTTTTCTCCATGTTTCTTTACTATGATATTAGTCTACACAATCAAACTGTCTTTTTACTACAATGATCTGCCAAGACAACAACATGGAAGTCGATGAGTACTTGTTTAGCTATTTAAATTACTATTTGTACCAAACTAGCTCCTTTTGTTGGTTTTATGATGCAATGACATGTTCAACTATGCTATGTTTGACTATGTAATGCATGATCTGCTAGTATTTAAGTAATAAGAAATACCAGTTACAACGGCTATATTTGCTTGTCACCACTCCTGCTCTAGTTAGCATGATTTTAATTTTTCGCTCAATTGCTTTACTCACTACTGGAATCTGCTAGTTTGCCGTCAGCCATAGCTGACGGCAAAGGCCACTTTAACCGACAGCAAAGGCTTTGCCGTCAGCTTGCTGACGGAAAAGAGACTGGCCACGATTTTATCGGTAAACAGCTTCTTTGCCGTCAGCTGGAAATCGACCGACGGCAAAGGCTTTGCCGTCAGCAAGGGAGCCGAGGCTGACGCCATAGAACTTTGATGGCAACGATTTAAGCCCAGCCCCGTTAGGGGGGTTAACGGCAGGCTTTGCCGTCAGCTGGAGACCAGCTGACGGCAAAGCTGCTGCTTGTGGGCCATGCTTGTCAGGGGAGTTGCGATCAGTGCCACGTGGGGTCCTTGCCTTTGCCGTCAGCCAGAGACCAGCTGACGGCAAAGCTGGCAACCTGGGACATTTGGTCGTCCCAGAGTTGCCAGATTTAACAGTTAGCTGCCACGTGTCCTCCTTTGCCGTCAGCCCACCGACGGCAAAGGCTTTTCCGTTAGGAAGCTGACGGCAAAGACTTTCCCTGTTTTTTTTTAAATTTAGTTTCTGTTAATTCCCTGCATTTTCAAACAACAATATATATAACATAATTAATATTCTGCCAGGCCCTAAACAGCACCACAAGTGCATCACAAAGCATCGCAAAGCATCACAAAACATCACGATATAAATAACACAAAGTGCAAACAACAAAGATGGCATCACAAAGTATCGCAAAGAATCCCAAGTGCATTACAAAGTGCATTACAAAGCATCTAAGACTACAACTAGCTAGAGTCCCTGGAGCATCCATCCATGTGCCATGCTGCTTTATCAAAATCTGCATAATGAGAAGAAGAAAGAATTTAGCGCTAAGTAATTAGAAGATGAAGAAGAACAAGAAGAAGAAGAAGACAAGAACAAGAAGAAGAAGAAGAAGAAGGACACAAGAACAAGAAGAAGAAGAAGAAGAAGAAGAAGAAGAAAAAGATGGAGAAAAAGAAAGAAGAGAAAAAGGAAGAATAAGAAGATTTGTTTCTTCTTAATCTATCTTTTTCTCCTCTTTCTTCTTCTCTTATTTCTTCATCTCTTCTTTGTTCTTCTCTTCTGTTTTGTTCTTCTCTTATGGTTTCTTTTGAAAATTTCTAAAGTAATTATGTCATTTTTGAGCTCTAATATCAACTAATTATGCTATTTTTGCCTAACTAGAATTTACTAAGCTAACTACAGCATGGCATAGTCTAAGTTGAGCTAAGCATGTCATTTTTGAGCTCTAATATCAACTAATTATGCTATTTTTGGTGTTATCAAGTAATTATGTCATGTTTTTACCAAATAAGCCAAGTCACGGAGGAGAAGCACCATCTCGGTTGGTCGCCGGGTTGGTTGGGCTCTCACCGGGAGAGGGATTGTTGGATGCGACTCTGGAATGATGCTGCAACAAGGCAATTCCTTGGCTCTTTAGCTTTTTCCGTATGTTTAGCATCAAATGCCTTCCATGCGTCACCATCCGAAGGGTGTGCCAACATCGGATCTCCGTTTTCATCTAATTCTTTCCTAATTCCATGTTTGTGCCATGTCATCTGTTTTGCTGTTTCTTCGAGCATGTAAAGTCGTTGAAGTCTTGGTAGGATCGGCAGATACCGTAGAACACTCACAGGGATTTTGTTCTGCTTCTTCTCACCTTCACCGTTTTCTACCTCAACATATCTGGAGGACTTGCAAAATGGACAATATGTTTCGTCCGCATACTCTTTCCTAAATAAGGCACATCCTTTCTCACAAGCATGTATCTGCTCATACGGCATCTTGAGTGCACTAAGGATTTTGTCTGACTCATATAGGTTTGAAGGCATAATATGACCTTCGGGTAGAAACCGCCCTAATAGGGTCATCATTGAGTCAAACAGGTCTCTTCCAATGTTGAATTGGGCTTTCAGAGCAATTACTTGTGCGATGGCATCTAGCTGAGAAATCTTAGTGTGCTCGTGAAGAGGACGTTTTGAAGACTCCAACATGGCATAGAAGGCCTTTGCGGATTCCTCCATCTCTTCGTCCTTGTTCCGAGCATCATCAAAATCATTGACCATGTCTTCAATCCCTGTACCATAATCGTCGGTGCGCCGACGCAAAACTTCGTCTCTATTACGTTGGGCCGACTCACCATGAAATGTCCACAAGGTATAGCCGGGAGTAAAACCACGCATCTGCAAGTGTTTACCCATTACATCCTTTGTCTGTCGCGAATAATTCTTGCACTTAGTGCAGGGGCACCATGTTTTTGGCTGGCCTTTAGAAAATGTCGTTTGCAGGAATTCATAGGTTTTGCTCAACCATTCATCGGTCATGTCTTTCTGACTAGGGTGACCGGAGTACATCCATTCACGATCAGTCATTCTGTCAAGCTAGCTATATAGTATCCACATATGAACAATATAAATTATCAGTTCATCAAGTATGTCCAATTAATTATGGTCATTTTTTAATCATGGTTAAAACATTGGGATGCACGGCATGCACACCTACCAGCTACTAGGTAAAGATGGGTCCTAATCCCACCCGAGTATGTGTAGATTGGGTCATTTTCCCATGCTCTGCTCCCGATCCAACGCAAAATTTCGGCAGCACCTCCCCGCTGTTCTCCTAATACACGTCTCGGAAACTAACCGAGAGGATGTGTACTCGGAGAACAACAAGGAGGCGCTGTCGAAACTCTGCATCGGATCCGGAACAAAGCATGGGAAAATGACCCAATCTACACATACCCGGGCTGTCCATGGATAACGTTGGACAATTCGAAAGAATCACCGTTATAAATATGCAAATGCATGCATAGTTATAACCGTAACCCTTTCGAACGGGAGACGCAGATTGGTTACGCGAAGACTTTGCATTTCAATACTAAAACTACCTATCTAGATAGTGTCATCGGCACGAAGGCCAAAACAGAGCAATATTAACGAGCAAAAAGTGTTGTTCAGCTTGGCTCGTTAACTAACGAACACGAGCCTTAACGAGCCGATTTTCCGAGCGATCATTATGCTCGCGAGTAACGAGCTTTCCGTCCAACCCTACTCCTCCTTTCTCATCGACTCCCATTGTTGATTCATAGGAATTGTTCCTATAGGAATTTTCCTATGAAGTTTGCACTACAAGATTCCAATTGGAATTTTTCCTATAGGATATCATCCTATGAATCAAACGGAGCCCTAAACCTCATGCTCAACCTACCAACTTAAGGGCACTAACTAATTTCAAATTACTTAATAAATTTTAACTAAATTACTAACTAAATTCTTACTGTCTAAATGGAAATGGAAATGCAAGAAAATTCTCACTACTAATTGCTAACAAAAAATGAAAAAAGAAAGAGAGCTCTCACCTGGAGGAGAGTGGTGGCCAGAGGGGGAGGGTAGTGCCGGCCGGGTGGCGGAGACGGCGGGCTCGGGTGGCGGTGGCGACGGGGCACCTGCAGGAGAGGGGAGGAGATTAGGCGAAGAGGAGGGCGGAGATGAGAGGAGGAGGTGGCGCAGCTCACCAGCGGCGGAGACAGGGGCGGCGACGACGAGCTTGTGGGGAGGAAGGCGGCGGGCGGGCGGGGACGGCTGCGACGGCGAGAAGGGTGGGAGGACGGCGGCGGCTACGGGGTGGGAGGACGGTGATGGGCGGGGACGGCGAGAAGGGCGGGAGGACGGCGGCGGCGACGGGGTGGGAGGACCGGCCTGGGCGAGATCCAGATGTGCGTGTGAGGGGTGGGGTCCTGGCCATGCGTGGGGGATAACCCCCGGCTAAGCCGTAAGCTAGCTGACGGCAAAGAAATCCGTTAGTCTTTGCCGTCAGCCAGCTGACGGCATAGACGGCTTTCCGTTAGGCGGGCTCAGACGTGGGGCTAGGATCCCCTCTATGCCGTCAGCCGTTCTTTGCCGTCAGGCTGTATGACCTAAGCCGTCAGCCAGCCGACGGCAGTGAGGTAGCTGACGGCAAAGCTGCTCTATGCCGTCAGCCCAATCTCTGCCGTCAGCTATATTTCTGGCTGAGGGCAAAGACCCTATGCCGTCAGCCCCGTGAATTTGCTGACGGCAAAGCCAGAAGCTGACGGCAAATTAGGTTTTTCCAGTAGTGACTATCATATTAATCTTCAAAATCAAGCTATCTTTCTTACTGTCATGATTTGCAAAGAGAGAAAAATGGATGTCGAGCGGTGACTTGTTTCTTACTATCATTTGCATCTATCTCTCTTCCCAAAAATGGTTACCCCAAAATCAAGTCCGGTCCGTGCAGAACGATACTCGTCTCTTGTGAGGACTTTTCATGCTCTTTTGACTGCTCTCTGGTAGCATGGAAAATGGTGCCACATTACATGATTGGTTAGTCTCCACCATATATCTAGAAGGATCAAATGAATCCACATACAGTATCTCTCAGGTGTGTCATACAAGGTCCTTTCTAGAACTGGGTACTGTTATGCACAGATAAATAACTTGGTTCTTGGGTAAGCATTATAGGAGATGACAATCATATACATATCTCTTCGTAACTCATTCCAAGTTTCTAAATTGTGCTAATATGATCTACTTATTCATTTATATTGATGCCATGATATGTTAAACTATGATGTGTTTGTCTGTGTTATGCACACTGATATTTAGGTATCAACTAGTCAGTTCGATTCCACCAATACCATTTTAATGTTTATATTTGTTTTTTGCCAATCCTCATCTAGTTAACACGATTCCCTACTTTTCTCTATGTTGCGTTACTAGGATATTAATCTACACAATCAAACTATCTTTTTACTGTCAAGAATTATGTTGTGTTTGTCTCTCTGATGCACAATGTGATATTGAAGTATTTATAAATACTCAGTTAAACTTCACCAATACCAGTTGTAATCACCATAATTCATTATTGTCAATCATGTTCCAGTTAACATGCTTTTCTATTTCATTATGTTGCTTTACCATCATGTTAAATGCTCACATCCAAATAATCTATATTGTGATTAATTTTGATTTATCTCATTCTATGTACATCCACCAAAATAATGGTCCATTTTTACTCCTTCCTTTACCAGCATCTTAAAACTTAACAATCAAGATATCTGTCATAGTCTAATGATTTGTATCCCAATCTGTACTTATACAGGAAAAAACAATGGGAGATACCGTTGTTCAACATCGAGGTTAGTTTCATCCATGGCTTTTATTGCCTCATTCCACAATTACATAATATATTTTAATATTTTACTTCTTGTTTCTTCTATAGGTACATACATCACGGGTTCAGATCCACACTTCGACCCTCTTTGCATATGGGGTAATGAAATATTCATGAGCGAGCACGAAGTGAGGAAACTAAAAAAGATTTTTAGGAGAAAGAAACGGGAGATGAGATTAAAATCTTCGTCTATTCTTTATCCAAGACAACGGTGAACTTCAGGATGGTAAGAACTACGCAACCTTTATTTTTCATGCTCATATTGAGTTGTTAGTCACCAATCACCTGTATCTGAATGTTCTATTTTTCAGTTGTTCCCAAAGCAGTTTACTCAAGATTACCTAGAAAACTCCATGCTTTGTGTGGAGGCAACCAAAATAAAAGTCTATCATCCAGACTACCACAGAGACAGTCTACACGTCTTCCTGAAGTCTGTGAAGGATGGACGGGCAATCATCACTATGGGTGGGCATGAAAACCGGCAAACCGAATACGAAACCGATACCGAAACCGAAAAAACAAAATTTTCGGTTTTTGATGCCGCTATAGTAAAATTCGGTTTTCAAGTATACTAACCGAATTTAATTTGGGAAATTCGATTTATACCAATAACCAGAATAGAAACCAAAGTACGTGATCAAACACGCAAAATTCGCAGCGCCCGTGTCGCTATGAAACGTACTACACGCATGGTTGCATGTGTGCGAGTCACGGACGACCTTGTACCTCGCCTGGCCTTCCACGAGATATGCAACTAGCCAAGGCACACTGCAATTTGATTTATCCCACCTCGGCTAGCTACACGGGATGAGACATTGAGCTTGGCTACTCAGGAAGACATGGTACGATAGGCACAACACACACAACAGTTAGTTCGCGTCGAGTGAAGGTACGAGAGATCATAACGGCTTCTCGCCCTTCGTTGGTTACCCTAAGTGGAAGGTTGAGATGTAGCATAGCGGTAATTTCCTTTGGCAAAGATACCAACGTTGAGATCGAACCAGTAGGACTCCAACGACGACAAATAGGTGGTTCGGCAAGTGACGGGCCGTTGAAAATCACTTGCTTTGCCTGGACCTGCACACACAATAGATAACTTTGCTCCCAACGAGTTCAGAGGGGTTGTCAATCCCTCCGGCCTTGCCGTTTACAAAGGATCAAACACAAGAGATAATAGTAGTGTTATTGATAAATGCAAAGTAAAGTAAAGGCAGTAAAATAAAGTGAGGGTGTAAAAAGGGGTGGAAATATGGACCAGGGTCCCATGAAGTTCACTAGTGATGTCTCTCTCCCAAAATACAATAAACAGCTATGCGAGGTGAACAAATTACAGCTGAGCAATTGACAGGATTAAAAACGCACCAGAATGCTAACTATGCTACAAAAGAAAGGAAGAGGCTCAAAAGCATGGGCAGTACGCCAAGACAAGTAGATCGAATTCCATGTGCATCTACTCACTAATCATCCACCTTGAGATATCTATCCAGAACATCTCGCTGGTATTAGTTGCGAGCCCCACCCAAAGTGTAAACCCAAAGAAACATACAACTATATTAAAAGAACTTTACGTAAAGTAAACAATCCTTGTACCCGCAAGTGCAAGCACCGTTGTTTTCCCCCTAGGGGCAACAACACATCCCCTAGACTCATGTTTCTGTCACTCAAGCTAGTCATCGGGGGGCATGAACCCACAATCATGCATAACCCTCCCTCTTGGAGTTACAATCCATCACTTGGCCAAGGTAATAAAAAGCAATGGAGAACATGCAAGAATTACTCAACAACATAAATAAAAAAGGAGAATGACCAAATATATTAATTTCTCATCACATAATATCATAATCCATTAGATCCTAGCAAACTCAACATAGCAACAACAGAAAAATTACATATGTGCCTTGATCATGTAGGGAAGTTCACAAGGTCTAAACATTGAAGAACAAAGATGGAGATAAGACATCACATAAATACTGGTCATGGACCCATGGTCCAAGGTGGACTACTCACGGCTCATCCGGGAAGCGTCCATGGCGGTGGAGAAGCTCCCCGAGGTCAATCCTTCCTCCGACAGGGTGCCGGGATAGGGTCTCCTAGAAGACCCGATCTTGGAAGCGAGGCGGCGGCGGAACAGAGGGGAGATCGCGAAAAAGGGTTCTATCCTCGAGGGTTTTGGAAGACGGGGTAAATATAGGCCGAAGGTGGGGCCAAGGGGGTGGCCCCGGGTGTCCAGGCGGCCACCCTGCGCGGCCACCAGGGGGGCCACGCCCCCAGGGCGCCTGGACCCATTGCGGCCCCCCTCTGGCCCTACTTCGGGGCTCTAGAAGGTTCCACCTTGCTGATTTTTTATATATTTTTCTTGGATTTTTTGGGGTACTTTAAGTAATGGGAAAACCTGAAATACTTAAACAACAGAAAACAGAAACTGGCACTGTGGTGCACTGACTTAATAGGTTAGTCCAAATATGATCAAAAGTGTATGAAAGTGCGTAAGAAGCATACCAATGTCACCCAAAACATGCATGGAGCAGGCGGAAATTATAGATACGTTTGGGACATATCAACTGAGTAAACAAATTACAGCTGGGCAATTGACATAATTATAAACGCATCGCAATGCTAATTATGCTGAAAAGAAAGTTAGAGGCTCAAAAGTATGGGTAGTACGCCAATACAAGTAGACCGAAATCCAACCACATCTACTCACTAATCATCCACCTTGAGATATCTATCCAGAACATCTCGATGGTATTAAGTTGCGAATCCCAACCAAAGTGTAAACTAAAAGCAACAGCCAACTGCATTAACAAACCTTCCATAAGGTAAACAATCCTTGCAGCCGCGGTTACAAACATTGTTTTTTTCTCCCTGGTGGCAACAACACATCCCCTAGTCTCATGTTTCTATCACTCAAGCTAGACATCGGGGGAGGGGGGCCTGAATCCACAATCAAGCATAAACACTCCCTCTTGGAGTTACTATCTACTACTTGGCCAAAGCAATAAAAAGCAACGGAGAACATGTAAGAATTACTCAAGAACTAAATCTAAAAGGAAAACCAAATATATAAATCATCACAATCTGAACATAATCTCATAGTCCATCGGATACCAGCAAACTCATCATAGCAACAGAAGAAGGAATTACATAGATGCCTTGATCATGTAGGTCAGCTCACAAGGGCTACGAATTGAAGCACAATATTGGAGAGAATACATCACATAGCTAATGGTCATGGACCCATGGTCCAAGGGGTACCACTCAAGGCACATCCGGGAAGCGTCCATGGTGGTGGAGAAGCTACCGGAAGTTAATCCTCCCTCCTATAGGGTGCCGAGAAGAGGTCTTCTGGTGCTCCCAATCTTGGAAGCGCGACGGCGGCGGAACAGAGGGGAAATCGCGATGCGGGGTTCTCTCTGAGGGTTCTTGGAGCGAGGGGTAATAATAGGCCGAAGGGCGGCACCAAGGGGTGGACCCACCTCCTAGGCGCCCTGGTGGCGCGACAAGGAGGGGCCCACGCCACCTGGCCGCTTGGGTGGGTCCTGGCTACCCCCGTCTCTCCTTTGGTGCTCTGGAAGCTTCCGTCCTGCTAATGTTTTATTTTATTTTTTTGGAATTTTTGGAGCTCTGTAAATATGGGTAAAAACCTGCAACTTACAGACATCAGCAGACAGAAACTGGCACTGGGTGCACTGAGCTAGTAGGTTAGTCCAAACATGTTTAAAAAGATATGAAAGTGTATCAAAACACATAGCAAAGTCACCTAAAAGAGCATGGAACAAGCAAAAATTATAGATACGTTTGGGACGTATCGACATCCCCAAGCTTAATTCCTGCTCGTCCTCGAGTAGTCAAATGATAACATAGATAATTTCTATGGTGACATGCTAACGCACATATAATAACTTCAAAGTAAAGAAAGTCAGATATGCAATTCAAGTCAAGACAATAACAAGCAATAGTCTATATCTAGTATTGAAACTAGCAAAGTATGAACATAAAGGTGCAAGAGCTCTCGCTGTCCGTGACTCGAATGTATCCAAATGGTGTTTGCGTGCAAGAAGTGGGATATGGGTTTAGAGCATAAAAATACTATATTGTTTAATTGAGAACTCAATTTACTAAAGCTTCACACTTGGTCTCCTCCAAAATCCTATTTTGACTCGTCCCTAGACCACTAGTCAGGTACAAGTCAAACTGATCCTCTCCCTTTCGACTTTGAGCACTCATGCAATGGATGAGCGCGAGCAAGATACGTTGGCACTTAGGATGGCAAAGAGAAAAATGTCGGGGAAGGAAGAGAAAAGGGTGTGAAAGGCTCACATCAATGAGGACAATCATAGGCGAGAGAAAGCCAAATGATAGATATGATGTGAGGAGTAGGGATTGCCATGCAACAGATGCACATATGAGCTAAGGTAAGCTCTCCAATGGAACTAGTGGGGGTGCATCCAACTTGCTTGATCATGAAGACCTAGAGCTCTTTTGAGGAGGCTCATCCTTGGAATATGCAAGCCAAGTTCTATAGTAAAAGGATCCCACATAGTTATGCATGAATGATAATCTCTATGGAGTACATATATGACTATGGTGTACGAGTGTGGATGTTTCAAAAGGAATAGTAGTGTTGCCCCCTTCTCTCTTTTTATTTTGTTCTCTTTTTTTGTATTTTTGTGGCCTCTTTGGATCTTTATATTTATCTCTCATTTTTCCTCTTCGGGATCTTTTAATTTGACCTCTTTGGGATCTTTTTCTCCCTTAAGGGCAACACTTTATATTTTACAAGAATATAAAGATCTTCAAACTTTACATGAAGTACTCAACCTAAAGAAGAATGAGAACTATCATGATGTATGCAAATGTATGTCTCTGCCAGTGTAGCAGGATATGCAATGATACTAGCGCGTCATGTAGCAATGATAAGGGAAAATCGCAACTAGCATGCGGCTCCTCGATCAACCAAAAGCATGTATGACATGAAGATCAAGTCATGAGATGGTGTATGTTGCATGGCAATGTATCTCAGAAAGGCTATTGAAATTCCTTGATAGATAGGTATGGTGGATGATTTGAGGAAGATATAAGGATGCTTATGGTGACATAGCGTATCATGCCAAGGGTTTGGATGCACCAGTGAAGTATGCATCAACTCTAAAGATGAGAAAGGGAAATGCATAGTACCGAACAGGCTAGCAAAATATGGAAGGTGGAAGTGCCAAAAATTTAATACTCGCATTAGTCCGAAGAACTCATGCACTTATTTACTGGTAACTCTCTATCTAATCAGGAGGTTCACAAAGAGACAAGTACCCCGAGGAGGAGTGTATGGGGGTTTGGTTATCCTTGCGCATCCTCGACCCATGATACGTGATGGTACTCTATATATTCCAACCCCTCCAGAGGTTAGCGATCCATCTAGTAGATAGAGTTCTCAACTAATTTTTGCAGTTTTTGAAAATAAGCACAGATTGGACAAAATACGACAACTATCACTAATAGTCTCAAGCTCTTGGCACCAAAAGTCCAAACATTACTCAAATCAATACCTAAAAACCATTGCAAGTTACTACTACACTTGTAATAGCAACCTCAATTACCTACTCATGCAAGACACACAACTCAGTGCAACAAGCCAACTCTCTATACAAGATAAGCATGCAAACTCAAGAGAGTTCCTAAAGCAACCGAAACAAAATCTCTTAAAAATATAAGCATGAATACTAAGAGCTAATCATGACAACAGCTATGAAAAGATAAAGAACACACAAAAAAGAAAGATAAGCATGCAAGCCTATGTTGAGTTCTAGGGTGGAGTGGAGCGTGTTTTTCTCCCAATCAAGAAAGGCTAGGGTCCAACTTGTTATGAACAGCAAGAAAAACTAAAATAAACTAAAAAGTAAAGAGTGATACGCTCCAAGTTTAGCACATCACACATGAAGAGATAAAAATATAGCATGGAGAAGGATGAACTGATGATTGTTGATGGAGAAGGGGATGCAAGGGGGCATCCCCAAGATTAGACGCTTGAGTCTCCTTGGATATTTCTTGGGGGTGCATGGGGGCATCCCCAAGCTTGAGCGCTTTACACTCCCTAATCTTCTTTCATCATCTTTCGTCGCATCATAAGCTGATTAGAGTGGTTAGTACCCATAATAGAATAATTTTCCTCTACTGGAAATAAATATTTTCATGAAGAACTACTGTTTCTCATGATTGCCAATTTTTTTCCTCTACTAGAAACTCTCTTTATACAAAACTCATCATAAGCTGATTAGAGTGGTTAGTACCCATAATAGAATAATTTTCCTCTACTGGAAATAAAGATTTTCATGAAGAACTACTGTTTCTCATGATTGCCAAAAAAAATTTGCAAAGAAAATGCAAGCTTAAGATTTGCAAAACGGTGAAAATGCAAAACATGGCAGAATCTATGAAAAATAGAACATCAGGTAGTAAATAATTATTTTGGGGTACTTCTGCAACTCAAATCAAAAACCTCAGAACAGATGCCTGAAAGCTAATTGTATAGATAATTCTATCAACACAATTCAGAGAAAAAAGATGTCTGGTGATTTATGGCCAATTCCTCCGTGAAGCAGACATAATCTGTTTCTGTACATCATGTCATAACTTTTGCACTTTCTTGCAATCGGAGGCTAAAACTTGGCACAAAGCTTGAAAATAAAGATACAATGATGTTGCTACAGTAATAACAAGCATCAAGACCACTAAAACTGAAAGTAAAAATAACTTGGGTTGCCTCCTAATAAGCGCGTTCTCTCATAACCTTTTAGCTAGGCATGAAGCAAAAAGATCAAGTTTTATCAACTTCAAAAGAATAACTTGCCCGTGTAACGGACTCATAAGGTAACTTAATCTTCTTTCGAGGTAAGTGTTCCATTCCATTTTAGAGGGGGAATTGGAATCTAATATTCCCTTCTTTCATTTTAATGATAGCACCAACGGGGCAAAGAAAAGAACGTCCCAAAATAATTGGACATGAGGGATCACACTCAATATCCATGACAAGAAAATCAACGGGAACATAATTATAATGTCCAAAGATAAGAACATCATGAATCCTACCTAAAATATTCTTTACGGAAGAATCAACAATATGAACACAAAAATAAAATGTATCTAAAGGTTTTAAATCAATCATATCATACATTCTTTTGGGTAAAACGGAGCCACTAGATCCAACATCACATAAGGCAAAGCAAGAGAAATTATTCAATTTAATTTTGACCAGAGGATCCCAACCATCTTCTAGATTTCTAGGAATAGAAGTATCTATCTTGAGATTCTCCTCCCTAGCTTTGATAGGAGCATTGGTAATATGATCGGTGAAGCCAATGTTAAGTGTGCTAGTGTGGGGGTCTTTAGCCATTCTTTGCAGAAAAGTGATAACTTCAGAAATACTACAATTATCAAAATCAAGATCACTACCATTAATTAATGTGGTGGTGATGTCATCTAAGCTCATTCTTGGTAGTCTCTAAGTTCATGGGCCCTTCTTGTCCTAAAGTTGAGGTATTAGCATCACCATTAATAGATCTGGGACTAGGGATGTGTTGGGTGCTAAAAGTTTTGAGATCCTCAACAACTTGTATAGTGGCAATGGTAGTGTGAGTAGGAAGTCTCTTAATCCTATCTTCCTCTTAATTTTCTCTAGCCCATCTATCCTTAAGTTTGGCTAGCATTATAATGTTTTCATTAATTTGCACTTGAATATATTCATGGGTGGAGTTTTCCTTTCCTCAAGAGGAGAGGTTCTAATTTTAAGCATCTCTACATCATGAGCTATATTGTCTACCTTCAAAGAGAATATATCTAGTTTTTCTAGTTTCTCTTCTGCACTCTTATTGAAGGCCTTTTGAGAAGTGATAAAATCGTTAAGCATGCTCTCTAATTCAGAAGTGGAGTTTTTGGTGCTAGGATAAGTGTTGTTGTTCACATAGTTCTTCGATGGGAACGGTCTAGGATTGTTGCTACCAAAATTACCACTATAATCATTATTATTAAAGTTGTTCCTAGAAAGAAAAGTAACATCAACTTGCTCTCTTTCTTGAGCAACCAAAGAATTCAAAGGAACATCATGAGGATCAATAGTAGCTTGCTTAGTAAGTAGATACATAATCAAGTCAAAATTTTCATTTAAAGAGGAGATCTCCTCAACATATTTTACCTTCCTACCTGTTAGAGCTCTTTCGGTGTGCCATTGAGAATAATTTGTCATCATCTCGTCCAATAGCTTTGTGGCAGCACCAAGTGTAGTTGACATAAGGGACAATTGCATTTTTGCCCCTAGTTTTGCCAGCCCGTGGGTTTTGCCCTTACTTTTCGGCTCTGCTCAATTTTGCCCTTAGATTTGTCCCTCGGGTCATCCGAACGCCCTTTGACCGTTTGACCAATACTTAAAAAATGTATAACAAATTCATATGAACTTAGAAAAATGCAAATAAGATATTTAATTATTCAGAAAAGCATTTCCTTTATGTGTGTATCATTTGCACATATGAAAATATTAATGGTTAACCTACCCAAGGTTACTAACGTTCTTAACATTATTAAAAATAAAAATGTGTAAACAATAAAAAAATCATGAATAAAAACGGCATGCAAGTTTAGGTGATGTCAGCTGACCATTCTGATATCTTATTTGAGATTTTTTGAATTCACATGAACTTGTTATGAATTTTAAAATTAATGGTCAAAGTCATTTGAAAATGCATAACAACTTCATATATACCCAGAAAAATGCAAATAAGATATCGGAATGTTCAGAAGACATCACCTACATTCGCATGTCATTTTTAATCATGAAAATGTATTGTTTATACCCTTTAATGTTTAATAATGTTAATAACATTAGTAACCTCAAGTAGTTTGAATATTATTTTGTTTGTGAATGCTAATAACATGCACTTATAGGTAATGCTTTTTTAAACATTTTGATATCTTATTTGCATTTTTCTGAGTTCATATGAATTTGTTATGCATTTTCAAAGTATTGGTCAAACGGTCAAAGGGCGTTCGGATGACCTCAGAGACAAATTTAAGGGCAAAACTGAGCAAAGCCGAAAAGTAAGGGCAAAACCCACGGGCCGGCAGAACTAGGGGCAAAAATGTAATTGTCCCTTGACATAAAGGTTCCTCCCGCAACCGAGTCTAACAGATTCCGTGAGGTAAAGTTTAATCCTGCATAGAAAGTCTGGATAACCATCCAAGTAGTTAAACCATGTGTAGGGCAATTCTTAGCAACAGATTTCATGCGTTCCCAAGCTTGGGCAACGTGTTCATTATCGAATTGTTTAAAATTCATAATGTTACTTCTCAACTGGATAATCTTAGTAGGTGTGTAGTACTACCCAATAAAAGCATCCTTGCACTTATCCCAAGAATCTATGCTATTCCTAGGCAAGGATTGCAGCCACACTTTAGCTCCTCCTATCAAGGAGAAAGGAAAAATCTTAAGTTTAACAATATCACCATCTACTTCTTTCTACTTTTGCATATCACAAAGCTCAACAAAATTATTTAAGTGCAAAGCAACATCATCTCCAACACCGGAGAATTTTTCTTTGATAAAAAGATTCATCGAAGCAGGTTTAATTTCGTAAGAAGGTGCAGAAGTGGCAGGTGGAGAAATAGGAGTGCTGATAAAGTCATTATTGTTGTGAATAATGAAGTCACACAACTTAGTGTTTTATGTGGAACCCATAGTAACAGCAACAAGCAAGAACAAATAAAGTAATTTTTTTGTGGTTTCTGATATAAGACTCTAAAACAAAAACTTGAAAGTAAACTAACAGGACTAAAAAGCAAAGATAAAAGATAGTGTGCAACTCCCCTATGTTGAAGATTGGAGTCCCCGGTAACGGGGCCAAAAATTTGCTTGATGGTACAAGAGATGATAATGGCTTCTCGCCCTTCGTTGGTTACCCTAAGTGGAAGGTTGAGATGCACATAGCGGACAATTTCCCTTGGTGAAGATACCAAGGTTTATGTCTCCCGTAGGACTCCGAAGACGACAAGTAGGTGGTCAAACGAGCAAGGCGCTGTTTGAATATAATTACTCAGTTGACCTGGACCCACACACAGAAACAAATAACTTTGCTCCCAATGAGTATAGAGAGGTTGTCAATCTCTCCGGCCTTGTCGTTTACAAAGGATCAAAACACAAGGGGGATAATGATAGTGGTGATAGCAAAATGAAAGTAAAAGCAGAAAGTAAAGTGGAGGTGTAAACAGTGGTGGACATATGGATCAGGTCCCATGATGTTCACTAGTGATGTCTCTCTCCCAAAAGATAATAAAATAGCTAAGTTGGGTAAACAAATTACAACTGGGAAATTGATAGAATTATAAATGCATCGCAATGCTAATTATGCTGCAAAGAAAGTTAGAGGCTCAAAAGTATGGGCAGTACACCAAGACAAGTAGACGAAATCCAATTGCATCTACTCACTAATCATCCACCTTGAGATATCTATCCAGAACACCTCGCTGGTATTAAGTTGCGAATCCCACCCAAAGTGTAAACTCAAAGCAATAGACAACTGCATTAACAAACTGTGCGTAAGGTAAACAATCCTAGCAACCACAGTTACAAGAACCGTTGTGTTCTCCCTGGTGGCACAACACATCCCCTAGTCTCATGTTTCTGTCACATGCGACGCCCCCAAAATCAAGCCGTGTACAGTAATCATACACGCAGGGTACACGATTGAAATCAGGGTGCCACGGTGAGAATATCACATCACAACACTAGACACAATAAGATAAATCTGATATTACAAACCAGGGATCACGAGGATCCGAATACATAAGTCATACAATCATAATGTCTGAGTACAGATATAGTTAGTCATGTTTTTCCTTAAGAAGGCTAGCACAAATAACATTAGAGGTACAGATCGAAAAGGCAAGGCCTCCTTCTTGGGAACCTCCGAACTACTCTTGGTCAACGGGGAACTTAACGTCGTAGTAGGTGCCTCCGGGGTACTCCTGCTCCTGGGCGCCAGCGTCTGATCGCAACAATCCAGGTATATAAAACAAAGGGGGAAATAAAGCAAACGTGACTATCTAGCATACCAACGAGTCTTACTCCGGCTACTAAGCATTTACGCATTTGTATCAATGGAAAGGGGAGGCTATATAGTGGATTGAATTTCCGAAAACCAGAATAAGGATGAGAAGCTAGGCCTATCGAAGACTAGCATCTTCACACGGTTCTTGTAGCATGAGAAGAGAATAGCCAACAGTTATATAAAGCATAAGGTAACAATGCAGCAGAAGTTGCTGCAACATTGTATAATAGTAAGTTGTAATAATTATCAAAGCCTCCGAGATCACTTCCTCGACTTCCCTGCGAGGAAGAAAACCCGGAACCAACAATTTAGCAATGTAGTAGTTTGTAGTAGTAGGATCTGGCTTCAGCATAAAGCTTCCTGTTATCGTGGACACGGCTATTCGAATAGATTAATCTTCCCTGCAGGGGTGCACTTATGTTATACTACAACGCACGGATCTCCACAGTGGTGTACACCTTGTTAGGGAATGCCCCCCAAGGCTATCCGACACTCCGTAGCCCATCCTTCAAACTCAACAGAGAAGCCATCCGCCGGACTAAAAGCTATGCGGGCAGGGCTTTGGACCCTAACCGTGTGCGCTCATGAATGGTGCGTGGCTAGCCGGTGAAGAAAAATCAAAGTAAATAAGACATCTACGCGCGAGCAAAGAAGATACACCACTTCTCGGCACAAGCCGCGGTACTGTTGACGTTTGAAGAATTCTCGAACGAGACTATGAAGTAGGGGAGCCCATAACTCCTTGCCCCACATGTAGGCAGCGCGTATAAGCATAAAGCCACTCAAGTAATCCACCGAACCCTTAGTCATGTTATTATCTCGCGGACAACCGTTATCGGTGCCTGCCCTGTTGTCCCGTCAAAGCACGTGGTTACCAACAAGGTGAACCGACTCCTTACCTTATCTCGCGTGTGCTCTTGGAAGAGCTTCACTTTTGTGGTTTGTTAACTCTCACGGACAATGATCAGGGTCCATGCCCACCTGTACATCGGTGTACCCTCCCTGTCGTCCCGTCGCAATACCACTCACGTGCACCACTGGGTCACCCGACTTCTTACCTTTAAGGACAACCGTTATTCAGGACCCTACGACGGTTATACAGAATCAACAACGAGTGGAGTACGAGGATTACTCCTCGATGGCTCACACTTGATGGTGGCTCGGTAGAGCTGAGGTAGGGGCCTTTAGCGGTGTCTGCTTTGTACCGTACATGTCTAGTTATAATAATTTGTATCCGCGTTCACTCCCCAGAGTGTTCACGGCCCACTATCTAATCCTAGTTGACTAAGAATGCGCAGGGCTCACTGCTGAATAGGATAAAGGAAGGTATATCAAGGGAGACAATGACATTCTATGCAATGAATAGGAATTAATGTAATAACAACAGCAGCAATGCCTAGTGCAAGAAATGTACGGAAAAGATAGGCGATATCTGGGGAAAGAGAATGGCTCTCCTTGCCTGGAAGCTCAACGGTAGGGGTACAGTCGTCGACGACGTAGTCGTACTCAACAGCGGTGTAGTCAGCGGCAGCAGCGGGTTCTACCGGAGAATAAGGGGGGCGAAACTGTAAATACAAAGCAATCATATGAAAACAGATGCAAGGCATGACAAATGCAATTTTATTGGTGTTTCTAATGCAGTACTAGGTGATTGCTCGGAACGAGAATTCATCCAGGGATGAACTGCCAGCTCCGGGTGATTATCGGCAGACGAACCAGAGGGGGTAGGTTCCATGTTCTGTATGTTAGAGGGGTGTGGTGAGGGTATGGGTAGCGTTTCCGTATTCGTTATATTTTTCTGATTAGTTTTCAGGTCTAAAATTTCTCACCGGAGTAACGATTTAAAAGATATTGATTTTCTACGTTTTATTCAATTTAAATCAATTTTCTGGAATTTCTTTTATTATTAAACCTACCATTATCTAAAATAGTGTCTGTTGACTGGTCAAGCCTGACCACTGGGTCCCACTGGTCAGCCTCTGGTTATTTAATAAATCATTTAGTTTATTCAAAATTCATATATACCCACATGTCATACTCACTAGTTTGAATAAAATCATTATATTTATTTATCACAAAAGTGGGGCCCATGTGTCATTGACTGGGGACCATGTGTCATTGACTGTTTCATTTAATATAATGCCTTGTGGCCCACTAGTAAGTCTCACAGGGGGTAATCTCTTTTAATATTTGATTAGTGGCTAATCCAAATGGGGTGGGGCCCAGTGGTCAGTGGCTTAGCCACTGGCTTAGCACACACATGCGCCCGCCGGCGGTGAGCAGAAGCACGGTGACGCCCCGGCGGCCGAATCGACCGCTGCGGGTCTCGTTCGAACGTCCAGCTCGTGCAGAGGCTAACGCGGCAAACGGGGCGAGCTAGGGTGGCCCGTGGCCATGGTGACGACGACAGCTGGCGGCTGCCGGAGTATGGTCAGGTGGGGGACGACGTTCCCGTTCTTCAAACAAAGTGGGGAGAGGGTGAAATTGAGCGTAGGCTCACTGGGAGCACGTCGAGGAGGCAACGGGCTCGGGGAGGCTCCGGTGAGGAGGAATTGACGACGACGACGTTGATGGCCGTGGCAGAGGAGGGAGACGGTGATGGTGTGGATGCAGTCCAGGCGCTCAAATTCGTGCACGATGTCGATGAGGATGATCACAGCGGTGGTGCGGGGCACGTCGGAGCGGCACGAGGTGGCCGCCGGCCACGGCGGTGCACAGTGGCGGCGACGACTGGGACAACTGGGCTCGGGGCCGAGGGGATCTCGACGCGAGGAGAGGGGAGGGAGAGGCAGTGGAGGGAAAGGGGTGGGCGGCCTAGGGTTTTGGGGTCTCGTGGCACCTTATCCTTGCCGGCAAGCCGCCGATGGTGGCCACAATATGCCCACAGCGTGGCCAGCTGGGGGAAGGCTGCCACGCACGCCAGGAACAGGAGAGGGAGGGGAGAGAGCCAAGGTGGGCTTGGCCCAGTGGGGAGGGGAGTGGGCCTGATCCAGTGGGGGGGGCGGCTTTGCCCTGGGCGAGCGGTAGTTCTTTAACTTTTCTTTTTATTTTATGTTTCCTTTTTCTTTTCTTTTCTTTTCTTTTTTTATCTAGTTTAAGTACCAACTGATTTTTGTCAAAGGTGAAACTTGTTCCCACATTTTTGTTGTAGTTTAGAGAGATGACGCAAAAAGTTTGGGCACCAAATAAATCCAGTTGCTATTTTTTTGAGTTGCAACTCATTAAAGGAAACTTTTTACTGTTTCTTATATTAGTTTTAATTATTTTAAATCTTAATAAATTCCAATATACATATGGACATGATACAATGATTATTTTGCATTTTACAAAATTGGTTGCAAAGTTTTTGGACAAAGTTTTATTTAGCACTTTGTGTTTTTAATAACAATCAAAGGTTTTTCTTTTGAATATGATCAAATGCAAAGATGACCAAGGCAAGATTACGAACAATAATTGTCATTAGCCAAAGTGATTACTGTTACACGACACAGAGGGTGTTACAAATCTCCCCCACTACAAGAATTCTCGTCCCGAGAATTTAAGCGCTAGAAGGAAAAGACTGGGGTATTCTTCACGAAGATGATCTTCGCGTTCCCATGTGGCCTCCTCTTTAGAATGATTTGACCACTGAACTTTGAGGAACTCGGTTTTCTTGTTGTGGGTTCGACGTTCAGACTGATCAAGAATGCGGCTCGGTTGTTCTTCATAAGACAAGTCCTGCTGCAGTTCAAGCACTTCATGATCCACTACTCGGGTTGGATCCTTGAAACAGCGACGGAGTTGCGACACGTGAAAGACATCGTCGACTTGGGAGAGGTTTGACGGCAAATCCAATCGGTATGCAACCGGTCCACTCCTATAAAGGATACGAAACGGGCCAATGTAGCGTGGAGCTAACTTTCCTTTGATCCCGAAACGATGAGTGCCCCTCATGGGAGTGACACGAAGGTAAGCTTGTTCGTCGGGTGATACGTCCAAAACGCATCTATAATTTCTACTTGCTCCATGCCTCTTTTGTGTGATATTGCTATGATATTGATGAACTTCCATACATTTTTTATCATATTTGGACTAACCTATTAACTCAGTGCACCCCAGTGCCAGTTCCTATTTTCTGTTGTTTTTCCATTTCAGGTTTCCCCCACATTAAAAGTGCTCCAAAAATTCAGGAAAAATCCAATAAAAAATCAGCGATACGGAAGCTTCCAGAATCACCGAGGGGGGGCAGAGGGGACCCACCAGGGCCCTAGGCACCTTCCCGGCGCGCCCTAGGGTGGGGCCGCGCCAGGGGGCCGTCTGGACCGCTAGTGCCCCCCTGGCTGCCCCCCTTCGCCCATATATTCCTCGTGACGTGAAACCCCGGTGACGGGAACCCTTTTTCGTGATCTCTCCTCTGTTCCGCCGCCGCCGCGCTTCCAAGATCGGGAGCACCAGAAGATCTCTTCCCGGCACCCTGCCGGAGTGGGGAACCACCTCTGGGAGCTTCTCCACCACCATGGATGCTTCCCGGATGAACCGTGAGTAGTCCACGTTGGACCATGGGTCTATGATCAGTAGCTATGTGATGTTCTCCTCCCCTCTTTGTTCTTCATGGATTAGACCTCGTGAGCTGCCCTACATGATCGAGACACATATGTAATATTTCTGCTGCTGCTATGCTGAGTTTGCTGGGATCCGATGGATTATGAGCTTATGTTCAGATTGTGTTTGAGTAATATATTTGATTCTCCTCTTTTATATTTATGTTCTAGAGTAATTCTTGCATGTTCTCCGTTGCTGTTTATTGCTTTGTCCAAGTAGTAGGTAGTGACTCCAAGAGGGAGTGCTATGCATGATTGTGGGTTCATGCCCCCCGATGACTAGCTTGAGTGACAGAAACATGAGTCTACGGGATATGCTATTGCCACAAGGGAGAAAATAACGGTGCTTGTACTTGCGGGTGCAAGGATTGTTTACTTTACGCAAATTTCTTTAATGTAGTTGTCTGTTGCTTTGAGTTTACACTTTGGGTGGGATTCGCAACTTAATACCAGCGAGATGTTCTGGAGAGATATCTCAAGGTGGATGATTAGTAGGTAGATGCAAATGGATTTCGGTCTACTTGATTTGGCGTACCACCCAAGCTTTTGAGCCTCTTCCTTTCTTTGTAGCATAGTTAGCATTGGTTTGCGCACATAATCCTGTCAATTTCCCAGCTGTAATTTGTTTACCTCGCATGGCTATTTTATCTTCTTTTGGGAGAGAGACATCACTAGTGAACATCATAGGACCCCGGTCCATATTTCCAATACTGTTTACACCCGCCACCAATTTACAGCTTTATTTACTTTTCCGTTGCTATCACTATCATTATTATCCCGTGTGTTTTATCATTTCTAAACAACAAGGCCGGAGGAATTGACAACTCCTCTGTACTCGTTGGGAGCAAAGCTATCTGTTGTGTGTGCAGGTCCAGGTGAAGTAAGCAACCTAGGATGTAAACGACGCCATTGTTCACTTCACCACCTTATTGTATCTGTTGGAGTCCTACTGGTCGATCCTAAACCTTAGCATCTTTGCTAAGGGAAATTTGCTGCTACACTACATCTCAACCTTCCAATTTGGGTAACCAACGAGGGGCGAGAAGTAGACTTTCGTGACATCAAAGCAATTTCTGGCGCCGTTGCCGGGGACTCCACTCTTCAAGATAGGGGAGTTGCACACTATCTTTTACCTTTGCTTTTTAGTCTTGTTAGTATACCTTTCAGTTTTTTCTTTAGTGTCCTTTATCAAAAATCAAAAAAATAGTTATCTTGCTTGCTGCTACTATGGGTTCCTCCGAGAACACCAAGTTGTGTGACTTCACTAGTGATACGTCCCAAACGTATCTATAATTTCTGCTTGCTCCATGCATGTTTTTGTGTGACTTTGCCATGATTTGCTTGAACTTTCATACACTTTTGTGAATATTTGGACTAATCTATTAACCCAGTGCACCCAGCTACCAGTTGTTGTTTTCTGCTGCTTTTGTATTTCAGGTTTTCCGGCCAATAAAATTGCTCCAAAAAATCTGGAAAATCAGATAAAAAATCAGTGACACGGAAGGTTCCGGAAACACCAAAGTAGGGAAGGGGGGCCACCACAGGGACTCCAGAAGGGTCCCTGGCGCGGCCCCACCCTAGGCCGCGCCAGGGAGCCTCCTGGCTGCCTTGTGGCCCCTTTTGGTGCCCCCCTTCTCCTATATTTAGCCCTCGGGGTGAAACCCCTAATACATATCTCTTTTCCGCGAACTCGCCTCGGTACCGCCGCCGCCGCCGTTTCTAGATCGGGGCTGCCTGGAGCAGCTGCCCCGGCACCCTGCCGGGAGGAGGAACCCCCTCCGGGAGAGCATCCATAGCCATGGAAGCCTCCCGTATGTACCGTCAGTAGTTCCCCTTGGACCATGGGTCCGTGACCAGTAGCTATGTGATGTTCCTCTCCCCTCTTTGTGCTTCCACTTTCGAGACCTCGTGAGCTCCCTCACATGATCGAGGCACCTTTGTAATTTTCTGCTGTTGCTATGCTGAGTTTGCTGGGATCTGATGGATTATGAGACTATGTTCAGATTGTGATGAGTAATATATTTTTTTCTTCTCTTTTATATTTTGTTTTTGAGTAAATTCTTGCATGTTCTCCGTTGCCTTATTTCACTTTGGCCAAGTGATTTGTTGCAACTCCAAGAGGGAGCGTTATGCTTGATTGTGGGTTCAGCCCCTTGATGTCTAGCTTGAGTGACAGAAACATGATACTAGGGGACGTGTTGTTGCCACCAGGGATAAAACAACGGTGCTTGTACCTGCGGGTGCAAGGATTGTTTACTTTACGCAAAGTTCTTTTAATGCAGTTGTCTGTTGCTTTGAATTTACACTTTGGGTGGGATTCGCAACTTAATACCAGCAAGATGTTCTGGATAGATATCTGATACGTCTCAAACGTATCTACTTTTCGAAACACTTTTGCTATTGTTTTTCCCTCATTCTTGCATGATTTGGACGAAACTAACCCGGACTAACGCTGTTTTCAGCAGAGATGCCTGTATGGTTTATTTGTGCACAGGAAAATGGATTGCTAGACGTCCCAGAAAATTCCCAGAAAATCCACGCACCCGAAGGAGCCAAATGCCAGAAGTGGGACCAGAGGGGAGCCCTGGGGGCCCCAGGCGCCCCCCTGGCGCGGCCAGGGGTGGGGCCGCGCCCTCAGGCCGCCTGGGCTGCTCCCCCCTCCTCTGGTGCCCTACCGAGACTCCTATTTATCCCCGTGACGAGAAAACCCCAGAACAGAAGTCGTTTTCCCAGTTTCTGTCGCGGAGCCGCCGCCACCCTCTGTTCTTCTTCAGGAGGGCTAATCTGGAGGTTGTTTTGTCCTCTGGAGAGGGGAGATCGTCGCCATCGTCATCACCATCGCCACTCCCTCCATCCTCCATGACTTCTCTTCATATGTGTGAGTAATTCCCTGCTGTAGGCAAAGGGGATGGTAGGTATTGGATGAGTTTAATCATGTAATAGTTCGTCAGATTGTTGGGGGCATGTTGCCTATCATCTAGATTGGTGTTTATCTTCTTTGCTACAACTTTTTGTTCTTAATGCTTGTCACTTTGGGCCCGAGTGCCATGTTTTCAGATCTGAACCTTATGTGTTTTCATGAATATATTTGTGTTCTAGATCCTATCTATGAGTTGTATGCACCTATTATGGTCCGGAACCGACGATCCCAAAGGTGACATCTTGGGACACAAAAGGGGATGGTTCATAATTTTTGGATTCCATGTATCCATTGAGTTTATTGCTTTGTTCCGGTGCTCTTTGACATAAGCACCTTAATCTCCATAAGTTCCTTTTGGCCCCGTTCGTAGCGGGATGGTAGGACAAAAGATGTTGTGCAAGTTCTTATTGCAAGCACGCACAACTACCTACGGGATACATGCCTGTTGTTTGATATTTGCCTAGATGATCATTGCTTTTCTGTGTGCCTTGCCCCGTTTTAGAATCTATTATATGTTTACTCTCATCCATGCAGCGCCCAACCATCCATCTCCCTAGCCTACAGTGTTTTCAATCCTGCTGGTCATTAGATGTTACTTTTTGCTATTTACTTTTGTTGTTCCTATCATCACTATCATATTACCGTTACTACTTATCTATTGTTGCAAGCAAGTTTATTTCAGGTGTGGTTGAATTGACAACTCAACTGTCAAAGCTTATAAATACTCTTTCGCTCCCCTTGTGTAGAATCAATAAATTGGGTTAACCTACCCAAGAAGACTACCTCGATCCCTTACGTTTGTGGGGCATCAAGCAGCGTTTTCTGGCGCCGTTGACGGGGAGTATAGCAATATTTACAAGTCTACATGAAGTATCCTGCCTGCTGCATATCATCCGCTATGGGTAAGAAAGGAGACCCCAAGGTTCCGATTTTACCATCCCGTACAAGAAAAGGTACTGTTCTGAACACTAGTGCTACACTTGATTCACCTTCTGTTACGAGTAAGTTTACTTCACCACCACTACATGATGCTTCTATTGAGTCTGTTACTATATCCGATACTTTTGATGATGTTTCCACTACTCTTGATGATGCTACTTTTCTTGGTCACCATACTGAAACTCAGACTGCTAAGGCTGCAGCAAAATCCAAGACCAAGACCCCTGCTACCTATATTCCTACCTGCAAAAACTTTGGTTACCCGAGCTTAGATGAGCTCAGGGATAAAATCCTTGATGATGATTATGTTACTCTTGATGATGATTTTTGCAGGGAACTCAGAGAGTGTGTCGACTCTGACCCTGGTGTTGTTAAAGAGTGGCTCAAAAGGCACGCCATGAAGAACAAAGTTATTCATGATCCTCAATTTGCCACATCTCCTATATGCATCAATGATCCTGATTATGATTTCTCTGTTGATCTTTCACTTATATCTACAGTCGAGGCTGACCTCTTTTATGGCAGAGAAAATGATGATGCTATATCACACTTGACCAAACTCGCTGAGTTAAGCGACCTATTCACTACTGATGAGAAGATACGAAACTTCTATGTGGCCAAGATTTTTCCTTTTTCTTTGAAGGAAGACGCTAAATCATGGTACGATGCATTACCCTATGGTTCCGTTAAAAGTCCTCAGGACTTAGTCAAATTTTTTGTTGATAAGTATTTCCCAGCTCATCTGCAACATGCTGCTTTGCAAAGAATCTATAACTTTAAACAATTGCAGGATGAGAAACTCCCTAAAGCTTGGGGGAGGTTTTGTGATTTACTTAAGGTTATGCCGGGACATGGAATCCCCAAGAATGAACTGCTTGATATATTTTATGCTGGTTTAACTGATGAATCCAGAACCTATCTGGATAGTTGTGCTAGTTGTGTTTTCAGGGAAAGAACACCGGACGATGCATAAGAATTAATGTGCAAAATTGCCAAGAACTATGAAGACTGGTCCGTTCTTGAACCACTTCTACCACCGAAAAAGAGGGGCATGCTTGTTCTGAACCCCGAAGATATGCAAGAAGCAAAGAAGTCTATAAAGGAGAAAGGTATTAAAGCCGAAGACGTGAAGAATTTACCGCCTATTGAGAAGTTGTGTGAGCCTACTCACCCTCCCTTGGTAGAGGTACACTCTCTATTAGACTTTACTGAAAGTGACATCCCTAAAGGTAAGCCTACCGACCAATTCTTAGATGAGCTTGATAATTTTATTGTTAAGCAAGACAATTTTAATAGGAAGTTACAAAGTCAGTTGCATGACAATTCTCTTGCTATCAAAAGTTTATGTGATGTTCTAGAGAGAACAGTTAACGATGTTAAATGTCTTGTTAAGAATTTTCATATGGTTCAAACTCAGCTTGAACAAATTTCTAATGTGCAAAAAGATTTGCTTGCTAACAATGCCAAACAGGACATACAAGCTTATGGAATTAAAACTAGGGGTGGAACACACACCCAGGACCCACTCTATCCTGAGGGGCATCCAAAGAGTATCGAACAAGATTCTCAAGTACAAGAAGAGGACGAGATTGTTGGCTCTCCGAAGAATAAAAAGAAGAAGAAGAAACACGAGGAGGCTGACAATCCCAATGATCCTATTACAAGTGAAAAGCCAGCTGTTGATCCTAACAGCATATCTACCTCCGATGCTGAAACAGAAGACGGTGCTGAGCCTGAAGAAAAAGACGCGGAGAAGGATGATTCTCCCCAGGTAAGAGAAGAAGAAGCACCCGATAAACGCAAGATGTACTCTAAAGAAGACTTCATCGCAAGAAGACATGGGAAGGAAAGAGAACCACGGATACAGAAACCCATGCCCTTTCCAGGTAAGTCCCTCAAATCCAAAGAAGAAGAGCATTATAATAAATTTTGTGAATGGATGAAACCTCTTTTTCTTCAAATTCCTTTGACTGATGCTATTAAGTTACCCCCTTATTCCAAATATATGAAAGATATTGTTACTAATAAAAGAAAAGTTCCTAATGAGGAAATATCTACTATGCTTGCTAACTACTCTTCAAGTGGCAAGATTCCCAAGAAGCTCCGTGATCCAGGTATACCCACCATTCCTTGCTCCATAAAGAATAATTATGTCAGAACTGCTTTATGTGATCTTGGGGCAGGAGTGAGTGTTATGCCTTTCTCTCTTTACAAAAGGCTTTGTTTAGAGAAGCTAATCCCTACAGATATCTCCCTTCAGATGGCTGACAAATCAACAGCTGTCCCAATAGATATTTGTGACGATGTACCCGTTGAAGTTGCTAATTGTTTAATCCTTACAGATTTTATTGTGCTTGACATGCTTGAGGACGGGAGCATGTCCATTATTCTTGGTAGACCTTTTATTAACACCGCAGGGGCTATCATTGATTGCAATAAAGGAAAGGTCACTTTCAACATTGATGATAAAGAACACACGGTGTATTTTCCAAAGAAGATCGACAAAAGGCATGGCCTTAACTCTATAGAGAATATTGAAACCGTGAAGATTGGAGAATGGGATGGTCCACTACATGTGCACCACAAATACAAAACCATTATGGTGGGGACAATGTCCATTAAAGTGAAGGTGCAATGATCACTTCATAAGAGGGGAAACTTTTTGTTCTATATATCGCCGGTTTGTTGGTACGACTTGATCAACCTTGCTAGTAAGCTTGTTTTATATAGGTAAAAAGTTAAGCTTGTTATGTTTTCATTTGCTTTAGCTTTCATTCTCTTTGTTGTACCAAGTTTTTATGTTTTTGAAGCTTCACAATACTAATCACCGCTTTAAGTTTTCAGAAAGTTTTGTAGCTTTTTGAACTCCGAGAAATTTTCAACAGTGAAGTTTTCAGAAAAATTCCAAAAAAATAAAAATAAAAATTTCCATGCCGGGAGTGACCCATAGGCACCTGGGGCTGACCAAGGGGGCCCACTAGTGGCCCAGGCGGCCAGCTGGCGCGGCCTGCCCCCTGGCCGCGCCCACAGGGCGCCTGGGGCCCACAGGGCAGCCACCTAGGTATGTCTTCTTCCTCCTCCTTCCTCTCTCTCCAAAAACACGAGTTCTGCTCCAGTTCTTGCGTTCTTGTTGTTCTTGGAGGCAATTTTCGATCTCTCTCTACAACCCACCATTCGAGCTGAAATTTTGAGCAAATACTCCCTGGTATGTAACTCCTACACCCCTCCAATTAGATTTTTGATTGGTGGCTTCATTTGTGAGTATTTAGTAGCTCTTGGTGCTGTTTATGTGAGCTTGCATGCATGTGTAGAATTTTATTTTCCATGTTTTGATGCAAGTTTATGTCCTAGGGAAGTGAGTTGAGTAGTTTGCCTTAACTCATTTTGTTTAAATCCTTGTTTTTGTAAATTGTCAAAAATTTCAGAAATGAGCTTGCTAGGAAGAGCAAAGAGGTGGCTTGGGAAGAAGAGGCCCGAGCGCTCTGATCGAGTTACGAGAGCTGCAGCTTCACCCTCGACTACTAGGGTGAGCTACAACGAAGATCATGTGCCCTTGGAGTTTTTGGAGGACACAAATCAAGCACGTGCAATGACTTTCCCGTGCGATGAATTCCTTGAAGCTGCAGGAATCAGGGAGGAGTTTTATAATCTTTGTGCTAATGCAGGTTTGACATGGCTAGCAACGTGCCGTGTTACCCAGTATCAATAACTCACCTCCTGTTTCATTAAATGTTTTAGATATAACCTTGATGCTGGTTTTGTAGAGTTTAAAATTTACAATGATCTTTTGACCGTGCCTTTGGAAAGGTTTTGTGAAATAATAGGTGTGCCGAAGGTGGGACAGACTGCGAAGATGAGCTCTCAGCCCTCCAAGCTGATAACCGTCTTCAACTCGCTCTGTAGCATGGATACGAGGGATATTCATCGGTCAAAGATCTCTAGCATCTTATTTCCACACCTCAGGTATTTTGCGTATTATATTGCTAGAGGGGTGTTAGCTCGTGACAACACGAGCAACATATCTGCGCCGGATATTGCTATCTTGGCAACCGCCCTTTCAGGGAGGTTTGATTATAATGTGGGTGCCTTAATTGCTCGACGCCTTGCTATGAACGGTAACAAGGTAGACTTATTTGGTGGCGTTTACGCCACACTTATCCTAGAGTGTATTAATGGCACCCCACACCCCGATGATAAGCCTTTTACTTATTTAAGTTTTGATCTTGCTGCTATGAAAAGGAATAAGTTTGTTACCATGACTTCCGAGTGTAACGACCCAATTCACACCGAATTGAAGTCTCTGTGTTCAAGTGCCAGTCCCTGGATCGAACTCGCTGGCACACACAGTATAATAGATGTATATCAAAGTACAAGTGCATCATTATTACAACGTATGATCTAGAGTAGATAAATAACAAGTTGCATAGCTCAAGGCTAGCTCATTCAATATAAATATAGCGGAAGCAAAAGCAAATAACGTGGAGTCCCATCAACAGCCACATGCGAACATGCTGAGTGTAGACTCGCAACCCCTAAACGCACCTTACTGATCGTCTGAAAAACCTGCAACACCGAAGGTTACAGCCCGACAACGGGTCAGTACATCTGATTTGTACGGCAAGTGACACGGAAAAGTTTATATAAAGGACCTACAACTACATGCAAGGTAAGTCAAAGGAAAGGCTTATGGTTTAGTTTTGCAGAAAGCCAATTTTCTCCTGAACTAAACTAGTCAAAATTTTAAGTTGAGTTCTACCTGAAACACACAGCAACCCATGCTACTCTTGTCCCAACCAAATTATTATTAAGTGTTCATCTGTCAAGATCATTCATCCACAGTACTGACTAGTTGCTCATGATTAGCCGTGTCCACGGTTACGGACGAACTTTGAGAAACTAGTCAGTACTGTGGATGAATGATCTTGACAGATGAACACTTAATAATAATTTGGTTGGGACAAGAGTAGCATGGGTTGCTGTGTGTTTCAGGTAGAACTCAACTTAAAATTTTGACTAGTTTAGTTCAGGAGAAAATTGGCTTTCTGCAAAACTAAACCATAAGCCTTTCCTTTGACTTACCTTGCATGTAGTTGTAGGTCCTTTATATAAACTTTTCCGTGTCACTTGCCGTACAAATCAGATGTACTGACCCGTTGTCGGGCTGTAACCTTCGGTGTTGCAGGTTTTTCAGACGATCAGTAAGGTGCGTTTAGGGGTTGCGAGTCTACACTCAGCATGTTCGCATGTGGCTGTTGATGGGACTCCATGTTATTTGCTTTTGCTTCCGCTATATTTATATTGAATGAGCTAGCCTTGAGCTATGCAACTTGTTATTTATCTACTCTGGATCATACATTGTAATAATGATGCACTTGTACTTTGATATACATCTATTATACTGTGTGTGCCAGCGAGTTCGATCCAGGGACTGGCACTTGAACACAGAGACTTCAATTCGGTGTGAATTGGGTCGTTACACCGAGTTTGGTAACCTTGATTATATCTTGCGTTTCGGAGCTACCACGGAACGCAAGATCCGTCTACGTGCACCTGTTTTGTTTGATTTTTCTCGCAGGAACGGATGGTCTTTTGACACTACCCAGTTCGATGAGTTCGTGGTCCAGCGTCAGTTTCATAAGCCCATGGAGGGGGTTGTGCCCGACGAGGAGGAGCATGGTGAGTTCCCACCTTTCCAGGGAGAGACCGTCACCCAGTTTGGTGAAGGGTCTTCCTCTGCTTGGAGTGCGGATCCTTCTTCGTGGGAGGAGCCGAGGACTTCGGTGTACGCACCGGAAGCCTCATACGACCCTTGGACTCACCCGTACTACCCTGGAGCAGGAGGCTCCTAGGGACATTAGCTACTACCAACTTAGGCCAAAAGCCTAAGCTTGGGGGAGTACGTTCCCTTCTCACTTTTCCATTGTATTATCCATTTTATTCGCTTTGATCTTTTCGAAAAAATTTCCCGTTTTTCTTACTTTCTTTGCAAAAACAACAAAAAGATTTTCTCTTTTCTTTTGCTTTCTTTTAACCTTTGAAAAACCTAAAAAGATTTCCTTTCTCTCTTTAGTTTGCTTTGTTTTTAGAATCCAGCTCGAGTCCGTGATGGCATTTGATTATATTTCCTACGTTCGATCGTGCAAGTGACAAGGCAGTAATGACGAAGATCGACGGAAGGGAAGCAACAAGGAAAACCGGTATGAACTCTTCTTGTTTCTACTTTTGTACATATGCCTGTACTTATGATCTAGAGACCAGCTTGTAGCGACATAGTGCTATGTTTACAATGCTTTCCAGTGTTCATGCTTTCCTTGTGGCTAGTCTCAAATAGCTAGAGTGCATAATGTGTTGTTGAAATGATTTACATGCATTGCATTGTTCATGATTCGGCATACTGGAGCGGTATTTCCCTTCGGAGAATTTTTGGATTGACTTGACACATGTTCACACATGCTTATGACTAAAAAAGTCTACTTTTGCCTTGATGATCTTTTTGCTTCAGAATAGTTATATCACTTTCATGCCCGATTCAATGTTGCTTTGTCGCTCTGCATGATTATGGCAGTTATTGCTCTCTAGTTGGTCGCTTCCCAGTCTTTTGCTAGCCTTCGCTCGCACTAAGAGGAATTCTGCTTGTGCTTCCAAACTCCTTTTCAAACCCAGTTGTTCCATTTGAGTCCACTAACTTAGACTTTCTTGTGCCATCTCGAAATTTATTCAAAAGTTTCCCTTTTTGTAACCGTACAAGCTCATGGTGCGGTGAGGGGAAATCAGTATCTTTCATGGCAAAAATATTTTGACAAAAGTTTTAACTAGTCAAAGCAGAAAAAGAAAAGAAAATATAAGAGTTACACCTCCCCCATACTTGATGATGGAGTGAAATGGACCAAATGCTGCTTATGATAGGTGGAACGATACCCTCCTTGCATCCTTCAGGCATAATAAAAGGTTCCATAGACCATCGAAGATTAATGGATAAGGGATTATGTGTAAGCAAAAAGCATTATATATGGTTGGCATGGGAGATATTTAGAGACCTTTACCGTTCACCGTTGACTGGAAAGTTGCACTTCTCAAAAGAGTTTTATCTCTGTTTTCAAAACCAAGAGCTCTGGCACATGTTTAGTCTTTGCTTCCTTTCACGGGTTTTCAACCTTGCCATCAAAATCCACGGTTCGAGAGTCTCCCCTTCTTTCTTCAAAGCACCAACTATGAGAGCATAATTGTCATTCTTAGTGTAACATGCATTGTCCCAAAGTATTACATTGTCTTCTGCATGCTTGTGTTATTTCTAGTCTGAAATACTGAGTTCTAGTCACCTTTAAAACTCCGGAGGAGTTTCTGCATTTATGTTTTGCTTCACTCATGGAGGCTAGCGAAATTCCACTCAAGTATGTTGAAGCTACGTGCATTGTGATTATGTTTTGATTTTCAGTAGCTCATTATTTACTTTTAGTTGTTTGTGACTGATCACATGAAAGAGAATTGCTTCGTGCATTGTCCTTGTAGCATTGTTTCAATACTTTCTAAACTCTTTTCGTAGTACGTGCTTATATACATCTAATGAAGCAAAAGAGTTTGTCAAAGTTTTCTTTGTCGCGTCCAGTTCGTTGAACTGAATTGCTTGAGGACAAGAAATATGCTAAGCTTGGGGGAGTTGATACGTCTCAAACGTATCTACTTTTCCAAACACTTTTGCTATTGTTTTGCCCTCATTCTTGCATGATTTGGACGAAACTAACCCGGACTAACGCTGTTTTCAGCAGAGCTGCCTGTATGGTTTATTTGTGCGCATGAAAATGGATTTTTAGACGTCCCAGAAAATTCCCAGAAAATTACCAGAAAATCCACGCACCCGAAGGAGCCAAATGCTAGAAGTATGACCAGAGGGGAGCCCTGGGGGCCTCAGGCGCCCCCCTGGCGCGGCCAGGGGTGGGGCCGCGCCGTCAGGCCGCCTGGGCTGCTCCCCCCTCCTCTGGTGCCCTACCGAGACTCCTATTTATCCCCGTGACGAGAAAACCCCAGAACAGAAGTCGTTTTCCCAGTTTTCGTCGCAGAGCCGCCGCCACCCTCTGTTCTTCTTCGGGAGGGCTAATCTGGAGGCTGTTTTGGCCTCCGGAGAGGGGAGACCGTCGCCATCGTCATCACCATCGCCACTCCATCCATCCTCCATGACTTCTCTTCATATGTGTGAGTAATTCCCTGCTGTAGGAAAAGGGGATTGTTGGGATTGGATGAGTTTAATCATGTAATAGTTCGTCAGATTGTTGGGGGCATGTTGCCTATCATCTAGATTGGTGTTTATCTTCTTTGCTACAACTTGTTGTTCTTAATGCTTTTCCCTTTGGGACCGAGTGCCATGTTTTCAGAGCCGACTGCCTGTAGGAAGCCACCCCACCACTACCTGGTCGAAGTTGAGTCTAGACTTTGAAAAACTATTTTGCAAACTTAATATTTGGCTTACGGGCCCACATCGATGTCACTACGTGTGATATATATGGTATTAGGATCCTTTTCTTCGTATCTATGCTCTGGGAATCTGCTCTCTTATCCTTGCTGGTAAGTTTTACAAACTCTGACATTAGGATCACGTTCTCTTGATTCCATCCAGCGTTTTGGTGCTTCCCCCATTGATTGATTCGTGTCGCAGGAGTCATACCCCAGGTCCCGGACCGCGGATCCCATTCTCATTCTGGGCAGGCCGCGCGTCCTCTGGCATTAACTCCTGTGGCCAACAGTTTTCTTGCGGCGTGATTGACATAGTGGAATCTATGTCGCGTAGTGTAATCCTTACCGCGGTCTGCGCGCCGCCTACTGAGTCCTTTTTCCTTAATTTCTACGACGTTACGTTGTCCGATTTTGACCGACTGTGTGCAAAGATCTGTATGTCTATATGACTACTATTGTGTATCTACTGCAGTTCTCATTTATTGCTCATACTACATCATGTATGACTTCTTATCCTTGCAAACGCTTTGTCTGAACTAACCCCTGCTGTTCAGGCAGGATGGCTGACGATCCCCCACCTCCACCTTATATGGCTGCAGTACTGCAACAGTTTGATCTGAACCGTAAGTTTATGGCCGGACTAAGGACCCAGCTTTAACCTCAGAATTCCCCAATAACACTGCAGGAGTTTGTGCGCCTCAGTCCGTCCACCTTCCGCAGCTCCGCCAATCCTATGGATGCCGATGATTGGCTCCGTGATATTGCTTTTCAGATGGAGTCAGCTGATGTTTCCCCTGCGAGTTACCTCACCTTTGCGACGTATCATCTGAGGGGTCCAGCTGCTCAGTGGTGGGAAAGTCACCGGCTTGTGTTGCCAGATGGAACTGTAACCACTTGGCAAGAATTCCAGTTAGCCTTCCGTGCATGGCACCTTCCTCAAGGTCTGATGGACCAGAAGAAGGAGGAGTTCCGCAAACTCCGTCAGGACGAGACGACTGTTGATGAATATCATAAGAAATTCCTTGAGTTGTCTCGCTATGCTGCGAGAGACGTCTCCACCGACACTCGCAAACAGGAGAAATTCCGAGAACGACTGTGTCCTGATATAGAGCTCGCACTTGTCCTTCATGATTGTGCGGACTTGGCGACCCTTGTCAGCAAGGCTTTCCAAGTCGAAACTGCTCTGACTAAGCACCATGAGTCGCTCAAGCGTGCTCGAGATGTTGGCCCATCTTCGGGTCGGCCCGTTCAGAAACTTCGAGTCTGTCTCCCGCACAATGTTTTTCACCGGTCTGCTCCAACGCCGAGGCCGTCTTATGCCGTACCTCGTCTGCCTCCGCCTCCGAGACAGCTAACGATTCCGACTGAACAGCCCAATATTATGGCTCTTCCCCAGAACGATGGCTTATGTCGCCAGTGTGGACAGCCAGGTCATCGCGCACCTTGTCCTCCTGTTAGCAGAAAGAGAAGTTGTAGAAGCCGTCATTCCAATAACCGCAACACCAAATAGTGTACTATGAGTTGTGCTCAGGTCACTCATGTCAAGATGGAAGAAGCTCGCGAGTCCCCAAAAATAGTGATGGGCACTTTACTCGTCAATTCAACGCCAGCTTCTGTTCTTTTTGATTCCGGGGCATCGCATTCCTTTATGTCCCAATCGTTTGCTCAGTTGCATGGTATAGCTACGAAACCCTTGGCCACTCCTTTAGCGGTAAATGCTGTTGGATCTCAGAGCCGTGCCACCATGATGAGCCCCGATACCACCATTGCAATCGTGGGTCTGTTGTTCCCTGCTCCTCTTATTGTCCTGAAGTCGTCCAACATTGATGTCATACTCGGTATGGATTGGTTGGCGGCACATGATGCCCGTATCCACTGTGCCACTAAGACAGTTCAACTCACGCACCCTTCTGGCCAAAAGATTCTGTACTCGGCCCGAACAGCTCAGCATGCCGAAGGCCAGATATATGCCCTGAATGCTTTGAATACCTGATCTCTTGAAGGGATCGAGAATGTTCCAGTTGTTCGCGATTTTCTCGACATCTTTCCAGAAGAACTGCCGGGAATACCCCCGATCAGAGATGTCGAATTCGTCATCGACTTGAAGCCTGGCACTGTCCCTATTGCTAAGCGCCCTTATAAGATGCCGCCTCACCACCTCCTTGAACTGAAGAAGGAGATCGACATGGCACTCCACAAAGGCTTCATCCGTCCAAGTTCCTCTGCTTGGGGAGCACCTTCGCTCTTTGTCAAGAAGAGTGATGGAACGAACCGTTTGCTCCAAGATTACCGACCTATCAACCAGGCAACAATACAGAACAAGTATCCGCTCCCTCGGATCAATGATCTATATGATCAACTTGCTGGATCTACGGTGTTCTCGAAACTCGACTTGAGGTTGGGTTACCATCAGATCCGGGTCCGCGAAGAGGACATCCCGAAGACCGCCTTCATTACTCGTTATGGTTCTTACGAGTACACCGTCATGTCCTTTGGCCTGACCAATGCCCCAGCCACCTTCTCTCGGTTGATGAACTATATATTCATGGAATACCTCGACAAGTTCGTCGTGGTTTATCTGGATGATATCTTGGTATACTCCAAGAATGAAGAGGAACATGCTGAACACCTTCGCCTTATACTGGAAAAGTTTCGAGAACACAAACTCTATGCTAAGTATTCCAAGTGTGAATTCTGGCTTCCCGAAGTAACCTACCTTGGTCATGTGATCTCCAAGGATGGCGTTGCCGTCACCCCAGAACTTATCCAGGCTATTCTTGACTGGAGTCCTCCCAAGACCGTCAAGCAAGTCAGAAGTTTCCTCGGCCTCACTAGTTATTGTCGCCGTTTCGTCGAGAACTTCTCTAAAATTACCAAGCCTCTGACTAATCTGCTTCACAAAGGCGTTAAGTTCGAGTGGACAGACAAATGCCAAGAAAGTTTTCAAGCTCTCAAGGACAAGCTCACTTCTCCCCCAGTGCTTGCTCCCCTTGATACCAAGAAGGACTTCGTGATATACTGCGACGCGTCTCGTCAAGGATTAGGATGTGCCCTAATGCAAGAGCGCAAAGTGATTGCTTATGGCTCTCGTCAGTTGCGTTCTCACGAAGATAAGTATCCAACGCATGATCTCGAATTGGCAGCAGTAATTTATGCATTGAAGCTGTGGCGACATTACCTCATTGGTAATCGTTGCGAGATCTACACCGATCACCAAAGACTGAAGTACTTGTTTACCCAGCCCGACCTGAACCTCCGCCAATAGAGATGGCTCGAGAGAATAGCCGATTTCAACATGGATATTCGTTATACTCCTGGCAAAGCTAATGTGATGGCTGATGCCCTGAGCCGTAAAGCTTACTGTAGTGAACTTGAGGTGCAACTAGAACAACCACCTCTGTATGAAGAGTTTCAAAAGCTGAACCTCGAGATTGTTCCTCAAGGTTATGTAAATAACCTGGTTATCGAACCGGATCTCGTCAAATCTGTTAAGGGTATACAGTTTTATGATGATTTCGTACACAAGATTAAGCGCGATATCGCAAATGGAAGACCCTCACCCTTTACTATTAATAGCGAAGGTGCGGTGTTCTACCAGAACCGTTTAGTGTTTACTCACAGTAAGGGAAGGCATGAGAACCTGGATATGACCCCGAAGGTCATGAAAGCGGCTCACGATACCCCGTTGTCCATTCATCCTGGAAGCACCAAGATGTACCAAGACATTCGTCCGCAGTTCTGGTGGCCTAACATGAAGCAAGACATTGCCCGGTATGTTTCTGAATGTGACGTTTGCCGTCGCGTCAAGGAAGAACATCAAAGACCCGCCGGAACTCTGCAACCACTCTCTATTCCTGAGTGGAAATGGGACAAGATCGAAATGGACTTCGTCACTGGTTTTCCCCGATCACAGAAGGGTCATGATGCTATCTTTGTCGTCCTCGACCGGTTCTCCAAGGTTGCCCACTTTCTGCCAGTCAAGGAGATGATCTCTGCTAGTCAGTTAGCAGACTTGTATGTTTCCAGAATTGTGTCCCTCCATGGTATTCCGTTGGAGATTAGTTCTGACCGTGGCAGCATTTTCACCTCAAGATTCTGGGATAGTTTCCAAGAAGCTATGGGCACTCACCTAAACTTCAGCACCGCTTATCACCCCCAGTCGCAAGGCCAAGTTGAACGCGTCAATCAAGTGCTTGAATACATGCTTCGATCTTGTGTCATCTCATTCGGTAAGAAATGGGAGGAATCCCTTCCATTTGCTGAATTCTCGTACAACAATAGCTATCAGGCTAGTCAGAAGATGGCACCCTTTGAAGTTCTGTATGGACGTAAGTGTCGAACCCCTCTGAATTGGTCAGAAACTGGGGAACGAACTCTCATTGGTCCGGAAATTATTCAGCATGCTGAAGATCAGGTTCACGTTATCCGTGAACATCTTAAGGCCGCTCAGTCTCGTCAGAAGAGCAACTATGATCGCAAGTACAAGGAAATGGTCTATCAACCTGGCGAATATGCTTACCTTCGTGTCACTCCCATGAGGGGCACTCATCGTTTCGGTATCAAAGGCAAGTTAGCTCCTCGCTACATTGGCCCGTTCCGTATCCTTTCCAGGAGTGGACCAGTGGCATACCGATTGGAATTGCCGTCGAACCTCTCACAAGTCCACGATGTCTTCCACGTGTCGCAACTCCGACGCTGCTTCAAGGATCCTATCCGTGAGGTGGACCATGATCTGATTGAGCTGCAGCAAGACTTGTCCTATCAAGAGCACCCGAGTCGTATTCTTGATCAGTCTGAACGCCGAACCCGCAACAAGACAGTCAAATTCCTCAAAGTTCAGTGGTCGAATCATTCTGAAGATGAAGCCACTTGGGAACGCGAAGATCGTCTCCGCGATGAATACCCCGATCTTTTCCCCTCTACCACCTAGATTCTCGGGACGAGAATTCTTGTAGTGGGGGAGATTTGTAACACCCTCACTTTCAAGTGAACAGTAATCACCATTACTGTTCCTTAGTACTGTTCAAAATTTTTGTTTGATCAATTTGGTTCAGCTCAAATTCATATTGCCTTTGATATTGTTGACTGCAATGTGATCATGTACCTTGGTCATGGTGGAATCAAAACTAAGTCCAAGCTCAAATCATACCCCCTTGAATTGAAATCAAATCCTAGTTCAAAATTGCCTTTGGTGATATATTAAAAACAAAGTGGAATATAAACTTTCTCCAAAAATTGAGAAACTACTTTTATAAATTCAGAAATATTCAGTGGGTCACTTCCATGTGTGTTTTGGAATTTATTGTGCTATTAAATAAATGGAACAAATATAAACAGAGGCCAAAAAAAAACTCCAAACAAATCATTTAATATTTATTGAAAATATTAATTGACTTTTAAAAGTGCCCAAATCTTTTGTGGCACTGACCTTAAGTGTAACATAAATTATGAGGCACCAACCACATTTTTACAAAATGCCTAAGACAATAAAATAATTAAAAAGAAAAAAAAGGAAAACCTAACCTAGCCTAACCCCCTCTCCCCTGGGCCACAGCCCAAACCACATCGCCCCCCAGCCACCCCGCGGCCCACCGAACCCCCCTCCCCCTCCACTGTTCCCCAACCCCCGTGGAGGGGATCCGGCTTGCCACGCCGGCAGCGCCCTCCGTGGCAGAGATCCGGCGGCCGCCGGGGGCTACAAAGCCGCCCCCTCCCGCGGCGCATCGAACCCTAGAGAGCCCCCTCCCAGTTCCCCCCGTCGCCCCTTCCTCTCTCCGTCGCGCAGAAGCCCTGGAGCGGATCTCGCCGCTGCGTCCCCCCTGGTCCACGGCGTCGCACCAGCTCGCCGCCCCGTCGGAACCCCCCTCGAGAAGCGCCGCCCCAAAGGACTTCCCCGCGCCTCGCCGCCCCTCCCCTCGCCGCGTCTCTGTGAGCCTACCCCCCTCGATTCCCCTGTCCCCGCCGAGTTGCTTCGCCAAGGACCGCCATGGCCAGGAGCTCGATGCTCCCGGGCCACCCGCCGCCGCTGCTTGCTGTGCCTGTGCGCGCCCCCGGCGAGCTCGCGCACCCGCGCTCCGCCCCCCCCCCCTCGCCCCCACGGCCGCACCCCCTCCCACCGTGGCTTGCTCCCTGGTCTCGCCGGAGTTACCCCGCCGGCGTGCACTAGAGGCCAGTGGGATTGACCCCCCCTAATGCCTTTTTTTAGAGCTAATTCCCCACCCCCTAATTACTTCTTAAAAAAATGTTAAGTTAATAACTCCAGAGAGTTTGACATGTGGAGCCCACTCCCTGATAATTAAATGTTAGCTTAACATAAACCTTGTTAGCCTCCAAGTCAATGACATGTGGGACCCCACTTTCATTTAATTAATTAAAATGTTTTTATTATATGTGAGGCTGACATGTGGGACCCACTGGTCAGTAGGTCCCACTGGTCAGGTTTGACCAGTCAAAACCCTTATGGATAATGTTGTATTAAATATTAAAAAGAAAATCCAAAATTGATTTAAATATGATTAAAACTTTGAAAATCAATATCTTTTAAACCGTAAGTCGGATTAAAAAACTTTATACATGAAAGTTGATCAGAAAATTATGCCGGTTAAGAATACGCTATCCGGATACCCACCACACCCCTCTAACACAACGAACATCGACATCCCCCCCTCCGGGCCGTCTGTCCGATAATTGCCCGATACCGTAAAACTCTCCGGATGAATTTATTCTGAACACGAAAGTTGTTCAGAATAGTTCAACTAGTCCGGATACATCACCCATACGTTTGTCGGATGTCCATGACACCTCCGGCATGATCTTTCCCCCTCCGTACACCCTGTCCGGTAATCACCCGGAACTGGCAGTTCATCCCCGGATGAACTTTCGTTCCGAGAAATGTGTATCGTACAACGTTAGAGCATCGCTAACATTTCATATGCTGTGTCTTGTATTTGTATTGCTATCATTGCTGTGTATTTATTGTTTCTCCCCCTCTTTTATTGTCCGGTAGTCTCGACGTCCGCTGCTGATGCCCCTGTGATCGACTACCTCGTCGACGACCGTACCTCTACCGTCGAGCTTACAGGCAAGCAGAGCCATTTCCTTCCCCAGATATCGCCTATCTTTCCGTACTTTCTTGCACTAGGCATATGCTGGTGCTGCTACGTTATAATCCTAGTCAATTGCATAGCTTGTTTTTGTCGCCCCTTGATGTACCTTCTGTTATCCCATGCTGCCTATTATTTATATTATATTCAGCAGTGAACCCTGCGCCTTGTTGGTCAATAGGATTAGATAGAGGGCCGTGATCACTCTGGGATGATCGCGCATACGATCCATTACAACTGCTACAGGTACGGTTCAGAGCAGACACCGACTCGGCCCCCTACGTCGGATCTGCTGAGCCACTTCAAGTGTGAGCGATCGGGGAGAAATCCCCGTACTCCACTCGTGGTCGACTCTGTATATCCGTCTTAGGGTTCTGAACCACGGTTGTCCTTACAAGTAAGGAGTCGGGTGACCCAACGGTGCCCGCGCAGGTTATCTTAGCGGAACGACAAGTCAGGTATATTCCACCGGTGTGCGGCGGGCCTGGTACTGTTCGTGGCCGAAGGATTTCCTGTTGTACGAAAGTCGAGCTTTTCGGAGCAAACGAGAGACAAGGTAAGGAGACGGTTCACCTTGTTGGTAACCGCACGAGTTGGTGGGACGTCAGGGCAGGCACCGACGTTACTGGTGGTCCTGACTGTTGTCGTTGTCCGCGACTCATTCAATAAGGGGCAACGATAATGGTTGTCTCATCAGAAAACTAATAAAATGCTTAATGGGTTCGGTGGATAACTTGAGTAGCCTTTTGGCTTGTACGCACTACCTATACGTGGGATTACGCGTTTGGGCGCCTCCGCAATGTAGCCTCGTTCGAAAGCTCTGAAAGACGTCCAGTTCAGAATGCAGCAGGGACGGATCGCGCTGCGGCGTTGGAATTCACCCTCCTCGCAACGACCCGGAGAGCGAGGGGAGATAGGCCCATGACCCCCTTGCACTTAGGGCTGTAGACCGGCGGGGACCTCTCTGATGAGTCGTAGGATGGACTGCGTTGTGTCGGATAGCCTCGGTGGGGTGCTCCCTAACCAGGTGTACGCCACCCTGGAGATCCGAGCGTGTAGTGTCACACTAGTGCACCCCTGTAGGGAAGATTAATCTATCGATAGCCGTGTCCACGGTAACAGGACGCTTTATGCTGAAGCCAGATCCTATCACTACAAACTACTACTATTAAACTGTTGGTTCCGGGTTTTCTTCCTCGCGGGGATGTCGAGGAGGGGAACTCGGAGGCATTGTTAATTATGATTACACTTATTATTATACAATGCTGCAGCAACTTCTGCTGCATTGTTACATTCATTACTGTTATATTAAACTGTTGGCTAATTCTTACCTCATGCTGCAAGACTCGTCGGAAGATGCTAGTCTTCGATAGTCCTAGCTTCTTACCATTACTCTGATTTCTACCTTGCAGTCCACTATATACAGCCTCCCTTTTTCCATTTGATACATGCATACATGCTTAGTAGCGGACGTAAGACTCGCGGGTATGTTAGATACTCACCCTTGCTTTATTTTCCCTTTTTCGCTTTGCCTGATCGGCCGCTGCAGTTGACGTTGGAGCCCAGGAGCAGGAGATTCCAGGAGGAGCCTACTACGACGTCGAGTTCCCGTTGACTAGGTGTAATTCGGTGGATCCCAGGCAGGAGGCCTCGCCTTTTTGATCTGTACCTCTGATGTTATTTGTGCTAGCCTTCTTAAGGCAAAACTTGACTAACTATGTCTGTACTCAGATATTATGATTGTATGACTTATGTATTCGGGTCTGTGTGACCCCCTTCATTGTAATATTTTTGGTTTATCCTTTTGTGTTTAGTGTTGTGCTGTGATATTCTCATCGTGGCACCTTGATCTCGATCATGTACCCTGCGTTTATGATTACTGTACATGATCGTAAATAGAGGGCGTCACAGGATGGTAGGGATTGGATGAGTTTAATCATGTAATAGTTCGTCAGATTGTTGGGGGCATGTTGCCTATCATCTAGATTGGTGTTTATCTTCTTTGCTACAACTTGTTGTTCTTAATGCTTTTCACTTTGGGACCGAGTGCCATGTTTTCAGATTCTAACCTTATGTGTTTCATGAATATATTTGTGTTCTAGATCCTATCTATGAGTTGTATGCACCTATTATGGTCCGGAACCGGCGATCCCAAAAGTGACAGCTTGGGACACCAAAGGGGATGGTTCATAATTTGTGGATTCCATGTATCTATAGAGTTTATTGCTTTGTTCCGGTGCTCTTTTACAGGAGCACCTTAATCTCCATAAGTTCCTTTTGGCCCCGTTCGTAGCGGGATGGTAGGACAAAAGATGTTGTGCAAGTTCTTATTGCAAGCACGCACAACTACCTACGGGATACATGCCTGTTTTTTGATATTTGCCTAGATGATCATTGCTTTTCTGTGTGCCTTGCCCCGTTTTAGAATCTATTATATGTTTACTCTCATCCATGCAACGCCCAACCATCCATCTCCCTAGCCTACAGTGTTTTCAATCCTTCTAGTCATTAGTTGTTACTTTTTGCTATTTACTTTTGTTGTTGCTATCATCACTATCATATTACTGTTACTACTTATCTATTGTTGCAAGCAAGTTTATTTCAGGTGCGGTTGAATTGACAACTCAACTGTCAAAGCTTATAAATACTCTTTGGATCCCCTTGTGTCGAATCAATAAATTGGGTTAACCTACCCGCGAAGACTACCTCGATCTCTTACGTTTGTGGGGCATCAATATCTCAAGGTGGATGATTCGTAGTAGATGCAGTTGGACTTCGGTCTACTTACCTTGGCGTACTGCCCATTTCCTTTGAGCCCTTCCTTTCTTTGCAGCATAGTTAGCATTGCGGTGCCTTCATAATTCTGTCAATTGCCCAGCTATGATTTGTTTACCTCGCTAGCACTTTTATCGTCTTTTGGGAGAGAGACATCACTAGTGAAAATCACGGGACCACGGTCCATCTTCACATTATTGTTTACACCCTTAGGTTACTTTCAGTCTTTACTTTCAAGTTCCACTTTTATCTCTTGCGTTGATCCTTTGTAAACAGCAAGGACGGAGGAATTGACAACTCCTCTGTACTCGCTGGGAGCAAAGTTATTTATATCTGTGTACAGGTCCAGGTGAAGCTAGCAAGCTCTGCGCCATTTTTCACTTTACCACCTTCTTGTATCCTTCGGAGTTCTACGGGAGACAAACCTTGGTATCTTTGCCAAGGGAAAACTTGCTTCTGCACTATATCTCACCCTGCACTTGGGGTAACCGACGAGGCTTGAAGAGTATTAACATGCTCTTGCCATCAGCAATTTTTCTGGCGCCGTTGCCGGGGACTCCACTCTACAAGATAGGGGAGTTGCACACTATCTTTTATCTTTGCTTTTTAGTCTTGTTAGTTTACCTTTCAGTTTTTACTTTTGTGTCCCTTATCAAAAATACCAAAAATACCTGTTACCTTTCTTGTTTGGTCAAGTATGTTAGGAGTTGGTACTATGAGGGAATCCGAGGTCTTGGATTTCCACCAAAGTAACGGGGAGAATGTCACAACCCCAATTTAGGCAAGTGCTAGGGTTTGAGTTCCCTTTGCATCATGTCAAAATTTCAAAAAAAGAAATCTTGGAAATCAAATTCAAAATCAAAATGGGAGAAGGAACACCCCCCAGATGAATTAAATCAAATGGCCAGATAAAAATCTTTTTCCAAAAATCATTTGAACATTTGGAAAATTCCTATAAATGGTGCTGATCATTTTAAAAATGGTTTGGGAGCAATCCCATGCTCATGGAATTTTCTAATATTCAAACAGTGGCTTTGGAAATTAAATAAAACCCTATTTGATTTGAAATTCAAATTAATTGAATTTCAAAAATGCTCAAATTTTATAAGTGGCTAGCTCTCTATTTTATGAGGCCATATAAAAAATTGTGGAATTTTATAAAATGCCTAGCTATTTTTATTAGCTAGGTCAAACATATTGCAGAAAAATAAAAAGAAAAGAGAAAGGGAGAGACCTACCTGTCGCCCAGGGGCGAAGGCCCACTCCCCAGCCGGCCCAGCCCAACTTTCCCCGTTCTGTTGTCTTCCTCCCGCGTGCCCAAGCAGCTCGGTGGCGTCCAGAGCGCGCACCGGAGCCACCTCGACGCCTTGGAGCTTCCAGAGCCCCCGTGTCCTCTCCTCGGTGTCCTGGAGAACCACCGTTGCGTCGTGCATCGTATCCCCCTCTTTCCAGCGCCTCTCCACCCCTCCTCTTCCCTCCCGCCAGCTGAACCGAGAGCAGCCGCAGGCCATGGCAATGGCGAGACGCGACCACCGTGCCCTAGAGGCCGAACCAGTGTGTCCTCCGTGCTCCTCACCGACGACTTCGTCACCCTGCAGAAGCTGGCTAGCCAATTCGTCCCCGAGACCACGCAAGGCTCCTCAACTCGCCGCCGACAGCCGAAGATCGTCGACGTCGATTCGCCGCCGTTGAGCTCTCCCCGAGCCCACTGACTGCTTCATCGCGCTCGTGGTGAGCTCACGATCTTTTCCCCTAAACCCACGATACCCCGTTCTTCCCCTAGCCACCTCTGCCATGAGAGCCGAGCCTCGCCGCCGCCATAGCCGGTGAGGTACTTGCTCCCGTGCGCCTTGGACTCGCCGAGCTAGCCCATCGCCTCCCTGATGTCCCCAGCTTCTTTTCTCACTAGGCCGTGGTCAAAACCCCGCATCAGAACGCAAACCCGACGTCGCCGGAATTCTGTCGCCGCCGAGCTCGTCGCCGCCATCGCTCCAGGCCCTCCCCCGAGCCCCTGATGGCACCACTCGACGCGGACGACCTCCCGGAGCATTCCCATGCTCTCTGTTCCCCTTCCCGTGCCCCGTAGATGATTCCGGCGAGGCGCCGCCGTGGCCAGAGCCACCGGCGTCAAGCCGGCGCCATTAGGGCCTTAATCACTAAGTTAACCCCCCCCCTCAGCCTATGACAGGTGGAGCCCCAGCCCTAATCCCTCTCTGTTAGTTTAAACTAACAGGGATTAACCCCCTGTGTCACAGACAGGTGGGCCCCTGTTGTCAGCCCCCCCCCCACGTCATTGTGACGTCAGCCTGACGCAATAAATCGAGTTAATGAATTTCCAATGAATTAATAAATCAGAGAAATTCCAGAAAATACCCCAAACTTTGGAAATTCATAGAAAATTCATATTAACTCCAAATTGGACAAATAATATATGAAAAATGATCAGGAGAAAATTATCTTTCCAAATATGCAACTTTCAACTCTGTTTGAGTTGAAGTTAAAATAGGATCAGTAGCATTTGCTATTTGATTTAAATGGAATTAAATCAAATTCAAATCAAATATTTTTGCAACTTGAACCATGGCAACATGCTACAATTCAACCACACTTCAGAGGCATATCATATACATTTGAAGATAATTCAAAATGATCAAACTATATCACATATAACTTGGTTAAGTTGAATTCAAATGTGGATTTCGAATTTGCATTTCAAATGCAATTTACTCCACTTAAATGGAATTGCCTCCCACATCAAAACTTATACTTCAAGTTTCAACATTCATTCATGTGATTGTGCGTTGTACTTTATGTTGATCCTATGATTGTCATGTTGCTGATAGACGTGGAGCCGGAGCCCGAGGTCACCCCCTTCGTTGAAGACCCCGAACCCGAACCTCGTCAGCAAGGCAAGCAAACCCCCATTGATCATGTCGATAAAATCCCACTTCCCTCTCATGTCTCGCTTATGCATTGTTTAGGATGATCACCATGCTTCGTTTCTACCGCATAGATGAACCCATTCCTTTGCATGACCTATCATTTTGTCACCGTAGTAAGCAAACCACAATCCTAGCAACTGTAGGAGTTGTTTGATATCATGTGGCCCCTGCAATGTTACTGCTTATTGCATGCTTAGTATGATACCATGTTGTTACTGTGATGTGAGTCGGGATGGGAATGATCATGTTGATGATGGTAGAAAAGTGTTGGTGAATCCACCCTAATACAAGGTGAACGATGAGAGGCTGTGTAGGAGTACACAGTGGGTTGTCTCGTTGAACACCGCCCTAACACGAGTTCTTGTTTGGTGATCCAAGATGAAGAGTACAACCACACATTGGGCTCACTGACCCCTCTCGGCTTACTAACTCATCCCCTTCGATGTCCAGATGTCGCAGTAGTTCGGATTTCTGTAGGTATTGTGGCCTGGTAGCCAAGTGAGAGAACGGCTCATCCGAGACCGGCTTTCGCACCACGCACACATCGTCTGGGTCCACTTCGGTAAACCGGCCGGGTTCACGATAGTGGCAGACAACCCAGATAGGCGGATTTCATGGACTAGATCGGCTATGAGGTAACGGTTGTGGTGGCATCCTCGCTGTCATCTCTTGAACGGTGACACGCAAAAGGCGGTAACTGATGGCACGTGTGTGTAGCAGTAAACCCCTTGAGGGTTAACAAAACTATTCGAATAGCCGCATCCGCGGTTATGGACTGCTTGGAAAGCTTAGCTTGATTATTAGACAACTTGAACTGGATACTTCTAAAACTCGCAAGACAAGCGTGAGTGCTATGGTGTGCTTCTCGTGGGGAAGTCGAGGAAGTAACCATAGTGGTGTAATTGGTTGAAGAGATATAGTGGACTCGTGTACGCTTCTTACCTCAAGTCTGGTACTCGTAGTTCAGGATTAGCCAAGTCAAAGCTGGCACTTCTGCAAGTGAAACCCCACCTCCCTTTACCTTGATACATATGCATGAGTAGTATAGCTCCTATGTAAGTCTTGCTGAGTACGATTTTGTACTCACGTTTGCTTAATATATGTTTTAGATGAACCCACCGACCCCGATGGTGGCTTCTATCCGAAGCTCGAAGAATGAAGACTCAGACCAAGACCAAGCTAGTGTAGTCCCAGTCAGACGATTGGTTCCCTCGTGGAGGGCTTGTTTTTTTGATAAGGCTTCTCTAAGCCATTTGTTAAACTTGTCTGTACTCAGACCTACTTTGCTTCCGCATGCTTGTTGTAATGTTGGATCACATGCTTGTGATCTCTGTGTGCACTCTGTAAGAGTTATTTAATAAAGTATATACTATGTAGAGAATTGCAATGATACCTGCTGTTCATACAAGGCATGTGTGCTGTGTGTATGTTTATAACATGCATGTCTCTGTATGGGTTTTCGAGACCTTAGTTGTGATCTGGCTGGCGGTCTTTTATACACCAAGTGGCCCTTAGATGTGCGCAGCTTGGGGCATCGCGATGCGATTGTTCGAGACTCTGTCTCGTGCACACTTTGATGTATGATCGAGCCCGCCCTAGACCCCGACTAAGTGATCGGGCTGGAGTAAGTCTATGTAAGGGTTATAATACAATCGATAGTATGGTTGAGGCGACTTGTCTATGAGTATGGGAATTCACCACCCATATCAGTTAGACTTGTGTGCGGACGATGAGGACCCATCTCAGTGGATCTTCCGGCCTGAATGGGATGCCCCTCATGTTCGATGCTTTCCGAGAACGTTCTGTGCTTGGCCTTGTCTGCTTAGACAAGTGGGTACGGTTCTCGGCTCTCCATATGATTGTGTTGTAGCGAGGCTTATATACGCTAATTCCGGGTCCCGACAGAGAATGTGAAGAAGGCATGGGATCGAATTTCTGAAGCACATAAGGCAAATATGCCTTGGTTACCTATAAGAATTGTGCTTATAAATTTTTACTTTGTCCTATTTAAGTGGTGTAAGCACTCTCTTGATCTTATAGCTGAAGGAGACTTTCTAGAGTGTGATTAAGCTAGAGCTCTTGAAATCATACATGGTTTATCTAGTTATTTTGTTTATGATGGTCTTGATACTGTTGTAGACAGAATTGCTACTATTGAGAAGAGACTTGATGCTCTAGACTTTAAAAGAATAGAAAAACTAAATCGTCCTAGAGAGGAGATTTTGGAAATATAAAATGACTGGGAGCCTTTTGTTAGGGTTGTTATCTCTAATCAAAACTTCCTTGCTTTTTGTGACATTGGATCTACAGTTTCTATAATGCAAAGCTTTATTTATGATTCTTTGTACCTTGCAAGCATGGACAAATTTCCATCTTTCCATGAACATTCTAATGGTGATATTTTTGAGATCCAGGGAAGATTGAAAGATGTCCAGGCCAATCAAGGAAATATGGTGCTTGGAAGGGACTTCCTCCGACCCATGAAAGGCTTCATTGATATAGGTAAAGGACAAATACGTTTGCGTGGTAAAGCAAAAGGTATGTACCTTTTCCTTCGGAAAAACAAGTATGAGCTTATTCAAAACCCTTTTGAGATCCTTGGTGAACCTTCCGATGATTTTGGAGAACCTTGATCTATTTGCCTTAAGCCTAGCTAATGGCTTTAAAGAAGCGCTTTTGGGAGGCAGCCCGCAACGAATTTAGGTTTTTCTTTTTGTTTTCCTTATGTTTTTAGTGTCCTTGATGATTGTTACTACTGTAGCAACATCATTGTATCTTTACTTTTCAAGCTTTGTGCCTTTATAGCCTCATACGACAAGGGAAGTGAAAGTTGTGACATGCTGTCCAGAAAATAGATTATGTCCTCGTGACTAGAAAAATGAGAGAAAAATCCCAGTTCATATTTTTGAGCTGAATTTTTTACACGGCGTGCTCTATACAATTACGAAACTTTCTTATGTTCTGAGTTTTTTATTTGAGTTGCAGAAGTATCCCTAAAAAATCCTTTACTACCTTCTGTTCTGTTTTTCACAAATTCTGTCACGTTTTCTCTCTCTTTACTTTTGCAAACCTTAATCTTGCTTTTTCTTTGCAAAAACTTTTTGGCAATCTTGAGAAACAGTAGCTCTTCAAGAATATTTTTATTTCCATTAAAGGAAAAATTATTTTAATAGGGTACTAACATCTCTAATCATTCTACAATGAGTTATGTACGAAGGGAGTTTTCAAGTGCGCGATGGAAGATGATGAAAGAAGATCTTGGAGTGTCAAACTCTCAAGCTTGGGGATGCCCATGTGCGCCCCCAATAAATATTCAAGGAGAATCAAGCGTCTAAGCTTGGGGATGCCCCCGTGCATCCCCTTCTTCATCAACAATTATCAGTTTGTCTCTCGTTGCACTATATTTTTATCACTTCATGCGTTATGTGCTATGGTTGGAGCGTCTCGCTCTTAGGTTTTATTTTTAGTTTTATTTAGCTGTTTGCTGTAGTAACAAGTTAGACCCCAGCTTACTCTTTTTTGTGGGAGATTTACACGCTCCACTTGAACTAGAACTCCTCATAGGATTTGCATGCTTATTCGTTTAGCTGTGAGTTTTTCTTTTTCTTTTCTTAGCTGCTTCTCTGTTTAGTTGTAGTGCTTTAGTTTTTCTAGAGCTTTTCTTTTGTTTTAGGTTGAACTTTCTATAGGTTGCATGTTTTATCTTGTTAGAGAGTTTGCCTGTTGCACTGAGTTTTGTGTCTTGACTAGAAGTAGGTAGTTGAAGTTGCTATTCTCTTTGTAGTAGTAACTTGCAATAGTTTTGAGGTATTGACTAGAATAATGTTTGAACTTTTGGTGTCAAGAGCTCGAGCCTATTAGTGATATATGTCGTATTTTGGGCAATCCGTGTGTTTTTCGAAAACTAAAACCCTTGTGGAGAACTCTAGCTACTAGATGGATCACTAACCTCTAGAGGGTTCGAATATTAGAGTACACTCATGTACCATGAGTCTAGGATGCGCAAGGATAACCAAACCCCCATACACTCCTCCTCGAGGTACTTGTCTCTTTGTGAAACCTCCTGATTAGATTGAGAGTTACTGATAATAAGTGCATGATTTCTTCGGACTAATGTGAGTATTCAAAAGTTGACACTTCCACCCACCTATACTTTTTCTAGCCTCTCCTGTGTCATGCATTGCTTTCTTCTCACTCTGAGAGTTAGCATCCACCTTTTCCGGTACATCCAAACCCTTGGCACGATACGCTCTTTCATCATAAGCCTCCTTATATCTTTCCTCAAAACAGCCACCATACCTACCTACAAGGAATTCCCATAGCCTTTCCGAGATACATTGACATGCAACATCCACCTTCTCATGACTTGATCCTCATGTCATACATGCTACTTGCTTGATCGATGAGCCGCATGCTAGTTGGGCCTTGCCCTAATCATTGCTACATGACGCGCTAGTATCATTGCATATCCTGCTATCCTGGCAGAAGCATACATTTGCATCATGATAGTTATATCTTCTTTATGTGAGTACCTTTGTAAAGTGTGAAAGATCTCCTATATTCTTGTAAAATATAGAGTGTTGCCCCTAAAGTGAGGAAAATATCCCAAAGAGGACAAAATCAAAAGATCCCAAAGAGGACAAATGAGAGTTAAATAGAAAGAGCCATTGAGGCCACCAAAAAATAAGAAAAAAGATAAAAAGAAAAATAAAAAGTGAGAAGGGGGCACACTACTATTCCTTTTGAGAGATCCACATTAGTACTTCATCCTCTATCCCTTGTACTCCATAGATATCATCATCATGCATATAGCTATGTGGGGACCTTCACACTATAGAACTTGACTTGTATATTCCAATGATGAGCCTCCTCAAACGAGCTCTAGGTCTTCTTGAGCAAGCAAGTTAGATGCACCCCCACTAGTTCCCTTGGAGAACTTTTAGCTCACATGTGCATCCGTTGCATGGCAATCCCTACTCCTCACATTATATCTATCATATGGCCTTCTCTCACCTATGATTGTCCTCATTGATGTGAGCCTTTCACACCTTTTTTTGTCTTCCTCCTCCACCTTCTTTCTGTTTCTCCTTTTAGGTGTCAACTTTCTTGCTCACGCTAATCCATTGCATGATTGCTCAAAATATCGAAAAGGAGTGGATCAATTTGACTTGTACCTGGCTAGTGGTCTGGGGACGAGTCAAGATAAGAATCCAAAGGAGACCAAGTGTGAAACTTTAGTAGATAGTTGTTCTCAACAACCTTTTTTCTCTCTTTTTCCCAGTCCCCTTCTTGCACGTAAACACCATCTGGAGACATTCGAGTCACGGACAGCGAGAGCTCTTGCACCTTTTGTTCTTTTGTTGCTTGTGTCAATGCTAATATAGACTCTTCCTTGTTAAGACTGGAATTGAATTGCATGCTTTGATTGCCTTACTTAAAAGTCCTTATATTGTTGTGTGGCATGTCACCACAGAAATTATGCTTGTTATCATTTACCTACTCGAGGACGAGCAGGAATTAAGCTTGGGTATGTTGATACGTCCCAAACGTATCTATAATTTCTGCTTGCTCCATGCATGTTTTTGTGTGACTTTGCCATGATTTTCTTGAACTTTCATACACTTTTGAGCATATTTGGACTAATCTATTAATCAGTGCACCCAGCTGCCAGTTGCTGTTTTCTGCTGTATTTGTATTTCATGTTTTCCGGCCATTAAAAGTGCTCCAAAAAATCCGGAAAAATCAGATAAAAAATCAGCGACACGGAAGCTTCCGGAAACACCAAAGGAGGGAAGGGGGCCACCACAGGGACTCCAGAAGGGTCCCTGGCGCGGCCCCATCCTAGGTCGCGCCAGGGAGCCTCCTGGCTGCCCTGTGGCCCCTCTTAGTGCCCCCTTCGCCTATATTCAGCCCTCGGGGTGGAAACCCCTAATACAAATCTCTTTTCCGCGAACTCGCCTCTGTACCGCCGCCGCCGCCGTTTCTAGATCGGGGCTTCCTGGAGAAGCTGCCCTGGCACCCTGCCGGGAGGAGGAACCCCTCCGGGAGACCATCCATTGCCATTGACGCCTCCCGTATGTACCGTGAGTAGTTCCCCTTGGACTATGGGTCCGTGACAAGTAGCTATGTGATGTTCCTCTCCCCTCTTTGTGCTTCCACTTTCGAGACGTCGTGAGTTGCCTCACATGATCGAGGCACCTTTGTAATTTTCTGCTGTTGCTATGCTGAGTTTGCTGGGATCTGATGGATTATGAGACTATGGTCAGATTGTGATGAGTAATATATTTGGTTCTTCTCTTTTATATTTTGATCTTGAGTAAATTCTTGCATGTTCTCCGTTGCCGTATTTTACTTTGGCCAAGTGATTTTTTGCAACTCCAAGAGGGAGCGTTATGCTTGATTGTGGGTTCAGCCCCTTGATGCCTAGCTTGAGTGACAGAAACATGAGATTAGGGGATGTGCAGTTGCCACCAGGGATAAAACAATGGTGCTTGTACCTGCGGGTGCAAGGATTGTTTACTTTACGCAAAGTTCTTTTAATGCAGTTGCATGTTGCTTTGAATATACATTTTGGGTGGGATTCGCAACTTAATACCAGCGAGATGTTCTGGATAGATAACTCAAGGTGGATGATTCGTAGTACATGAAGTTGGATTTCGGTCTACTTACCTTGGCGTACTGCCCATTGCTTTTGAGCCCTTCCTTTCTTTGCAGCATAGTTAGCATTGCGGTGCCTTCATAATTCTGTCAATAACCCAGCTGTGATTTGTTTACCTCGCTAGCACTTTTATCGTCTTTTGGGAGAGAGACATCACTAGTGAAAATCACGGGACCCCGGTCCATCTTCACATTATTGTTTACACCCTTAGCTTACTTTCAGTCTTTACTTTCAAGTTCCACTTTTATCTCTTTGCGTTGATCCTTTGTAAACAGCAAGGCCGGAGTAATTGACAACTCCTCTCTACTCGTTGGGAGAAAAGTTATTTGTATCTGTGTGCAGGTCCAGGTGAAGCTAGAAACCTAGGCGCCATTGTTAACTTTACCACCTTCTTGTATCCTTCGTAGTCCTACGGGAGACAAACCTTGGTATCTTTGCCAAGGGAAAACTTTTCGCTGCACTATATCTCACCCTGCACTTGGGGTAACCAATGAGGCTTGAAGAGTATTAACACTCTCTTGCCATCAACTAGTCATAACAAGATTGATTTTATCGGCACTCCTATTGCTACACCTGCTACTTCAACACCTTCTTATGAGATTAAACCTGCTTTGCTGAACCTTGTTATGAATGATCAATTCTCCGGTGCTGGAGATGATGCTGCTTTGCACTTAAATAATTTTATTGAGCTCTGTGATATGCAAAAGTACAAAGAAGTAGATGGTGATATTGTTAAGCTTAAGCTTTTTTCCTTTCTCCTTGAGAGGAGGAGCTAAAATCTGGTTTCAATCCTTGCCTAGGAATAGCATATATTCTTGGGATAAGTGCAAGGATGCTTTTATTGGGAAGTACTACCCCCCTGCTAAGATTATCCAATTGAGGAGCTATATTATGAATATTAAGCAATTGGATAATGAACACATGGCCCAATCTTAGGAACTCATGAAATCTCTTGTTAAGAATTGCCCTACGCATGGTTTGACTACTTGGATGGTTATCCAAACTTTTTATGCAAGCTTGAACTTTACCTCGCGGAACTTGTTAGATTCGGCCGCGAGAGGAACCTTTATCTCAACTACACTTGGTGCTGCCACAAAACTTCTCGATGAGATGATGACCAACTATTCCCAATGGTACACCGAAAGAGCTCCAACAGGTAGGAAGGTAAACTCTATCGAGGAGATCTCCCTAAATGAAAAAGTTGACTTGATTATGTCTCTACTTACCAAGCAATCTCCTATTGATCCTCATGATGTTCCTTTAAATTCTTTGATTGCTCAAGATCAAGTAGATGTGAACTTTATCTCTAGAAACAACTTCAATAACAATGCTTATAGGAGTAATTTTGGTAGCAATCCTAGACCGTTCCCCTCCAACTCTAGGAACAACAACACTTATCCTAGCACCAAAAACTCCACTTCTGAATTAGAGAGTATGCTTAAAGACTTTATCACTACCCAAAAAGCCTTCACCAAGAGTGTAGAGGAAAAACTAGAAAAATTTGATAATCTATCGTCGAAGGTAGACAATTTACCCCATGAAGTAGAATTGCTTAAAATTAGAACTTCTAATCTTGAGAAGAGGAAGGTCACTCCTATGAATGCTATCCAAATACAAATTAATGAAAACATTAGGATGATGGCTAAACTAAAAGAGAGATGGGCTAGAGAAAAGGAGGAAGAAGATAGAATTAAGAGCCTTCCTACACACCATACTGTTGCTACTATCCAAGTGGTTGAGGATATCCAAACTCTTAGCACCCAATGCACCCCTAGTCCCATAGAACCTATTAATGGTGATGCTATGACCTCAACCGTAGAAGAACAAATTCCTATGACTATAGAATCTACCAAAAAAGTGAGCCTAAAGGACACCACTACCACTTTACTTGATAATAGTGACCTTGATTTTGATAATTGCAACCTTTCTGAAGTTATTCGTTTCCTTCAAAAGATGTCTAGAGACCCCCACACTAGCACACTTAATCTTACCTTCACGGAGCATATCACTAATGCTCTCATTAAATCTAGGGAGAAGAAGCTTAGGGTAGAAGCCTCCATACCTAAAAAGCTAGAAGATGGTTGGGATCCTATGATTAAAATTAAGTTGAATAACTTTTATTTCTATGCTTTATGTGATGTTGGAGCTAGTACCTCTGTTATGCCCAAAAGAATGTATGATATATTTGAATTGAAACCTATTGATCTTTGTTGTTTTGGTGTTCGTTTTGTCGATTATTCCATAAAGAAACCTTTGGGGAAGATCGATGATGTTCTTATCATTGTCAATGAAAATTATGTTCCCGTTGATTGTACTATTATGGACATTGAATGTGAACCTTCTTGTCCACTTATTTTGGGGCGTCCTTTTCTTCGCACCGTGGGTGCTATTATTGATATGAAAGAATGGATTATAAAATTCCAATTCCCTCTCAAGAAAGGGATGGAACACTTCCCTAGGAAAAAGATTAAGTTGACTTTTGAGAAGCGCTTTCGGGAGGCAGCCCCAACGAATTTAGGATTTCCTTTTTTTCTGTTTTTAGTGGTCTTTATGATCATTACTACCGTAGAAACATCATTGTATCTTTAATTTTCAAGCTTTGTGCCATTTATAGACTCATATGACAAGGGAAGTGAAAGTTGTGACATGCTGTCAAGAAAACAGATTCTGTCCTCGTGACTAGAAAAATCACAGAAAAATCCCAGTTCATCTTTTTGAGATGAAAGTTTTACACAGCGTGCTCTATACAATTACGGAACTTTCGTATGTTCTTAGTTTTTTGATTTGAGTTGCAGAAGTATCCCTAAAAAATTCTTTACTACCCGCTGGTCTGTTTTTCACAGATTCTGTCCTGTTTTGGCTTTTTTTCATTTTGCAGACCTTAAGCTTGCTTTTTCTTTGCAAAAACTTTTTGGCATTCTTGAGAAACAGTAGCTCTTCAAAAATATCCTTATTTACAGTAGAGGAAAAATGTCAGAACCCTCTGTTAGGTAATGTGCTAGTGTTAGCCAGTACTCTTGCATCATGTTAAATTTTTCAAAAGAAATCTTTGAAATCAAATTCCAAAGCAAAATGGGAGAAGGAACCCCCCCAGATGAATTAATTCAAAAGGCCAGATAAAAATCTTCTCCAAAAATTCATGTTAGATTTTTGAAAAGTCTTATAAATGAGTGTGATCACATATCAAGTGATGTGGGAACCATCCCATGCTCATAGATTTTTCAAATATTCAAACAGTGCCTTGGAATTAATCAAATAACCCTATTTGAGTTAAGATTCAAATTATTTGAATTTTAAAAATGTTGAAACTTTATAAGTGGCTAGTATATATTTTTATGAAGCCATATAATTTTTTTCAGCATTTAATAAAATGCCTAGCTATTTATTTTCGCACAGCACAACAAATGTCAGAAAAGAAAAACAGAAAAGGAATCATAAAGACTTACCAGACGCCCAGAGATGACGCAATAAATCGATTTAATGAATTTCCAGAAATCAAATTGAATTAAAGAAATTCCAGAAATTCCAGAAAATACCCCAAACTTTGGAAATTCATAGAAAATTCATATCAACTCCAAATTGGACAAATAATATATGAAAAATGATCAGGAGAAAATAAGATATCCAAAAATCCAACTTTCAACTATGTTTGAGTTGATTTTAAAATGGGATCAGTAGCATATGTCATTTGGTTTATTTGGAATTTATTCAAATTCAATTCAAATGATTTTGCAAATTGGACCATGGAATTATGCTACATTTCAACCACACATCAGAGGCATATCATACACATTTGAAGATGATTCAAATTGATCAAACCATGTCACATATAACTCGACTAAGTTTGAATTCAAATTGGAGTTTGAATTTACAATTCAATTTGCAATATACTCCATTTAAATGGAATTGCTTCACACATCAAAGCATTTACATCAAGTTCCAACCTTCCATCATGTGATTGTGCATTGTATTTACTTTTCTACTTTGCTTGATGTTTGTCGAGTAGAGGTGGAACCGGAGCAGGAGGCTGCCCCCTTCGTTGAAGACCCCGAACCCGAACCTCGTCAGCAAGGCAAGGAAACCCCCATTGATCATGTCGATAAAATCCCACTTCCCTCTCATGTCTCGCTTATGCATTGTTTAGGATGATTACCATGCTAAGTTTCTACCGCATAGATGAACCCATTCCTTTGCATGACCTATCATTTGTCACAGTAGTAGGCAAAACCACAATCCTAGCAAATGTAGGAGTTGATTGATATCATGTGGCCCCTGCAAATGTTACTGCTTATTGCATGCTTAGAGTGATACCTTGATGATACTGTTATGTGAGTCGGGATGGTAGTGATCATGATGATGATGGTAGGAAAGTGTTGGTGAATCGACCCTAATACAAGGTGAACGATGAGAGGCTGTGTAGGAGTACACGGTGGGTTGTCTCGTTGAACACCGCCCTAAGTCCAAGTTCTTGTGTGGTGATCCAAGATGAAGAGTACAACCACACATTGGGCTCACTGACCCCTCTCAACTTACTAACTCATCCCCTTCGATGTCCAGATGTCGCAATAGTTCGGAGTTCTGGTAGGCTTGTGGCCTGGATGCTAAGTGAGAGAACGGCTCATCCGAGACCGGCTTATGCACCATGCACACATCACTTGGGTCCACTTCGGTAAACCGGCCGGGTTCACGATAGTGGTAGCCAACCCAAGTAGGCGGCTTTCTCGGACTAGATCGGCTATGAGGTAACAGTTGTGGTGAGCATCCTCGCTGGCACCCCTTGAATGGTGTCGAGATCAAAGGCGATAAATGATGATCATGTGTGTGTAGCGGTACACCCCTGCAGGGTTAACAAAACTATTCGAATAGCCGCGTCCGCGATTATGGACTGCTTGGAAAGCTTAGCTTGATTATTAGACAACTTGAACTGGATACTTCTAAAACACACCAAGATAAGTGTGAGTGCTATCGCGTGCTTTCTCGTGGGGAAGTCGAGGAAGGCACCATAGTGGTGTAATTGGTTGGAGAAAGTAGTGGACTCGTGTATGCTTCTTACCTCAAGTCTGGTACTCGTAGTTCAGGACTAGCCAAGTCAAAGCTGGCACTTCTGCAAGTGAACCCCACCTCCCTTTACCTTGATACATGTGCATGAGTAGTATAGCTCCTATGTAAGTCTTGCTGAGTACGACTTTTTACTCACGTTTGCTTAATCTATGTTTTAGATGAACCCACTGACCCCGAAGGTGGCTTCTTCATCGAGCTGGACGACTGAAGATCAAGCTAGTCTAGTCCCAGTCAGACGACTGGTTCCCTCGTGGAGGGCTTTGTGTTTAAATAAGGCTTCTTAAGCCATTTGTTAAACTTGTCTGTACTCAGACATACTTTGCTTCCGCTTGTGTTGTAATGTTGGATCACATGTTTGTGATCTCTGTTTGCACTCTATAAGAGTTATCAATAAAGATGTATACTTTGTAGAGAATTGCAATGATACCTACTGTTCATACAAGGCATGTGTGCTGCGTGTATGTTTATAACATGCATGTCTTTGGATGGGTTTTCGAGACCTTAGTTGTGATCTGGCTGGCGGTCTTTCATACACCAAGTGGCCCTTAGATGTGCGCAGCTTGGGGCATCGCGATGCGATTGTTCGAGACTCCTTCTCATGCACACTTTGTGGTATGATCGAGCCCGCCCTAGACCCTGACTAAGTGATCGGGCTGGAGTAAGTCTATGTAAGAGTTATGAGATAGTCGATAGTATGGTTGAGGCGACTTGTCTTTGAATATGGGAGCTCATCACCCATATCATTAGACTTGTGTGCGGACGATGAGGACCCATCTCAGTTGATCATCCGGCCTGGATGGGATGACCCTCACGTACGATGCTCTCCGTGAACGTTCTGTGCTTGGCCTTGTCTGCTTAGACAAGTGGGTACGGTTCTCGGCTCTTCATATGACTATGTCTTAACTGGACTTGCATACGCTAACCCCGGGTCCCGACAGACTTGGTATCAGAGCAGGACTGACTGTAGGACTAGTAGCCTTGGCCAAAGTCGAGTCTAGCTTGCTATAGTTATATAGTTACTCTGGGTATATAAGGGAACAACGTAAGGCTTCTTTTTTTCTCCTTACCCCCTTCGTTCTGAGTTCTGAGTCACCCTCATCTTATTCTACGGGAGGATAGGACTAGGCTCTTCTCTGTCTGACTAGAACATCTCGTTGATTGCTTCCTTATAGCCGTAGGAAAGTTGTGTCCAGTTTCCTAGCATTGTTGTAATCCTGTTTCTTACATCGTATTATGTAAGTGTTGTTTTCATATTGGAAGAAATTGTCATTTCATACAATTACAGCCGTTATGCTGTCCGAGTCATTCCAGGTTTATCTCATAATCTGATGCATTTGCAAACTCCTTCTTTTTGTTTCAGATGGCAGATCTTCCCCCTCGGCAGATTGTTCGTTTGACCAGGTGCCTCGGTGTGCGTGGCCATCCCGCCACGTTAATCGAGATGATGTCCTACGTGGGATATCGATGGTACCCTGAGTACACCGTCGAGGAGCAGTTCCACGACTTCAACCAGAAGCAGTTCCACTGCATTGTCAGGATCTACCCGCACCACGTTGGAGTCACCCAGCCTATCCACTTTGGACATGGCATTGGTATTACCGAGAACATGGCTGTGCAGGATGCTGCATACTCATGTATTACCCTGCTGAGAGAGGAGCACACCATGCTGAGAGAGACCTCATTCCGCTATATCCCTGCTGCACTTCCAGGAGAAGAGGGATATTACACCGGACTCTACTCAGATCACTCTGCAGAGGATCCAGCACTTGAGGTGACTGCTAGGTTTGCTAGTGATCGAGATCGTGATGCACGCGCTCTCCGTTTTGAGCTCCACGCCACCCGTGTTCGTCTGTATCGAGCACTGACACTCTTGGCACCCTTTGTGAGCGTGGGATCAGTTGAGCATGATGCTATCTACCCAGTGAGGACTCAGATGCCTTCTCGAGTTGCTTGGCCCGAGATTAGAGGCATTTTTCCACCCCGTGGTCCTTTTCTTCCACCCTACGTTGGACCTAGGCTCCATCCTTGCCCAAATGGATATCAGGATCCACAGGCCTCCGTGTTTTCCGATGGTCACCTCCAGCTACCGGGATACGCGGGTAACTTTTACGAGGACTACTATGGAGATGGAGATGAGTGAGACCGCCTGTGGTCTTACTTAAGTGAGGATGTAGTAGTATCTTAGTATATTGTAAGCAAGGTGACTAAGTTCCAGAGGCTTAGATAAATAATGTATAGGAAGTCAGAGTGCCTCTGAAGGATGTATCATCTTCATCACGTTTGTATTAGCTTGGAGCTTGTACTAAAACGATGTATGGTTTGTATGACAGCTTGTGAATATATGGCTTGTATGCTTTTATCACCATGTTGTCAAGATGATTACTTCCTTTGCTCTGTAATCCTTCCAGTACTTCAATACCTTGATTAGATCCTTCAATCAACTCTGTTTGACTTTGGTTTTTCACCTTCAGGATGTCTCAAGGAACCCGTGGCCAAATTGGTCATAACCAAGGTCGTGGGAACGACCAGGAGGAAGGCAACCTTCCACCCCTACCCATGATGGCTCAGGTTCTGATGGAGGTCGAGAGGAACCGCCGAGACTCTCACCACCTGCTAGAAGTCATTGCTCGCAACACCACTCAGTAGCGCAATGAGTTGGTGTCCCTGAACGACTTCATCCGGCTTCATCCCCTGGTTTTCAGTTACTCCACCGAGCCCCTTGACGCCGATGACTGGCTTCGCAGCATCGAGAGGAAGCTCCAAGCAGGCCATGTTGCAAATTGTGACAAGGTCAGCTATGCCACCTATCACCTTGAAGGTGCAGCTAGCTCTTGGTGGGAGAACTTCCTGAATATGCGTCCCGTTGGACCGCCTACATCTTGGGATGAATTCTGCACGTCCTTCCGCGAGCACCACATCCCAAAAGGTCTTATGGACCGCAAGCGTGAGGAGTTCTGCATCCTCACCCAAGGCAGAAGGACCGTTGACGAGTTTAGTCGTGAGTTCAACCGACTTGCTCGTTATGCTACCGAAGAAGTCTCCACCGACTCCAAGAAGCAAGAGAGGTTCCGTCGTGGCCTCAACTCTGGACTCCGTCGTGAGCTCAACCTACATGACTTTGCCACATTCCAGGTCCTTGTCAACAAGGCCATCAAAGCAGAGGACATGAACACCCCCAAAGATTTCCGCAAACACCCTAGAGACGATGGTTCATCCAGTTCTGGCTCCGAGAAGCGCAAGATCTGGATCCAAAATAGTATGTTCCGCCAAAACAACCCACCGAGGCCATCCTATGTGGCGCCTCGTCCACCAACCCAGTTCCACCCAGCTCCACCAAACAACCCAGCTCCACGCACTGTTTTCGGAGCCTGTTACAAGTGTGGTCAGGCAGGCCACTATTCTCGTGAGTGTCCCCAGAACCAGCTCCAGCATCAGAATGCTCCACCCCGTGCCGGAGGAAACAACAACAATGGTCGTGGCAAGCCACCCCAGAAGGTCTACACCGCCAAACCCGCTCCTCCCGCCACTCGTGGACGTGTGAACCAGATCACCGCCGAAGAGACTGACGACACCACTGACGTCATTCTTGGTACGCTCCCAGTCAATTATGTTCCTACTTCCGTTCTTTTCGACCCAGGAGCATCTCATTCATTCATGTCGGAAAGTTATGCACTTCGTCATGAGTTATCTTTTGTTGAACTGTCCACTCCAATGATTATTCAAACTCCAGGGTCAAGATGGCAAACTAATAGAGTAAGCCATGGTAATCAGATTGCAATTGAGGGTTTAGTATTCCTTGCTTCACTCATAGCCCTCAAGTCTTCAGATATTGATGTCATCCTTGGCATGGATTGGCTATCAAGACAGAATGCCTACCTGGATTGCAAAGGCAAATCCGTGAAACTCACCCACCCTTCAGGCAAAACCGTCATCTATACCTCACCCAGAACAAGAACCCAAGTGCATTCCTTGAATGTACTTCCCCTTCCCGAACTTGAAGATATTCCGGTGGTTCATGACTTCCCGGATGTCTTTCCTGAAGAGCTGCCGGGCATGCCACCCGACAGATGTGTAGAGTTTATAGTGGATCTTGTACCAGGAACCGCACCAATTTCCAAACGCCCATACAAAATGGCCTCACATGAGTTAGCTGAGCTAAAAATCCAACTTGATGCTTCATTGGCAAAAGGCTTCATCCACCCTAGCTCATCGCCATGGGGTTGCCCCGTTCTGTTCGTAAAGAAGAAAGATGGAACAGAAAGGATGTGCGTAGACTATCGCCCGCTAAATTTAGCGACGATAAAGAACAAATACCCACTGCCCAGGATCAATGATCTTTATGATCAACTTGCAGGATCCTCTGTCTTCTCCAAGATGGATTTGAGATTAGGTTATCATCAAATCAAAATCCGAAACAAGGACATTTCCAAAACGGCTTTTACTACTCGTTATGGTCTTTACGAGTACACCGTCATTTCCTTTGGTTTAACCAATGCCCCCGCCACATTATCACGCTTGATGAATTCGATCTTCATGGAGTACCTAGATAAATTTGTTGTGGTTTATCTCGATGATATTCTCATCTACTCGAAGAACGAAGAAGATCATGCCGAGCACTTAAGGCTGGTATTGATGAAACTTAGAGAGCATCGCCTGTATGCTAAATTCTCCAAGTGTGAATTCTGGCTACCAGAAGTGACCTACTTAGGCCACGTGATTTCTGCAAAAGGCATTGTTGTGAATCCCGAGAGAGTTCAGGTCGTCCTTGACTGGACTCCACCTGAATCGGTTAAGCAAGTTAGGAGTTTTCTTGGCCTAGCCAGCTATTGCCGTCGCTTCATCGAGAACTTTTCTAAAGTTTCAAAGCCTCTAAATGAACTCCTCAAGAAAGATAAGAAATTCTTATGGACTCCCAAGTGCGAGGAAAGCTTTCAAGAGCTGAAAAGGAGATTGACTTCTGCACCCGTACTTGCACCTCCAGACACCAAAAAGAATTTTGAGACCTATTGTGACGCATCACGGCAAGGGTTAGGATGCATACTTCTGCAAGATCGACATGTGGTAGCTTATGCTTCACGCCAGTTGTGGCCACATGAAGAAAACTATCCTACCCATGACCTGGAACTCGCTGACGTAGTTCATGCCCTAACAACTTGGCGACATTACCTCCTTGGTAATCGTTGTGAGATCTATTCTGACCACCAAAGCCTCAAATATATTTTCACCCAGCCAGATCTTAATCTCAGGCAAAGACGCTGGATTGAGTTGATAAAAGATTACGACGTAGGAATTTCTTACACCCCAGGCAAGGCCAATGTCATAGCTGATGCACTAAGTCGTAAGTCGTATTGTAACAAACTCATGTTACAACAGTATCAACCACTTCTTCATGAGGACTTTCGCAAGATCAATCTTGAGGTTGTTCCTCATGGCTATCTTTCTACCTTGGTGGCGAAACCAACTCTTGAGGATCAAATCATAGTTTCCCAAAGGCGTGCACGAGGTGTTCGCCGGATCAAGGAGAACATTGCTAGCGGAGTTGCTAAATGTTTCTCCACAGATAGCAAGGGAACGGTATTCTTTGAAAATCGTTTGGTAGTACCTAAGAATAGGGAACTAAGGCAACTCATCCTCAAGGAAGCCCATGACACACCCCTCTCAATTCATCCCGGTAGCACAAAAATGTACCGAGATCTATGCCAGAGATTTTGGTGGATTAGGATGAAGAGAGACATTGCTCAATTTGTTGTCGAATGTGATGTTTGTCGTCGCATTAAGGCAGAACATCAAAGACCTGCTGGTACACTTCAACCTTTGTCTATTCCCGAGTGGAAATGGGACAAAGTCGGTATGGACTTCATCACCGGCTTTCCAAAAACCCAGAAAGGAAACAATGCCATCTTCGTTGTCATAGATAGGCTTTCCAAAGTTGCTCACTTCCTGCTGGTTCGCGAGTCTATAACTGCTAGCCAGTTAGCGGACTTGTACATCTCTAGAATTGTATCCCTTCATGGTGTTCCTTTGGAAATCAATTCTGATCGTGGTAGCCTTTTCACCTCTAGATTTTGGGGAAGCTTTTAGAATGCTATGGGAACTCATCTCTCCTTTAGTACAGCTTTCCATCCTCAGTCTAGCGGTCAAGTCGAAAGGGTTAACAAAATTCTTGAAGACATGCTCAGAGCTTGTGTTATATCATTCGGAAAGAATTGGGAGAAGTCTCTGCCATTCGCCGAATTTGCTTATAACAATAGTTTTCAATCTAGTCTGAACATGGCTCCTTTTGAACTCCTATATGGACGACGATGTCGAACACCACTAAACTGGTCAGAAACCGGTGAAAGAAAATTCTTTGGACTTGATATGATCAAGGAAGCAGAAGAGCAAGTTCGCATTGTTCGTGATCAATTGAAAGCAGCCCAGAAGCTACTATGATCGTCGTCATAGGAAAGAGAGCTACAATCTGGATGAGAAGGCTTACCTTCGGCTTACTCCTCTGAAGGGAACCCAACGTTTCGGTATCAAAGCCAAGTTGGCCCCACGTTACATCAGACCTTTCCGCATTCTTGCTAAACGTGGAGAAGTTGCCTACCAACTTCAACTACCCCCGCACCTTTCCCGAGTACATGATGTATTCCATGTGTCCCAACTCAGGCGTTGCTTCAAGGACCCCATCCGCGAAGTCGACCATGAAACGCTTGATCTCCAAGATGACCTTTCTTATCGAGAATACCCCGTTCGTATTCTTGATTCCGCAGAGCGTGTCACTCGTCGTCAGAAGATTAGGTTTCTGAAAGTGCAATGGTCACACCACTCTGAAAGAGAAGCCACGTGGGAAAGAGAAGATCGTCTCAGTGCCGAGTATCCCTCCTTCCTCCCGCAGACTTCTGAATCTCGGGACGAGATTCTGTTGAGTGGGGGCGAGTTGTCAGAACCCTCTGTTAGGTAATGTGCTAGGGTTAGCTAGTACTCTTGCATCATGTTAAAATTTTCAAAAGAAATCTTTGAAATCAAATTCCAAAGCAAAATGGGAGAAGGAACCCCCCCAGATGAATTAATTCAAAAGGCCAGATAAAAATCTTCTCCAAAAATTCATGTTAGATTTTTGAAAAGTCTTATAAATGAGTGTGATCACATATCAAGTGATGTGGGAACCATCCCATGCTCATAGATTTTTCAAATATTCAAACAGTGCCTTGGAATTAATCAAATAACCCTATTTGAGTTAAGATTCAAATTATTTGAATTTTAAAAATGTTGAAACTTTATAAGTGGCTAGTATATATTTTTATGAAGCCATATAATTTTTTTCAGCATTTAATAAAATGCCTAGCTATTTATTTTAGCACAGCATAACAAATGTCAGAAAAGAAAAACAGAAAAGGAATCAGAAAGCCGGCCCATCCAGCCCATCCGGCCCAAAAGGGCAGCGGGGTCTTCTTCCCCGATCCCGCGCCTCCAAGCTGCTCGGTGGAATGCCACCGAGCTAGCCGTGCACGTCGCCGCCTCTCCAGACGCCACCTGCCCCTCCCGCGCCTTCTAGCCACGCCACGGAGACGCTGGAGACGCCGTGCGTCCATTCCCCCCTCCCCAGTGCCTATCCTCCTCTCTCTCGCTGAGCCCCGCGAAGAACAGGACGCCGCCGTCGCCATGGCTTGAAGCCCGCGTGGCCAACGTCGTTCCCGAGCTGCGTCGTGTTGTCCATCCTCCTCGCCATCCTCGACTTCGTCTCCGTGCAGAAGGAATCGATCTCGGACGCTCTGTAGCCGCCGGAATCATCTCCACGTCGCTGCCGGACCCGCAAGTCAACTCCGCCGAATTCCTCGTCGTTGAAGCCTCTCCGCCTCCACCGCCTGTGCCGTTGCGTTCACCACCTCCTGGTGAGCAGAACCCCCAACCTTGCGGCTCCTCAATCCCCCCCTAGCCGATTCCGCCATGAGAGCAGAGGAAGGTCACCGCCATGGACGATGCCCCCCTTGCTCCCGTGCCCCTGTCGATGCCCCAGAGCGTGCGTATGGCTCATGCGTGCGCTAGCTTCACAACGCGCCACTCGCCACCCCAAATGGTGCCTGTTTTCCCTCTCCCCGGCGCAGCCCTAGCTTCTGCTTCCGCCGTCGTCGACGCCGGCGGCGCTCCAGTGACCCCCTGAAGCTCTGGACGGGTCCATTATATGCGGACGACGATGCTGAGCAAGGTGGTGCACTCCTTTTCCCCTCCCGTGCCCGATTTGCAACTCCGACGAGTTCTCCGGTGAACAGTACCGCCGTCGACGCCATTAGGGCTTAACCCAGTGCTTAACCCCCTAATACACCCCAGTGAGGCTGACAGTGGGCCCCAGCCCCCCTAATCCTCTCTGTTTAATTAAACAGAGAGGGGATTAGCCCCTGAGTACATGACAGATGGGACCCCCATGTCAGTTTGACTGGGTCAAACCCCTGATGTCATGCTGACTCAGAGATGACGCAATAAATCGATTTAATGAATTTCCAGAAATCAAATTGAATTAAAGAAATTCCAGAAATTCCAGAAAATACCCCAAACTTTGGAAATTCATAGAAAATTCATATCAACTCCAAATTGGACAAATAATATATGAAAAATGATCAGGAGAAAATAAGCTATCCAAAAATCCAACTTTTAACTATGTTTGAGTTGATTTTTAAATGGGACCAGTAGCATATGTCATTTGGTTTATTTGGAATTTTTTCAAATTCAATTCAAATGATTTTGCAAATTGGACCATGGAATTTTGCTACATTTCAACCACACATCAGAGGCATATCATACACATTTGAAGATGATTCAAATTGATCAAACCATGTCACATATAACTCGACTAAGTTTGAATTCAAATTGGAGTTTGAATTTGCAATTCAATTTGCAATATACTCCATTTAAATGGAATTGCTTCACACATCAAAGCATTTACATCAAGTTTCAACCTTCCATCATGTGATTGTGCATTGTATTTACTTTGCTACTTTGCTTGTTGTTTGTCGAGTAGAGGTGGAACCGGAGCAGGAGGCTGCCCCCTTCGTTGAAGACCCCGAACCCGAACCTCGTCAGCAAGGCAAGCAAACCCCCATTGATCATGTCGATAAAATCCCACTTCCCTCTCATGTCTCGCTTATATATTGTTTAGGATGATTACCATGCTACGTTTCTACCGCATAGATGAACCCATTCCTTTTCATTACCTATCGTTTGTCACAGTAGTAGGCAAAACCACAATCCTAGCAAATGTAGGAGTTGATTGATATCATGTGGCCCCTGCAAATGTTACTGCTTATTGCATGTTTAGAGTGATACCTTGATGATACTGTTATGTGAGTCGGGATGGTAGTGATCATGATGATGATGGTAGGAAAGTGTTGGTGAATCGACCCTAATACAAGGTGAACGATGAGAGGCTGTGTAGGAGTACACGGTGGGTTGTCTCGTTGAACACCGCCCTAAGTTCGAGTTCTTGTGTGGTGATCCAAGATGAAGAGTACAACCACACATTGGGCTCACTGACCCCTCTCAACTTACTAACTCATCCCCTTAGATGTCCAAATGTCGCAATAGTTTGGAGTTCTGGTAGGCTTGTGGCTTGGATGCTAAGTGAGAGAACGGCTCATCCGAGACCGGCTTATGCACCATGCACACATCACTTGGGTCCACTTCGGTAAACCGGCCGGGTTCACGATAGTGCTAGCCAACCCAAGTAGGCGGCTTTCTCGGACTAGATCGGCTATGAGGTAACATTTGTGGTGAGCATCCTCGCTGGCACCCCTTGAATGGTGTCAAGATCAAAGGCGATAAATGATGATCCTGTGTGTGTAGCGGTACACCCCTGCAGGGTTAACAAAACTATTCGAATAGCCGCGTCCGCGGTTATGGACTGCTTGGAAAGCTTAGCTTGATTATTAGACAACTTGAACTGGATACTTCTAAAACACACCAAGATAAGTGTGAGTGCTATCGCGTGCTTTCTCGTGGGGAAGTCGAGGAAGGCACCATAGTGGTGTAATTGGTTGGAGAAAGTAGTGGACTCGTGTACGCTTCTTACCTCAAGTCTGGTACTCGTAGTTCAGGACTAGCCAAGTCAAAGCTGGCACTTCTGCAAGTGAACCCCACCTCCCTTTACCTTGATACATGTGCATGAGTAGTATAGCTCCTATGTAAGTCTTGCTGAGTACGACTTTTTACTCACGTTTGCTTAATCTATGTTTTAGATGAACCCACTGACCCCGAAGGTGGCTTCTTCATCGAGCTGGACGACTGAAGATCAAGCTAGTCTAGTCCCAGTCAGACGACTGGTTCCCTCGTGGAGGGCTTGTTTTTAAATAAGGCTTCTTAAGCCATTTGTTAAACTTGTCTGTACTCAGACATACTTTGCTTCCGCTTGTGTTGTAATGTTGGATCACATGTTTGTGATCTCTGTTTGCACTCTATAAGAGTTATCAATAAAGATGTATACTTTGTAGAGAATTGCAATGATACCTACTGTTCATACAAGGCATGTGTGCTGCGTGTATGTTTATAACATGCATGTCTTTGTATGGGTTTTCGAGACCTTAGTTGTGATCTGGCTGGCGGTCTTTCATACACCAAGTGGCCCTTAGATGTGCGCAGCTTGGGGCATCGCGATGCGATTGTTCGAGACTCCTTCTCGTGCACACTTTGTGGTATGATCGAGCCCGCCCTAGACCCCGACTAAGTGATCGGGCTGGAGTAAGTCTATGTAAGAGTTATGAGATAGTCGATAGTATGGTTGAGGCGACTTGTCTTTGAATATGGGAGCTCATCACCCATATCATTAGACTTGTGTGCGGACGATGAGGACCCATCTCAGTTGATCATCCGGCCTGGATGGGATGACCCTCACGTACGATGCTCTCCGAGAACGTTCTGTGCTTGGCCTTGTCTGCTTAGACAAGTGGGTACGGTTCTCGGCTCTCCATATGACTATGTCTTAACTAGACTTGCATACGCTAACCTCGGGTACCGACAAAAAATTATTTTATTTTGGATACTAACCTCAATAATCAGATTATGATGAGTTATGTATGAAGGGAGTTTTCAAGTGTGCGATGGAAGATGATGAAAGAAGATTCAGGAGTGTCAATCGCTCAAGCTTGGGGATGCCCCCATGCATCCCCAAGAAATACTCAAGGAGACTCAAGCGTCTAATCTTGGGGATGCCCCCGTGCATCCTCTTCTCCATCAACAATTATCAGTTCGTGTCTCGTTTCACTATATTTTTATCACTTCATGCGTTATGTGCTATGCTTGGAGCGTCTCGCTCTTAGGTTTTATTTTTAGTTAGATCCCAGCTTTCTTTTTGTGGGAGAGAAACACGCTCCACTTTCAAAATCTAGAACACAACATAGGATTTTTTCATGCTTATCTTTGTTGTGTGTGTTCTTTATCTTTTCATAGCTACTGTCATGTTTAGCTCTTAGTTATCATTCTTATCTTTTTAAGAGCTTTTTTTAGTTTGTTTCTGGAACTCTCTTGAGTTTTCATGTTTATCTTGTTTAGAGAGTTGGCCTATTGCACTGAGTTTTGTGTCTTGACTTGAAGTACGTAATTTAGGTTGCTATTCTTTTGTAGTAGTAACCTGTAATAGTTTTGAGGTATTGTTTTGAGTAATGTTTGGACTTTTGGTGTCAAGAGCTTTAGCCTATTAGTGATAGATGTCGTATTTTGGGCAATCCGTGTTTATTTTCGAAAAAACTACAAAACTAGTTGAGAACTTTAGCTACTAGATGGATCACTACTCTTTTGAGGGGTGGAATATTAGAGTACACTCACGTACCATGGGTCGAGGATGCGCAAGGATAAGAAAACCCACATACACTCCTCCTCGGGGTACTTGTCTCTTTTTGAAACCTCCTTATTAGATTGCGAGTTACCGATAATAAGTGCATGAGTTCTTCGGACTAATGTGAGTATTGGAAAGTTGGCACTTCCACCTTCCCATATTTTTCTAGCCTCTCCTGTGTTGTGCATTGCTTTCTTCTCACTCTGAGAGTTGGCGTCCACCTTCTCTGGTACATCCAAACCCTTGGCACGATACGCTCTTTCATCATAAACCTCCTTATATCCTTCCTCAAAACAGCCACCATACCTACCTACCAAGGCATTTCCATAGCCTTTCCGAGATATATTTCCATGCAACATCCACCTTCTAATGACTTGAACTTCATGTCATAGATGCTACTTGCTTGATCGATGAGCCGCATGCTAGTTGGGCCTTGCCCTACTCATTGCTACATGACGCGCTAGTATCATTGCATATCCTGCTACTCTGGCAGAGGCATGCATTTGCATACTTCATGATAGTTACATCTTCTTTATGATATGAGTATTTTTGTAAAGTGTGAAAGATCTTCTATACTTCTTGTAATATATAGAGTGTTTCCCCTAAAGTGAGGAAAATATCCCAAAGTGGACAAATTAAAAAATCCCAAAGTGGAAAAATTAAAAGATCCCAAAGAGGACAAATGAGAGAAATAGAAAGAGCCACTGAGGCCACCAAAAAAATAGAAAAAATAGAAAAAGAGAAAAAAATAAAAAGAGAGAAGGGGGCACACTACTATTCCTTTTGAGAGATTCAACACTCATACTCCCTCTTATATATTGTACACCATAGAGATTATCATTTATGCACATAGCTATGTGGGAACCGTCACACTATAGAACTTGGGTTGTATATTCCAATGATGAGCCTCCTCAAATGAGCTCTAGGTCTTCTTGAGCAAGAAAGTTGGATGCACCCCCACTAGTTTAATTAGAGAGCTTACCTTAGCTCATATGTGCATCCGTTGCATGGAAATCCCTACTCCTCACATCATATCTATCATTTGGATTTCTCTCGCCTATGATTGTCCTCATTGATGTGAGCCTTTCACACCCTTTTTGTCTTCCTCCTCCACCATATTATCTCTTTGCCATCCTAAGTGTCAACTTTCTTGCTTACGCTCATCCATTGCATGAGTGCTCAAAATGTCGAAAAGGAGTAGATCATTTTGACTTGTACCTGGCTAGTGGTCTGGGGATGAGTCAAGATAAGATTCCAAAGAAGACCAAGTGTGAAACTTTAGTAGATTGAGTTCTGAACACAAAAATACTTTTTCTCGTATATCCCTATCCCCTTTCTTGCACGCAAACACCATTTGGAGACATTCAAATCACGGACATCGAGAGCTCTTGCACCTTTATGTCCTTATGTTGCTTGTTTCAATGCTAAATATAGACTCTTGCCTGTTATGACTTGAATTGAATTACATTCCTTGATTGCTTTACTTAAAAGTTCTTATATGGTTGTTAGCATGTCACCACAGAAATCATGCTTTTATCATTTACCTACTTGAGGACGAGCAGGAATTAAGCTTGGGGATGTTGATACGTCCAAAACATATCTATAATTTCTGCTTGCTCCATGCCTCTTTTGTGTGATATTGCTATGATGTTGATGAATTTCCATACCTTTTTATCATATTTGGACTAACCTATTAACTCAGTGCACCCCAGTGCCAGTTCTTGTTTTCTGCTGTTTTTCTATTTCAGGTTTCCCCCATATTAAAAGTTCTCCAAAAATTCGGGAAAAATCCAATAAAAAATCAGCAATAATGAAGCTTCGAGAATCACCAAAGGGGGGGCCAGAGGGGAACCACCAGGGCCCCAGGCGCGCCCTAGGGTGGGGTCGCGCCAGGGGGCCCTCTGGACCCCTGGTGGCCTCCCTGGCTGCCCCCTTCGCCCATATATTCCTCGTGATGTGAAACCCCCGTGACCGGAACCCTTTTTCGCGGTCTCTCCTCTGTTCCGCCGCCGCCGCGCTTCCAAGATTGGGAGCACCAGAAGACCTCTTCCTGGCACCCTGCCGGAGGGGGAACCACCTCTGGGAGCTTCTCCACCACCATGGATGCTTCCCGGATGAACCTTGAGTAGTCCACCTTGGACCATGGGTCTATGTCGTCGATATGTGACGTCAGATGCCATAGGGATGGCTAAAGTGAGGGGAACACACGAGGAAGAGGATGTCGATGGTGCCGGAATCGGGTTGGGCACAAACACGGTGGAGGACACCACGATGTACCCAGGTTCGGGGCTCTCCGAAGAGATAACACCCCTACTCCTGCTTGTCTCTTCTATATCAATGAACTGGACTACAATAACTGCTTCTCTATCTTCTCAGGGGAAGGTGAGCGCCGCCGTGAGCAAGGCTCTCTCCTGCTTCCCTGAGGAGTAACTACTAGCAGTGAATGAGCTGAGGAGAATGTGAGTAATGGTGCTAATGAGCGGATCGTCCCCCACGCAGGAGGGGTAACCCGGGCTCTTACAGCATGAGCCCGGGGTAAATCGGTAACTTCACTGCCGATTGGGCCCAGCCGTCATCCTCTAATCGGCTAGGGTCCCACCGAATGCTCTTCTCCGGATGATCCGGACCCTACGAGCGGCGACCCATGCTGTAGACTTGTAGGTCATGATGATGAACCGTAGCGCTAGGAGGTGCGGTCTTGTCGTCCTGTCTGCGGAATCGGCGAAGAGGTCGACACCGTATCTCTGCCAGATCTTCGATGTGACTTGGCTTCTCTGCTACCCCGATCTCTCGGGATTGCGCATTTATGACCCCGTACTTGCACCTCCGACTGGTCTCGGGGTCAACTTCTCCAGAGGTGGTAGGGTGTACCGAGTGCGCCTGGGCCGACTGGTGGCCTCTGGCAGGGTCGATTGCTCTAGGCAATCGGCCGTGCTAATGCCCACCTCGGCCCAGCTGCGGGCCAATCAGATGACGGTCTTGATGACAATAGGGTGGATCGGTTGCGCCTGGTCCGACTGCTGGTATTCGGTACGGTTGCCTAGCTCGGCCCAGCTGTAGCCCAATCGGTCCATCCTTGTCTTGAAAGGTTGCTTCCGCTTAGGTGAGCCTACCCGGGTACCAATCCCCCGACAGTAGCCCCTAAAGCTGTAAAGGTCCCACGGTCATTTGACCGCGGGGCCTTTGCAGTTTTCAATCTTTTTTCAATATCTTCCGAATGCTGTGGCCTCATCATGTGCGTCATTCCGAGTTCGTCGGCCGACTCAGAGCTCACACTCAGCTGGCCAAGATTTCGTCCTATCTGTTTTGAATCATCTCTGATTTCTGCCTTCACTTTTTGAGAATAGCATCCCTCGCCGATTGCCTTCCCACGGTTACTTCCGATTTCTCCGGGATGGAATCTATGGATCGTGGCCCACGACCCACGTGCGACATGACATAACTGCAGACCTCGACCCCCACGTCGCACGCCTCGCTTCCCACGCTGGGATCTCTTGCGCCGGCTTGCCGGTTGGTATTCCTGTGTGCTAGGCCACACCAGGCCACACGGCCGCAACCGAATCCCACTCCCCTCCCCCGCCGCCCTTATAAGCCACAGGGGAGGGCCTGTGCCCCTTCCTTCTCCCATACGTCGTCTTCCTCCTCTATCTCCTGCTGCTCGCGTGCGCCATTGCCGCTCCACCTGAAGCTCTCCATCGCACTCGTCTCTCCGCCTCCGCGCACGGGATCCGCTCCGGCCGTGCGCTCGCGTTTTGCTCCGCCGCCGTGGTATTTTCTCGCCACTAGCATCTCCTCCCTCTTCTTGCTCCGCCCGCGAGCTCCATGGCTCCCCGGCGGGACACCTCTCAGGCCAGCCGCGGGTGCTGGAAGGGGGCCAAAGTCACCGCGGGCGATATACAAGCAAGATGCCGACTGAGGTCCAGTGGCGCATCCCCGGCGCCGAGATCGTGCCCACCGCACGCGCTGGCGAGAGGGTCGTCTTCCTCGCTCACTTTGAGCGTGGATTCGGACTCCCTGCCAGCACCTTCTTCCGCAAATTACTCGACTTCCACCGACTGCAACCACATCACCTCGCGTCGAACTTCATCATGATCCTCTCCGGCTTCGTCACGCTGTGTGAGGGATATCTCGGCTGCCGCCCAAGCGTTGCTCTTTGGAAGCGGTTCTTCAACCTCCGAGCTCACAATGCTCGGACGGGAGCAGTGGTGCCGTCTGCTACGGAAGGTGGAGAGCCAACCTATCCGACTGATATGACCGACTGCGGTAGTTGCCTTGTCGCAGCCAGAAAACCGAGGTACAAGAGTCCCGAGATCGTCCAGTCCTGCAAGAACTGGCAGACCACCTTCTTTTATGTCAAGTCACCCGACCAAGGCCCCGACCTCCTGAATCTGCCCAAGTTCTCCCTCGCCCGGCCGACTGACAAGCATCAATGGTCGTTGAAATACGGCGTCGGAGACCTTGACGTGGACGCTCAAGTTGCCCGAGTTGCTCAGCTGGAGCAAGAAGGGCTCCTATCAACTGATCTTGTTGCCCCTTGGCTTCAAGCCCAAGTGCTTCCTCTGCAGCGCCGAGTGCACCGCATGTGCGACATGTCGGGGCCCCGAGATCCCACTCGGCTTTGCACGTGGCGGGTGAAGCTCGAGGACCTTTGCTCCAGGGTGAAGGCTATCACATCCAGCGCCTTGCCCGATCCCTTCCGCTTCGGCCTCGAGTACCTACACCGCCGACAAAAGCCACCCGTGGTATATCCCGATTTACCCCTTCTCCGATTGCTTTTGCCCCGTATCCGATTTTTCTGACAATTTTCTTCTTTTTCTTAGCATTTCCTTCAATCCAATGTGATGGAAGATGGCCAAGTGGCTGGCATGTACGCTCCCGACCGCGCGAAAGATGACCCCGCGGTCTTCGAGTACAACGACGAGGCTCCTTCCGAATCCAATGATGATGACGCTGATGACGGCGAATCCTCCAGTGAATCCTCCAACTTCGAGGATCTTGCTAATAATGCCGACGTCGAGGTCGCCGACCCCAAGAAAGCCGACACCCGAACTGCGGCTCAAGGGGGTACGCTCGACCCTTCCCTTGAGCAATTTCTGGCCGAATGGAGCGATGACGATAGTGTCTCAAAGGTCGATAATTCTGATGCAGCTCCTCGCGCCAAGCCACCGAAGGTGCCTACTAGACGCGCCTCGGCGACTAGCTCCTCTTCTGGTGCTGCCTCCAGCAAGGCCGCAAAAGCGACGCCGACTGCCTCCAAGGGCAAACAACCCCAAGCCACAGCCACTCGGGTGCCGATTGGCCAGGCGCCTCTGAACATCGCCCCCCTGAGATGTCGGATGCCCACGGGCACGCTGAGAAGAGTCGGGTATGCCCTTGTCCTCATGCCTTGAACTTCATTGTTTTCCCTTGTACTGATTTGCCTCTTTTTCTTCTTTCAGGGAGCCGATTGGCCTTGATGATATCGACGCCAACATTCCTGCCCATGTCGGCGCAGTCATCTCCCCTGCTGCGTCTGCTGCTACAACTCAAAAACGGCCTCCCGCTGCACATCGAACCTCCAAGGATGCCGAGCGCGCCGCCAAGAAAGCCCGCCTCGCGGCAGCCAAGACCACCACTACTTCCGCCACTGCCTCCAAGACCTCCAAGGAAACAGCTGACCGGGGAGTTACTGGTGGCGAAGGAGCTCAATCGACCAATCCGATTTCTCCATCTCCGCCACAACGCTCCGACCCAGTCTCTGCTCCCGTCCTCTCTACCACCTTGCCCGTGCTGACGACCACTTCACCGATCATAGCGACAAATCCACCAACCACAGCAACCACCTCATTGATCATGATGACCACCTCGCCTATCATGACGACCACTCTGCCGATTGGGGCAACTACCTCGACCTCATCTCGCCCGATTGCGCCACGGCCACGACCCAGTGCCTCCGACCTTTTGGCGACGTCGGCGCCATCGCTCTCTACCGTCATCACCTCTGCTGCCGCGATGCAAGCTTCATCACCACAGCCGACCTCTTCCGCGTCGGAGATTCTGATGCGCTCGGTAGACAAACTCCGGGCCGAGTATTCTCGCACCCGCCACCTTGGCACCGAGCCCGACGCTCCGCATCGCACTCAAGGTGCTCTGTCAACAGCCTTCAGTCGAGTGAACGACTTTGCCGCCACCATTGCTCGGGACCTCCAGCAGCTCGACCGCCATCATGTGGTAAGCTCTTGAATTTTCCTTTATGATTTTCCTTCACTCGGGAGACTTTTCTTCAGGTGGGTGCGCGCAAGCGCACCCACTGGGTGTAGTCCACGAGATTCGGGCCGATTGCTTGCAATCGGTTCGGATCTTTTATGCTCTTTGCTTTTTCTCCTGCCTTCCCCCAATCGGTAGACTTTTCTTCCGGTGGGTGCGCGCAAGCGCACCCACTGGGTGTAGTCCCCGAGATTCGGGCCGATTGATTGCAATCGGTTTGGATCTTTTTATGCTCTTAGCTTTTTCTCCTGCCTTCCTCCAATCGGGAGACTTTTCTTCCGGTGGGTGTGCGCAAGCGCACCCACTGGGTGTAGTCCCCGAGATTCTGGCCGATTTCTTGCAATCAAATCGGATCTTCTTTTAGCTGTTGTATCTCTAAATTTCATCTTGTTGTTCTTCTCAGGCTGTTATGGAAGAAAAACGCAAGATCTTCGAAAAACTCCTCGACGCTTATACCGCCTGCCTCCGAACTCTCGCCCAAGCCCAGCTCGAGGTCAACAACCAATCGGCCGAGATCAATAGGCTGAAAGGTAACTTCTGCATCATTTCTATCTTCCCTCCGATTTGACAATTTCTCTTGTACTAATATCTTCATGTCTTCTTCTAGCTTCTGTTCCCATGGTAGATGACCTTCAGAGCCGTATCGCTGAACTGACTGCAGAACTCAACCAGCAAGGGCCAGCACTTTCCGAAGCCAAGGAAGAAGCGACCCGACTGCAGGGGGTGGAAGCTGACTTGACTCGAACTATCAAAGGCCTCCACTCTGAGATGGCTGCCCTTGAAAAGAAACATCTGGCTGACATAGCTGTCGTGACCGCTGCTGGTGACGGGATCCTTGCTGAACGAGATGCAGCTGTAGCTGCCCGAGAAGCCTTGCAAGCCGAGAGGGACGAAGCGATTGCTGCGCGGGACTCTATCCGAAAGGATTGTGATGATCATATCGCCAAATATGAAGAGGTGGAGAAACGCAACTATGAAGACACCACAAAAATGCGCCGCCGGGCCAAGGGCCTCTGCGACACAATGAGCGAGATGGACGCCCTTCTCAGTGGTAAGTGCTTCTTGCCTCCGAGTGCATTTCCGACTGCATCCTTCTTTTGCGCTATTACTCGCTCTTTTCTTCGTGATGTAGAGGTCTGGCCTGAATCTGAAGCAGCTGCTTATGCAGCCGTAGACAAATCTCGGGAGGAGACCATCGCGGCCGGGGGGTCCTGCTAGCTTGATGACGACGTCTGGACTCGGCATGAGTATTTGATTGGAACAGCAGCTCGCATTCCCGTCATCAAGGGGATTGCCTTGTCCTTCAAATTTGGCATTCTGAAGATTGCTGAGTTGATGTGGTCGCCGACCGAGCTCAAGATTGGACTTCAAAGGATGAAGCATGCTGCCAGCTCCTCTGCCGAGATCCCCACGTCGGCTCCCCTGGACGAAGAAGACTCTGACAAGGGAGATGCTCCGAATGCTACCACCGAGCAGACTCGGATTCTTCTGAAGGCCATTCCTCGTCGGATCGAAGTCTTGCTTAACTCTGCTGGTCGGAATGGCGCTGAGACTGCTCTTCAAACTGTGTTGAGCTGGTACCCGCAAATGAACTTTCCAAGCTCCACAGCCTCAGAGAGAACGCCGCCGACGTGCTTGAGAAGACCCATGCTGAAGTGAACCGGCTCGCCAGCGCTATGGTGAACTGGTTTTCTCCTTATGAATATAACCCATATCTCGACGAGGGAGGGAACCCTCTGGCTGCAACTTCTATCTCTGGCTTGGCTGAAGAACTTTCTGACAGCGGTTCGTCCCATACCTCTCCGAGGTCCAAGCGTGCTGGGGCCACCTCTTCTGATGCACAGTCGGAGCCAGACGTCGCTGCTGCACACGCCGATCCGACAGCTCCGACTGCCAGCTCTGCGCCCTCGCTTCCCCGATTTCTTGAGCTAAGCCGCCGATGACGTCACCTACTGCAGCTTGCTTACCTTGGATCGGCCTTATCTTGTTTTTTCTTTCCGACTAGTTGCTTGTAAGACATGATTTTAATTCTGCCGACACCCACTGGGTGTGACTTCGATGTAATGAACTCATTCGGCCTTAGGCCTGCTATCTCTTATGCAATCCGATTGCTCATTTCCAGTTTTTACTTGTGCGGTCGACTTTGCGTCTTTGTCGGTTTCCTTTATCGGTCTGCACTTGGGGGTGTCTACCTTGTCTGTATTGTTGCCGACATGCGGTCTGCAATCGGATCAAAGGTAGATTTCCAGCCAAGGTTCGATAAGCTTTTCATATTTACACGACAAGGTTTAACTCAAAGGATTCTGCGACGTTAGGAGTTGATTGCCCGCTACCGAGCTCGATGCCTTGGTTGGCGGCGCAATCGGTAACTTGATTTATCGACTATGCCCTTTGTAGAGCGTTTCGAGTTGTTTCTCGGGAACTTGTACTGCTGACTGCCCCAACCGCTGCCCTTCTCAATGCCACAAACACTTTTGCGATTTGCGCTTGAGTTAGGTGCTAAGTTGAGTGCTAGCCCGCAGTCCTCGTGCCTCGATGGCCTATTCGTCTGACCTCGTGGTCGGTCAGTCCGCGAGTGCGTTACGCACGTCTCGGGTATGACTAAGCGTTGCCGACTTGGGCTAGCTTTTCGAATGAAATTATGCAAAGGTAATCGAATGCTCTTTTTCAGAGGTATGATAGCTTTACTGATCGTTTGCCAAATGGCGTACATAAATTTCTGCCGCTCAACTATAGAACGGACATAACAGCTCAGCGTTCCACGGCCGCTCCGTTTCTACTCCTGATGTGTCCTTGTGCCGAGTACCCTTGGTGCAGTCGTTCAAATAATAGGAGTTGTTCTTGAGTGCCCGGCTGATGACGAAAGGTCCTTCCCAGGGTGAGGATAGCTTGTGCGGCCCGTCTGACTTCTGAATTCGGCGTAGCACCATGTCGCCTTCTCGGAAGGCGAGAGGACGAATCTTCTTGCTGTGGTAGTGCCGCAACTTCTGCTGATAGACTGCCGATCTGGACAAGGCCAGCAAACAGGCTTCTTCCTTGAGGTCGACGCTGTCCTCTCGTGCTAACCTGGCTTCTTCTTCGGTGTACAAGGCATGCCGAGGCGAATCAAACTCGATGTCGGATGGGATGATTGCTTCTGAACCATACACCAGGAAGAAAGGAGTGAATCCAGGCGACCTGTACGGTGTGGTCCTCAAACTGAACAGTACTGCAGGGAGCTCTTCAATCAATGCTCCGGGTGCCCTCTCAAGTGGCTCCACCAATCGGGGTCGGATACCCGAGAGGATGAGGCCATTTGCTCTTTCTACTTGACCATTTTACTGCGGGTGCGCCACAGATGCGAGATCAAGCCGAATGCCCTGCTAAGATGCATATCGAGCCAGTGCACCCTTTGAAAAATTTGTGCCGTTGTCGGTGATGATGCTGTTAGGCACACCATATCTGCACACGATGTCGGCCACAAATCGGACCGCAGACGGACCATCCAGCTTCTTGATCGGGCGGGCCTCAATCCACTTGGTAAACTTGTCCACTGCGACCAGGAGATGTGTCATGCCACTTCGAGCCCTCTTGAATGGACCAACCATATCCAAACCCCATACTGCAAATGGCCATGCTATTGGGATTGTCTTCAATGCCGATGCTGGCTGATGACTTCTTGCCTTGAACCGCTGGCAACCCTTGCAATATTTCACCAAATTCTCAGCCGCTGCGAGCGCAGCCGGCCAGTAGAAACCATGTCGGAAAGCTTTGCTGGCGATTGATTTTGCAGATGCATGATGACCGCATTCACCTTCATGAATGTCTCTGAGCAACTCCACGCCTCTGTCCTCTTCTACGCATCTCTGAAAGACACCAGTTGCACTCTTGCGCACTAGCTCGTTGTTGATTATTGTGTATGCCCAAGATCGGCGGCTGATTTGCCTTGACTCTGCTTCGTCTTCTGGGAGGACTCCGTCTGCTAGGAAATCTCTAATCGACTGTGCCCATGATAGCGCACTGACAACTACCATTACTGCTGCATGCTGGGGTGGGACTTCTTCTTGGATCTCGATTTCTTGGCCACTGGCTTCTTGGATCTCGGCCGCTTGTACTTCTGTCATCTCGACCTCTTCCTCTGAACTGCCGATAGCGGCGCCTGGCACGCATTCGGCAGCGCCTGGTGGTGACTGCTCGTTTGGAGTTGGAACTTCTTCACTGCAATCAGCAGTTTCTAACATCATTGGGTCTTCTGAGGCTGTGCCACCTGGCATTTCCTCTGCTTGCTTTTCTTTGACCTTGCTCTTCTTGCGGCATTCGGCAGCCCCTGGCTTGCAATCGGCAGCCCCTGGTTTGCAATCGGCAGCCCCTGGTGCTGTCGGCTCTCCTGTTGCTGACGCACCTTGGGCGCTGGACTGTTTCTTCAGGGTTGGAATCTTTGTCGGTTGTCTTCTTTTGCCTTCTTCAACGCTTCAAGGTCTGTATCCGAGATGAAGATGGATTCAGACTCTGGGGATGGCATGATGGATGTCTTTTTGATGTGCTCAAGCGACACACCTGGTGGGATAGCTTGCCTTGTTGAGCCGAGCTTGGATAGCGCATCTTCTGCCTCGTTGTTTGCTTTCGGCACATGATGGAACTCGCATCCTTCAAAGTACCCACTGATCTGCTGCACCAGGAAACGATAGCTTGCCATATTTGCATCCTTTGCATCCCAAGTGCCTGTGCACTACTGTACTACTAGGTCGGAGTCACCAAAGCACTCAATATTCCGAATGCCGATTTCCTTGGAAAGCTTGATACCATGCACAAGGGCTTCGTACTCGGCAACGTTATTTGATGCTGCAAACTGAATCTGGAGAACATATTGCAATTGATCTCCTCTTGGTGAAATGAGCACTACGCCAGCCCCTAGGCCGCTCTTCATTTTGGAACCATCAAAATGCATTCGCCAGAAATCCGATCCTGGGAGCTGTGGCATATACTGAGTTTCAGCCCAGTCTACCAGGAAATCGGCCAATGCTTGCGATTTGATTGATGTACTTGGCTCATACTGGATGCCGTGGTTGGCGATCTCGATTGCCCACTTCGCCACTCTTCCGGTTGCATCTCTGCTTCCCATAATGTCGGCCAATGGAGCCGAGCTGACGACCGTGACCAAGTGAGCTTGGAAATATGGTTTTAGTCTCTTTGCTACCATGTACACCCCATAGCACATATTCTGGTAGTGAGGGTAGTTCTTCTTGGACGCCGAGTGCACTTCACTGATGTAATATACGGGTCGCTGAATCTGCTGTGCCTTGTCCTTCTCGGGCCGCTCCACCACCAAAACTGCACTGATCACCCGATTGGGTGCCGCAATGTACAACATCATTGGCTCCTTCTCAATCGGGGCAGCCAGAATCGGCGCGGTGGAGAGCATGCGCATGAGCTCTCGGAATGCTTCGCTTGCTTGGGGGGTCCAGGTGAACTTCTCCGTCTTCTTCATCAGTTGGTACAACGGGATTGCTTTTTCACCTAGCCGACTGAGGAATCGGCTGGGTGATGCGAGCCAACGGGTGAACTTCTGTACTTGCTTCAGGTTCTTGGTATGTTCCATGCGCTCTATCGCGGCTATCTTCTCGGGATTGCATTTGATTCCTCTCTCGGAAGCGAGAAATCCCAAGAGCTTGCCGGCCTGGACTCCAAAAACACATTTCTCCAGATTGAGCTTGATTTGATAAGTTCTCAAATTTGCAAATGTCTCTCTAAGGTCGTCTAGAAGTGTGATTCTCTTTGCCGACTTCACCACCAAATCGTCCACGTAAACATGGAGATTTCTGCCGAGTTGGGAGTCTGTACACCTCTGAATTGTGCACTGATAAGTGGCACCTCCATTTTTCAAACCAAAAGGCATGGTGATATAACAATAAGCCCCGAAAGGGGTTATAAATGCAGTTTTTATTTGATCCTCCACAGCAAGTTTGATCTGGTGATAACCAGCTGTGGCATCCAGAAAAGACAAAAGCTCGCAGCCGGCCGTAGAATCAATCACTTGATCAATACGGGGCAGAGCAAACGGGTCCTTCGGGCACGCCTTGTTCAAGCAAGTGTAGTCAATACACATGCGGCAGGTCTTGTTCTTCTTCATGACGAAGACTGGATTCGCCAGCCATTCGGGGTAAAACACTTCCATAATGAAACCTGCAGCTTGCAGCTTCGCAATATCTTCGCCGATTGGCCTTCTCTTTTCTTCAGAAAAACGTCTTAGGGGTTGCTTGACCGGCTTCGAGCCTGGCTGAATGTGCAGCTTGTGCTCGGCGAGTTCTCTCGGCACACCAGGCATGTCTTGTGGAGACCATGCGAAGATGTCCCGATTCTCACGGAGAAACTCGACGAGCTCGCTTTCCTATTTATCGCTAAGTCCATCTCCGACTACAACGAACTTGGTTGAGTCGGAGGGATCTAGAGCGATCTTCTTGCTGTCCTTGGCCGACTGAAAAGCCGATTCCTCATCTACTCTCTTGGTTGAGCCGACTGGTAGTGGATTCTTGCTCTGTGCTTGCGCCATTGCAATCACCTTGCTGAGCTGACGCTTCTCCGTCTCAACCACCTGAGAGTCAGCCAAACTGCTGCCCGCCGACGTGCACTCGAGGGACTTCCTAAAGTCCCCGGTGACGGTGATGACGCCGTTTGGTCCTGGGATCTTCATCTTGAGGTAAGTCTGCTGTGCGTTGATCATGAACTTGGAAAATGCGGGCAATCCCAATAGAGCATGATAAGGACTGCTAAGGTCGGCGACTTCGAACCCAATCGGCTCCCTCCTGAAGTTTTCTTCTATGCCAAATATAACATCCAGCCGAATGCGACCCATGGGGGTGCAAGACAACCCATGGACAATCCCGTGGAAAGTCGTCCGACTGCGATCCAGGTCCTTCTCTGTGAGCCCTAGCTTGATCAATGTGTCCCTGTATAGAATGTTTATTGTACTTCCTCCATCGAAGAGCACTCGGGAGAACTTGCATGAGAACCTTGGTCCTGCGAACAGAGCATCAACCACAAGCGGATAACTGCCCGGATTCGGCAAGATGGTGGGATGATCTTCTCTGTCCTAGGATATAGGACACTCGGACCAATGCATGAACTAAGGAATCGGCGGCATAGTGGCATTGACCTCCTGAGCTCGGGCTCTCCGACTGCCCTTGTCCGTGAACTCACTGGTGAAAATCATGTAGGCGGCGTCTTGCTGCGGGAACTGGTTCTGCTGCTGAGGTGGTCCTCTGTTCTGGGGTGATGGTGGGGGTGGAGGTGGTAAAGCTTCTCCCTTCGCGATCCTTCTCACAAAATCACACTGCCAAGTGGTGTGCGCAGACGGCCTGCCAGGTGTGCTGTTCAACTTGCATGGTGCATCCAACATATCATCAAATGTGTACTTGGGCTTCATCTACCCCAAGGGCCTCACATTTGGTCTCATCTTCCGACTGCCTCCTGCAGCCGCTGGATCTTCTTCGTTCTGGACAGCGGCCACCTGCCGACTGCCATACTGAGTATCAGGTTGCTCATCCTTGCGCTTGCCATTGTTTTGCTGGTTGTTGTTGTTGTTGTTGTTGTTGTTGCGGTTGTTCTCTCTCCTTTCCTTCCGACTGAGGCCTTGGTTCCCTGTGTCCGACTGCGGATCCCCTGGTGACTGGATTACACCTCCAACTCCGAGCTGGATAGGGCGCATCGCAGAGCGAACGCATTTGCCACCTTCATGAGCTCGGCGAGCTACGTGAAGTCTTTGCGGAGCAACTTGTGCTTTAACATTGAGTCGGCCAGGCATCCATCTGTGAAGTACTAAATGGCCTAGATCTCATGGACTCCTTCACATGAGTTCTTCAGCTTGATCCACCGAGATAAATAATCTTAGAGGGGTTCATCCTTGCCCTGCACACAAAGAGCCAACTGCCTCGGGAGGTTTGGCCGCTCATACGTGCTTGTGAAGTTATGGATAAATGCACTTGTGAAATCTTCCCAGCAGTTTACACTGTCCTTGGGCAGGCTGTTTAACCATGTCCGAGCCGATCCCTGCAGCATTAGAGGTGAATAGCGGACTGCTACACGCTGATTGCCTCCTGCAATGCGAACTGCGGTCAGGTAATCGGACAACCAATCTTCTGGCTTCACACAACCATTGTACTTGGGCGTGTCTCTCGGCAGCGTGAAGCCTTTGGGAAACTTCTCGGTCCGAATACGATGACCGAAACACGACGGGCCAGCCTTTCCTTCTTCATCCTCTTGAGCCTCCTTCTCCAAGAGCTCAATGCGATGCCTTGCATCGTTCTGAACGATTTGGCGAGGGCCAAGCCGGGCGCTGATTGCTGGTCTTGGTGCCGACTACTGAGGCATGTCGTTGCGCCTGCTGTTAACAGCTAACACTTCGATCCTTCTGCTTGCTGCTGGGGGTGGCCAATTGCTTCTGACCCTACTCTCGTGCCGAGATGGAGCAGGCTGGGGGCAGCAGGTCGCTGGCTAGCTCCCGGATTCGGCCTCACAGTTCCTCTTGACGCCCCAGGTTCTGCATTTTGATTCTCCATTGCCACGAGCCTCTGCTCCTTTGCGGCTGCCAGCAGCACACGCATTCGGCGCGACTGCTCTCGCCGTTCCTCTCCCTCCAGGTCTTCTAGCTCGAGTGCTATCTGTTCAGCTGCTCTCAGGTTTTTGTCTGGCGTGCTATATGCTGGCCTCTGGATGAACGCCGATTGCGCTGGCTGCTCCGGCTGTGCTGGCCTCCTTGGCCGCTCCGGCTGCTCAGCTCCCTACAACTGCTGGTTGACTGCCCTACCTCGGCTTCTCAAATCTTCCAAGACCGCGGGCTCAATCGGCCGGCGCGGTCCTGCATGCGCTGCGTTGTATTCCCTTGTGATGGCTCCGAGCCTGCGCTCTTCTGCCAGCACCTGCTCAGCCCTGCGAGCCAGAGCAAGTCATGCCGTCTCCAGCTCGGAGTGCACTTGATCGGGATCACCATTCCTGTTCACAGGTGTATATAATACACCCCGCAACGCGCTGGTGCCGACTCTCTCCGCAGCATCCGCTGCCTCCTTGGCTCTTCTTGCCGCACTTGCTGCACCGTGATTGCTTGATGACGACGCCCCCGCCATCATGACAGCAGCGTGCACTCGGCCATCCTCTCTGCCAGGTGCTGCGCTGCAGCCCCTGGTCGAGAGCGGATCTGTAGCGCACGAGAAGACACGAATCTCCCTAGGATACGCCTCGGGGAAACTGCTGATGAAGAGGCGATGACTGCCTACCTGTAGCGACACACCGGGCGGCAGGGGCGCACCAGCCCCGTACCGCGCCGAGTAATCCACCACGTAATCGATTGCCCCACGCCTAAGAATCAGGCCAGAGGCGTGGCTACCGCCTGATGCAGAGGAAAATCCCGTCCGGATCTTTAATCCAGTCGACGCCTCGGCTTGCCCCACGGTGGGCGCCAACTGTCGTCGATATGTGACGTCAGATGCCATAGGGATGGCTAAAGTGAGGGGAAGACGCGAGGAAGAGGATGTCGATGGTGCCGGAATCGGGTTGGGCACAAACACGGTGGAGGACACCACGATGTACCCAGGTTCGGGGCTCTCCGGAGAGATAACACCCCTACTCCTGCTTGTCTCTTCTATATCAATGAACTGGACTACAATAACTGCTTCTCTATCTTCTCAGGGGAAGGTGAGCGGCGCCGTGATCAAGGCTCTCTCCTGCTTCCCTGAGGAGTAACTACTAGCAGTGAATGAACTGAGGAGAATGTGAGTAATGGTGCTAATGAGCGGATCGTCCCCCACGCATGAGGGGTACCCCGGGCTCTTATAGCATGAGCCTGGGGTAAATCGGTAACTTCACTGCCGATTGGGCCCAGCCGTCATCCTCTAATCGGCTGGGTCCCACCGACTGCTCTTCTGCGGATGATCCGGACCCTACGAGCGGCGGCCCATGCTGTAGACTTGTAGGTCATGATGATGAACAGTAGCGCTAGGAGGTGCGGTCTTGTCGTCCTGTCCGCGGAATCGGCGAAGAGGTCGACACCGTATCTCTGCCAGATCTTCGATGTGACTTGGCTTCTCTGCTACCCCGATCTCTCGGGATTGCGCATATATGACCCCGTACTTGGATCTCCGACTGGTCTCGGGGTCAACTTCTCCAGAGGTGGTAGGTTGTACCGACTGCGCCTGGGCCGACTGGTGGCCCCTGGCAGGGTCGATTGCTCTAGGCAATCGGCCGTGCTAACGCCCACCTCGGCCCAGCTACGGGCCAATCGGATGACGGTCTTGATGACAATAGGGTGGATCAGTTGCGCCTGGGCCGACTGCTGGCATTCAATACGGTTGCCTAGCTCAGCCCAGCTGCAGCCCAATCGGTCCATCCTTGTCTTGAAAGGTTGCTTCCGCTTGGGTGAGCCTACCCGGGTACCATTCCCCCGACAGTCTATGATCAGTAGCTATGTGAAGTTCTCATCCCCTCTTTGTTCTTCATGGATTAGACCTCGTGAGCTTCCCTACATGATCGAGGCACATATGTAATATTTCTTCTGTTGGTATGCTGAGTTTGCTGGGATCCGATGGATTATGAGATTATGTTCAGATTGTGTTTGAGTAATATATTTGATTCTCCTCTTTTATATTTATGTTCTAGAGTAATTCTTGCATGTTCTCCGTTGCTGTTTATTTCTTTGGCCAAGTAGTAGGTAGTGACTCCAAGAAACATGAGTCTAGAGGATGTGCTGTTGCCACAAGGGAAAAACAACGGTGCTTGTACTTGCAGGTGCAAGGATTGTTTACTTTACGCAAAGTTCTTTAATGCAGTTGTCCGTTGCTTTGAGTTTACACTTTGGGTGGGATTCGCAACTTAATACCAGCGAGATGTTCTGCATAGATATCTCAAGGTGGATGATTAGTAGGTAGATGCAGATGGATTTCGGTCTACTTGATTTGGCGTACTGCCCAAGCTTTTGAGCCTCTTCCTTTCTTTGTAGCCTAGTTAGCATTGGTTTGCGCACATAATCCTGTCAATTGCCCAGCTGTAATTTGTTTACCTCGCATGGCTATTTTATCTTCTTTTGGGAGAGACATCACTAGTGAACATCATAGGACCCCGATCCATATTTCCAATACTGTTTACACCTGCTACCAATTTACTGCTTTATTTACTTTTCCGTTGCTATCACTATTATTATTACCCCGTGCGTTTTATCCTTTGTAAACAACAAGGCCGGAGGAATTGAAAACTCCTCTGTACTCGTTGGGAGCAAAGCTATCTATTGTGTGTGCACGTCCAGGTGAAGTAAGCAACCTAGGTTGTAAAAGGCGCCATTATTCACTTCACCACCTTCTTGTATCTGTTGGAGTCCTACTGGTCTATCCTAAACCTTACCATCTTCGCTAAGGGAAATTTTCTACTATGCTACATCTCAACCTTCCACTTTGGGTAACCAACGAGGGGCGAGAAGTAAACTCTCGTGACATCACCGGGTTGATAGATCATTTCCTTGTGCTTGCGGTCATAGTTGCTCTTCTGGAGGGACTGAGCAACCTTCAAATGTTCATGGATAACGCGAACATGATCTTCAGCATGATGCATAATGTCTAGACCAATGAGGGTTCGTTCCACAGTTTCTGACCAATTCAGAGGGGTTCGACACTTACGTCCATAAAAAACTTCAAAGGTTGCCATCTGCAGACTAGCTTGATAGCTATTGTTGTACGAGAATTCAGCAAACGGAAGAGATTCCTCCCATTTCTTACTGAATGAGATTACGCGAGCTCGAAGCATGTCTTCAAGCACTTGATTGAGTCGTTCAACCTATCCTTGCGACTGGGGGTGATAAGCGGTGCTGAAATTTCGGTGAGTTCCCATATCTTCTTGGAAACTATCCCAAAATGTTGAGGTGAAAATGCTGCCACAGTCTGAACTGATCTCCAACGGAATACCATGGAGGGACACAATTCCGGAAACATACAAGTCTGCTAACTGAGTAGCAGAGATCGTCTCCTTGACTGGCAGAAAGTGGGCAACCTTGGAGAACTGGTCGATGACGACAAAGATATCATCATGACCCTTCTGTGACCGGGGAAAACCAGTGACGAAGTCCATCTCAAATTTGTCCCATTTCCATTCAGGAATAGTAAATGGTTGCAGTTCTAGCAGGTCTTTGATGTTCTTCCTTAACGTGACGACAAACGTCACACTCTTCAACATAATGGGCAATGTCCGTGTAACATCCCATTTTTTACAAATTGGATGTTAATAGATCATCATACGCATGTCATGCTAGAGTTTTGCATTATTTGAATTTTTTCTAAATATTTCAAACATTTTTCAACTTAATGCAATTTTATTGGAGAGGATATAATATGACTTATCCCCATTCTAAATAAAGTTGATAAGTGTTGAAAATATTTTTTGGGTGTTTAAAAACTATGTCATAGGAATTATAAATGACTCAAATTTATTCTGGGATTTTTATAATTTTTATACGGAGTTTATTGCATAAAAGGTATTTATGAAAATTGCATAATAGCTGAAATAATAATAATTTTTTATTTTATTTTATTGTTTTGACATTTTTAAAATTCGTATTTAATTATTTAAAAATGTTCTCCGTAGTCGGTTGACCAAATAAAAAAAACAGATTTTCGTTTTGGTCCTTCTAGTGGCCCAGATGGCTATTTTGCGCCGTGTGCAATTTGAGTTCGTTCGGACTCAGGAAAAAAAATTCTTTTTCGCTGGATATATATAATTTTTAGATTTTTGCCTTTTTCTTTAAAAAAAACCCTAGAAATCCCACCTCGCGGGACCCGCCGAGAGGAGCTCCACCGCCGCAGGTTTCGTGCCACCGCCGGAACGTTCGCCGGAGCGACGCCGGCCACCGCCGCCCCTCGTCGCGCCGGTAAGCCCGACGCTCGCCGACCCCGCCGTTCCCCGCGCCCCGCCGCCGTTCGCCACGTGCGCCTCGCTGCGGGCCGAGCCGCGCCTCGCGCCGGCCGGCCGGCCGCCGCTGGCCGCCGCGTCCTGGCCGTTGGATCTTAATCCAACGGCCCAGTTCAGATCGGCCGGTTTCCAGATCTGGATCCGGTTTTTTTTCCCGGTTTGGTATTAGGGTTTTTGTTTATTCCGGTTAACCGGTGTTATGTTATTCGACGAACGTTCACCGGACTGTTCACCGGAGCGAACGTCGTTCGCTCCGTAGTCTAGGACCTGTTCGCAACAGAAAAGTTATTTTAATTGCGATTAAGCCCTTTTTCATAGATTCCACCCTAGAACCATATATTCGCTATGTGTTTTATACCGTAGCTCCTTTTTAGGTGATTCTTTTTGAGTTGGGACTGTAGTGAAGTCTAGTTTACAATAGGATGCACTTTGCACTGTTAAAGTTTTTGAATTTGAATTTTGTACAAATTTAAATTGAAACTTCCGGTGATCGTATCTTTTATACGGTGTATCCGTTTTCGCCGATTCCAGTTGCGTTGGGATCGGTGTGACTTGTAGTTATCGTTTAGCTACTGCTTAGTTGGTTTTATTGCTGTTCATTTGATTCTTTTACTGTTGTAATTTTTATGTGTTGCATGTGTATTGAATGCATTATTGTTGATCGTGTAGATTGTCTGGAGTGCAGAAAGGATCAGAAATAAGTGTTAGAGTACTTCAACACCGTTCAAGGAAAGTTTCACTTTTGGTTAAGCTTCACTTTTGATTATGCACATACTATGTTTTTATGCATGTGAAGGTCGTTATGATTATGCTGAAACCTGGTAGGATAGCCACATGTTTTGATTAATCATTATATCCAATGTTGTTACGTTTTAGTATTTCTTGTGCTATGTGATTATATGCTTATTGTTGAAATGATAATCATGGTGGGGAATTGTTGTGTTATTCAAGTGTTGTGACAACAGTATTATTAGTAAAATAGTAACGTGAGATTGAGGTACTGTAGAGTGGTATTACATCGTGAGGGCTCTATGATATTCACTTATGATTGTTTGTGTGGCATTGCACCCTGAGGGCTCTGCAATGTTCACTTTGTGTCTAGGTAGTGGCACTGTATCCTGAGGGCTCTACAGTGTTCACGATAGGGTGATGTTGCATCCTGAGGACTCTGTAACAGTCACGAATGTGTTTGTAGTGGCATCGTATCCTGAGGGCTCTATGATTTCCACGAATAGGAGGTACGTGTGAAATTGTATCCTGAGGGCTCTACAATACTCACGAAACCATGATCCCGAGGGCTCTCATGGTTGCCATTAGAAATCCTATGATCCTGAGGGCTCTCATAGGTTAGAGGTTGTCCTTTGTGTGTTGATATTAACTTGAGATGATACAAAAGTTGAGTAGTAAGTAGAAGTAGATGAATACCAACTTTATGTACAACAAACCAAGCTTGATTCATGTTCTTGTTTTGTAATTAGTTGTAGGATTGCTTTATCACTTGTGTTACTTGCCGTACAAATCAGATGTACTGACCCGTGTTCGGGATTTAACCTTCGTGTTGCAGGTTTCTCAGAAGATTAGTGTGTTATGATAGGGTTGCGAGTCTACACTCAGCATGTCGCTTGTGGATGTTGATGGGACTCCTCGCTAATAGTTTTGCTTCCGCTATAGTTATATTGAATAAGCTAGCCTTGAGCTATGCAAGTTGTTATTTGTTTTGAATTCTGGATCATACGATGTAATAATGATGCACTTGTACTTTGATATTCATCTATTAACTGTGTGTGCTAGCAAGTTCGATCCAGGGACTAGCACTTGATCACAGAGAGTCTGATTCTAAGTGAATCGGGTCGTTACAGTCTGGTTTCTTGTTAGACCACCAGAAACACCGACGAATGTCTTGGTACATCTTGGTACTACCAGGGTGAATCGACAAAGGTGTGTCGTGAGCTTCTTTCATGATGACTGGGGTCAAGTTCGTGTATTCCTGGCTTATTGGAACCACTAGAGGATTCTTGAAGAACACGGCCCCCTTAATCATCAACAGTGAAGGGAGAGCGCTTTCCGTGTGCGATATTGTGCCTAATCTCCTTTATTAAATCATCATAAGGTTGTATTGTCTTGATGCAGTACTCGAGGTTTGAATTAATAACCAGAGAATTCACATGTCCCTGCGGAAAAATCTCGAGGTTCAGCTTGCGTAGCTCTTGATACAGAAGTGGCTGCTGTACTAGAACCTCAAGTTCACTATAATAGGCTTTGCAGCTCAAGGCATCGGCCATCACATTAGATTTTCCAGGAGTATAAAGAATATCCATGTTGAAATCGACTATTGTCTCCAGCCATCTTTGTTGGCGGAGGTTCAGGTCTGGCTGACTAAACATGTACTTCAGGCTTTGGTGGTCGGTGCAGATCTCATAAAGGTTCCCGACGAGGTAATGTCACCACAACTTCAATGCATAAATTACTGCTGCCAATTCGAGGTCATGTGTTGGATAGTTATCCTGATGAGAACGCAACTGACGAGATCCATAGGCAATCACGCGATGCTCTTTCATTAGGACACAGACTAATGCTTGACGAGACGCATCGCAGTATATCACGAAGTCCTTCCGAGTATCAGGGGAGCAAGCACTTGGGGAGAAGCGAGTTTGTCCTTGACAGCTTTAAAAATTTCCTGACATTTGTCTGTCCACTCAAATTTGACACCTTTGTGAAGGATATTAGTCAGAGGCTTGGCAATATTGGAGAAGTTCTCGACGAAACGGCGACAATAGCTAGCGAGGCCGAGGAATCTTCTGACTTGCTTGACAGTCTTGGGAGAATCCCAGTCAAGAATAGCTTGAATACGTTCTGGGTTGATGGCAACGCCATCCTTGGAAATCACATGACCAAGGTAGGTTACTCCGGGAAGCCAGAACTCACACTTAGAATACTTAGCATAGAGTTTGTGTTCTCAAAGCTTTTCCATTATAAGAAGAAGGTTTTCATCATGTTGTTCATCCTTCTTGGAGTGCACCAATATATCATCCAGATAACCCATGACGGACTTGTTGAGATATTCCATGAATATATAATTCATCAATCGGGAGAAAGTGGCTGGAGCATTGGTTAGGACAAAGGACATGACAGTGTACTCGTATTAACCATATCGATTAATAAAGGCGGTCTTCGAAATGTCCTCCTTACGGACCCAGATCTGATGGTAACCCAACCTCAAGTCCAATTTAGAGAACATCGTAGATCCAGCAATTTGATCATATAGATCGTTGATCCGAGGAAGCGAATAGTTGTTCTGTATTGTTGCCTGGTTGATAGGTCGGTAATCTTGGACCAACCAGTTCGTGCCATCGCTTTTCTTGAAAAAGAGCGAAGGTGCTCCACAAGCGAAGAAACTGGGGTGAATGAATCCTTTCTGAAGTTCCTTGTCGATTTCCTCCTTAAGTTCAAGGAGTTCATGTGGCGTCATATTGTATGGATTCTTGGCAATAGGAACAGTGACTGGATTCAAGTCGATGACGAATTCAACCTCTCTGATCGGTGGTATCCCCGGCAGTTCTTCTGGGAAGACATCGGAAAAATCGCGAACGACTGGAACATTCTCAATTCCTTCCAGAGGTGAGGCATTCAAAGCATACATCATATAGATATGCACTTCAGTGTCTCGGGTAATTTGGGTGGTGTGATTAACAATCTCACCGGAGGGGTGGAAAAGTTGGACAGCCTTGGTGCCACAATACAGTGCGACATTGTGAACTTTCAACCAATCCATTCCCAGAATGAGGTCTATGCTGGAAGAATTCAGGAGGATGGGGGAAGCAAAGAATTCAATTCCTTTGATTTCAACGGTGGTGTTTGGCACTAACACGGCGGTTCGGCATTGGCCTATCAGGGTGCGAACAACCATAAGTGGGTTCATCATTTCATACTTGAAGTTATGCGAAAATGCAAATGCTTCTGAGATGAATGAATGCGATGCTCCTGAATCAAATAAAACAGTAGCAGGTACGGAATTAACAAGAAGGGTACCCATCATGATAGCGGGTTGTTTCTGAGCTTCTTCAACGTCAATTTTGTAAGCATGTCCACGAGCATGAGTAGCAGACCCAGTATTATAGTTGGGGGTCCTGTTGTGGCCATGACCATTTCCGCGGCCAGTAGGGTGAACTACTAGTTGATTCCGTTTCTGGGGACATTCTCTAAAAAAATGTCCAGGTTGGCGGCACGTGAAGCATAATCCATCCTGAGGATGAAGGGGTGAACATTGGGTGGTGGAGGTAGAGCTCTTGGCATCGGCGGTGGTGGAGGAAGACGGGGTGCCGCATAAGAAGGCCTTGGAGCAGGGGCAGGTGATTGGGTCACACTGTTAGGGAGCCAGATGCGACACTTCTGTGTTGTGCTCGAAGATGAGGCAACATCACGATAGCATTTCTGCGAGTCCTTGTTCTCCATCTGGGAAGTCTCGACGGTGTTAGACTTGTTCACCATGGTGGCGAAGTTGGCAAAATCATGAACGGAAAGAGCGAGCCTAAGGTCTGCATTGAGTCCATGACGGAACTTCTGCTGTTTACAGGCATCAGTGGTTATCTCTTCTTCCGCATTGCAAGAGAGGTTGAGGAACTCGCGCTGATAGTCTTCAACAGTCATGTTTCCCTGAGTGAGGTTGCGGAATTATTCCCTCTTTCGATCCATGATTCCCTGAGGAATGTAGCGGGCGCGGAAGGCGTGCTGAAATTCATCCCAGGTGATGACTTCTCCAACTGGTAGTGAACACTTGTGGGTGCTCCACCACTGAGCAGCGGAGCCTTTCAGGTGGTAGGACGCAAAGTTCACAAAGTCGGCTGGATCAACATTAGCAGACTCCAGCTCATGAGTGATGTAGCGAAGCCAGTCATCAACATCCAATAGCTGAACATAGTTGCGGAATATAGTGGGGATGAGTCGGGTGAAGTCTTGCAGAGTCCCTGTGGCATGCTGATGGTGGTGTCCATGTTGGTTCTGCTGTGGGAACTGAGCCATGACATTCTCCATGAACTGACGGTTCAGCTCGAACTGTTGCATCATTGCGGCCATGTAATCTGGCGGTGGAGGTGGATCGTTGGCACCATGACCACGACCATGACCATCCATCCTGCTAAAATTTAACAGGGGTATTTCAGCGATGACAATTTAGCGAGGTACTAGAAACAAGCATGAGGTAATGCGACAATGAAGAAGCTGTGGAGCGGATATATAGGGGCAGTCATTTAAGACACACAAATCCACACACAGAGTCAGTCAAAATCGGGCAGCATAACGTCGTAGAAATTAAGGAAAAATAACGCAGTAGGCGGCGCGTAGACTGCGATAGGAATACACAATGAGACATAGCAAAGGTTATGTCAATCACGTCGCAAGAAAACTATTGGACACAGGAATTAAGCCAGTGAACCGCGGCCTGCCCTGAATGAGAAAGGGTATCCAGCGGTCCGGGATATTGGTCTGAAATCCCTGCGACATGAGTCAATAGAGGGTTTAGCAGCAGAACGTCGGGTGGAAAACAATCTCGGTGCAACTCTCATAAGAGGTCAACTTGTTAATGATGTCGACCGCAACATCGATACCCAATATTAGCAATCGGTTATCACAGACAATATGGTACGACGAGTATAGCAATGGCTGGGAATGTTGTCCATTATCCAGCTCTCCAGGTAGATGCGACCACGAGACCCTAATTTCAGAGTTAGGAAAATTTCCCGAAAGGATAAGAGAGTAGAATCCCAGAGTAAAGATACGAAGAAAAGGATCCTAATACCACCCAGTTTGCTATGTGGGCCCGTAAGCCACAACATCAGTGTTAGTAAATTAGTTTTGCAAAGACTGGACTCAACTTCGACCAAGGAGTGGAAAGGGGGTTTCCTACATGCAGTCGGCTCTGATAACAACATGTGACGCCCCCAAAATCAAGCCTTGTACAGTAATATGTCGGGACTCGGGGTTCGCGTATGCAATTCCCGCTACGACACAGTCATATGGAGAGCCGAGAACCATAGCCACTTGTCTAAGCAAACAAGGCCAAGCACAGAACGTTCTCGGAAAGCATCGTACGTGAGGGGCATCCCATCCAGGCTGGATGATCAACTGAGATGGGTCCTCATCGTCCGCACACAAGTCTAATGATATGGGTGATGAACTCCCATATTCAAAGAGAAGTCGCCTCAACCATACTATCGACTATCTCATAACTCTTACATAGACTTACTCCAGCCCGATCACTTAGTCGGGGTCTAGGGCGGGCTCGATCATACCACAAAGTATGCACGAGACAGAGTCTCAAACAATCGCATCGCGATGCCCCAAGCTGCGCACATCTAAGGGCCACTTGGTGTATGAAAGACCGCCAGCCAGATCACAACTAAGGTCTCGAAAACCCATACAAAGACATGCATGTTATAAACATACACGCAGCACACATGCCTTGTATGAACAACAGGTATCATTGCAATTCTCTACAAAGTATACATTTTATTGATAATTGTCACAGAGTGCACACAGAGATCACAAGCATGTGATCCAACATTACAACAAACAAACGGAAGCAAAGTAGGTCTGAGTACAGACAAGTTTAACAAATGGCTTAAGAATCCTTATTTAAACACAATCCCTCCACGAGGGAACCAGTCGTCTGACTGGGACTACACTAGCTTGGTCTTCAGTCGTCGAGCTCGATGAAGAAGCCACCTTCGGGGTCAGTGGGTTCATCTAAAACATAGAATAAGTAAACGTGAGTTCAAAGTCGTACTCAGCAAGACTTACATAGGAGCTATACTAATCATGCACATGTATCAAGGTAAAGGGAGGTTGGGTTCAATTGCAGAAGTGCCAGCTTTGACTTGGCTAGTCCTGAACTAAGAGTACCAGACTTGAGGTAAGAAGCGTACACGAGTCCACTACCGTCTCCAACCAATTACACCACTATGGTGCCTTCCTCGACTTCCCCACGAGAAAGCACGCCATAGCACTCCCACTTATCTTGGTGTGTTTTAGAAGTATCCAGTTCAAGTTGTCTAATAATCAAGCTAAGCTTTCCAAGCAGTCCTTAACCGCGGACGCGGCTATTCGAATAGTTTTGTTAACTCTGCAGGGGTGTACCGCTACACACACATGATCATCAGTTACCGCCTTTGATCTCGACACCATTCAAGGGGTGTCAGCGAGGATGCTCACCACAAATGCTACCTCATAGCCTATCTAGTCCAAGAAAGCCGCCTACCTGGGTTGGGTACCACTATCGTGAACCCGGCTGGTTTACCGAAGTGGAACCAGATGATGTGTGCGTGGTGCGTACGCCGGTCTCGGATGAGCCGTTCTCTCACTCAGCAGCCAGGCCAGAAACCTACCAGAACTCCGAACTATTGCGACATCTGGACATCGAAAGGGATGAGTTAATAGGTTGAGAGGGGTCAGTGAGCCCAATGTGTGGTTGTACTCTTCATCTTGGATCACCACACAAGAACTTGGACTTAGGGCGGTGTTCAACGAGACAACCTACCGTGTACTCCTACACAACCTCTCATCGTTCACCTTGTATTAGGGTAGATTCACCAACACATTTCCACCATCATCAACATGATTGCTACCATCCCGACTCACATAACAGTAACATCATTGTATCACTCTAAGCATACAATAAAGGAATGGGTTCATCTATGCGGTAGAAACGTAGCATGGTAATCATCCTATACAATGCATAAGCGAGAGATGAGAGGGAATTGGGATCTTATCGACATGATCAATGGGGGTTTGCTTGCCTTGCTGATGAGGTTCGGGTTCGGGGTCTTCAACGAAGGGGGCTGCCACCTGTTCCGGTTCCACCTCTACTCGACAAACAACAAGCAAGGTAGAAAAGTAAATACAATGCACAATCACATGGTTGAAGGTTGAAACTTGATGTATATGCTTTGATGTGTGAAGCAATTCCACTTAAATGGGGTATTTGCAAATGAATTTGCAAATTTGAACTCCACATATGATTTCCAATTTATCCAAGTTGCATATGACATTGTTTGATAAAGTTAAACCATATTGAAATGTGTATGATATGCCTCTGAAGTTCAAGTATAATGTGGTATGTTGCTATGGTTCAAATTGTAAAAGCATTTCAAAAGAATTTGATTTAATTCCATTTAATCCAAATAGCAAAAGCTACTGGTCACATTTTAAATTCAACTCAATAATGGTTGAGAGTTGGATATTTGGATGGATTATTTTCTCCTGATCATTTTTCATATATAATTTGTTAAATTTGGAGTTAATATGAATTTTCTATGAATTTCCAAAGTTTCAGCCTTTTTCTGGAATTTCTTGATTTCTTTTATTCTGGAAATTCAATTACTGCGTCACTGTTGTGTCATGCTGACGTGGGAGGGGGGTCTGACGTGTGGGGTCAACATGTCAGTGGCTGGGTTAATTAACCCGGTTAGTTTTAAAGTAACCAGCGGGTTAATTAGGGTTAGGGCCCACCTGCCAGTGGGGTTAGGGGGTGGTTAGTGAGGGGGTTTAGGCCCGGGTGGCCGGCGGCTAAACGCTGGCGTCAACAGACGCGGCGCCGACTCACCGGAAAGGGTTGCGGGGCACGGGAGGCTACGGGGAAGGCACCAACACGCAGCTCATGCTCCCGCGCGTCGAATGGGTGCATCTGGGGGTCACGGGGAGGTCCAGAGGGACGGCGGCGACTACTCCGGCGGAAGCAGAGAACCGACGAGATCGTAGACGAGGCTAGGGGGCACGGCTTGAGCTGGGACTTGGCGCGTTCGAACTCTGGGGAGGGCAAGAACCAAACGCGTGCACTGGAGCAACGCCAGGGGCACGAGAGGCTATGCTGCGTCGACCATGGCGGCGAGTGAGCTCAGGATCCATGGCGGATCGCGATAGGGAGGAAGTGGGCGGCCGTGAGATAGTTTGGGTGAAGCAGAAGCTCACCCTGGTGCTGCTGGAAGTGACGGCGAGGCCATAGAGGCTTGGGCTGCGGAGAAATCGATGATGGAGCTTCCCGGCAGCCGGAGCTTGAAGACGAAGCTGGCGTCGTCTGCTGAGGCGCTCGGGCTCGATTGACTCGGGGGAACGGCGAAGACGTCTGCTGCGGTTCTTCTGGATATGGTTGCGCGGCTCGGGGACGATGGTGTCTGCGTGGACTCGGCGGCGTGCTCCACGGCGGTCCTCGGGCGGCGACGAAAACAGCGAGGGAGGGGAGGAGAGCGAGCCAGGAGGGGGGGAATGGAGGAGGCGTGTTCTAGGGCATCTCCAAGCGAAGGAAGGAGGCACGGGAGGCCTGGAAGGCCCTCGGCGGCGACGTGGCGTCCACGGCTAGCTCGGTGGCTTTCCACCGAGCAGCTTGGGTGCACGGCACGGGGAAGAAGACGCTGCTGCCCCTGGTGGGCCGGCTGGGCTGGCTGGGCTGCTCTCGCCTAGGCGCCAGGTAAGCTTCTCTGCTTCTTTTTCTTATTTTTCTTTTCTGTTTTCTTCTGACATTTGTTTTGGCTAGCTAATATAAATAGCAAACCATTTTATTAAATGCTCATAATTTTTGTATGGCCTCACAAAATAATATACTAGCCACTTATAAATTTTGAACATTTTTAAAATTCAAATAATTTGAACTTTAAATCAAATAGGGGTCTTTGATTAATTCCAAGGCACTGTTTGAATATTTGAAAAATCCATGAGCATGGGGTGGGTCCCACATCACTTGATATGTGATCACACTCATTTATATGACTTTTCAAAAATCAAACATTAATTTTTGGAGAAGATTTATTTCTGGCCTTTTGAATTAATTCATCTGGGGGGGGTGTTCCTTCTCCCATTTTGCTTTTGAATTTGATTTCAATGACTTCTTTTGTAATTTTTAACATGATGCAAGATGACTTTGATCCTAGCACATTACCAAACATAGGGTTCTGATAACTCGCCCCCACTCAAAAGAATCTCGGCACGGAGACGATCTTCTCTTTCCCACGTGGCTTCTCTCTCAGAGTGGTGTGACCATTGCACTTTCAGAAACTTAATCTTCTGACGACGAGTGACACGCTCTGCGGAATCAAGAATACGAACGGGGTATTCTCGATAAGAAAGGTCATCTTGGAGATCAAGCGTTTCATGGTCGACTTCGCGGATGGGGTCCTTGAAGCAACGCCTGAGTTGGGACACATGGAATACATCATGTACTCGGGAAAGGTGCGGGGGTAGTTCAAGTTGGTAGGAAACTTCTCCACGTTTAGCAAGAATGCGGAAAGGTCCGATGTAACATGGGGCCAACTTGCCTTTGATACCGAAACGTTGGGTTCCCTTCAGAGGAGTAACCTGAAGGTAAGCCTTCTCATCCAGATTGTAGCTCTCTTGCCTATGATGACGATCATAGTAGCTCTTCTGACGTGACTGGGCTGTTTTCAATTGATCACGAACAATGCGAACTTGCTCTTCTGCTTCCTTGATCATGTCCGGTCCAAAGAATTTTCTTTCACCGGTTTCTGACCAGTTTAGGGGTGTTCGACATCGTCGTCCATAAAGGAGTTCAAAAGGAGCCATGTTCAGACTAGATTGAAAACTATTGTTATAAGAAAATTCGGCGAATGGCAGAGACTTCTCCCAATTCTTTCCGAATGAGATAACACAAGCTCTGAGCATGTCTTCAAGAATTTGGTTAACCCTTTCGACTTGACCGCTAGACTGAGGATGGAAAGCTGTACTAAAGGAGATATGAGTTCCCATAGCATTCTGAAAGCTTCCCCAAAATCTAGAGGTGAAAAGGCTACCGCGATAAGAATTGATTTCCAAAGGAACACCGTGAAGGGATACAATTCTAGAGACGTACAAGTCCGCTAACTGGCTAGCAGTTATAGACTCGCGAACCGGAAGGAAGTGAGCAACTTTGGAAAGCCTATCTATGACAACGAAGATGGCATTGTTTCCTTTCTGGGTTTTTGGAAAGCCGGTGATGAAGTCCATACCGAATTTGTCCCATTTCCACTCTGGAATAGGCAAAGGTTGAAGTGTACCAGCAGGTCTTTGATGTTCTTCCTTAATGCGACGACAAACATCACATTCGGCAACAAATCGAGCAATGTCTCTCTTCATCCTAGTCCACCAAAATCTCTGGCGTAGATCTCGGTACATTTTTGTGCTACCGGGATGAATCGAGAGGGGTGTGTCATGGGCTTCCTTGAGGATGAGTTTCCTTAGTTCCCTATTCTTAGGTACTACCAAACGATTTTCAAAGAATACCGTTCCCTTCCTATCTGTGGAGAAACATTTAGCAACTCCGCTAGCAATGTTCTCCTTGATCCGGCGAACACATCGTGCATGCCTTTCGGCAACTACGATTTGATCCTCAAGAGTTGGTTTCGCCACCAAGGTAGAAAGATAGCCATGAGGAACAATCTCAAGATTGAGTTTGCAAAATTCCTCATGAAGAAGTAGTTGATACTTGTCAGAACCCCAACTAGGGTAAGTACTAGGTTTGTTTGTGCCCTTTGCATCATGAAAAATTCAAAAATGGGGAAGCAGAAAGCCCTGAGAATTTAATTGAAATGGCCAGATAAAAATCTTTTTCCAAAAATCTTTTGAACATTTGGAAAATTCCTATAAATGATGCTGATCATTTTAAAAGTGGTTTGGGATCAATCCCATGCACATGGAATTTTCTAATATTCAAACAGTGGCTTTGGAAATTAAAATAACCCTATTTGAATTGAAATTCAAAATATATTGAATTTAAAAAATGCTCAAATTCTAGAAGTGACTTGCTACTGGTCACCTAGGATTTATAAAATTAATTGGGCATTTTAATAAATTGCTCTGCTATTTATTTTTGGGGCAAAACAAATTACAGAAAACAAAACAGAAGAAATAAAAGGAAAGAGAAACCCTGGCCAATCTGGCCCAACTCATCCCCCCAGCCCACTGGCCTCGGCCCAGCCCGCAGCGGCCGCTTGACGTCTTTCCCACCGACGCCGAAGCAGCTCGGTGGCGGCCTGGGAGCACGACGCGGCGCCACCGCGACACCGAGAAGGCTCCAAGGCCCCTTGTGCCTCTCTCCCTCGCCGTGGAGACCCCGTGCACGCCCCGCTCTTCTCCCCCCTCTCTCTGGACCTCCTCCTCCTCTCCCATCGTCGTTCTCGCACCCGCCCGAAGTCCACCGCAGAGCGCCGCCGTGAGCCCGCGCGACCAGAGACGTCCATCGGCCGGAAAAACTGTCCAGGAGGAAGCCCGACCTCGACTTCGTCTAGCCGCACCCTCAATCGAAGCCCGGACGGCCCCGAGCCGCCGTGTTCTCCATCGACGTCTCGCCGGAGCCGCGGAAGCCCGTCGTCGAATCCGTCTCCGTCATCCCTCCTCCGGCCTCCTCGACGGCCCCTTCACACTCAGGGTGAGCTCGCCCCCATTTCCCCCCTATTTCCGTCTCCTCCCGTTCCCCGGAGCCCGATTCCAACGAGGTCCAAGCTCCGGCAGCCGCTACTCTTGTCGCCGACGTCGAAATAGCCGTCCCCGAGACCCCCAGCTTGTCCCAGGCGAAGCACGCGAGCAAGGGGATCCCTCTGGTGGTCTTCCCGTTCGTTTTGAGGCACTGGAACACCGTCCAGCACCACTCCGGCGAGTCTCCAGTCGCCGGCGGCGACACTCCGGCCAGCCCCGATTAATTAACCCTAATCCACTCCTTAATCAACCCCCACAGTGACTGACATGTGGACCAGCCCCCTCCCTTAACCCTTTGTTAAGTTAAATCAAACCGGGTTAACCCCCTGAGAGACTGACAAGCCGACCCCACCAGTCAGCCCCCCCTGTGACGTCACCTTGAGCTCAGCATGACGCAGTAAAGAAATTCCAGAAATTAGAATTGATTTAAAATATTCCAGAAAATCTTTTAAACTTGGGAAATTCATAACTAATTCATATGAACTCCAAATATAGCAAATAATATGTCTAAAAATATCAGAAAAATCCAAGGATTATGAATATGGGCTCTATTTTCATGTTTGAACAATTAAAATTGGGTGAACAGTGCAAAACATCCATATGGCTTTAATTCAAATTCAAATTTGAAGCACGTTTGCAAATGACTTTGCATTTGACTTCTTTAAAATGGAAATGTAACCACTTTGTGACCAAGAACATCACCATTACAATATTGATCATGTGTATGATGCATTGCAATTATATTTATACCTTGTTTGATTGTTTGCTCGATAGACGTGCAACCGGAACCGGAGGCCACCCCCTTCGTTGAAGACACCGTTATCGAACCTCGTCAGCAAGGCAAGCAAAACCCCTTTGATCATATCTATAAAATCCCAATTCCCTCTCAGTCTCGCTTATGCATGTTTAGGAGATCACCGAGACACGTTCTTTCGCATAGTTGAACCCATTCCGATGCATGACCTATCATTCTGTCACCGTATTAAGAAAACCACAATCCTAGCAGATATAGGAGTTGAATGATGAGCATGTGGCCCCTGCAATTGTTACTGCTTTTGCTGCTTAGTGATACAATGAGGATGTTTTGATTGTGAGTCGGGTTGAAATGAACACAGTGGTGTTGATGAAAGTGAAACGTGTTGGTGAATCCACCTAAGCAAAGGTGAACGATGAGAGGCTGTGTAGGAGTACACAGTGGGTTGTCTCGTTGAACACTACCCTAGGCCCCGAGTTCGTGTTTTCTGATCCAAGACAAAGAGTATGACCACATGTAGGGTTTTATGGGAGCCCCGTTTGGCCTCTTTACGTACCCGATCCGGTCCAGGAGTCACAATAGATTCGGGCTTTCCATTTGGCATGTGCATAGAAAAAGAATGAAGAAAAGGTTGCATCATCCTAGATATGTGGGTGGACTTGTGAGGCAGTGAAACCATCTGGAAGAGGTGGCGTCTCGGTCCCTTGCATTATCTGAGTCCGTTTCGTGGAACCGGCCGGACTCTCGAGCAGTGCCAAACTCAGGTAGTCGACTCCTGGATTAGAGAAGGTGATGTGAGGTTAGTGCCTTGGTTTCATCCACGTCCGACATCCGCTTGAAGGATGCCAAGAACGAGGCGATAAGTGATGACACGCATGTGAAGATGTACACCCCTGCAGGGTTACTGAACTATTCGAATAGCCGTGTCCGCGGTTATGGACTACTTGGAAACCTCTACTTGATCATAGACAACTTGAACGGATACTTATAAAACTCGCAAGATAAGCGTGAGTGCTATGGCGTACTTCCTCGTGGGGAAGTCGAGGAAGTAACCATAGTGGTGTATTGTTTGGAGATGTAGTGGACTCGTGTACGCTTCTTACCTCAAACTCTGGTACTCGTAGTACAGGATTAGCCAAGTCAAAGCCGGCACTTCTGCATGTTGAACCCCACCTCCTTTACCTTGATACTTGAGCATGAGTAGTGTAGTTATGATGTAATTCTTGCTGAGTACGACTTTGTACTCACGTTTGCTTATTCTATGTTTTAGATAAGAACCGGACCCCGATGGAGTCACCTTCGTGAAGCTCGACGCTGACCTTGGTAGTATAATCCCAGACAGCAGTCTGGTCCCTCGTGGAAGGGCATGTTTGTTTACAAGGCTTCTCTAAGCCATTTGTTAAACTTGTCTGTACTCAGACCTAATTTGCTTCCGTTGTCTGATGTAATGTTGATCACAGACATGTGATCTTTTTATGCTCTATATGTGTATCTATAAAGAGTACTTTGTAGAGTTATGTGATGATACCTGCTGTTCATACTAGGCATGTGTGATGCGTGTATGTTTATAACATGCATGTCTTAGTATGGGTTTTTGAGACCTTAGTTGTGATCTGGCTGGCGGTCTTTTATACACCAAGTGGCCCTTTCGTGACTCTGTCACGTGCACATTTTTTTTGTATGATCGAGCCCGCCCTAGACCCCGACTAAGTGATCGGGCTGGAGTAAGTCTATGTAAGAGTTAGGATCCAATCGATAACATGCTTGAGGCGACTTGTCTATGAGTATGGGATTCACCACCCATAAGCATTTAGACTTGTGAGCGGACGTTGAGGACCCATTTCAGTTGATCATCCGGCCTGAATGGGATGCCCCTCATGTTCGATGCTTACCGAGAACGTTCTGTGCTTGGCCTTGTCTGCTTAGACAAGTGGGTACGGTTCTCGGCTCTCCATGTGATTGTATCGTGACTGGAATTACATACGCTAACCCTGGGTCCCGACAGACTTGGTATCAGAGCAAGACTGTCTGTAGGATTAGAAACCCTTGGTCGAAGTCGAGTCTAGCATTCTATAGTTATATAGTTACTATGGGTATATAAGGGAACAACGTAAGGCTTCTTTTTCTCCTTACCCTCATCGATCTGAGTTCTGGGTCACCCTTATCTTTTCTACGGGATGATAGGACTAGGCTCATCTATGTATTACTAGAACATCTCGTTGTTTGCTTCTTTGTAGCCGTAGGATTGTTGTGGTCGTCCAGACTCATCGAGTTTTGAGTTCCTTGAGGAAGTTCTGTTCAATCTCCTCGAGGTTATCTTGTTTTCATCCCGGTGTGTCCGTTATGCTGCCGGATTTTTCCCATGTTTCTGTGAATCTTTGCCTTCGCATTATAATCCTTTCCGCCTTCATCATGTCTTGTTATCCTTGAATCCATCATTCAACCTGTTCTGATTGTTGATTTTTATCACACAGGATGTCAGGTGGAACTCGTAGTGCTGTTCGTCGGAATCGAGACCGTGTTCGGAATCGAAATGATGATGAACCTCTACCACCGTCTTCTGCGGCGGAAATCATGATGGAAGCTGAGAAGAATCAACGCGACCAAACACGCCTTCTGGAGCTCATCGAGCAGAATACCTCGCGTCATTGCAATGTGGTTGTGAGCATCCAGGACTTCATCCTCCTCAAGCCACCGGTATTCCGATGTTCTTCTGAGCCCCTTGAAGCTGATGATTGGCTCCGTTCCATCGAGCGTAAGCTTGATACTGCACATGTTGCTCCCGATGATCGAGTTATATTCGCGGCATACTTTCTGGAAGGTGCTGCTGCTGAATGGTGGGAGAACTATGTTGCTATGCAGCCAGATAGTCACTTAGTGACTTGGCAGGAGTTCTGTGTTGCCTTTCGAGGGTACCACCTTTTGGATGAGTTGATGGAGCGCAAGAAGGAAGAGTTCTGCAATCTCACTCAAGGAGAGATGTCCATGCACGAGTATGTGAGAGAGTTCAACCGTCTTGCCCGGTATGCCCAAGATGAGATCACCACCGATGCCAGAAAGCAGGCAAGGTTCCGTAAAGGACTTAGCCCCATCCTTCGTCATGATCTCAACCTCATCGAATTTGCCACCTTTGAGGATTTAGTCAACAGATCCTTCAGAGCTGAGCATGGCAATGAAATTTTCGAAGAGTCCCGCAAGCATGCTCTTGAGCTTGCTTCTTCTTCCAGTTCAGCCCCTCAGAAACGCCGAATTTGGATTCCAACCAGAGCCATACCTAAAAACTTTCTGCAGAGGCCACCACCGAATATATGCCATCCACCCCAACACATTATTCCACCCCGGAATGATGGTGTGCAACCAAGCAATTCCACTCCCAACATTTCAGACAGGGTATGCTTTAAGTGTGGTCTTCCAGGCCATTACTATCGACAATGCCCTCAGGTCTTGATGGCATCACGTCATTCTCGACCCAAGCCTCCAAAGAAATCCACCACCAAGACCATCCCAGCAAAGCTTTCAGTCACAAGTAGTGGTTGTGTGAACCAAATCTCAGTTGAGGAAACCACTGATGCTTCTGACGTCATTCTTGGTACACTCCCAGTCAATCATGTCCCCGCCTCCGTTCTTTTCGATCCAGGAGATTCTCATTCATTCATGTCGGAGAGTTATGCACTTCGTCATGAGTTCCCCTTTGAAGAAATGTTTTCTCCAATGATCATTCAAACTCCTGGTTCAAAGTGGCAAACTAATAGAGTAAGCCATGGCAATGAAATTGCAATTGAGGGTTTAGTATTCCTTGCTTCTCTTATAGCCCTCAAGTCTTCGGACATTGATGTCATCCTAGGAATGGATTGGTTATCAAGGCAAAATGCTTTCCTTGATTGTAAAGCCAAATCAGTTAAACTCACCCATCCTTCAGGCCAGACCATTGACTACACCTCACCCAGCTCTAGAATCCAGGTGCAGACTTTGAATGTGCTTCCTCTTCCAGACCTTGAAGATGTTCCGGTGGTTCGTGACTTTCCGGATGTATTTCCTGAAGAGCTGCCGGGAATGCCACCCGACAGGTGTGTAGAATTCATAGTGGATCTTATACCAGGCACAACCCCAATATCCAGACGTCCATATAGAATGGCCCCACATGAGTTAGCTGAGCTAAAAACCCAACTTGATGCTTCGTTGGCAAAAGGCTTCATCCGCCCTAGCTCATCGCCATGGGGTTGCCCCGTTCTGTTCGTAACGAAGAAAGATGGAACAGAAAGGATGTGCGTAGACTATCGCCCGCTAAATCTAGCGACGATAAAGAACAAGTACCCACTGCCCAGGATCAATGATCTTTATGATCAACTTGCAGGATCCTCTGTCTTCTCTAAGATGGATTTGAGATTAGGCTATCATCAAATCAAAATCCGAAATGAGGACATACCCAAAACGGCTTTTACTACTCGTTATGGTCTTTACGAGTATACCGTCATGTCCTTCGGTTTAACCAATGCCCCCACCACATTCTCCCGCTTGATGAATTCGATCTTCATGGAGTACCTAGATAAATTTGTTGTGGTTTATCTCGATGATATTCTCATCTACTCGAAGAACGAAGAAGATCATGCCCAACACCTAAGGCTGGTATTGATGAAACTTAGAGAGCACCGCCTTTATGCCAAGTTCTCCAAGTGTGAATTTTGGCTACCAGAAGTGACCTACTTAGGCCACGTGATTTCTGCGAAAGGTGTTGCAGTCAATACCGAGAGAGTTTAGGCCATCCTTGACTGGACTCCACCTGAATCGGTTAAGCAAGTTAGGAGTTTTCTTGGCCTAGCCAGCTATTGCCGCCGCTTTGTCGAGAACTTTTCTAAAGTTGCAAAGCCTCTTACTGAACTCCTCAAGAAAGATAAGAAATTCCAATGGACTCCCAAGTGCGAGGAAAGCTTTCAAGAGCTAAAAAGAAGATTGACTTCTACACCCGTACTTGCACCTCCAGACACCAAAAGGGATTTCGAGATCTATTGTGATGCTTCACGGCAAGGGTTAGGATGCATACTTATGCAAGATCGACATGTGGTAGCTTATGCTTCACGCCAGTTGCGGCCACATGAAGAGAACTATCCTACACATGATCTTGAACTCGCTGCCGTAGTTCATGCCCTGAAGACATGGCGACATTACCTCCTTCGTAATCGCTGTGAGATTTATTCCGACCACCAAAGCCTCAAATATATTTTCACCCAGCCAGATCTTAATCTCAGGCAAAGACGCTGGATAGAGTTGATAAAAGATTATGACTTAGGAATTTCTTACACCCCAGGCAAGGCCAATGTCATGGCTGATGCACTAAGTCGTAAGTCGTACTGTAACAACCTTATGTTACAGCAGTATCAACCACTTCTTCATGAGGAATTTCGAAAGCTCAATCTCGAGATTGTTCCTCGTGGATCTCTTTTCAGCTTGGTGGCGAAACAAACCCTTGAGGATCAAATCATAGCTGCCCAGAAACAAGATAGTAGTATTCAAGAGATCAAGCAGAACATTGCTAGCGGAGTTGCTAAATGTTTCTCTGCAAATGATCAAGGAACGATATTCTTTGAAAATCGTTTAGTAGTTCCTGAAAATGAAGACCTAAAGCAGCTGATCCTTAAGGAAGCTCATGACACTCCCCTCTCAATTCATCCCGGTAGCACAAAAATGTACCGAGATCTACGCCAGAGATTTTGGTGGACCCGGATGAAGAGAGACATTGCACAATCTGTTGCCGAATGTGATGTTTGTCGTCGCATTAATGCAGAACACCAAAGAACTGCTGGTACTCTTCAGCCATTGTCTATTCCCGAGTGGAAATGGGACAAGGTCGGTATGGACTTCATCACCGGCTTTCCAAAAACCCAGAAAGGAAATGATGCCATCTTCGTTGTCATTGATCGACTTTCAAAAGTTGCTCACTTCCTTCCCGTTCGTGAGTCTATAACTGCTAGCCAGTTAGCAGACTTGTACGTCTCTAGAATAGTGTCTCTTCACGGTGTTCCGTTGGTGATCAATTCTGATCGTGGTAGCCTTTTCACCTCTAGATTTTGGGAAAGTTTTCAAAATGCTATGGGAACTCATCTATCCTTTAGTACAGCTTTCCACCCTCAGTCTAGCGGTCAAGTTGAAAGGGTAAATCAAATCTTGGAAGACATTCTCAGAGCTTGTGTTATCTCTTTCGGAAAGAATTGGGAGAAATCTCTTCCATTCGCCGAATTTGCTTATAACAATAGCTATCAATCTAGTCTGAACATGGCTCCCTTTGAATTCCTCTATGGCCGACGATGTCGAACACCCCTTAACTGGTCAGAAACCGGTGAAAGACAACTCTTTGGACCGGATATGATCAAGGAAGCAGAAGAGCAAGTTCGCATTGTTCGTGATCGTTTGAAAGCCGCTCAGTCTCATCAAAAGAGCTACTATGATCGTCATCATAGAGAGGAGAGCTACAATATTGATGAGAAGGCTTACCTTCGGGTTACTCCTCTGAAAGGAACCCAAAGATTCGGTATCAAAGGCAAGTTGGCCCCACGTTACATCGGACCTTTCCGCATTATCGCTAAACGTGGAGAAGTTGCCTACCAACTTGAACTACCTCCGCACCTTTCCCGAGTACATGATGTATTCCATGTGTCACAACTCAGGCGTTGCTTCAAGGACCCCATCCGCGAAGTCGACCATGAAACGCTTGATCTCCAAGATGACCTTTCTTATCGGGAATACCCTGTTCGTATTCTTGATTCAGCAGAGCGTGTCACTCTCCAAAAGAAGATCAAGTTTCTGAAAGTTCAATGGTCACATCACTCCAAGAAAGAAGCAACGTGGGAAAGAGAAGACCGCCTCCGTGCCGAGTACCCCACCTTCCTCCCGACGACTGCTGAATCTCGGGACGAGATTCTTTTGAGTGGGGGCGAGTTGTCAGAACCCCAACTAGGGTAAGTACTAGGTTTGTTTGTGCCCTTTGCATCATGAAAAATTCAAAAATGGGGAAGCAGAAAGCCCTGAGAATTTAATTGAAATGGCCAGATAAAAATCTTTTTCCAAAAATCTTTTGAACATTTGGAAAATTCCTATAAATGTTGCTGATCATTTTAAAAGTGGTTTGGGATCAATCCCATGCACATGGAATTTTCTAATATTCAAACAGTGGCTTTGGAAATTAAAATAACCCTATTTGAATTGAAATTCAAAATATATTGAATTTCAAAAATGCTCAAATTCTAGAAGTGACTTGCTACTGTTCACCTAGGATTTATAAAATTAATTGGGCATTTTAATAAATTGCTCTGCTATTTATTTTTGGGGCAAAACAAATTACAGAAAACAAAACAGAAGAAATAAAAGGAAAGAGAAACCCTGGCCAATCTGGCCCAACTCATCCCCCCAGCCCACTGGCCTCGGCCCAGCCCGCAGCGGCCGCTTGTCGTCTTCCCCACCGACGCCGAAGCAGCTCGGTGGCGGCATGGGAGCACGCCGCGACGCCACCGCGACGCCGAGAAGGCTCCAAGGCCCCTTGTGCCTCTCTCCCTCGCCATGGAGACCCCGTGCACGCCCCGCACTTCTCCCCCCTCTCTCTGGACCTCCTCCTCCTCTCCCATCGTCGTTCTCGCACCCGCCCGAAGTCCACCGCAGAGCGCCGCCGTGAGCCCGCGTGACCAGAGACGTCCATCGGCCGGGAAAAGCTGTCCAGGAGGAAGCCCGACCTCGAATTCGTCTAGCCGCACCCTCAATCGAAGCCCGGACGGCCCCGAGCCGCCGTGTTCTCCATCGACGTCTCGCTGGAGCCGCGGAAGCCCGTCGTCGATTACGTCTCCGTCATCCCTCCTCCGGCCTTCTCGACGGCCCCTTCACACTCAGGGTGAGCTCGCGCCCATTTCCCCCCTATTTCCGTCTCCTCCCGTGCCCCGGAGCCCGATTCCGACGAGGTCCAAGCTCCGGCAGCCGCTACTCTTGTCGCCGACGTCGAAATAGCCGTCCCCGAGACCCCCAGCTTGTCCCAGGCGAAGCACGCGAGCAAAGGGATCCCTCTGGTGGTCTTCCCGTTCGTTTTGAGGCACTGGAACACCGTCCAGCACCACTCCGGCGAGTCTCCAGTCGCCGGCGGCGACACTCCGGCCAGCCCCGATTAATTAACCCTAATCCACTCCTTAATCAACCCCCACAGTGACTGACATGTGGACCAGCCCCCCCCCCCTTAACCCTCTGTTAAGTTAAATCAAACCGGGTTAACCCCCTGAGAGACTGACAAGCCGACCCCACCAGTCAGCCCCCCTTGTGACATCACCTTGAGCTCAGCATGACGCAGTAAAGAAATTCCAGAAATTAGAATTGATTTAAAATATTCCAGAAAATCTTTTAAACTTGGGAAATTCATAACTAATTCATATGAACTCCAAATATAGAAAATAATATGTCTAAAAATATCAGAAAAATCCAAGGATTATGAATATGGGCTCTGTTTTCATGTTTGACCAATTAAAATTGGGTGAACAGTGCAAAACATCCATATGGCTTTAATTCAAATTCAAATTTGAAGCACATTTGCAAATGACTTTGCATTTGACTTCTTTTAAATGGAATTGTAACCATTTTGTGACCAAGAACATCACCATTACAATATTGATCATGTGTATGATGCATTGCAATTATATTTATACCTTGTTTGATTGTTTGCTCGATAGACGTGCAACCGGAACCGGAGGCCACCCCCTTCGTTGAAGACACCGTTATCGAACCTCGTCAGCAAGGCAAGAAAAACCCCTTTGATCATATCTATAAAATCCCAATTCCCTCTCAGTCTCGCTTATGCATGTTTAGGAGATCACCGAGACACGTTCTTTCGCATAGTTGAACCCATTCCGATGCATGACCTATCATTCTGTCACCGTATTAAGCAAACCACAATCCTAGAAGATATAGGAGTTGAATGATGAGCATGTGGCCCCTGCAATTGTTACTGCTTTTTCTGCTTAGTGATACAGTGAGGATGTTTTGATTGTGAGTCGGGTTGAAATGAACACAGTGGTGTTGATGAAAGTGAAACGTGTTGGTGAATCCACCTAAGCAAAGGTGAACGATGAGAGGCTGTGTAGAAGTACACAGTGGGTTGTCTCGTTGAACACTACCCTAGGCCCCGAGTTCGTGTTTTCTGATCCAAGAAAAAGAGTATGACCACATGTAGGGTTTTATGGGAGCCCCGTTTGGCCTCTTTACGTACCCGATCCGGTCCAGGAGTCACAATAGATTCGGGCTTTCCATTTGGCATGTGCATAGAAAAAGAATGAAGAAAAGGTTGCATCATCCTAGATATGTGGGTGGACTTGTGAGGCAGTGAAACCATCTGCAAGAGGTGGCGTCTCGGTCCCTTGGATTATCTGAGTCTGTTTCGTGGAACCGGCCGGACTCTCGAGCGATGCCAAACTCAGGTAGTCGACTCCTGGATTAGCGAAGGTGATGTGAGGTTAGTGCCTTGGTTTCATCCACGTCCGACATCCGCTTGAAGGATGCCAAGAACGAGGCGATAACTGATGACACGCGTGTGAAGATGTACACCCCTGCAGGGTTAATGAACTATTCGAATAGCCGTGTCCGCGGTTATGGACTACATGGAAACCTCTACTTGATCATAGACAACTTGAACGGATACTTATAAAACTCGCAAGATAAGCGTGAGTGCCATGGCGTACTTCCTCGTGGGGAAGTCGAGGAAGTAACCATAGTGGTGTATTGTTTGGAGATGTAGTGGACTCGTGTACGCTTCTTACCTCAAACTCTGGTACTCGTAGTACAGGATTAGCCAAGTCAAAGCCGGCACTTCTGCATGTTGAACCCCACCTCCTTTACCTTGATACTTGAGCATGAGTAGTGTAGTTCTGATGTAAGTCTTGCTGAGTACGACTTTGTACTCATGTTTGCTTATTCTATGTTTTAGATAAGAACCGGACCCCGATGGAGTCACCTTCGTGAAGCTCGACGCTGACCTTGGTAGTATAATCCCAGACAGCAGTCTGGTCCCTCGTGGAAGGGCATGTTTGTTTACAAGGCTTCTCTAAGCCATTTGTTAAACTTGTCTGTACTCAGACCTAATTTGCTTCCATTGTCTGATGTAATGTTGATCACAGACATGTGATCTTTGTATGCTCTATATGTGTATCTATAAAGAGTACTTTGTAGAGTTATGTGATGATACCTGCTGTTCGTACTAGGCATGTGTGATGCGTGTATGTTTATAACATGCATTTCTTAGTATGGGTTTTCGAGACCTTAGTTGTGATCTGGCTGGCGGTCTTTTATACACCAAGTGGCCCTTTCGTGACTCTGTCACGTGCACATTTTTTTTGTATGATCGAGCCCGCCCTAGACCCCGACTAAGTGATCGGGCTGGAGTAAGTCTATGTAAGAGTTAGGATCCAATCGATAACATGGTTGAGGCGACTTGTCTATGAGTATGGGATTCACCACCCATAAGCATTTAGACTTGTGAGCGGACGTTGAGGACCCATCTCAGTTGATCATCCGGCCTGAATGCGATGCCCCTCACGTTCGATGCTTACCGAGAACGTTCTGTGCTTGGCCTTGTCTGCTTAGACAAGTGGGTACGGTTCTCGGCTCTCCATATGATTGTATCGTGACTGGAATTACATACGCTAACCCCGGGTCCCGACAATACTGTTGTAACATGAGGTTGTTACAATACGACTTACGACTTAGTGCATCCGCCATGACATTGGCTTTGCCTGGGGTGTAAGAAATTCCTACGTCGTAATATTTTATCAACTCAATCCAGCGTCTTTGCCTGAGATTAAGATCTGGCTGGGTGAAAATGTATTTGAGGCTTTGGTGAAAATGTATCCAGCGTCTCACAACGATTACCAAGGAGGTAATGTGGCCAAGTTGTTCGGGCATGAACTACGGCAGCGAGTTCAAGGTCATGGGTAGGATAGTTCTCTTCATGTGGCTGCAACTGGCGTGAAGCATAAGCTACCACATGTCTATCTTGCAGAAGTATGCATCCTAACCCTTGCCGTGATGCGTCACAAAAGATCTTGAAATCCTTTTTGGTGTCTGGAGGCGCAAGTACGGGTGCAGAAGTCAATCTTCTTTTTAGCTCTTGAAAGCTTTCCTCGCACTTGGGAGTCCATAGGAATTTCTTATCTTTCTTGAGGAGTTCAGTTAGAGGCTTTGCAACTTTAGAAAAGTTCTCGACGAAGCGACGGCAATAGCTGGCTAGGCCAAGAAAACTCCTAACGTGCTTAACCGATTCAGGTGGAGTCCAGTCAAGGACGGCCTGAACTCTCTCAGGATTCACAACAATGCCTTTTGCAGAAATCACGTGGCCTAAGTAGGTCACTTCTGGTAGCCAAAATTCACACTTGGATAATTTAGCATACAAGTGATGCTCTCTAAGTTTCATCAATACCAGCCTTAGGTGTTCGGCATGTTCTTCTTCGTTCTTCGAGTAGATGAGAATGTCATCAAGACAAACAACAACAAATTTATCTAGGTACTCCATGAAGATCGAATTCATCATGCGCGAGAAAGTGGCGGGGGCATTGGTTAAACCAAAGGACATGACGGTGTACACGTAAAGACCATAACGAGTAGTAAAAGCCGTTTTGGGAATGTCCTCGTTTCGGATTTTGATTTGATGATAACCCAATCTCAAATCCATCTTGGAGAAGACAGAGGATCCAGCAAGTTCATCAAAAAGATCATTGATCCTGGGCAGTGGGTACTTGTTCTTTATCGTCGCTAAATTTAGCGGGCGATAGTCTATGCACATCCTTTCTGTTTCATCTTTCTTCATTACGAACAGAACGGGGCAACCCCATGGCGATGAGCTAGGGCGGATGAAGCCTTTTTCCAACAAAGCTTCCAGTTGGGTTTTAAGCTCAGCTAACTCACGTGGGGCCATTTTGTATGGGCGTCTAGAAATTGGTGCGGTTCCTGGCAAAAGATCCACTATAAACTCTACACATCTGTCGGGTGGCATGCCCGGCAGCTCTTCAGGAAAGACATCCGGGAAGTCACGAACCACCGGAACATCTTCAAGGTCGGGAAGGGGAAGTACATTCAAAGAATGCACCTGGGTTCTTGTTCTGGGTGAGGTGTAGTTGACTGTCTTGCCTGAAGGGTGGGTTAGTTTCAATGATTTTCCTTTGCAATCCAGGTAGGCATTCTGTCTTGATAGCCAATCCATGCCAAGGATGACATCAATGTATGAAGACTTGAGGGCTATGAGTGAAGCAAGGAATACTAAACCCTCAATTGCAATTTGATTACCATGGCTTACTCTATTAGTTTGCCATCTTGACCCTGGAGTTTGAATAATCATGGGGGTGGACAATTCAACAAAGGATAACTCATGACGAAGTGCATAACTTTCCGACATGAATTAATGTGATGCTCCTGGGTCGAAAAGAACGGAAGTAGGAACATAGTTGACTGGGAGCGTACCAAGAATGACGTCAGTGGTGTCGTCAGTCTCTTCGGCGGCAATCTGATTCACAGGGCCACGAGTGGCGGGAGGAGCGGGTTTGGTGGTGTAGACCTTCTGGGGTGGCTTGCCACGACCAGTGTTGTTGCCTCCGGCATGGGGTGGAGCATTCTGATTCTGGAGCTGGTTCTGGGGACACTCGCGGGAGTAGTGGCCTGCCTGACCAAACTTGTAGCAGGCTCCAAAGACAGTGCGTGGAGCTGGGTTGTGCGGTGGAGCTGGGTGGAACGAAGCTGGGGGACGAGGCGCCACATAGGATGGCCTCGGTGGGTTGTTCTGGCGAAACATACTGTTGGGGATCCAGATCTTGCGCTTCTGAGAGCCTGAACTGGATGAACCATCATCTCTAGGGTGTTTGCGGAAGTCATTGGGGGTGTTCATGTCCTCTTCCTTGATGGCCTTGTTGACAAGGACCTGGAAGGTGGCAAAGTCATGCAGGTTGAGCTCACGACGGAGTCCGGAATTGAGTCCACGACGGAACCTCTCTTGCTTCTTTGCGTCGGTGGAGACTTCTTCAGTAGCATAACGAGCCAGTCGGTTGAACTCACGACTAAACTCGTCAACAGTCCTTCTGCCTTGGGTGAGGTTGCAGAACTCCTCACGCTTGCGGTCCATAAGACCCATTGGAATGTGGTGCTCGCGGAAGGAAGTGCAGAATTCATCCCAAGATGTGGGCGGTCCAACGGGACGCATGTTCAGGAAGTTCTCCCACCAAGAGCTAGCTGCACCTTCGAGGTGATAGGTGGCATAGCTGACCTTGTCGCCATCTGCAACATGGCCTGCCTGGAGCTTCCTCTCGATGCTGCGAAGCCAGTCATCGGCGTCAAGGGGCTCGGTGGAGTAACTGAAAACCGGGGGATCAAGCCGGATGAAGTTGTTCAAGGACACCAACTCGTTGCGTAGCTGAGTGGTGTTGCGGGCAATGACCTCCAGCAAATGGTGAGAGTCTCGGCGGTTCCTCTCAACCTCCATCAGAACCTGAGCCATCGTGGGTGGGGGTGGAAGGTTTCCTTCCTCCTTTTCATTCCCACGACCTTGGGCACGACCAAGCTGGCCACGGGTTCCTTGAGACATCCTGAAGGTGAAAAACCAAAGTCAAACAGAGTTGATCGGAAGAGTCTAATCAAGGTATTTAAGGTACTGGAAGGATTACAGAGCAAAGGAAGTAATCATCTTGACAACATGGTGATAAAAGCATACAAGCCATATATTCACAAGCTGTCATATAAACCATACATCATTTTAGTACAAGCACCAAGCTAATACAAACGTGATGAAGATGATACATCCTTCAGAGGCACTCTGACTTCCTATACATTATTTATCTAAGCCTCTGGAACTTAGAAACCTTGCGTACAATATACTAAGATACTACTACATCCTCACTAAGTAAGACCACAGGCGGTCTCACTCATGTCCATCTCCATAGTAGTCCTCGTAAAAGTTACCCGCGTAACCCAGTAGCTGAAGGTGACCATCGGAAAACACGGAGGCCTGTGGACCCTGATATCCATTTGGGCAAGGATGGGGCCTAGGTCCAGCTTAGGGTGGAAGAAGAGGACCACGGGGTGGAAAAATGCCTCCAATCTCGGGCCAAGCAACTCGAGAAGGCATCTGTGTCCTCACAGGGTAGATAGAATCATACTCGACTGATCCAACACTCACGAAGGGTGCCAAGAGTGTCAGTGCTCGATACAGACGAACACGGGTGGCGTGAAGCTCGAAACGGAGAGCGCGTGCATCACGATCTCGATCACAAGCAAACCTAGCAGTCATCTGAAGCAAAGGGTCCTCCAAAGAGTGATCTGTGTATAGTCCGGTGTAATACCCCTCTTCTCCTGGAAGTGCAGCAGGGATATAGCGGAACGAGGTCTCTCTCAGCATAGTGTGCTCCTCTCTCAGCAGGGTAATACATGAGTATGCAGCATCCTGCACAGCCATGTTCTCAGTCATGCCAATGCCATGTCCAAAGTGGATAGGCTGAGTGACTCCATTGTGGTGCGGGTAGATCCTGACAATGCAGTGGAACTGGGTTTGGTTGAAGTCAAGGAACTGCTCCTCAACTGTGTACTCAGGATACCATCGATAGCCAATGAAGGACATCATCTCGATTAGCATGGCGGGATGGCCACGCACTCCGAGGCACCTAGTCAAACGAACAACCTGCCGAGGGGGAAGATCTGCCATCTGAAACAGAAAGAAGGAGTTTGAAAATGCATCAGATTATGAAGAAACTTGGAATGACTCGGGAAGCATAGCGGCTGTAATTGTAAGAAAACTATTTTCTTTCAATGTAGATACAACACTTACATAATACGATGTAAGAAATCAGCATTATAACAATGCTTGGAAACCGGACACAACTTTCCTACGGCTACAAGGAAGAAAACAACGAGATGTTCTAATCAGACAGAGGTGAGCCTAGTCCTATCTTCCCGTAGAATAAGATGAGGGTGACTCAGAACTCAGAACGAAGAGGGTAAGGAGAAAAAAGAAGCCTTACGTTGTTCCCTTATATACCCAGAGTAACTATATAGCTATAGCAAGCTAGACTCGACTTCGGCCAAGGATGCTAGTCCTACAGTCAGTCCTGCTCTGATACCAAGTCTGTCCGGACCCGGGGTTAGCGTATGCAAGTCCCGCTACGACATAGTCATATGGAGAGCCGAGAACCGTACCCACTTATCTAAGCAGACAAGGCCAAGCACAAAACGTTCTCGGAAAGCATCGTACGCGAGGGGCATCCCATCCAGGCCGGATGATCAACTGAGATGGGTCCTCATCGTCCGCACACAAGTCTAATGATATGGGTGATGAACTCCCATATTCAAAGACAAGTCGCTTCAACCATACTATCGACTATCTCATAACTCTTACATAGACTTACTCCAGCCCGATCACTTAGTCGGGGTCTAGGGCGGGCTCGATCATACCACAAAGTGTGCACGAGACAGATTCTTGAACAATCGCATCGCGATGCCCCAAGTTGCGCACATCTAAGGGCCACTTGGTGTATGAAAGACCGCCAGCCAGATCACAACTAAGGCCTCGAAAACCCATACAAAGACATGCATGTTATAAACATACACTCAGCACACATGCCTTGTATGAACAGCAGGTATCATTGCAATTCTCTACAAAGTATACATTTTATTGATAACTCTCACAGAGTGCACACAGAGATCACAAGCATGTGATCCAACATTACAACAAATAAACGGAAGCAAAGTAGGTCTGAGTACAGACATGTTTAACAAATGGCTTAAGAAGCCTTATTTAAACACAAGCCCTCCACGAGGGAACCAGTCGTCTGACTGGGACTACACTAGCTTGGTCTTCAGTCGTCCAGCTCGATGAATAAGCCACCTTCGGGGTTAGTGGGTTCATCTAAAACATAGAATAAGAAAACGTGAGTACAAAGTCGTACTCAGCAAGACTTACATAGGAGCTATACTAATCATGCACATGTATCAAGGTAAAGGGAGGTGGGGTTTAATTGCAGAAGTGCCAGCTTTGACTTGGCTAGTCCTGAAGTACGAGTACCAGACTTGAGGTAAGAAGCGTACACGAGTCCACTACTTTCTCCAACCAATTACACCACTATGGTGCCTTCCTCGACTTCCCCACGAGAAAGCACGCCCTAGCACTCACACTTATCTTGGTGTGTTTTAGAAGTATCCAGTTCAAGTTGTCTAATAATCAAGCTAAGCTTTCCAAGCAGTCCTTAACCGCGGACGCGGCTATTCGAATAGTTTTTTTAACCCTGCAGGGGTGTACCGCTACACACACATGATAATCAGTTACCGCCTTTGATCTCGACACCATTCAAGGGGTGTCAGCGAGGATGCTCACCACAACTGTTACCTCATAGCCTATCTAGTCCAAGAAAGCCGCCTACCTGGGTTGGGTACCACTATCGTGAACCGAAGTGGAACCAGATGATGTGTGCGTGGTGCGTAAGCCGGTCTCGGATGAGTCGTTCTCTCACTCAGCAGCCTGGCCAGAAACCTACCAGAACTCCGAACTATTGCGACATATGGACATCGAAAGGGATGAGTTAATAGTTTGAGAGGGGTCAGTGAGCCCAATGTGTGGTTGTACTCTTCATCTTGGATCACCACACAAGAACTTGGACTTAGGGAGGTGTTCAACGAGACAACCTACTGTGTACTCCTACACAACCTCTCATCGTTCACCTTGTATTAGGGTAGATTCACCAACACATTTCCACCATCATCAACATGATTGCTACCATCCCGACTCACGTAACATTAACATCATTGTATCACTCTAAGCATGCAATAAGCAGTAAAAATTGCAGGGGCCACATGATATCAATCAACTCCTACATTTGCTAGGATTGTGGTTTGCTTACTGCTGTGACAAATGATAGGTCATGCAAAGGAATGGGTTCATCTATGCGGTAGAAACGTAGCATGATAATCATCCTATACAATGCATAAGCGAGACATGAGAGGGAATTGGGATCTTATCGACATGATCAATGGGGGTTTGCTTGCATTGCTGACGAGGTTCGGGGTCGGGGTCTTCAACGAAGGGGGCTGCCACCTGTTCCGGTTCCACCTCTACTCGACAAACAACAAGCAAGGTAGAAAAGTAAATACAATGCACAATCACATGGTTGAAGGTTGAAACTTGATGTATATTCTTTTATATGTGAAGAAATTCCACTTAAATGGGGTATTTGCAAATGAATTTGCAAATTTAAACTCCACATATGGTTTCCAATTTATCCAAGTTTCATATGACATTGTTTGATAAAGTTAAACCATTTGGAAATGTGTATGATATGCCTCTGAAGTTCAAGTATAAAGTGGTATGTTCCTATGGTTCAAATTGTAAAAGCATTTGAAAAGAATTTGATTTAATTCCATTTAATCCAAATAGCAAAAGCTACTGGTCACATTTTAAATTCAACTCAAACATGGTTGAAAGTTCGATATTTGGATAGATTATTTTCTCCTAATCATTTTTCATATATTATTTGTTAAATTTGGAGTTAATATGAATTTTCTATGAATTTCCAAAGTTTCAGCCTTTTTCTGGAATTTCTTGATTTCTTTTATTCTGGACATTCAATTACTGCGTCATTGTTGCGTCATGCTGACGTGGGGGGGGGGGGTCTGACGTGTGGGGTCAGCAAGTCAGTGGCTGGGTTAATTAACCCGGTTAGTTTTAAACTAACCAGGGGGTTAATTAGGGTTAGGGCCCACCTGCCAGTGGGGTTAGGGGGTGGTTAGTGAGGGGGTTTAGGCCCGGGTGGCCGGCGGCTAAACGCCGGCGTCAACAGACGCGGCGGCGACTCGCCGTAAAGGGTTGCGGGGCACGGGAGGCTACGGGGAAGGCACCAGCACGCAGCTCATGCTCCCGCGCGTCGAATGGGTGCATCTGGGGGTCACAGGGAGGTCCAGAGGGACGGCGGCGACTACTCCGGCGGAAGCAAAGAACCGGCGAGGTCGTAGACGAGGCTAGGGGGCACGGCTTGAGCTGGGACTTGGCGCGTTCGAAGTCTAGGGAGGGCAGGAACCAAACGCGCGCACTGGAGCAACACCAGGGGCACGAGAGGCTACGCTGCGTCGACCATGGCGGCGAGTGAGCTCGGGATCCATGGCGGAAGTGACGGCGAGGCCGTAGAGGCTTGGGCGGCGGAGCAATTGACGATGGAGCTTCCCGGCGGCCGGAGCTTGAAGACAAAGCTGGCATCGTCTGCTGAGGCGCTCGGGCTCGATTGACTGGGGGGAACGGCGAAGACGTCTGCTGCGGTTCTTCTGGACACGGTGGCGCGGCTCGGGGACGACGGTGGCTGCGTGGACTCGCCGGCCTGCTCCACGGCGGTCCTCGGGCGGCGACGAAAACAACGAGGGAGGGGTGGAGAGCGAGCCAGGAGGGGGGAGGAATGGAGGAGGCGTGCTCCAGGGCGTCTCCAGGCAAAGGAAGGAGGCACGGGGAGGCCTGGAAGGCCCTCGGCGGCGACGTGGCGTCCACAGCTGGCTCGGTGGCTTTCCACCGAGCAGCTTGGGTGCACGGGACGGGGAAGAAGACCCTGCTGCCCCTGGTGGGCCGGCTGGACTGGCTGGGCTGCTCTCGCCTGGGCGCCAGGTAAGCTTCTCTGCTTCTTTTTCTTATTTTTCTTTTCTGTTTTCTTCTGACATTTGTTTTGGCTAGCTAAAATAAATAGCAAACCACTTTATTAAATGCTCATAATTTTTATATGGCCTCACAAAATAATATACTAGCCACTTATAAATTTTGAACATTTTTAAAATTCAAATAATTTGAACTTTAAATCAAATAGGGGTTTTTGATTAATTCCAAGGCACTGTTTGAATATTTGAAAAAGCCATGAGCATGGGGTGGGTCCCACATAACTTGATATGTGATCACACTCATTTATAAGACTTTTCAAAAATCAAACATGAATTTTTGGAGAAGATTTATTTCTGGCCTTTTGAATTAATTCATCTAGGGGGTGTTCCTTCTCCCATTTTGCTTTTGAATTTGATTTCAATGACTTCTTTTGAAATTTTTAACATGATGCAAGATGACTTTGATCCTTGCACATTACCTAACAGAGGGTTCTGACATAATATTAAATGCAGGGTACACGACCAAAATCAGGGTGCCACGGTGAGAATATCACATCACAACACTAGACACAAATAAGAGAAATCTGATATTACAAACCAGGGATCACGAGGATCCGAATGCATAAGTTATACAATCATAATATCTGAGTAAAGACATGGTTAGTCAAGTTTTTCCTTAAGAAGGCTAGCACAAATAACATCAGAGGTACAGATCGAAAAGGCAAGGCCTCCTGCCTAGGAACCTCCAAACTTATCCTAGTCAACGGGGAACCCGATGTCGTAGTAGGCGCCTCCGGGGTAGTCCTGCTCCTGGGCGCCAGCATCTGATCGCAACAATCCGGGTATTTCAAACAAAGGGGGAATTAAAGCAAAGGTGAGTATCTAGCATACCCGTGAGTCTTACGTACGACTACTAAGCATTTATGCATTTGTATCAATGGAAAGGGGAGGCTATATAGTGGACTTAATTGCCGAAAACCAGAATAAGGATGAGAAGCTAGGCCTATTAAAGACTAGCATCTTCACACGGTTCTTGCAGCATGAGAAGAGAATAGCAACAGTTATATAAAGCATAAAGTAACAATGCAGCAGAAGTTGCTGCATCATTGTATAATAGCAAGTTGTAATAATTATCAAAGCCTCCGAGATCACTTTCTCGTAAACACGCTCTTCCCCCATCTTCCCCATCTTCTGTCACCCCATCTCTTCTTTGCCAACAAAGGCACGAACCCATATCAAAATATCATGGTTGCGGCCATGGCTTTCTGTCCCAAGTTCTGTCGGACCTATAAAGTAGAGGCTCCTTGCCAAAAGTTTCTGGAGGTGATCTACACCAACGACGAGCGCAAAATGGTGATATGTCCAAAACGTATCTATAATTTCTGCTTGCTCCATGCCTCTGTTGTGTGATATTGCTATGTTATTGATGAAGTTCCATACACTTTTGATCATATTTGGACTAACTTATTAACTCAGTGCACCCCAGTGCCAGTTCTTGTTTTCTGCTGTTTTTCTATTTCAGGCTTCCCCCATATTAAAAGTGCTCAAAAAATTCAGGAAAAATCTAATAAAAAATCATCGTAGAAGAAGCTTCGGGAATCACCGAGGAGGGACCAGAGGGGACCCACCAGGGCCCCAGGCACCCTCCCGACGCGCCCTAGGGTGGGGCCGCGCCAGGGGGGGCCCTGGACCCCTGGTGGCCTCCCTGGATGCCCCCTTCTCCTATTTATTCCTCGTGATGAGAAACCCCCGTGATGGGAACCCTTTTTCGCAATCTCTCCTCTGTTCCTCCACCGCCGCGCATCCTACATCGGGAGCACCAGAAGACCTCTTCCCGGCACCCTGCCGGAGGGAGGAATCACCTCCGGGAGCTTCTCCACCACCATGGATGCTTCCCGGATGAACCATGAGTAGTCCACCTTGGACCATGGGTCTATGATCAATAGCTATGTGATGTTCTCCTCCCCTCTTTGTTCTTCATGGATTAGACCTCGTGAGCTGCCCTACATGATCGAGGCACATATGTAATATTTCTGTTGTTGCTATGATGAGTTTGCTGGGATCCGATGGATTATGAGATTATGTTCAGATTGTGTTTGAGTAATATATTTTATTCTCCTCTTTTATATTTATGTTTTAGAGTAATTCTTGCATGTTCTCCGTTGATGTTTATTGCTTTGGCCAAGTAGTAGGTAGTGACTCCAAGAGGGAGCGTTATGCATGATTGTGGTTTCATGCCCCCCGATGACTAGCTTGAGTGACAGAAACATGATTCTAGGGGATGTGCTATTGCCACAAGGGGGAAAACAACGGTGCTTGTACTTGCGGGTGCAAGGATTGTTTACTTTACGAAAAGTTCTTTAATGCAGTTGTCCGTTGCTTTGAGTTTACACTGTGGGGTGATTCGCAACTTAATACCAGCGAGATGTTCTGGATAGATATCTGAAGGTGGATGATTAGTAGGAAGATGCAGATGGATTTTGGTCTACTTGTCTTGGCGTACCGCCCATGCTTTTGAGGATCTTCCTTTCTCTATAGCATAATTAGCATTGGTTTGCGCACATAATCCTTTCAATTGCCTAGCTGTAATTTGTTTACCTCGCATGGCTATTTTATCCTCTTTTGGGAGAGAGACATCACTAGTGAACATCATAGGACCCCGGTCCATATTTCCAATACTGTTTACACCCACTATCAAATTACTGCTTTATTTACTTTTCCGTTGCTATCACTATCATTATTATCCCGTGTGTTTTATCCTTTGTAATCAACCAGGCCGGAGGAATTGACAACTCCTATGTACCCGTTGGGAAGCAAAGTTATTTGCTGTGTGTGCAGGTCCAGGTCAAGGAAGCAACTTTTGTCTTAAAACGGTGCCATTGTTTCCTTGCCACCTACTTGTCGATCTTGGAGTCCTACTGGTTCGATACTAAACCTTAGCATCTTCGCTAAGGGAAACTTGTTGTTGTCTACATCTCAACCTTCCACTTTGGGTAACCAACGAGGGGGCGTTAATTCGTACCATCAGTGTGGCCGCAACTTTTGTTATTGTATGGACGCATTTTCTTCGGCTACACAGGTACATAAAGCCTCAGGCTTCTCTTCCTGCCAGGGCTGTCATCTTTTCCTGCCACACAGGGGCTTCTTTTTCTGCCACACACAGTGCTGGATTCTCTTCCTGCCACAGGGGTTGTCTTCTTTTCCTGCCACAAGGCTTCTTTTACTGCCACACACAGGGTTAGCTTCTCTTCCTGCCACAGGGCTCGCTTCTTCTTCTGCCACACAAGCCACAATTTCATTGAAGCCACAGGGCTGGCTTCTTTTCTCTGGTCTTCTTCTTCTGCCACAATTTCCTTCTAACACACAGGTTTCAATTTCCTTCTGCCATAATTTAATTTTCATTGGCAGGTGAATAAACCCTGCATACTTTCCAAATTCTAGTATTAGCCCCAAAGCCACAGGTAGAACCATCTTGTAGTTGAAGACACAGCCACACGCGCAATCGTGTTCACCCACAAGGTTCTGCCACTTGCGGACAGCCACAGGGTTCGCAAGAGAAATATCCACAGACACAGCCACAAGGGAGATAAAGACGTAATGTACTTAAAGCGACAGGTACTTTAAAATTATTCAGAAGGCAAAATTGGACTTTCAAATTTTGCATTGTATTTAACAATCCTATAGGGATTTAAATTTTCTCAGATATTTCTTAACATATAAAATCAGTACATCTAATTTTACATGATCCTATTGTTGAGTTGGAGGAACACTAAGGAGATCATCTCTTGTCCTTTCCTGGTCTTTTCAATGGTGATAACAACTTCAGAACCAATCATCAATCGGTCTGCCTTGGCAAATGTAGAAAAATCTCTGATTGCCATCCTCCCATCACTATGTAAGCGATAGGTGGCAGGCATGTTGATATCCTGAATTTTGTCAACAAGCCTGATGTTTCCCTTCAGTTTGAGATGAACATGGTTTTTGACTTTAAAACTTTCATAATAGCGCTAGGGATTATCTACAAAAACAGTAAAGAAGCACATTATAGTGAACTTCAACTTATTGCGAATTAATTTGTGTCGACAGCTTTGAAAAAGTTGTTAAGGAGAAGAAATTTTTCATACCATACAGTCATTTTCAACATTGGTTGCAGTGAGACGATGCACAAATGGAATTGCAGGGAAATCACTAGCTCAGAAAACATGATGAATCATCTGTTCCATTTGAAAAAATGAAGGCTCAACATCTCGAGTGTAAACTGTCTTCTCTATGTAGCTTCTCTTTTCAGGACTGAGATCTTCAAGAGTTGAAGAGGATAAATTTGTGTTTCAGTTTTATGCATGATTTTAAGTTATTAGAAACTAGAAGAATACTCCGCGTGTTGCAGTGGAAATTTCTATAAGAGCTCTACAATGTATATTCAAAGGGTATAAAGATGAATGTAAATCAATAAAATCATGCATAAAACTGAAGATAGATTTCTTAAATGCATCTTAGTAGGATTTTTTTAGTGGATGCCATGGACAATTGATTGGGTACAAATAGTGGTTGTTGTGGTTGGCTTGCTTGTATAGATAGATAGACTACATAATTGCATCTTAGTGGGGTTTTTCTCTATAAGAGATATAGATTACCTTTCAGGCATATAAACTTACCAATAGAAGGCTTTGGAACAGGGTTGTGACCTCCCCTGGTTTCTTTCAACCTCAGGTCAATTTCTATGGAAAAAAGATCTGAGTCATCAAGATGTACTTTAATTTCATCTCCATAACGCAGATCGTAGTCACTAACCAACCTGTTCCATCCAGGACCATGAAATTTAGACCTGAGAGGGCCATCAGTGAACTTAATTTCATATGAGCGACCTTCGTTAGTAACAAAGATTGGGTTGATATCATTTCCATCTTCTTCTCCTACTTATTCCAAGGCTTCTTGCGTGAGAACTGAAATCAAATTTTTTGCTTGCTGCCTGCAATAGCATGGAACATACTGCAAGGAAAAAAGAATCAAAATTAAACTCGTAGAAGAAGAAGTACTCAAGGATACAACATATTTTTTCTTACCAGATTTTTTTGTAGCAATGAGGCAAAGGCACGATGAAAAAAGTTATCAGACTTCTAGATCCAACATCACCATCACAATCCAGGTTCTTGCAAACACCACAAGGATTGCCTATCTCTACCTCCTGTGAAAATTATTTAAGATCTGAGTGAGTTTTCTAATCAGATGCATAATCAGGACCTACAAAATCTTGCAAGTAAGAACTTGCTAAGTCAAAACACAAATACAAAAAGAGGCGGAATGCTAACGTCCATGGTTTTTTTATAGCAGATCTTCAAGATTCGTTTCCTACAAAACAAGGATTTCGGATATCTTTTTTCCTAATTATTTTGGACTGTAAATGGTAAGCAAATAAGACATGTTGAGATTGCGATTGAGGAAGAAGACGAACCCTAGATCGAGTTTTTGGAATAAGGACTGTGGAGTCCGAGAGAAAGAGGAAATGAAAACAAGAATTGGGAAGCGGGAGATGGAAATAGAATTATTGACTATTCCAATGAATAGGAAGAAAGATAGATAGATAGATAGAGAGAGAGAGTTATTGAGAGAGTCAGTGGGAAGTGTGTCGTTGGAAGTGATGGTCAGTTAATTAGTTGGGCACGTATATTCGGTTTTCGCGCCCTTTGTCAAATATTTTCCAAAAAAATCGATAACCCGTGATCCGGTCCCTTTTTTGCAGTGACGATGTCGTTCCAGCTTCCCAAACAATGTAGTTCTCTTCTTCAACCACATATAGTATTTTTATTGAGCCACAGGTAGTTTTTTCTTCATCCACAGGTGTCGGTTCAATATCCTTGTCAGTTCATTTTCTAGATGTGAAGCGGAAGCGGTAGCGGAAGTGGAAGCGGTTGCGGAAGCCGACGGTTCGATATGAACAGTCATGGAGACAGTCACAATATAAAATGTTCTTGTTGAGGTTCCCGTAAACACGCTCTTCCCCCATCTACTTGTCGGGACCCGAAATTTGCATATGTAGTTCCAGTCACAACTCAATCATATGGAGAGCCGAGAGTCGTACCCACTTGTCTAAGCAGACAAGGCCAAGCACATAACACTCTCGGAAAGCTTCGAACGTGAGGGGCATCCCATCCAGGCCGGATGATCAACTGAGATGGGTCCTCATCGCCCGCTCACAAGTCTAAATGATTATGGGTGGTGAAACCCCATACTCATAGACAAGTCACCTCAACCTTATTATCGATTGAATTATAACACTTACATAAACAGACTCCAGCCCGATCACCTAGTCGGGATCTCGGGTGGGCTCAATCATACATCAAAATGTGCCATGTGACAGAGTCACGAGCAATAGCATCGCGATGCCCCAAGCTGCGCACATCTAAGGGCCACTTGGTGTATAGAAGACCGCCGGCAAGAACACAACTAAGTTATCGAAAACCCATAGTAAGACATGCATGTTATAATCATACACGCAGCACACATGTCTAGTATGAACAGCAGGTATCATCACATAACTCTACAATGTACTTCTTTATTGACTTACACATAGAGCATACAAGGATCACATGTCTGTGATCAACATTACATCATACAACGGAATCAAATTAGATCTGAGTACAGACAAGTTTAACAAATGTCTTAGAGAAGCCTTGTTCAACAAACATGCCCTTCCACGACGGACCAGACTGCTGTCTGGAATTATACTAGCTTAGACAACGTCGTGCTTCAGGAAGGTGACTCCATCGGGGTCTGGGTTCTCATCTAAAACATAGAATAAGCAAACGTGAGTACAAAGTCGTACTCAGCAAGACATACATCAGATCTATACTACTCATGCTCAAGTTTCAAGGTAAAGGGAGGTGGGGTTTCAACATGCAGAAGTGCCAGCTTTGAATTGGCTAGTCCTGAACTACGAGTACCAGACTTGAGGTAAGAAGCGTACACGAGTCCACTACCAAGTCTCCAACCAATACACCACTATGGATACTTCCTCGACTTCCCCACGAAGAAGCACGCCATAGCACTCACACTTATCTTGCGAGTTTTAGAGTATCCATTCAAGTTGTTTAATAATCAGGCACAGCTTTACAAGTAGTCCATGACCACGGACACGGCTATTCGAATAGTTTTGTTAACCCTGCAAGTGTGTACCGCTACACACACATGACCATCAGTTACCGCCAGTTCTCGGCACCATTCAAGGGGTGTGGGCGAGGATGTTCACCACAAGACTTCGCCCACAGCTTCGTTCTAGTCCAAGGAGTCAACTGTATGAGTTCCAAACCTAACTGGAGTTCCGGCCGAGCTTCCAGTCATGACTCAAACCATGTAGGCACGACTGGCAAGCTCGCCTCGACGGATGGTTCTCCGCATGAAAAGCCATGTTCTACAAGCCCTACCATGAATGCCATATTTCATTTCCTTTATCTTTCTATGCATATGCCGAATGAAAAACCCGAAATAGGTGTGACTCCTGGACTTGGATCGGGGTGAGTTACTAGGTCGAGAGGGGTCAGTGAGCCCAATGTGTGGTTGTACTCTTTGTCTCGGATTACCATACAAGAACTCGGGCTTAAGGCGGTGTTCAACGAGACAACCCACTGTGTACTCCTACATAGCCTCTCATCGTTCACCTTGTATTAGGGTAGATTCACCAACACAGATTCACTTTCATGAACACCATGTTCACTATCATCCCAACCCACATCAAAAGCATCCTAATTGTAAACCCTAAGCATGCAATAAGCAGTAACCGTTGGAGGGGCCACATGATAACAATCAACTCCTATGTTAGCTAGGATTGAGGTTTTCTTACTACTATGACAAGATGAGAGGTCATGCATCGGATATGGGTTCAACTATGCGGTAGAATCGATACAAGGTGATCTCCTAAAAATGCATAAGCGAGACTGAGAGGGAATTGGGATTTTACAGACATGATCAATGGGGTTTGCTTGCCTTGTTGACGATACACGTGGTTTAACGGTGGTCTTCTTCTTCTTCGGGGGTGATCACCGTCTCGGAAGCACTGTTACCGGCACAATCATCAACAAAGGGGGGCAACATTGAAATAAATGCACAAGCACATGATATAGTTGTCCATGATGTGAATGCTACTGGTTTGTGGCACATTTGATTTAAATGAAGTGTATTGCATTTGAAGTGCAAATTCAAACTCCATATGTTGTTCAAATTAGCCAAGTTGCATTTTCTAGTGTTTGATCATTGTAAACCATCTTGTCATGGGTAATATATGCCTCTGATGCTCAAGTGAAGTGTGGTGTATTGCAAAGGTTCAAGTTGGAATAGCATTTGAATTAAATTTGAACTAATTCCAATTAAACCAAATAGCAAAAGCTACTGGTACCAATTTAAAATCAACTCAAACATGGTTGAAAGTTGGATATTTGGATAGAGCATTTTCTGCTAATCATTTTTCATATATGATTTGTCCAATTTGGAGTTAATATGAATTTTATATGATTTATTGAAGTTTTAATCAATTTCTGGATATTCTGGAATTATTTTTACTCTGGACAGGGGCTTTATTGCGTCAGCATGAGGTCATGCTAACGTGGGGGTGGGGTTCTGACCAGTGGGGTCTCCTTGTCAGTGTCACAGGGGGTTAATCCCCTGTTTAAATTAAACCGTGGTTTAATTAGGGGGTTGGGCCCCACCTGTCTGTGGCTGTTTAGGGTGGGGTTAGGGGGTGATTAGGTTAATTATTCGGGGGCACGTCGCCGGCTCGTCGCCGGTGTCACCACACGCGGCGGTGCCCTCGCCGGAGTTCGCGTTTGGCCATGGGAAGGCACGGTTCTTGCGTCAACACATTGCCCGTGACCGTCCGCAACGAGGGGTGCAGGTTGGGGGACTTGGGAAGGGCTGTGGCCACGGCGGCGTCAAAGTTTTGCGGCGGCCGGCCACTGCCTCTGACGAAGACGAGCTAGGGGACTCGCGAGGAGGCTTGGAGAGGGAAGAGCGACGCTGATTCTCACCCTGGAGCTCACGGAGGCGACAGCGAAGACTGGGGCGCGCGGAGACGACGCAATTTGACGGCAACCTTCTCCGGCTCCGGCGACGGTACGTTGAAGACGGCGACGTCTCCGGTGAATCTTGACCAAAATTGAAGGCCGAGCTTGGTGAAGACGGCGGTGGGGGCTTCGATGGACACCTAGGTTCGTTGCGAGGGGGACGTTGGCCACACAAACGGTCGACAGCTGCGAGTTTGGTTGCTCGGGTGCGGGTGGGATCTCGCCGGAGAGCGACAGGGAGGAAGCAGCGGAGGGGGGAAAGGTGTGGGCGGCTTCTATGGTGTCTCCGTGGCGCCGAGAGAGAGGCAGGGGAGGCCTACACCCTCCTCGTCAAGCAGGAGGTGGCCACGGTCACGGCATACATGGCACGTAGCCGTGTGCCTGCCTGGCGAAGACGACAAGAGGGGAGGGGGTGGGCCTGGGCCGGCTCGTGGGCTCAGGGGGGAAAAGTTGGGCTGGAATAGCCAGGGGGTTTTCTTCCTTTCCTTTTTCTTTTATTTCTTTTCTGTATTTGTTTTGCCCTGCTAATTAAATTAGCTAGGCATTTTATAAAAATTCCCAATGTATTTATTAAAACCTAGGTGACCAGTAGCAAGCCACTTATATCTTTTGGGCATTTTTGAAATTATAAACAATTTGAATTTCAAAGAAATTAGGGGTTTATTTAATTTCCAGAGCCCTATTTGAATTTTTTGTAAAATTTCATGGGCATGAAGTGGGCCCCACAACACATGGAACTTGGTCATGCACATTTTTAGAAGTTTTAAAAATATACAAAATAAATTTAGAGGATATTTTTATCTGGCCATTTTGAATTAATTTCTCAGGGCTTTCTGCTTCCCCATTTTTGAATTTCTTATGAAATTTTGCATGATCCAAAGGAGCACTTGAACCCTAGCACATACCCAAGTTGGGGTTCTGACAACTCGCCCCCACTCAAAAGAATCTCGTCCCGAGATTCAGAAGTCGTCGGGAGGAAGGTGGGGTACTCGACACAGAGGCGGTCTTCTCTTTCCCAGGTTGCTTCTTTCTCGGAGTGATGTGACCATTGCACTTTGAGGAACTTGATCTTCTGACGACGAGTGACACGCTCTACTGAATCAAGAATACGAACAGGGTACTCTTGATAAGAAAGGTCATCTTGGAGATCAAGCGTTTCATGGTCGACTTCGCGGATGGGGTCCTGGAAGCAACGCCTGAGTTGTGACACATGGAATACATCATGTACTCGGGAAAGGTGCAGAGGTAGTTCCAGTTGGTAGGAAACTTCTCCACGTTTAGCAAGAATTTGGAAAGGTCCGATGTAACGTGGGGACAACTTGCCTTTGATACCGAAGCGTTGGGTTCCCTTCAGAGGAGTAACCCGAAGGTAAGCCTTCTCATCCAGATTGTAGCTTTCTTTCCTATGATGACGATCATAGTAGCTTTTTTGACGAGACTGGGCGGCTTTCAATCGATCACGAACAATGCGAACTTGCTCTTCTGCTTCCTTGATCATATCCGGTCCAAAGAATTGTCTTTCACCGGTTTCTGACCAGTTTAGGGGTGTTCGACATCGTCGTCCATAGAGGAGTTCAAAAGGAGCCATGTTCAGACTAGATTGGAAACTATTGTTATAAGCAAATTCGGCGAATGGAAGAGATTTCTCCCAATTCTTTCCGAATGAGATAACACAAGCTCTGAGCATGTCTTCGAGAATTTGGTTAACCCTTTCGACTTGACCACTAGACTGGGGATGGAAAGCTGTACTGAAGGAGAGATGAGTTCCCATAGCAATTTGGAAACTTCCCCAGAATCTAGAGGTGAAAAGGCTACCACGATCAGAATTGATTTCCAAAGGAACACCATGAAGAGACACAATTCTAGAGACATACAAGTCCGCTAACTGGCTAGCAGTTATAGACTCGCGAACAGGAAGGAAGTGATCAACTTTGGAAAGTCGGTTTATGTAAAGACGGTGATGAAGTCCATACTGACTTTGTCCCATGTAAGGCCCGATATGCGGTACTGTTCCAGATCTAGATGTTTCCATCCAGATCCGGGGACGAAGCACATATCGGTCCCACCGCGACATATGACAAAGTCATATGCCCCGGATTTCCAACATGATATCACAACATTACACATACAAGGATACAACATCTCATACAATTGGCATACAACTTCCTCAATATAGTACAACAGCGGAAGATACGTGTCTGAGTACAGACTACAATCAAATGCCTAGTGGCAAAGAGAAAAACATCGATCCCCATAACCACACGGGTCCAGGCCCTCCGCCGGGATCCGCCTAACTAGTCGTCGTCGAGTCTCCACGTGAAACTTCGATCACCATACCTGTTGTCGATCAAGAACCCTGAAAAGAGTTTGGGGGTAGTACCATGAGTACAGAGGTACTCAGCATCCAACTGTAGCGGTCATCTGACCCAACAAGGACTTCATCACTCTTCATTCTAGGACAACTAGTAGTTTACGGTAAGGAAGGGGTAAGTGGTGAGGTTGCTGTCGCACTAGCATTTATGAAGTGGCTAACGATCTAGAGAGTAAGATAAGAAGCCAAACATTCGATGAGGAATCGCCTCCAACAAGTCTTGCTATCAATCTACTTACGCAAACATAACACCTATCCTATCCTTGTCCTCCTCTTCGCATCTCGACGAAGAAGAAGCAGTCAAGGCACACACACATTGATAAAATTATATTAAGATTATATCAGTTGTTGTTGTCTATGAACAAGGAGTAGGTCTCATGTCGTCCATAACCGTGGACACAACTTCTCGAAAAGATTTAACCCTGCAGGGGTGTACCAACTGCCCATTACAAGGCTCCGCACGCACGCCCATCTCTCTCAGTTGCTACCCATGAAAGGCAACCATTTTATGATTTAGTTCCAAGAGATCCGAAACGACAGGTCCCTCTAACTAACAACGAACAAATCCAGGTGGACCCCGGTGAGTCGACATTCAACTCAAAAGACGGTCGCGCTCTCGAATCGGTCTCTACCGTATGACTCCAGGGTTGCATTGCCGGTTAATCACACATAGGAAACCGGGTCCTCATCCGGTCATGATGGGCCATCAAGGGAAATATGTCCTCACTGGTCCGGGTTGGTTTAAAAACTACTGGAAGCTGACCAGCACACACACGGTTTCAAATGGTAAATCAGCTTGGGCAACCACTAGAAATGCTTGAAGCTAGGTAGGTAAGAAAAGGGGACCCCATAAAATCCCACATGCGGTTAGGCACGCTCAGTCTTAAAACCAATACCCGGAACTCGGATCCTAGGTGACTCGAATGGAACAAAGCGTCGGGGCGGGATAGCCTAGACCTTCCATTCTTCGTCGAATATAGTCAACATTATAATAATCATATCATCAACAACAATATAATAATGTGATAGCCCAAACCAAGGAGTAACAGGGTAACATCGTAGAATCCTAAGCATGCATACTAAGCAGGGGCTGAGCAACGAGCAATAGTAACATAGCATTACAAGGTTTGCTGGGAAGGGACATGGCTGTATCGGTTTGAAAGAGGCTGTAAACATGTGGTAGGAGCAAACATCGAACCTAACCTAGACTAGCATGAAAACCGCTGGTTGAAATAGAATGGATCATAAGTAATGTATAGTCCTTGCCTGTTGAAAAGTCGGGTTCCGAAGGTGTAGTTGATCGCACGCTCGCATCGTCTCCGAAGGGTACCCGCGGAAGCACACAAGAGGGTAAACACTGGAAAGAAATCAACGATAAAGCACTCTATTACTACAAGGCAAACACGAGCAAGCATCAACAACAAGGCAACACGAGACATTGCACCTACCGTCGAGAGCGGTTACTAACAGCGTAAGTGGAGTACTCGTCACACACGACGATACCGCACATTTAGAAAGGTTCAAGTTGTTTAGCTACAGGTGATCAACAAAGGTTGTTAACATGGAAACTCAAGCAAGGATGGCATAGCTCACAAACATTTCAAGAGGTGAAGCACAAAGTAAACTATCTATGCTAGTCAATTTAAGTGAGGCACAACCTAAACATGGCATAACACTAAATGTCGCACGATGATTAAAACATTTGGTAATGTTCTGTCCTAAACCATATTTTAGGTTGGTTAACAACAGAAAACAATAGCATAAACACAAAGTACACGAAAAACTAATCAAGTTACATATAAGGCACACTCCAAACGGAGTTACGGTTAAAAAGATATAAGCAAAACAAGTTACGGGCACAATCTGCCAACATCAGGAAGCACACTTTAGAGCAATGCATAAACAGGATAATCAATGCAAACATGCTCACAAATGATATGAACTAAAGAAGACATGACAGGGAAGGCATGGCAAAAAGAATCATGAAAATAGGCATCACAGATCAAAAGATATTAAGCATGCAACATGGCATCGGGACGTTACAGACATAGAGAAAAACAGAGGTGGCTGTCAAAAACAGCAGCATCGCAACTTTCGAGCTCAATAATTATATGACCAGGAAGCATATCATGACGATGCAATACATATAAGTAGACATGATTCTTAACAATATGCAATTGGAATCACTCAATTCCGATAAACGGTTGCGACGCAACCGTCACCCGAAGTTGCAACATATTAACTGTTTCAGCAACAGCAGCACATTAACATCAGGGTCACCACTTTGGAGCAAGATTTAATATACCTAAAGCACCCAAACATGAAAGTTAAAGCATGGGAATGAAGTACACATGATGCTTAACACATAGGAAAAAGAATCAATGCAATAGGCCTCATGGATTTGACACAAGAATCACCCAAAGTTTGACCAAAATAACAGCAACAGTAGTTAACAGCAGATTAGCAACTTAACGATCTGGTGCCCTGTTTGACCAACAATTACACAAGCAAGATGAACTCGGATCAAGATGCTCACAAAAGATGGATTAAAGAGCACAGAGAGCACAACAATACAAAAAAAATTCACTTCGTTCCGACCTACGAGACAACGGGAAGTCGCTTTGCAAAACAGGTACATGAAGCAAAAAAATAAAAGACTTAGCAATTTACAGGGTGGTCGAGCTCGGGGCTGGGGTTTCCATGGCGGGCTGGAGGTGGCCGTCGGCACCCGTGGCGGCCTAGAGAGGGCACGGGGCGACCAGGGACGGCTGGGGTCGGTGGAGGAGGGCCGGATCCGGCCGGGGATGGCCGTGGCGGCGACGTCCATGGCGAGCCCGAGCTCGAGCTCGGCTCCCATGGCGGATGGCCATGGCGGCTTGCTGCACGGGGAGAAGGAGGGAGTTAGGGGGAGGAGGAGGAGAAGGATAAGGGCGCGGGGAGGAGGAGGAGACCGGGGCGGCGCGGCGGCTCACCGGAGCTCGCTGGCGGCGGCTCACCCGAGGTGGCGGCACGGTGGAGATGCTCCATGGCGGCTGCGCGGCTGCACCGGCCCGGATCTGGCCCGGACGACGACGTGGCGGGATCGCGTGGCCTGGCGGCGGCCAGCAGCTGGAGGTGGGTCCTCTACGGGGTGACGTGGCGCGCTGTGATCCACTCATTCGCAGATCCAATGGTTGTGATGCTCCCAGATCTAGGGTTTCGGGGCAAGAGGGGCTAGAGGCAGATCTCAGTGGGTGGCTGCAAATTTTGGCTAGGGAAACCCTCGAAAGAGGTGGGAGTGTGGTGGTCTTTATATAGCCCAGGTGGCTGGCAGTTTGCAAAAACATCCCCGATTTTCCTTTCGCGCGCGCGGTGTTTACGTTTCTGACCACCGGGGGTCCGCAGGACCTCCGATTCGGGTAAAACTTAGAACTACGCGATCAGCGCATCGAGCCGGCGGCGTCCACCTCGTGCTGGTAGCATTCTGAGAACACTTCCCGGCGCGCTATAAAAATAACCCATTTAATTATTAAACGGGGTTTTCGTTCCGGTGGCGATGGTTGGTCATCTGCCGGTTGCGACGGTGCTCGGGTGAAACCCAGTGTCGCAAATGTCGAGTGTCAGGGTGGCAAGGGTCTGTCTCCGTCCGATACGAGATAAGAGGGGGAAAATAATCGCCGATCGATAAATCGAGGATGCAAACAACGCAAACAAATCAGACAATCAAACAATTCACACCGAAAACAATTTTTTTAATTTTTGTGAAATCTGGGCTGTTACATCCCATTTCCACTTGGTAATATACAATGGTTGAAGAGTACCAGCAGGTCTTTGGTGTTCTGCCTTAATGCGACGACAAATATCACATTCAGCAACAAATTGAGCAATGTCTCTCTTCATCCAGGCCCACCAAAATCTCTGGCGTAGATCTCGGTACATTTTTGGGCTACCGGGATGAATCAAGAGGGGTGTGTCATGGGCTTCTTTAAGGATCAGCTGCCTTATGTCTTCATTCTCAGGAACTACTAAATGATTTTCAAATAATATCGTTCCTTGATCATTTGTAGAGAAACATTTAGCAACTCCGCTAACAATGTTCTCCTTGATCTCTTGAATACCACTATCTTGTTTCTGGGCGGCTATGATTTGATCCTGAAGGGTTGGTTTCGCCACCATGGTAGAAACAAAACCATGAGGAACTATATCAAGATTGAGCTTGCGAAATTCCTCATGAAGAGATGGTTGATACTGTTGTAACATAAGGTTGTTACAATACAACTTACGACTTAGTGCATCAGCCATGACATTGGCCTTGCCTGGGTTGTATGAGATTCCTACGTCGTAATCTTTTATCAACTCAATCCAGCGTGTTTGCCTGAGATTAAGATCTGGCTGGGTGAAAATGTATCTGAGGCTCTGGTGATCAGAATAGATCTGGCAGTGATTACCAAGGAGGTAATGTTGCCATGTCTTCAGGGCATGAACTACGGCAGCGAGTTCAAGATCATGGGTAGCATACTTTTCTTCATGTGGACGCAGTTCCCATGAAGCATATGCTACCACATGTCGATCTTGCATTAGTATGCATCCTAACCCTTGCCGTGAAGCATCACAATAGATCTCGAAATCCCTTTTGGTGTCTGGAGGTGCAAGTACGGGTGCAGAAGTCAATCTTATTTTTAGCGCTTGAAATCTTTCCTCGCACTTGGGAGTCCATTCAAATTTCTTATCTTTCTTGAGGATTTCAGTTAGAGGCTTTGCAACTTTGGAGAAGTTCTCAACGAAGCGGCAAAAATAGCTTGCTAAGCCAAGAAAACTCCTAACTTGCTTAACCGATTCAGGTGGAGTCCAGTCAAGGACGGCCTGAACTCTCTCGGGATTGACAGCAATGCCTTTTGCAGAAATCACGTGGCCTAAGTAGGTCACTTCTGGTAGCCAAAATTCACACTTGGAGAATTTAGCATACAGGCCATGCTCTCGAAGTTTCATCAATACCAGCCTAAGATGTTCCGCGTGCTCTTCTTCGTTCTTCGAGTAGATGAGAATGTCATCAAGATAAACCACAACAAATTTATCTAGGTACTCCATGAAGATTGAATTCATCAAGCGCGAGAATATGGCGGGGGCATTGCTTAAACCGAAGGACATGACGGTGTACTCGTAAAGACCATAACGATTAGTGAAAGCCGTCTTGGACATGTCCTCATTTCGGATTTTGATTTGATGATAGCCTAATCTCAAATCCATCTTGGAGAAGACAGCGGATCCAGCAAGTTGATCATAAAGATCATTGATCCTGGGCAGTGGGTACTTGTTCTTTATCGTCGCTAGATTTAGCGGGCGATAGTCTACGCACATCCTTTCTGTTCCATCTTTCTTCGTTACGAACAGAACGGGGCAACCCCATGGCGATGAGCTAGGGCGGATGAAGCCTTTTGCCAACGAAGCATCAAGTTGGGTTTCTAGCTCAGCTAACTCATGTGGGGCCATTCTATATTGACGTCTCGAAATTGGGGTTGTGCCTGGTATAAGATCCACTATGAATTCTACACATCTGTCGAGTGGCTAGGTTTAAGGAGTGGGGTTACTTGGTAGTTTTCCTAGAGGATGACCATGGCTTACTAGGGGCTACAACAGATATGTCAGAGTAGCAAAGTATCCCAAAACGATGGTTAGTGTGGTTCTTATTTCTAGAAGACATCTAAAGTGGGAGGAAGATCTGCAAATGAATCACGATAGGTTTCTAGAACAAAACCTACAACAAACTCTAGAGAACTGTCGGGCATGCCACCTAATAATTCTTATGGAAAGACAACCGAAATGGAGGGAAGGATTTTGCAAAGGCATCAGATTATGAAGAAACCTGGAATGACTTGGACAGCATAACGGCTGTAATTGCAAGAGAAATGGAAATCCTCACAAAATTTCAACAACACTTACATAGGAAGTCTCAAAATAGGAAGCACAACGACTCTAGACAACCGAACACAACTTTCCTACGGCTAGAAGGAAGCAAACAACAAGATGTTCTAGTAAGACATAGATGAGCCTAGTCCTATCATCCCGTAGAAAAGATAAGGGTGACTCAGAACTCAGATTGATGAGGGTAAGGAGAAAAAGAAGTATTACGTTGTTCCCTTATACCAAAGTAACTATATAACTATAGAATTCTAGACTCGACTTCAGCCAAGGGTTTGATAATCCTACAGACAGTCCTGCTCTGATACCAAGTCTGTCGGGACCCGGAATTTGCATATGTAGTTCCAGTCACAACTCAATCATATGGAGAGCCGAGAATCGTACCCATTTGTCCAAGCAGACAAGGCCAAGCACAGAACACTCTCGGAAAGCTTCGTACGTGAGGGGCATCCCATCCAGGCCGGATGATCAACTGAGATGGGTCCTCATCGCCCGCTCACAAGTCTAAATGATTATGGGTGGTGAAATCCCATACTCATAGACAAGTTGCCTCAACCATATTATCGATTGAATTATAACACTTACATAAACAGACTCCAGCCCGATCACCTAGTCGGGATCTCGGGCGGGCTCAATCATACATCAAAGTGTGCCACGTGACAGAGTCATGAGCAATCGCATCGCGATGCCCCAAGCTGTGCACATCTAAGGGCCACTTGGTGTATAAAAGACTGCCGGCAAGAACACAACTAAGTTATCAAAAACCCATACTAAGACATGCATGTTATAATCATACACACAACACACATGTCTAGTATGAACAGCAGGTATCATCACATAACTCTACAATGTACTTCTTTATTGACTTACACATAGAGCATACAAGGATCACATGTCTGTGATCAACATTACATCATACAACGGAAGCAAATTAGATCTGAGTATAGACAAGTTTAACAAATGGCTTAGAGAAGCCTTGTTCAACAAACATGCCCTTCCACGAGGGACCAGACTGCTGTCTGGAATTATACTAGCTTAGTCAACGTCGAGCTTCAGGAAGGTGACTCCATCGGGGTCTGGGTTCTCATCTAAAACATAGAATAAGCAAACATGAGTACAAAGTCGTACTCAGCAAGACTTACATCAGAACTATACTACTCGCGCTTCCTCTCGATCAGTCCACTGGGATTATGAGCAGATCTGAAATCCCTGACGAAGTCCTCCCACGTGATCTCTGCATCACCCTTGTTGGCCTTGTACGTCAAGAACCAACTGCCTGCGGCACCCTGAAGCTGGAAGGAGGCGAAGGTGACGTAGTCGACGGGTCTGACGGCGTTGGCATTGAAGTGCTTCTTGATCTCGGCGATCCAGTCATCCGCCTCCAGCGGGTCTCGAGCCTCGGAGAACCTGGGGGGGCTGATCGCAAGGAACTGCTGCAGTCTGGTGTACTGTGGTCGATCATTCCTCTAAGTACCCTGGTTCTGCAGCATCTGAAGGATCGCAGCTGTGCCCTGAGCCACTGCGGCTACAGCCTCCCCAAGGATAGGGTTCTCTGGCGGCGGCATGTTCGCTCTTGGCATCCTGTATACAGGAACACTTATGAGAACATGAACGAATCATTGAAGTAACCAGAAGTTAAAGCAAAATTGACAACAAAACTTCCTCACATGGTATGAGAAAGCCGAAGGATGAAATTCCACCCAGGTTAACCCGGAAAGTCGATAACTAGATGCTACTGGAATTCCCAAACCAAGAACATCCGAATCCAAGATAATAATCTGCTAGCGAGCACACAACAATATGTACGAGCGGTTGGAAACCTGAACAATGAGACATCTGCCCTGAGCGGCCCACCATCACGGTCGTCCATAGGGGAAAGACACCACATCCATATTACCATAGGATGCCCGCCAATCCTGTATGGACGTTTCACCTGGGTTACGCCGTAAGCGAGGTAGAGCAGTCAACCCCAAGTGGCGGCTCAGTGGTCTCAAAGACGCCAACACATCTCGTCGCTAGCAAAAATTATAGAGGAATCGGAGCCTCATGTAAACGAGAACCTAGATTGTTTTGAAAGGGGATAAGTTGCAGAGACAAAACATCGTTTCACTTCCTCACGGAAAAAGGGGTGGGAGGGTGGGATAAGGAGAAAATAGAAAGAGGTCCTACTCTCCGAATTTTTTTCCTATATAACTACCAAAATAGTTTCTAGACTCAACTTCGGCCAGTAAAGGGTCCTACAGTCAGTCCTGCTCTGATACCAAGTTGTAAGGCCCCTGATGCGGTACTAACTCTAACTAGTCGCTTTCGCGTCCGGTCAGAGTTAGAAGCGCATCAAACGCCACCGGCGCACGACACTCGCACTCGTGTCGCTGCCGGATTCTCGACAACAGGTATATAAGCATAACTCTATAAGAAAGGAAATACATATAGATAGATAAATAGATCAGGGCATACAACGCCACTGTCTAATAATATAACATCATCCAGAGTACATCTCATCAATACATCAATACATCAAGCGGAAGCATAATAGGGGTCGGGTACGGTCAAGATCCAAATTTCCCTAGACAGGGCTACACATAAATACCCACCCACGGGAACGTCTGAGCCCACCTATAGGATCCTACTGGTCGAGGTACTCGTACTCGTCGTTGTCCTCCGGTGGCACCTCCACGAAGTAACGTCCGGTGCTGGGGTCGAGGTAGTAGTCCACTGCAGCGGCCGATCAGGCAAAGCGGTAAAGACAGAAATGTAAACGGGGGTGAGAACATGTCATTACGGAATAACTAACGCTGGAGGTAAGGTAAAGACATAGACAGGTTGCAGCCGTACTAGCATATATGGTGGCTACTCGTTCTATCAGAATATGGATGAGATCCAAGAATTTCGTTGACAGCGTGTCATAAGTCGGCTATCCACCTACTTACGCAAACATAACACAACCTCGTTTCCCTCTCGGTCCCCCTGGACGAAGAAAGACAACCAAGGCACGCACACGGTTTGTCAAGTTTCATAACATGACTATCATTGATGTTATTCTATGAACAAGGAGTAGGTCTCAACTAGTCCATAACCGCGGACACGGCTTTTCGAAAAGATTTACCCTACAGGGGTGTAGCAACTGTCCATTATAGACGTCGCATGTACGCCCGGTTTCCACTTGTCTAGGTAAGCGCCTGAAACTCCGGAACGTCAGTGTCCCTCTAACTAATATCGCACAACTCCGGGTGGCCCCCGGTGAGTCGACACCCAACTCAAAAGCTGGCCACGCTCTCGAATCGGTCTCTACCGTCTGGCCAAGGTCGGTAAGTCACACCTGAATATTCAGGGGACCCCTAGCTCGCCAAGTGTGGACCAACGAAAGAAACCATGTCTCCGCTGGCCCGGGTTGTTTCGATAACAGCTGGGGTACCTACCAACACACACGCAGTTGCAAATGTAAATCAGCTCGGGCCACCACTGGAATTGTACGAAGCTAGGTAGGTAAGACAAGGGGGCCCCATAAAACCCCACACACGATTAGGCACGCTCGTCAAGAAACACAATACCCGGAACTCGGGTGCTAGGTGACTCAAATGGAACAAAGCACAACAGTCCAGCCTTCCACCTTTCGTCAAATATAAATTAATATCATTTAGCAATATTAAATATCAACCAAATTCTTTTATAGCATGATACCCCAACCATAAACATATAGGGTAAGCAGCAAGTTTTCTATCCATACTAAGCAATGGCTGAGCAGCGGTAACTTAGCAGTACAACGGTTTGCTGGGATGTGGGGATCATGGCTGTATAGGTTTAAACATGGCATATAAGGTAGATATGATCAAGCAACAACATTCTAGATCTACAGCTAGGCATGAGCAGAAAGTTATAAAGTAATGACACAGATCTCCCCCTTGCCTGGTAAGGTAGTCGAAGTAGCACCCACAGTACCCTCGTGCTCGGTGTCGGACAGCTCCACGTAAGTCTCCTCGTCAGTCTCGGGTGCTAACGTAAGATACCGGCAAGGAAAACACACAAGTAAGCAACTGATGCAAACTCTAGCAAGGATGGCATGTTCAAGATTTATTTACATGGTATGACCCTGTCTAGTCAAGTTTAAATGAAGGTGATGACGGCAAGTCATCACTTTCATATGCATTTTATTTAGATTGTAATGGCTTTGGTCTAAGCCTTAGTTTAGGTGTAAATAACATGATAGCATGTCATGAACAACAAGGCATTACAAGAATTTAAATACATGAAGGTAAAACAATGATTCCGGAGACGGAGTAGTGTCGGTGAAATTGACACACAGGAAGGAGCAACAAAGGTTTGAGGCCAGACACGGTGCATATGACAATATGCTAGGGGCTGACTTGAAGAAAGAGGATGACTTGGAACAGACTTGAAAAGATCAGATGAACAACATTTCAAATGCACTGAAGTTGAAATGTTGCAGGCAGACAGATCTGAAAGCTTCTGAACCAGGTGATCACACCTTGTCTCAAAAGTTGCACAACACATCATGAAAACATCACTGCTGAAATCCTTGCAGAAAAACACCCCAAAATCATATATGATATGTCTCAATTTGAATTTGCAAGGGCAGTTGTAAATTCAACTGAAGATCAGGGGGCTGAGTGCAAAATTGCACCACATGAATTTTGAAAAAGGTTCAGATGATGGAATCATCATCACCATGCAACTCCTTGCACAAAACTACCCAAAAACCATATATGGCATGGGCAATTTAGAATTGAACCAAATTACAAAAACAAAGAAGAAGAAAGAGGGGCTTATTTGCAAAATGACCACACTTAAATTTTTGGAAGGGGCCAGCTGCAAAAATGGACCTCACCATGGGGTTCAGTAGCTCAAGCTACCCCAAAATCATATAAGGCATGCCCATGAATGTGAAAGTTGTTCAAAAACAGATTTGAATTTGGATGCAAATTCAAATTTGAATTTAAACAGAAAAGAAATCAAAGAAAAAGAAAAGAAATAAAAAAAAGAAAAGGAGTCAGCCTCCATGGGCTGATCTCGGCCGAATCCGGCCCACATCGCCTCCCTGGCCCAAACTGGGCTCAGCCCACGCACCCTGGGTCGCTGACAAGCGGGTCCCAAGCGTCAACCACACAAATAAATCAAAAAAAATGGGGGGGGGGCGACTGGGACTCGAACCCACGACGCAGCGCTCGTCTCCACGCTCGCTAACGAAGCGTTTCTGAACATAACCCCAACACGCAGAAGGTGAGGTGTTCGTCCCATGTCGTCCAAACAGAAGAAAGACAGCAGCTTTCTGAAACTCGGCGCGAGCTCAAACTCCGGCGAAGCTCGCATCCGCCTCCGGCCACCGCTAGGTCTCCTGCTACCTTCGACCTCGAGCCTGCAGTGCCAGCTACGCCTAGGAGTGCTCTAGGGCTCAACCCCTGACCTCTACTCGCCGGAATCCAACCGGGAACAGGACGGCGGCGACGCATCTCTGAACAAAACTGAATCGAGGCGGCGCGGCCAAGTTCAGACGACGCCGGCGTCGAGCACACTGCTTCCCTGCACACGGCGTCGACGGCAAATGAAAGAGGGCAGTACCACGTAGCCGTGGGTGCCCTGCACGAGACCTAGCCCTCACCGGAGAGGATGCTATGCTCGCCTGAACCCATGGCGGATCTGACTGACAAAGACGCACAGGGTTCAGACACGGTGAAAACCAAAGAAGCTAAGCGGCAAGGGGGCTCCTTTGGCACCAGAACCGCGCTCTGGACACTCCTGGAGCACGCGGGAGGTCGTTCGAGACGCACCACGGACACGGTGATCACGACTTCCTCGCCGGCGACGAACTACGCGGCAGACGGCCTACTGCTACCGTGGATGAACTGCTACGCAACGCTACGGGTGAAGGCGTGGGTGTTAGCTCACCTCGTGGGTCGCCTCGAGTGTCCCAGCCTCGCCGTAGAGGAAGAAGACGATGGCGTCGGCGTCGAGGAGGAAGACGGCCCGCGGTGGGGATCCACGGCTCGGGGACGTCCTGCTCCTCCCGGCACGCTTCTGAAGGGTAAAACGCACAAACAACGGTCATCACGACGGCGTGAAGCAAGGAATTGAGGAAAGACCACGTGGCGGCGGCGAATTGCTCGGGACCTCACCGGAACAGAGCGGAAACAGGGCGGAGGAGGGAGCCTCTCCCGGCGGCGGTGAGGGGGAAAGCGATGGGGAAACGGAACCCTAGGGGGTTCCTGCGGCTCCAGGGGGCGGCTTATATGGAGGGGCGGCCTCCAGCCACGTCGACAGGTGTCGACGTCGATGCCCGCCCGCCGGTGTGAGAGAAGAGGGGGGAGGGGACCTCTCCACGGTGGAAAGGCGATGAGTCCCCTCCCTCGGATCTTAATCGGGCGGCCAGGGTGCCTCCCGCGTAACGCTTCGCTGGCGGAGACCCAGGTGGGCTGCGGAGCTGCGGTTGCTGGGCTGGGTCCCCGGCAGGGCTTGGAGCAGAAGAGGGAAGAGGGGCTGCTGGACTCTTTTTCCATTTACAAAAACAGAAAAAGGGAAAGGGTTAATTCTGGATTAAATACAAGTGTAAAAATCCCACAAAAATATGTAGAATTATCCTTGCATTATTCCTGAATTTCTAAAAATGGTTTGGGTATTTTTGGCAACAACAAAAGTGTGAGCTCATTTTTAATTTCAAAATCACTTTGAACTAGAGCTTCTGTTTTTGATGGAGTCAAAAATACCTTGAGGATTCTAAAACCCTTGCAAAGGCAAAAGAAGTGACTAGGTCAAAATTGGGATCAAGAAGAGTGAGCATGCAACAAGGAAAATTCCCCCAATGCCCTTCTTGAACCACTTTGGATGCAAAAGAAAACAACCCAACATGACTCCAATCTCAATGCCAATTTAAATCATAACATGAAATGACATAGACATTCACCATGCCAAGTTACAAGTCCAACAGAGGAAGTAAATTACATGGTGTTTGCTAGCTTGTTACATGTGGGCTGTTACTGCTCTCCCCTACCAACATAGGATCTCGTCCCGAGATCTAAGCAAGAAAAAGCTCAGGATACTCAAAACGGAGATGATCTTCACGCTCCCACGTTGCTTCCTTCTCCGAGTGATGTGCCCACTGCACCTTGAGGAACTTGACGGTCTTGTTGCGAGTCTTGCGCTCGGACGAGTCAAGAACACGGAGTGGACGCTCTGAGTAAGAAAGATCCGCACTGAGATGGATCTCGCCCAAGTCCACTGCCTGCTCTCGCTGCTTGAAACACTTCTTCAACTGAGACAGGTGGAACACATCATGTACCATAGCCAAGCTGTCTGGAAGCTCGAGGCGGAACGCGAGAGGTCCCCGAGTCTCGAGGATGCGGAACGGACCAACGAACCTGGGAGCCAACTTGCCTTTGATCCCAAAGCGGTGAGTGCCCCGAAGTGGAGACACTTTTAGGTATGCGAAGTCACCAACTTTAAAGTCAACACCTCGGTGTTTCTTGTCATAATAGGCCTTCTGCCTCGACTGTGCTGCCTTTAGGTTCTCTCGGACAATCTTCACTCTGTCTTCCGCCTCTTGGATCACATCTGGACCGAACAGCTGCCTCTCGCCTGTCTCGGACCAGTTCAATGGTGTCCTGCACTTGCGACCATACAAGACTTCAAACGGCGCTGCTTGCAGACTTCCTTGATAGCTGTTGTTGTAGGAAAACTCAGCATACGGGAAGCATTCTTCCCACTTCATGCCAAACGAGATGACACATGCCCGAAGCATGTCCTCGAGAATTTGGTTCACACGCTCAACCTGCCCACTGGTCTGAGGGTGATAAGCGGTACTGAACAAGACTGTTGTACCAATCGCCTTCTGGAAGGCCTGCCAGAACTTGGAGGTGAAAAGACTGCCTCGATCAGAACTGATCTTCTTGGGGATGCCATGCAAAGACACAACTCTTGCGGTGTATAAATCCGCCAACTGAGCTGCTGAAATGGAGTGTTTCACTGGGAAGAAGTGGGCAACTTTGGAGAGATTGTCAATGACAACAAAGATGGCATTGTTCTTCTTCTGCGACAGAGGAAAACCTGTGATGAAATCCATCTCAATGTGGTCCCATTTCCACTCTGGAATTTCAATTGGCTGAAGTAGCCCTGCAGGCTTCTGGTGTTGTGCCTTCACTCTCCTGCACACATCACACTGGGAGACAAAACAGGCAACATCCCGCTTCATACGAGTCCACCAAAAATTCTTCTTGAGGTCCTGATACATCTTGGTGCTACCAGGGTGGATAGACAGCTTTGAGTCATGTGCTTCTTTCAAGATGACCTCTCTGAGACCTCCTTCTTTGGGAACAACAACCCTCTCCTCGAACATCACGGTGCCGTCATTATGCACTGAAAATCAACCGTACTTCGGAACTGAGGCGGCAACACCCTGCTTGACTTTCTGAATCATCAAGCTACCAGACTGAGCTTCACGAATCTTTTCACGGATAGTGGGCTCTACCACAAGGTTGGCTAGATAGCCTGCTGGAACTAGCTCAAGATTGAGCCTTCGAAAGGCCTCACACAAATCAGGGTGTATCTTCTGCACCTGGACACTGTTGCAATCACCCTTGCGGCTCAACGCATCGGCTATGACATTCGCCTTGCCAGGCGTATACTGAATATCCATGGAGTACTCAGTAATAGTCTCGAGCCACCTCCTTTGCCTCAAGTTCAGGTTAGGCTGCGTGAACAAGTACTTTAAGCTTTTGTGATCAGTGAACACATCAACCTTCCTCCCTAGGAGGAGGTGTTGCCAAGTAACCAACGCATGAATCACTGCAGCCAGCTCAAGATCGTGGGTCGGATAGTTCCTCTCAGCCTGCTTCAACTGTCTGGAGGTGTACGCCACAATATTCTTTCCCTGCATCAACACTCCGCCAAGGCCATTCAACGAGGTGTCACAGAACACTTGAAACGGCTGTGACTCGTCTGGCGGTGTAAGGATCGGAGCTGTGGTCAGTCTTAGCTTCAACTCATCAAAAGCTGCCTGGCAAGCCTGTGACCAAGAGTACTTCTTGCCCTTGCACAACAACTCCGTCATCGGCTTTGCTATCTTGGAGAAATTCTCGACAAACTTCCTGCAATAGCTGGCAAGTCCGAGAAAACTCCTCAGCTGCTTGACATTTTTCGGCGGAGTCCAATCTTGAATCGTTCGGACTCTGTCTGGGTCAACAGCAATGCCATCTGAGGAAATGATATGGCCAAGGAAGTTGACCTTATTCATCCAGAACTCACACTTGGAGAACTTGGCATAAAACTGGTGATCTCTCAACTTCTGCAACACCAATCTGAGATGCTCCTCATGCTTAGCCTCTGACTTGGAAAAGACAAGGATGTCGTCGAGGTAGAGGAGTACGAACACATCTAGCCACTCTTGGAAGAGATAGTTCATGGCCCTCATGAACGTCGGAGGTGCGTTAGAAAAGCCAAACGTCATGACCGTAAACTCGTACAGTCCATAACGAGTGCGGAAGGCTGTCTTGGGAATGTCCTCCTCACGGACACGAATCTGGTGGTACCCCATCTTTAGATCAAGCTTTGAAAACACCTTTGCTCCATGCAATTGCTCAAATAAGTCATTAATGTTGGGCAAAGGGTACTTGTTTTTGATCGTCTTCTTGTTGATACCACGGTAGTCTTGCACCAATCGACTAGTACCATCTTTCTTCTTCACAAAAAGACACGGGGCACCCCAAGGAGAAGTGCTCGGACGAATGAGGCCATCCTTATCAAGCTTCACCAGCTGCTCTTTCAACTCAACCAGCTCTTCCGGACACATCTTGTAAGGCTGCCGAGATATCGGCTGTGTACCAGGTTCTAGCTCGATCACGAACTCAATAGCACGCACGGGTGGAATACCTGGCAACTCCTCTGGAAAGACGTCTGGGAAATCTCGAACAACTCTGACCTCCTCGATCAATGGAGCAACTCCAGCGTTCAGAGCGTACAACTGTGCTGATCCCACTATCGAGCGACAACTGTACCAAATTTCTGCGCCTGAATCGTGCGTCAGCAACACGGTGTTGGACGGACAATCAATCTTGGCCTTGTACTTGACAAGCCAATCCATGCCCAAAATGACATCGATGTCAGAACTCGGAAGCAAGATCAAGGATGCTGAGAAAAGAAGACCCTGGATTTGAATCTGCACATCAGGAATTCTGACAGCTGAGCTCATCTTGGAACCCGGTGCAGAAATAGCCAAAGGTGAATCCATCATCTCTGACTGAAACCCATGGAAGCGAGCAAAGGACTTGGACATGAAAGAATGAGAAGCTCCGGAATCAAACAAAACTGACGCTGGAACTGAATACACAAGTAACCTACCAAGCACAATCTCAGACGACTGCTGTGCATCTGTCAAGGTGACGTTGTTCACACGGAGCGCTCGTGGCTGGGCCCGCACCATCGCGTTGCTCGGTGTAGAGCGAGGTGGGGGCGGAGGCAGCCTGGCGTAACGAGGGTCGGTGCACTGCGGAGACTTGTGGCCCAGCTTGCCACACTTGAAGCACGTGATCTCTGGCCTGAGCTGGCCCTATGGAGCAGGCGGCCTCGCGGAGGGTGGAGTAGAGCGAGGTCCGTGCTGCACTGGGACGGGAGGGCGGGAAAAAGTGCGGACAACTGCCCCCCTCTTCTGAAACTGCTGCTGCTGCGGCTGAGGCTGTGGCTCTGTAACCCAGGACTTGGCCTTCTTGTGGACCATCACTGCTGAACTGTGCTCTCTCTGCTTCCTCTTCTCTGCGGGACGCTCTGCCTCAGCTGACTCCTGTCTGATAGCCTGGTCGACGAACTCTGAGAACAGTCTTGGCGTGGACAAGGTGAGCACATACTTGATGTCCGGGGCAAGACCACCGCGGAACCTGGCAATGCGCTTGGCCTCTGACGAGACCTCCTCTGGAGCGTACCTGGCGAGCCTGACGAAGGCCAGGTTATACTCCTGCACAGACCTGTCCCCCTGCCTCAGAGCTAAGAACTCCTCGCGCTTCCTCTCGATCAGTCCACTGGGAATATGAGCAGCTCTGAAATCCCTGACGAAGTCCTCCCACGTGATCTCTGCATCACCCTTGTTGGCCTTGTACGTCGAGAACCAACTGCCTGCGGCACCCTGAAGCTGGAAGAAGGCGAAGGTGACGTAGTCGACGGGTCTGACGGCATTGGCATTGAAGTGCTTCTTGATCTCGGCGATCCAGTCATCCGCCTCCAGCGGGTCTCGAGCCTCGGAGAACCTGGGGGGGGCTGATCGCAAGGAACTGCTGCAGTGTGGTGTACTGTGGTCGATCATTCCTCTGAGTACCCTGGTTCTGCAGCATCTGAAGGATCGCAGCTGTGCCATGAGCCACTGCGGCTATAGCCTCCCCAAGGATAGGGTTCTCTGGCGGAGGTATGTTTGCTCTTGGCATCCTGTATACAGGAACACTTATGAGAACATGAACGAATCATTGAAGTAACCAGAAGTTAAAGCAAAATTGACAACAAAACTTCCTCACAAGGTATGAGAAAGCCGAAGGCTGAAATTCCACCCAGGTTAACCCGGAAAGTCGATAACTAGGTGCTACTGGAATTCCCAAACCAAGAACATCCGAATCCAAGATAATAATCTGCTAGCGAGCACACAACAATATATACGAGCGGTTGGAAACCTGAACAATGAGACATCTGCCCTGAGCGGCCCGCCATCACGGTCGTCCATAGGGGAAAGACACCACATCCATATTACCATAGGATGCCCGCCAATCCTGTATGGACGTTTCACCTGGGTTACGCCGTAAGCGAGGTAGAGCAGTCAACCCCAAGTGGCGGCTCAGTGGTCTCAAAGACGCCAACACATCTCGTCGCTAGCAAAAATTATAGAGGAATCGGAGCCTCATGTAAACAAGAACCTAGATTGTTTTTAAAGGGGATAAGTTGCAGAGACAAAACATCGTTTCACTTCCTCACGGAAAAAGGGGTGGGAGGGTGGGATAAGGAGAAAACAGAAAGAGGTCCTACTCTCCGAATTTTTTTCCTATATAACTACCAAAATAGTTTCTAGACTCAACTTCGGCCAGTAAAGGGTCCTACAGTCAGTCCTGCTCTGATACCAAGTTGTAAGGCCCCTGATGCGGTACTAACTCTAACTAGTCGCTTTCGCGTCCGGTCGGAGTTAGAAGCGCATCAAACGCCACCGGCGCACGACACACGCACTCGTGTCGCTGCCGGATTCTCGACAACAGGTATATAAGCATAACTCTATAAGAAAGGAAATACATATAGATAGATAAATAGATCAGGGCATACAACGCCACTGTCTAATAATATAACATCATCCAGAGTACATCTCATCAATACATCAATACATCAAGAGGAAGCATAATAGGGGCCGGGTACGGTCAAGATCCAAATTGCCCTAGAGAGGGCTACACATAAATACCCACCCACGGGAACGTCTGAGCCCAACTATAGGATCCTACTGGTCGAGGTACTCGTACTCGTCGTCGTCCTCCGGTGGAACCTCCACGAAGTAACGTCCGATGCTGGGGTCGAGGTAGTAGTCCACTGCAGCGGCCGATCAGGCAAAGCGGTAAAGACAGAAATGTAAACGAGGGTGAGAACATGTCATTACGGAATAACTAACGCTGCAGGTAAGGTAAATACATAGACAGGTTGCAGCCGTACTAGCATATATGGTGGCTACTCGTTCTATCAGAATATGGATGAGATCCAAGAATTTCGTTGACAGCGTGTCATAAGTCGGCTATCCACCTACTTACGCAAACATAACACAACCTCGTTTCCCTCTCGGTCCCCCTGGACGAAGAAAGACAACCAAGGCACGCACACGGTTTGTCAAGTTTCATAACATGACTATCATTGATGTTATTCTATGAACAAGGAGTAGGTCTCAAGTAGTTCATAACCGCGGACACGGCTTTTCCAAAATATTTACCCTGCAGGGGTGTACCAACTGTCCATTATAGACGTCGCATGTACGCCCGGTTTCCACTTGGCTAGGTAAGCGCCTGAAACTCCGGAACGTCAGAGTCCCTCTAACTAACATCGCACAACTCCGGGTGGCCCCCGGTGAGTCGACACCCAACTCAAAAGCTGGCCACGCTCTCGAATCGGTCTCTACCGTCTGGCCAAGGTCGGTAAGTCACACCTGAATATTCAGGGGACCCCTAGCTCGCCAAGTGTGGACCAACGAAAGAAACCATGTCTCCGCTGGCCAAGTTGTTTCGAAAATAGCTGGGGTACCTACCAACACACACGCAGTTGCAAATGTAAATCAGCTCGGGCCACCACTGGAATTGTACGAAGCTAGGTAGGTACGACAAGGGGACCCCATAAAACCCCACACACGATTAGGCACGCTCGTCAAGAAACACAATACCCGGAACTCGGGTCCTAGGTGACTCAAATGGAACAAAGCACCAGACGGGAACAGTCCAGCCTTCCACCTTTCGTCAAATATAAATTAACATCATTTAGCAATATTAAATATCAACCAAATTCTTTTATAGCATGATACCCCAACCATAAACATATAGGGTAAGCAGCAAGTTTTCTATCCATACTAAGCAATGGCTGAGCAGCGGTAACTTAGCACTACAACGGTTTGCTGGGATGTGGGGATCATGGATGTATAGGTTTAAACATGGCATATAAGGTAGATAGGATCACGCAACAACGTTCTAGATCTACAGCTAGGCATGAGCAGAAAGTTATAAAGTAATGACACAGATCTCCCCCTTGCCTGGTAAGGTAGTCGAAGTAGCACCCACAGTACCCTCGTGCTCGGTGTCGGACAGCTCCACGTAAGTCTCCTCGTCAGTCTCGGGTGCTAACGTAAGATACCGGCAAGGAAAACACACAAGTAAGCAACTGATGCAAACTCAAACAAGGATGGCATGTTCAAGTTTTATTTACATGGTATGACCCTGTCTAGTCAAGTTTAAATGAAGGTGATGACGGCAAGTCATCACTTTCATATGCATTTTATTTACATTGTAATGGCTTTGGTCTAAGCCTTAGTTTAGGTGTAAATAACATGATAGCATGTCATGAACAACAAGGCATTACAAGAATTTAAATACATGAAGGTAAAACAATGATTCCGGAGACGGAGTAGTGTCGGTGAAATTGACACACAGGAAGGAGCAATAAAGGTTTGAGGCCAGACACGGTGCATATGACAATATGCTAGGGGCTGACTTGAAGAAAGAAGATGACTTGGAACAGACTTGAAAAGATCAGATGAACAAAATTTCAAATGCACTGAAGTTGAAATGTTGCAGGCAGACAGATCTGAAAGCTTCTGAACCAGGTGATCACACCTTGTCTCAAAAGTTGCACAACACATCATGAAAACATCACTGCTGAAATCCTTGCAGAAAACCACCCCAAAAGCATAATGATATGTCTCAATTTGAATTTGCAAGGGCAGTTGTAAATTCAACTGAAGATCAGGGGGCTGAGTGCAAAATTGCACCACATGAATTTTGAAAAAGGTTCAGATGATGGAATCATCATCACAATGCAACTCCTTGCACAAAACTACCCAAAAACCATATATGGCATGGGCAATTTAGAATTGAACCAAATTACAAAAACAAAGAAGAAGAAAGAGGGGCTTATTTGCAAAATGACCACACTTCAATTTTTAGAAGGGGCCAGCTGCAAAAATGGACCTCACCATGGGGTTCAGTAGCTCAAGCTACCCCAAAATCATATAAGGCATGCCCATGAATGTGAAAGTTGTTCAAAAACAGATTTGAATTTGGATGCAAATTCAAATTTGAATTTAAACAGAAAAGAAATCAAAGAAAAAGAAAAGAAATAAAAAAAGAAAAGGAGTCAGCCTCCATGGGCTGCTCTCGGCCGAATCCGGCCCACATCGCCTCCCTGGCCCAAACTGGGCTCAGCCCACGCGCCCTGGGTCGCTGACAAGCGGGTCCCAGGCATCAGCCACACAAATAAATCAAAAAAATGGGGGGGGGCGACTGGGACTCGAACCCACGACGCAGCGCTCGTCTCCACGCTCGCTAACACTGCGCTACGAAGCATTTCTGAACATAACCCCAACACGCACAAGGTGAGGTGTTCGTCCCCTGTCGTCCAAACTGAAGAAAGACAACAGCTTTCTGAAACTCGGCGCGAGCTCAAACTCCGGCGAAGCTCGCATCCGCCTCCGGCCACCGCTAGGTCTCCTGCTACCTTCGACCTCGAGCCTGCAGTGCCAGCTATGCCTAGGAGTGCTCTAGGGCTCAACCCCTGACCTCTACTCGCCGGAATCCAACCGGGAACAGGACGGCGGCGACGCATCTCTGAACAAAACAGAATCGAGGCGGCGCGGCCAAGTTCAGAAGACGCCGGCGTCGAGCACACTGCTTCCCTGCACACGGCGTCGACGGCAAATGAAAGAGGGCAGTACCACGTAGCCGTGGGTGCCCTGCACGAGACCTAGCCCTCACCGGAGAGGATGCTATGCTCGCCTGAACCCATGGCGGATCTGACTGACAAAGACGCACAGGGTTCAGACACGGTGAAAACCAAAGAAGCTACGCGGCAAGGGGGCTCCTTTGGCACCAGAACCGCGCTCTGGACACTCCTGGAGCACGCGGGAGGTCGTTCGAGACGCACCACGAACACGGTGATCACGACTTCCTCGCCGGCGACGAACTACGCGGCAGACGGCCTACTGCTACCGTGGATGAACTGCTACGCAACGCTACGGGTGAAGGCGTGGGCGTTAGCTCACCTCGTGGGTCGCCTCGAGCGTCCCAGCCTCGCCGTAGAGGAAGAAGACGATGACGTCGGCGTCGAGGAGGAAGACGGCCCACGGCGGGGATCCACGGCTCGGGGACGTCCTGCTCCTCCCGGCACGCTTCTGAAGGGGAAAACGCACAAACAACGGTCATCACGACGGCGTGAAGCAAGGAATTGAGGAAAGACCACGAGGCGGCGGCGAATTGCTCGGGCCCTCACCGGAACAGAGCGGAAACAGGGCGGAGGAGGGAGCCTCTCCCGGTGGCGGCGAGGGGGAAAGCGATGGGGAAACGGAACCCTAGGGGGTTCCTGCGGCTCTAGGGGGCGGCTTATATGGAGGGGCGGCCTCCAGCCACGTCGACAGGCGTCGACGTCGATGCCCGCCCGCCGGTGTGAGAGAAGAGGGGGGAGGGGACCTCTCCACGGTGGAAAGGCGATGAGTCCTCTCCCTCGGATCTTAATCGGGCGGCCAGGGTGCCTCCCGCGTAACGCTTCGCTAGCGGAGGCCCAGGTGGGCTGCGGAGCTGCGGTTGCTGGGCTGGGTCCCCGGCAGGGCTTGGAGCAGAAGAGGGAAGAGGGGCTGCTGGACTCTTTTTCCATTTACAAAAACAGAAAAAGGAAAAGGGTTAATTCTGGATTAAATACAAGTGTAAAAATCCCACAAAAATATGTAGAATTATCCTTGCATTATTCCTGAATTTCTAAAAATGGTTTGGGTATTTTTGGCAACAACAAAAGTGTGAGCTCATTTTGAATTTCAAAATCACTTTGAACTAGAGCTTCTATTTTTGATGGAGTCAAAAATACCTTGAGGATTCTAAAACCCTTGCAAAGGCAAAAGAAGTGACTAGGCCAAAACTGGGATCAAGAAGAGTGAGCATGCAACAAGGAAAATTCCCCCAATGCCCTTCTTGAACCACTTTGGATGCAAAAGAAAACAACCCAACATGACTCCAATCTCAATGCCAATTTAAATCATCACATGAAATGACATAGACATTCACCATGCCAAGTTACAAGTCCAACAGAGGAAGTAAATTACATGGTGTTTGCTAGCTTGTTACATGTGGGCTGTTACACTACTCATGCTCAAGTTTCAAGGTAAAGCAAGGTGGGGTTTCAACATGCAGAAGTGCCAGCTTTGACTTGGCTAGTCCTGAACTACGAGTACCAGACTTGAGGTAAGAAGCGTACACGAGTCCACTACCAAGTCTCCAACCAATACACCACTATGGATACTTCCTCGACTTCCCCACGAAGAAGCACGCCATAGCACTCACACTTATCTTGCGAGTTTTAGAGTATCCATTCAAGTTGTCTAATAATCAGGAACATCTTTCCAAGTAGTCCATGACCGCGGACACGGCTATTCGAATAGTTTTGTTAACCCTGCAGGGGTGTACCGCTACACACACATGACCATCAGTTACCGCCAGGTATCGGCACCATTCAAGGGGTGTCGGCGAGGATGTTCACCACAACAATTCGCACACAGCTCCGTTCTAGTCCAAGGAGTCAACTGTCTGAGTTCCAAACCTAACTGGAGTTCCGACCGATCTTCCAGTCAGGACTTAAACCATGTAGGCACGACTAACAACCCCACCTCGACGGACGGTTCTCCGCTTGACAAGCCATGTTCTACAAGCCCTACCATGAATTCGACATTTCATTTCCTTTATCTTTCTATGCATAGGCCGAATGGAAAACCCGAACTAGGTGTGACTCCTGGACTTGGATCGGGGTGAGTTACTAGGTCGAGAGGGGTCAGTGAGCCCAATGTGTGGTTGTACTCTTTGTCTCGGATTACCATACATGAACTCTGGCTTAACTCGGTGTTCAACGAGACAACCCACTGTGTACTCCTACACAGTCTCTCATCGTTCACCTTGTATTAGGGTAGATTCACCAACACAGTTTCACTTTCATCAACACCATGTTCACTATCATCCCAACTCACATCAAAAGCATCCTCATTGTAAACCCTAAGCATGCAATAAGCAGTAACATTTGCAGGGGCCACATGATAACAATCAACTCCTATGTCAGCTAGGATTGTGGTTTGCTTACTACTGTGACAAGATGATAGGTCATGCATCAGATATGGGTTCAACTATGCGGTAGAATCGATACAAGGTGATCTCCTAAACATGCATAAGAGAGACTGAGTGGGAATTGGGATTTTAGAGACATGATCAATGCGCTTTTCTTGCCTTGCTGACGATACACGTGGTTTAACGGTGGTCTTCTTCTTCTTCGGGGGTGATCACCGTCTCGGAAACACTATTACCGGCACAATCATCAACAAAGGGGAACAACATTGAAATAAATGCACAAGCACATGATATAGTTGTCCATGATGTGAATGCTACTGGTTTGTGGCACATTTGATTTAAATTAAGTGTATTGCAATTGAAATGCAAATTCAAACTCCATATGTTGTTCAAATTAGCCAAGTTGCATTTGCTAGTGTTTCATCATTGTAAACCATCTTGTCATGGGTAATATATGCCTCTGATGCTCAAGTGAAGTGTGGTGTATTGCAAAGGTTCAACTTGGAATAGCATTTGAATTAAATTTGAATTAATTTCAATTAAACCAAATAGTAAAATAGACTGGTACCAATTTAAAATCAAATCAAACATGGTTGAAAGTTGGATATTTGGATAGAGCATTTTCTGCTGATCATTTTTCATATATTATTTGTCCAATTTGGAGTTAATATGAATTTTCTATGATTTATTGAAGTTTTAATCAATTTCTGGATTTTCTGGAATTATTTTTACTCTGGACAGGGGCTTTATTGCGTCAGCATGAGGTCATGCTGACGTGGGGGTGGGGCTCTGACCAGTGGGGTCCCCTTGTCAGTGTCACAGGGGGTTAATCCCCTGTTTAAATTAAACCGTGGCTTAATTAGGGGGTTGGGCGCCCCCTGTCTGTGGCTGTTTAAGGTGTGGTTAGGGGGTGATTAGGTTAATTAACCAGGGGCACGTCGCCGGCTCGTCGCCGGTGTCACCAGACGCGGCGGTGCCCTCACCAGAGTTCGCGTTTGGCCACGGGAGGGCACGGTTCTTGCGTCAACACATTGCCCGTGATCGTCCGCAACAAGGGGTGCAGGTTGGGGGACTTGGGAAGAGTTGTGGCCACGTGGGGGTGGGGCTCTGACCCGTGACCGTCGAAGTTTTGCGGCGTCCGGCCACTGCCTCTGACGAAGACGAGCTAGGGGGCTCGGGAGGAGGCTTGGAGAGGGAAGAGCGACGCGGATGCTCACCTTGGAGCTCACGGAGGCGACGGCGAAGGCTGGGGCGCGCAGAGACGACACAACTCGACGGCGACCTTCTCCGGCTCCGGCGACGGGACGTTGAAGATGGCGGCGTCTCCGGTGGATCTTGACCAAAATTGAAGGCCGAGCTTGGTGAAGACGGCGGTGGGGGCTTCGATGGACACCTCGGTTCATTGTGAGGGGGACGGTGGCCACGCAAACGGTCGACGGCGGCAAGTTTGGTTGCTCGGGTACGGGTGGGCTCTCGCCGGAGAGCGACGGGGAGGAAGTAGCGGAGGGGGAAAGGTGTGGCTGGCTTCTATGGTGTCTCCGTGGCGCCGAGAGAGAGGCAGGGGAGGCCTACACCCTCCTCGTCGAGCAGGAGGTGGCCACGGCATGCGCGGCACGCAGCCGTGTGCCTGCCTGGCGAAGACGACAAGAGGGGAGGGGGTGGGCCTGGGCCGGCTGGTGGGCTCAGGGGGGAAAAGTTGGGCTGGAATAGCCAGGGGGTTTTCTTCCTTTCCTTTTTCTTTTATTACTTTTCTATATTAGTTTTGCCTTGCTAATTAAATTAGCTAGCTATTTTATAAAAATGCCCAATGTATTTATTAAAAGCTAGGTGACCAGTAGCAAGCCACTTATATCTTTTGGGCATTTTTGAAATTCAAACAATTTGAATTTCAAAGTAATTAGGGGTTTATTTAATTTCCAGAGCCCTATTTGGATTTTTTGTAAAATTTTATGGGCATGAAGTGGGTCCCACAACACATGGAACTTGGTCATGCACATTTTTTGAAGTTTTACAAATATCCAAAAGGAATTTTAGAGGAAATTTTTATTTGGCCATTTTGAATTATTTTCTCAGGGCTTTCTGCTTCCCCATTTTTTTATTTCTTTTGAAATTTTGCATGATGCAAAGGAGCACTTGAACCTAGCACATACCCAAGTTGCGGTTCTGACACTTCCCCATCTTCTGTCGCCCCATCTCTTCTTTGCCAAAAAAGGCACGAACCCATATCAAAATATCACGGTTGCGGCCATGGCTTTCTGCCCCAAGTTCTATAGGACCTAAAAGGTAGAGGCCCCTTGCCAAAAGTTTCTGGAGGTAATCTACACCAACGACGAGCGCAAAATAGTGATACGTCCAAAACGTATCTATAATTTCTGCTTGCTCCATGCCTCTTTTGTGTGATATTGCTATGTTATTGATGAACTTCCATACACTTTTGATCATATTTGGACTAACTTATTAACTCAGTGCACCCCGGTGCCAGTTCTTGATTTCTGCTGTTTTTCTATTTCAGGTTTCCCCCATTTTAAAAGTGCTCCGAAAATTCGGGAAAAATCCAATAAAAAATCAGCGCTTCGGAAGCTTCGGGAATCACCGAGGGGGGCCAGAGGGGACCCACCAGGGCCCCAGGCGCTCTCCCGGTGCGCCCTAGGGTGGGGCCGCGCCAGGGGCCGCCTGGACCCCTGGTGGGCCCCCTGGCTGCCCCCTTCGCCCATATATTCTCCGTGACGCAAAAACCCCGAGACTGGAACCCTTTTTCGCGATCTCTCCTCTGTTCCACCGCCGCCGCGCTTCCAAGATCGGGAGCACCAGGAGACCTCCTCCAGGCACCCTACCGGAGGGAGGAACCACCTCCGGGAGCTTCTCCACCACCATGGTTGCTTCCCGGATGAACCGTGAGTAGTCCACCTTGGACCATGGGTCTATGATCAGTATCTATGTGATTTTCTCCTCCCCTGTTTGTTCTTCATGGTTTAGACCTTGTGAGCTGCCCTACATGATCGAGGCACATATGTAATCTTTCTTCTATTTCTATGCTGAGTTTGCTGGGATCCGATGGATTATGAGACTATGTTCAGATTGTGTTTGAGTAATATATTTGATTCTCCTCTTTTATATTTATGTTCTTGAGTAATTCTTGCATGTTCTTCGTTGCTCTTTATTTCTTTGGCCAAGTAGTAGGTAGTGACTCCAAGAGGGAACGTTATGCATGATTGTGGATTCATGACCCCTGATGACTAGCTTGAGTGACAGAAACATGAGTCTAGGGGATGTGATGTTGCCACAAGGGAGAAAACAACGGTGCTTGTACTTGTGGGTGCAAGGATTGTTTACTTTACGCAAAGTTCTTTAATGCAGTTGTCTATTGCTTTGAGTTTACCCTTTGGGTGGGATTCGCAACTTAATACCAGCGAGATGTTCTGGATAGATATCTCAAGGTGGATGATTAGTAGGTATATGCAGATGCATTTCGGTCTACTTGTTTTGGCGTACCGCCCAAGGTTTTGAGCCTCTTCCTTTATTTATAGCATAGTTAGCATTGGTTTGCGCACATAATCCTCTCAATTGCCCAGCTGTAATTTGTTTACCTCGCATGGTTATTTTATCGTCTTTTGGGAGAGAGACATCACTAGTGAACATCAGAGGACCCCGGTCCATATTTCCAATACTGTATACACCCGCTATCAATTTACTGCTTTATTTACTTTTCCGTTGCTATCACTATCATTATTATCCCGTGTGTTTGATCCTTTGTAAACAACAAGGCCGGAGAGATTAAAAACCTCTCTGAACTCGTTGGGATCAAAGTTATTTGCTGTGTGTGCAGGTCTAGGTCAAGGAAGCAACTTTTGTCTTAAAAAGGGTGCCATTGTTTCCTTGCCACCTACTTGTCGATCTTGGAGTCCTACTGGTCGATCCTCAACCTTAGCATCTTCGCTAAGGGATTTTCTACTATCTACATCTCAACCTTCCACTTTGGGTAACCAACGAGGGGCGAGAAGTAAACTCTCGTGACATCAAATGGCGTACCACATTCGCCAGTGGGAGGATTTTCTCAAGTGGGAGGATGAGGATGAGGCGATAGTGGGCATCGATGTTGAGTATACATCTCCAGAGGATGGCGACAAGCAGAGAGCAGCTCTCATGCAGCTCTGCATTGGCAAGAAGGTTTTGTTGTACCACATCAGTGAAGCTAAGAAAAGGTGCTTCAAATTCAAAAACTTCCTCAAGAACAGCATGTACACTTTTGCTGGTTTCTCTATTGGAAGAGATGTTGAGATGCTAGAGAAATCTGGTCTGTTTGTGTCCAAGTTCGTGGACATCAAAAGAAAGTCGAGGGTGCCAAAACCCTTCAAACTGCTGGATTCATTGTTTGATGTCGCAGAACTCATCATTGATGAGGACTATGGCAAGATGAAGGCTGGGTTTACTAATAAGGATCATTGTCAGTGGGCTTGGTATCCTCTGTCTCGCAAGCACATCGACTATGCAACAATAGATGCTTTTGCTACATATGACATCTAGAGGCGTATGACAGTGTTCAGGAGGGGATATCAACGCATCAAGTTGGACAGGGAAAACAAGTTGTCCAGCCGTTTATCTTAGTCTAGCTATTTCCCGCATATGGCATCTTGGAAGTATTTTGTAGTTAATCCATCTGTGATGTTTTAGTTGTTTTCATTGCAAGTTTTATTTCAAGTCTCTTGATAACCTTGGTAAAAAAATTGGTAAAAAATTGTTGTGGTTGCCGTTGGAGCCATGTTGTGGTTGTCTCTCTTGATTTTTTCGTGGCTGCATCTATGAGCGCGGTGTGGCTGGGTTGCTGCAGGCCACAGCCACAGCCACTTCAACTGCTGACGCACAGCCACAGGAAACTATGGCCGTATCACATTCGGCAAAAGCACAGCCACTCCAATGCAGGGCCAGAAGAAGTGTGTTCAAACGGATTCGTTCACAGCACTGCCATCGGTAAAAAATTGTTGAATTGATGACCGATGCGACTACTCTTTGTGACCGATGCGACTCCTGCTTTTTGGTAGAGTGTGTCAGTGATTATATTGATTGAGCCAGTGAGTAGCACACAGTCCAATTAGATGCCTATATTAATCTTCAATAAAAAATTAGTGTGTCAGTGAGAGCATAATTTCAACAGCACTGTATCAATCCAAAGCCTGATAATATTTTTCTGATGTGATGGCCATTAAAAAAATTCGCTACTCTCTCTCTCTCTCCCAGCCACAGCCATGGTAAAAGCTAACTATTACGGCCACAGGAAGTGTGTCTAAAAAGATCCGGCCACATCTCAGCCCCACAGCCACAGCCACTTTGACTGCTAACGCACAGCCACAGGTAGCTTTGGCCGTATCAGGTTCGGCCACAGCTGAGTTTCTAAGCCACAGCACAGCCACTCCAACGCATGGCCACAGGAAGTGTGTTGAAACGGATTTTGCCACAGCTCAGACATCTGTGAAATATTGTTGAAATGATAACCCATGCGATTCCTGATTTCTCTTCTGGTAGAGTGTGTCAGTGAGTATGAGCAAGTGAGTAGCACACAGGCCTACTAGATGGCTATATGATTCTTCAATATATTTTTTGATTGAGTTAGCGATCATAATTTCAACAGTCACTATATCGGTCCAAAGGTTTCCTACTAATATGTGAATGATGTGATGTCCATTGAAAATTTTCGCTGCTCTCTCTCTTTCGTTCTCTCTCTCTCTCTCTAATCTCTCTCTAAAGGCACAGGCACAACAACAGGAAGTGTGTTGGAATAGATACGGCCACAGCATCATACTATCGGCCACAGGTCAGAAAAACCTTTAGACGCGGAAACTGGATGGCGGTTGCTAAAAAATGACGGTTAGAGGGAGCAAGGGACTTCTGGCTTTCGGCAGTTTCGCAATATATTAAGTCATTTTCTTCTTTGGGATCATTCTCTGATTTAAACACCAACTTTAGACGCCAAGAAAGAGGTTCCCAAAAAGAAACGAAGAAAGCGCAATCACGTGGAAGAATAGGTTGACAATTCTACTCTGCAGGCATTGGCAAACCCTCAAGTGACCATGGAAGATCGTGTCGATGAAGTTGTAGATGTAGACAACATGTTCAGGCTCCAAGACATCATTTTCCAAGAAGGAATGGAGACGCACATACACATGGAAGAGGAGGTTGAAAACCCTTCACTGCAGCACCACGGCATGCCAAATTGTGGAGAGAGTCTAGAAGATCATGTGAATGAACAGGTAAATGCAAACAACATGTTCTTATTTACGATTCCTTGTGTTAGGAACAAATTTGATCAACAATTTTTTGGTTGCTCTAGCAAAAAAATTAGTGATTCAAAATAACAGATCGTGTTTGATTTTATTACACTAGTTGGTTTCTTCATTGTTTTTATTTATTCAAAATAACAGAAATTTCTTTGAGTTATAACTGCATTTCATTTTTGAATAGGAGGTTGATATCACAATGGTTGTTGACAAAGGATGGCGATCCATAATCGTCCCATCAGAGGAGGAGCACCATGATATGCTACCTGTTTTTGAGCCACTAATTGAACTAGACAACATGGATTGCAAAACCCCAACTTGGGTAAGTGCTAGGGTTTGAGTGCCCCTTTGCATCATGTGAAAATTTCAAAAGGAATTCAAAAATGGGGAAAAGAAAAGCCCTAGAGAATTTAATTTAAATGACCTGATAACAATCTTTTTCCAAAAATCATTTGAACATTTGGAAAAATCCTATAAATGATGCTGATCATTACAAAAGTGGTTTGGGTTCATTCCTATGCCTATGGAATTTTCTAAAATTCAAAAGGTGCTCTGGAAATTAAAGTTGACCCCTAATTGAATTGAAATTCAAATGTTTTCAATTTAAAAAATACTCAAATCCTAAAAGTGGCTTGACACTCGCTACTTAGGATTTTATAAATACTTTTGGCATTTTTATAAATTGCCTAGGTTTTTAATTACTAGGGAAAAACAAAAAGACAGAAAAGAAAAGAAGAAGAAAAAGAAAAAAACAAAGCAGCCCACCCCCGCAGGCCGCAGGACCAACTAGGCGTACCCCCACGCCATTTCCCTCTCTCGCTGGAACCCTCCCCCCTAGACTCGCTGGATTTCTTGGCTACAGAGAGCCCGCGGGAGCACGCTGCAGTGGAGACTCGCAGCCACCGCGCGCCATAGCTTCCACGATCGTGTCCCTTTTCCTCAGCACCATCGACTTCGTCATCGAGCCCCGGATCGAGAGCCCCATCGAGCCGGAGCTGCCGCAATCGTCACTGCAACCTCGCCGGAACCCGCAGGCTTTCCTCGCCGATTTTGCCGCCACCAGCCACCCCCGGCCTCCCCGTCGGCTCTGTTAGCATCAGGGTGAACTCGTGCTCCTTTCCCCTCTAACTCCGGCCTCTTCCGGGCACAGGAGCACTGCGCCGACGCAAGCTGAGCCACCACCGCCGGTTTGCCTCGTCGACGACGTCCCTCCCGTGCTCTCCAACGGTGCGTGAGTAGTCCCAGAGATGCGCACGTCCACGAGCTACGTTTTGGTAGCCCTGGCGCTGCTTATAGCCGCCGGAATCGACATCCCGTGCGTGCTCCGCCGTGCGGTTTGGTCGCCGTCGGCCAGACCCCGGCGATCCCACGTGGCCGGTGATTAGGGGGGCTAACCCCTGGTCATTTGACCCATGGGTCAATGACAGGTGGGCCCTGCCCCCCCCCTAAACTAAGTTAACATTTAATTAAAAGGGGATTAACCCCTGTTTCATTGACAGGTGGGGCCCCCTAGTCAGTTTGACTGGTCGGCCCCCCTGCTGCAGCAATAATCCAATTAAGGATTAAATTTAATCTAGAAAATTAAAGAAAATTGATTGAAACTTCATAAATTCATAGAATATTCATTTAACTCCAAATTAAACAAATAATATATAAAATTTTATCAGAAAAATGCAAGGGTTATGAATATGCAACTTATTTCTATGTTTGACCATTTTAAAATGGGTGAACAGTAGCAAACATGCATATGGAATAATTTGAATTTGAATTTGAAGTTTGAATTTATATTCCAAATGCAATACAATTCAATTAAGATGAATTTTCCACAAACCAGTAGCATTCACATCATGGACAACTATATCATGTGTTTGTGCATTCGATTTCAATGTTGTTCTCCCCCCCTCTTTATTGATGATTGTTCCAGTAACAGACTTTCCGAGACGGTGATCACCCCCGAAGAAGAAGAAGTTCGTTAAACCCGTGTATCGTCAGCAAGGCAAGCAAACCCCATTGATCATGTCTATAAAATCCTACTTTCCTCTCGTCTCTCTTATGCATGTTTAAGAGATCACCGAGACACGTTCTTTCGCATAGTTGAACCCATTCCGATGCATGACCTATCATTTTGTCACCGTATTAAGCAAACCCCAATCCTAGCAGATATAGGAGTTTAATGATGAGCATGTGGCCCCTGCAACTGTTAGTGCTTATTTCTGCTTAGTTATACAATAAGGTTACATTGTTTGTGAGTCGGTTTGGATATTCATAATGGTGCTGATGATAACGTGTTGCTGAATCCACCCTAAACAAAGGTGAATGATGAGAGGCAGTGTAGGAGTGCAAAATGGGTTTTCTCGTTGAACACTGCCCTAGGCCCCGAGTTCCTGTTTTGTGATCCAAGACAAAGAGTATGACCACTGTAGGGTTTATGGGAGCCCCGTTTGGCCTCTTTACGTACCCGATCCAGTCCCAGAGTTACAATAGATTCGTGCTTTCCATTTGGAATGTGCATAGAAAAAGAATGAAGGGAATGTTGCATCATATAGATATGTGGGTGGACCTGTGAGGCATCAAAACCATCTGTCAAAGGTGGCGTCTTGGTCCCTTGCATTATCTGAGTACGTTTCGTTGAACCGGCCGGACTCTCGAACGGTGACAAACTCAGGTAGTCGACTCCTAGAATAGAGAAGGTGATGTGAGGGTAGTGCCTTGGTTTCATCCACGTCCGACACCCGTGTAACAGCCCATTTGCAATATTACGAAATCAACATGATATTGTAACTTGTCTGATGACTTTGTAACTTGGCATGGTGCTAGAGTTTCACATTTCATGTGGTGATTTAAATTTTCATTGGGATTGGAGCCCATTTGGTTTGATTGAATTTGCATCCAAAATGGTTCAAGAAGGGTGCTTGTAGATTTTTAATTGTTGCATGCATGCTCTCCTTGACCCCAAACTTGGCATAGCTAATTCCTTGCCCCTCCTAAGCTTTTTAAAAGTCTTGCTCCAATTTTTTCAACTCCAAAAATTTGGGCCACAGTTCAAGTGATTTGAATTTTCAAAATGCCCCCACATTTTTAGTTGCTCAAAAATTGGTCTAACCATTTTTGTAAAATGGAGAATATTGCAAGGGTTCCAAAACATATTTTGTTATGTTTTTTTCACTCATGGTCTGCTCTGGAAAACTCCTGGGATTTTTCTGCTATATATTAATGGAAAACCCTTCGCTTTTTTTTTCTTTTCTCTTTTATCACTAGAGCCAGACCAGCAGGCAGCCCACTTGGGCCTGCCCGATTTCAGCCCATGCGCCCCCTCCTGTTTTCTATTTTTCCCTCTCTTCTTCCTCCCGCCGGGCCCGCCTGTCATCCCCCTCCTCTCACCTTTTGCCCCCCACGCACATGGCATGGCCATGGAGGAGAGGACCTCCTGGAGCCACGTCTCCCTCCTTCCCCCCCTTTTATCTAGCCCCCCTGAGCCTCCTCCCGAACCCTAGCCCACTCTTCTCCCTCCTCAATTCCCTCTGCCACCGCCTCCATGGGAGAGGAGCTCCTCCCCTGTTTTGCCGGTAGGGTCGACGTTTTGGCCGTCGCCCCACCTCGTCGGTGGCCGTACGCTCGTGGACGCGCTTCTGATCTTGCCTGCGTCTCTTTTTCCCTCGCAGACAGGAGCTAGGACCTCGTCGCGTCCGTACCGTCGCCTTCCCCGCCGAGAACGTCTCCGCCGGCTTCCTCGACTCCGGCCGCCTCGCCACGTTTGAGTTCGTCCGCGACGTCCTCCCGGTGAGCCTCCCCTCGAGCCTGCAGGTCCCGTAGCGCAGCCCCCGTGTAGCTAAGTGTAGCCGGCCGCCCTGTGTTGGTGCAGAACGCGAGCAGAGCGCGACGCCGGCCAGGCCCTGGTGTGGCGCAAGGGCCTATTTTGCCACCGAAATAGTGGAGCCGTGCCCCAACACGTGCCCCTGTCCAGCCGGATCACCCCTAGCGCAGCCGTGCCTCGCTAGGAATTAAACTGTCGACGACGGCTGTTCGTCAGTGTTCGTCAGTGAGCAGTTGGATTCAGAGTTCTCTCCTTCGATGCCTTAGGTGGTGCCAGATCCTTCTTCCAACGTCTTCAGCTGCAACAGCGTGGTGGTCTGGGTGCCGCGGTTTGAACCGATCGACTCTGGGATCGAATCCCAGCAGCCCCAAGCCAGTTTTTTGTGTGTGTTCTTTTCTGCAGACCGAGCTGAGATCATCAGTTCAGGTTTCTTCAGGGTTCAGGATACCGCGCATAGTTCAGTTTGTTTCATTCCGGTGTTTGGTCGGGTTCCTTAGCGTAGCGCAGTGGCAAGCAGCAGTGGGGAGTTCCCGAGAGGTCTGGGGATCGAGCCCCCCTCCTGCATCTGCCCCTTTTTATTTTTGTTCTGCATCTTTTCCCGGGAGGCAACGTCTGAGTGGGCTCGGCCCACTTCCCTCCGTCGCCGTGGACGCTAGAAGGCAGCCAGCAGCCGAGCTGGGCCGTGGCTAGCGACGCTGGCCCGACTGCTAGCCAAGCTGGGCTCGGTGCTTCCGAAATCAGCCCAGCAGGAGCCTCTTCTTTCCTTTTCTTTTTTTTTCTGCTGCCCTTTTTCCTTTTGTTTTCTTTTACTTGTCATTGCAAATTCAATTCTGTTTGAATTTTGCACCTTGCCCACGTGTTATACATGTTTTGAGGCAAGAGACATGCAAGGTTATTATGGTGCTGTCCATTTTTTATTTTTTAGCAAGTGCAAAAGGGGGTATGATACAATTATCACGTGTGACACCACCTGACCTTCGTCCTCAAAAATCTTTGCCTGTCCACTCTTTTTCCTTTCTCGTTGACCTCGTCCAGATCATGCCCCCCTGTCATGTTGTCACCTGGTAGCAGATCCTTCTGCCTCAAATTTTTTGCGATTCCTTTCACCTTTGCATCTTGAAACTTCTCCGAGTGTCACCTTTGGTCGACACCTTCCCGACTTCGGAATCGATAATTAGTTCACGATGTATTTCTTTTGTGCACTTGCTTTATTTTTTTCATGTTTGTCATGTTTGCATGATACTTACACATAAAAGGTAAGGCTGAGACCCAAGCCAATCAAATGTAAATAATTGCATATGAAGTGCTGACGTGTCGTCATCACCTTCATTTAAACTTGACTAGACAGGGGCCGTATCATGCTTATTAAACTTGAACATCTCATCCTTGCCTGTGCATTGTACCCGTTACTTACTTGTGTGCCTTTTTCTTGCCGGTACCTTACGTTAGCACCTGAGACTGCCGAGGAGACTTACGTGGAGGCTTCCGACACCGAGCCCGAGGACCCTGCTGCGTCTGCTTCGATGACCGATTACCCAGGCAAGGGGAAGATTCATACCATTACTTGATACCTTTCTGCCTACCTGCTTAGCTGTAGCCTAGAACGTTTGTTTGATCCTATCCACTTTGAGTATGCCACCTTCAAAAACCCAAACAGCCATGATCCCCACATCCCAGCAAAACTTTGTATTGCTAAGTTACCGCTGCTCAGCCATTGCTTAGTATGAGTAGGAAAACTTGCTGCTACCCTTTCGCTTTGGTTTGGGATATCATGTTATTTAAGGAAGTTGGTTGATATTTATTATATTTATGATGTTAATTTATACTCGACGAAAGATGGTTTGGGAGAGCCGACTGTTCCCGGCAGGTGTTTTGTTCCATTTGAGTCACCTAGGTCCCGAGTTCTGGGTATTGTGTTTCTTGACGAGCGTGCCTAATCGTGTGTGGGATTCTATGGGGTCCCCTTGTCTTACCTGCCTAGCTTCATACAGTTCTAGTGGTGGCCCGAGCTGATTTACTATTTGCAAACGTGTGTGTGCTTGGTTGGTACCCCAGCAGTTTTCGAAACAAACCAGGCCAGCGAGGACATGGTTCCTTTGTTGGTCCACCTGATCAGCTAGGACCCCGTCTCATGTGAGAAATTACCGGCAATCCGACCTGCGTCATACGGTAGAGTCCGACCCGGGAGCGTGGCTTGTTCTTGGATTGGGTGTCGACCCCGGGGGCCACCCGGAATTGTTCGTTGTTAGTTAGAGGGACTCTGACGTTCCGGAGTTTCAGGCGTTTACTTAGCCAAGTGGAAACCGGGCGTACATGCGAAGCCTATGAGGGCAGTTGGTACACCCCTGCAGGGTTAAATCTTTTCGAAAAGCCGTGTATGCGGTTATGGACGACATGAGACCTACTCCTTGTTCATGGAATAACATCAATCTGAATATTAAATAAAAAAACTTGCCTACCGTGTGAGTGCCTTGGTTGCTTTTCTTCGTCCAGGGGGACCGAGAGAAGATCCAGGTTGTGTTATGATTGACGTAAGTAGGTGGATAGCAGACGTACGACACGATGTCACGTGCTATTCTTGGATCTTACCTCTACTCTAATAGAACGATAGCCACCATAATGCTAGTGCGGCTGCAACCTTTACCTTTACTTTGTCTTACCGTAGGAAGTCAGTTATCCTGTAATGATATAATCTCACCCCGTTTTACTTTTGTGCTTTTACTGTTTTGCCTGATCGGCCGCTGCAGTGGAGTACTTTCTTGACCCGAGCTCTGGACGATACTTCGTGGAGGTGCCTCCGGAGGATGACGATGAGTTCGACCTTGTTCAGTAGATCCTACAGTTGGGCTTCGACGATCCGTGGGTGGACTCTTTATGTGTAGCCTTCTCTAGGGCAATTTGGCTTTTGACCGTACTCGGTCGTGATTGTCTTCCGCTTGTCGCATGATGTACTGTTGGGTCCACGGACCTCTGAGATGATGTAATAATTATCCAATGGCGATGTATGCCTTGGACTTTATATTTATGTCTTAGTTAAAGTTTTTGTTCTTATACTTGTTGTTGAGAATCCTGCAGCGACACGAGTGCGAGTGTCGTGAGTCGGTGGCTCTTTATGCGCTACTAACTTGAGCGGGACGCGAAAGTGACTAACTTGAGTTAGCACTGCATCGGGGGCCTCACAACTTGGTATCAGATCAGGACTGACTGTAGGACCCCTTACTGGCCGAAGTTGAGTCTAGAAACAATTTTGTAGTTACTAAGGAAATATCGGAGATTAGGAACTCTTTCTTTTTCTTCTTACCCCACCCTCCCACCCCTTTTCCGTGAGGAAGTGAAACGTTGTTTTTCTCTGCAACTTATCCCCTTTCAAAAACAAATCTAGGCTCTCGTTTACATGAGGCTCCGATTCCTCTATAATTTTTTGCTAGCGACGAGATGTGTTGGCGTCTTTCAGACCACTGAGCCGCCACTTGGGGTTGACTGCTCTACCTCGCTTACGGCGTACCCCAGGTGAAACGTCCATACAGGATTGGCGGGCATCCTATGGTAATATGGATGTGGTGTATTTTCCCCTATGGACGACCGTGATGGCGGGCCGCTCAGGGCAGATGTCTCATTGTTCAGGTTTCCAACCGCTCGTATATATTGTTGTGTGCTCGCTAGCAGATTATTATCTTGGATTCGGATGATCTTGGTTTGGGGATTCCAGTAGTACCTAGCTTTCCACTTTCCGGGTTAACCTTGGTGGAATTTCAGCCTTCGGCTTTCTCATACCTCGTGAGGAAGTTTTGTTGTCGATATTACTTTCTCTTCTGGTTACATCAATGTTTCGATCATGTTCTCACAAGTGTTCCTGTAAACAGGATGCCAAGAGCGAACATGCCGCCGCCAGAGAACCCTATCCTTGGGGAGGCTGTAGCCGCAGTGGCTCAGGGCACAGCTGCGATCCTACTGATGCTGCAGAACCAGAGTGCCCAGAGGAGTGATCGACCACAGTACACCACACTACAGCAGTTCCTCGCGGTCAACCCCCCCAGGTTCTCCGAGGCTCGAGACCCGCTGGAGGCGGATCACTAGATCGCAGAGATCAAGAAGCACTTCAATGCAAAAACCATCAGACCCGTCGACTACGTCACCTTCGCCTCCTTCTAGATTCAGGGTGCAGCAGCCAGCTGGTACGACACCTACAAGGCCGACAAGGGCGATGTTGTCATCACGTGGGCAGACTTCGTCGCAGACTTCAGAGCAGCGCATATTCCGAGTGGCCTGATGGACAGGAATCGTGAGGAGTTCTTGGCTCTGAGACAGGGTGACAGGTCAGTTCAGGAGTACAACCTGGCCTTCGTCAGGCTAGCCAGGTAAGCTCTAGAGGAGGTCAGCACAGAGGCTAAGAAGATTGCGAGGTTCCTTGGAGGTCTCAGCACAAAGATCAAGTACGCGCTCCTCAGTGCAGTCCCACGCTGTCCTCACAGTTCGTGGATCAGGCTATCCGCCAGGAGTCAGCCAGAGCAGAGTGGGATGCAGACAGGAAGCGCCAGCGTGAGCACAGTTCCGCAGTGATGATCCACAAGAAGGCAAAGACTTGGGTTGCAGAGGCACCACCGCAGAGGCAGCAGTACCAGCAGAGGGGGGCAGTTGTCCGCACTTTTGCCCGCCCTCCCGTCCCAGTTCAGCAGGGGCCTCGCTCTACACCACCACACGCGAGGCCAACCAAGCCGCAGCAGCAGCCCAGGCCGGGCGTGATTTGCTACAAGTGCAGAGAGCCAGGCCACACGTCTCCCAACTGCACCGATCCGCGCTTTGCTCGGCTCCCACTGCCTCCACCTCGCTCTACTCCGAGCACCACGATGGTGAAGGCATAACCACGTGCACTTCGGGTGAACAACGTGATGCTCTCAGATGCTCAGCAGTCTTCAGAGATCGTTCTTGGTAGGTTGCTTGCGTGTTCAGTTCCCGCGACAGTGTTGTTCGATTCCGGAGCAACTCACTCTTTTATCTCCCAGTATTTTGCAACAATGATTGATCTTCCAAGAGACCAGCTTCCGAGGTTACTCTCAGTTGTTACTCCTGGTTCCAAATTCACTTCTTCCTGGTCAGTTCCTGATGTAGAGATCCGTATTCAGGGAGTCCCCTTTTCAGCATCCTTGATTGTCTTGCCTTGTTCTGACATTGATGTCATCTTGGGCATGGATTGGCTTGTGCAGCACAAGGCCAATATTGATTGTCCGACCAGATCAGTGAAGTTGACACATGATTCAGGTGCAGAAGTCTTGTACACTTCTGGCTCTATGTCAGGACCATCACAATTGTACGCGTTTAACGCAGGAGTTGCGCCTTTGCTCGAAGAGGTCAGAGTTGTCTGTGAGTTCCCAGACGTCTTTCCGGAGGAGTTGCCAGGAATTCCCCCAGTTCGAGCTATTGAGTTCGTTATTGAGCTAGAGCCTGGTACCCAGCCGATTTCTCGGCATCCGTACAAGATGTGTTCGAAGGAGTTGGTTGAGCTCAAGAAGCAGTTGAAAGAGTTGGAGGCAGGCGGTTTTATCCGTGCGAGCACTTCCCCTTGGGGTGCACCAGCTTTGCTTGTCCAGAAGAAGGATGGGACTAGCCGCTTGGTCCAGGACTATCGCGGTATCAACAAGAAGACCATCAAGAACAAGTACCCTTTACCCCCCATCAATGATCTGTTCGAGCAGTTAAATGGGGCTAAGGTGTTTTCCAAGCTTGACTTGAGGATGGGGTATCACCAAATCCGTGTTCTTGAAGAGGATATTCCCAAGACCGCGTTCAGCACACGCTATGGGCTGTATGAGTTCACAGTCATAACTTTTGGGTTCTCAAATGCCCCTCCGACATTCATGAGAGCTATGAACTATCTGTTCCAAGATTGGCTTGATGTGTTTGTGATCCTCTACCTCGACGACATTCTTGTCTATTCCAAGTCAGAGGCTGAGCATGAGGAACATTTGCGCTTGGTGCTGCAGAAGTTAAGAGAGCACCGGTATTACGCCAAGTTCTCCAAGTGTGAGTTTTGGCTGGACAAGGTCAATTTTCTGGGCCATGTCATCTCCGCTGAGGGAATTGCGGTTGACCCAGAGCGAGTCCGCACTATTGAAGAGTGGGCTCCGCCGAAGAATGTGAAGCAGCTAAGGAGTTTTCTCGGCCTCGCCAGTTATTGCAGGAGGTTTGTTCAGAATTTCTCAAAAATAGCCAAGCCAATGACTAAATTGTTGTGCAAGGACAAGCGATACATTTGGTCACCAGCTTGCCAGTCAGCCTTCGAGGAGTTGAAAGATAAGCTGACCACAGCTCCAATTCTCACGCCGCCAGATGAATCACAGCCTTTTCAGGTGTTTTCTGATGCTTCCTTGCAAGGTCTGGGCGGAGTTTTGATGCAAGGAAGGAATATTGTGGCTTATACCTCACGGCAGTTGAAGACAAGTGAGAGGAATTATCCCACGCACGACTTGGAGCTTGCAGCAGTTGTGCACGCTTTGGTCACTTGGAGACACCTCCTCCTAGGGAGGAAGGTGGATGTGTTCACAGACCACAAGAGTTTGAAGTACTTGTTCACTCAGCCAAATCTGAACTTGAGGCAAAGAAGATGGCTTGAAACCATTACTGAGTACACAGTTGATATTCAGTACACGCCTGGGAAGGCGAATGTCATAGCTAATGCGCTGAGCCGCAAGGGCGATTGCAATAATATCCAGGTGCAGAAGATCCACCCTGATTTCTGTGAGTCCTTTCGAAGGCTCAATCTCGAGCTAATTCCAGCAGGCTATCTGGCCAACCTTGTGGTAGAGCCCACTATCCGTGAGAAGATTCGTGAAGCTCAGTCTAGCAGTTCAATGATTCAGTAGATCAAACAGGGTATTGCCGCCTCAGTTCCGAAGTACGGTTGCTTTGCAGTGCATAATGATGGCACCGTGTTGTTCGAAGAGCGAGTTGTTGTTCCCAAGGAAGGAGATCTCAGAGAGGTCATCATGAAGGAACCCCATGACTCAAAGCTGTCTATTCACCCTGGCAGTACGAAGATGTATCAAGATCTCAAGCAAAGCTTTTGGTTGACTCGTATGAAGCGGGATATTTCCCGTTACGTGTCTCAGTGTGATGTGTGCAGGAGAGTGAAGGCACAGCACCAGAAGCCTGCAGGGTTGCTTCAGCCACTTGAGATTCTGGAGTGGAAATGGGATCACATAGAGATGGATTTCATCACAGGCTTTCCCTTGTCGCAGAAGAAGAACAATGCCATCTTTGTTGTCATTGATAATCTTTCCAAAGTTGCCCACTTCTTTCCAGTGAAGGATTCCATTTCATCAGCTCAGTTGGCGGATTTGTACACCGCAAGAGTTGTATCTTGGCATGGCATTCCCAAGAAGATCAGTTCAGATAGAGGCAGCCTTTTCACCTCTAAGTTCTGGCAGGCCTTTCAAAAGGCAATTGGTACGACAGTGCTGTTCAGTACCGCTTATCACCCTCAGACAAGTGGGCAAGTCGAGCGCGTGAACCAAATCCTCGAGGACATGCTTCGGGCATGTGTCATCTCGTTTGCCATGAAGTGGGAAGAGTGCTTGCCGTATGCTGAGTTCTCTTACAACAACAGCTATCAGGCAAGTCTGCAGGCAGCGCCGTTTGAAGTCTTGTATGGCCGCAAGTGCAGGACACCTTTAAACTAGTCCGAGACAGGTGAGAGGCAACTGTTCGGTCCAGATGTGATCGAAGAGGCAGAGGACAGAGTGAAGATTGTCCGAGAGCACCTAAAGGCAGCACAGTCTAGGCAGAAGTCCTATTATGACAAGAGGCACCATGGTGTAGCATTTCAGGTTGGTAATTGGGCGTACCTGAGAGTGTCTCCATTGAGGGGAACTCACCGTTTTGGCATCAAAGGAAAGCTCGCTCCAAGATTTGTCGGACCTTTCCGCATCCTTGAGACTAGAGGACCTCTTGCTTTTCGGCTCGAGCTTCCAGAGAGTCTGTCCATGGTGCATGACGTGTTCCATGTGTCCCAGCTAAAGCAGTGCTTCAAGCAGCCAGACCAGGCTGTTAACTTGGGCGAGATCCAGCTGAGTGCGGACCTTTCCTACTCAGAGCGTCCAGTCCGTGTTCTTGAGACGTCCGAGCGCAAGACTCGCAACAAGACCGTCAAGTTCATGAAAGTTCAGTGGGCACATCATTCGGAGAAGGAAGCAACGTGGGAGCGTGAAGATCATCTCCGTTCTGAGTATCCTGAGTTGTTTCAGGCTTAGATCTCGGGACGAGATCCTGTGTTGGTGGGGGAGTGCTGTAACAGCCCATTTGCAATATTAAGAAACCAACATGATATTGTAACTTGTCTGATGACTTTGTAACTTGGCATGGTGCTAGAGTTTCACATTTCATATGGTGATTTAAATTTGCATTGGGATTGGAGCCCATTTGGTTTGATTGAGTTTGCATCCAAAATGGTTCAAGAAGGGTGCTTATAGATTTTTAATTGCTGCATGCATGCTCTCCTTGACCCCAAACTTGGCATAGCTAATTCCTTGCCCCTCCTAAGCTTTTTAAAAGTCTTGCTCCAATTTTTGCAACTCCAAAAATTTGGGCCACAGTTCAAGTGATTTGAATTTTTAAAATGCCCCCACATTTTTAGTTGCTCAAAAATTGGTATAACCATTTTTGTAAAATGGAGAATATTGCAAGGGTTCCAAAACATATTTTGTTATGTTTTTTTCACTCATGGTCTGCTCTGGAAAACTCCTGGGATTTTTCTGCTATATATTAATGGAAAACCCTTCGCTTTTTTTTCTTTTCTCTTTTATCACTAGAGCCAGACCAGCAGGCAGCCCACTTGGGCCTGCCCGATTTCAGCCCATGCGCCCCCCTCCTGTTTTCTTTTTTTCCCTCTCTTCTTCCTCCCGCCGGGCCCGCCTGTCATCCCCCTCCTCGCACCTTTTTCCCCCCACGCACATGGCATGGCCATGGAGGAGAGGACCTCCTTGAGCCACGTCTCCCTCCTTCCCCCCCCCTTTTATCTAGCCCCCCTGAGCCTCCTCCGGAACCCTAGCCCACTCTTCTCCCTCCTCAATTCCCTCTGCCGCCGCCTCCATGGGACGCGCTCGTCGGTGGCCGTACGCTCGTGGACGCGCTTCTGATCTTGCCTGCGTCTCTTTTTCGCTCGCAGACAGGAGCTAGAACCTCGTCGCGTCCGTACCACCGCCTTTCCCGCCGAGAAAGTTTCCGCCGGCTTCCTCGACTCCGGCCGCCTCGTCGCGTTCGAGTTCGTCCGCGACGTCCTCCCGGTGAGCCTCCCCTCGAGCCTGCAGGTCCCGCAGCGCAGACCCCGTGTAGCTAGGTGCAGCCGGCCGCCCTGTGTTGGTGCAGAACATGAGCAGAGCGCAGCGCCGGCCAGTCCCTGGTGTGGCGCAAGGGGCCTCTTTTGCCACCGAGATCGTGGAGCCGTGCCCCAGCGCGTGGCCCTGTCCAGCCGGATCACCCCTAGCGCAGCCGTGCCTCGCTGGGAATTAAACTGTCGACGGCGGCTGTTCGTCAGTGTTCGTCAGTGTTCGTTAGTGAGCAGTTGGATTCAGAGTTCTCTCCTTCGATGCCTTAGGTGGTGCCAGATCCTTCTTCCAACGTCTTCAGCTGCAACAGCGTGGTGGTCTGGGTGCCACGGTTTGAACAGATCGACTCTGGGATCGAATCCCAGCAGCCCCAAGCCAGTTTTTTTTGTGTGTTCTGTTCTGCAGACCGAGGCTGAGATCATCAGTTCAGGTTTCTTCAGGGTTCATGATACCGCGCGTAGTTCAGCTTGTTTCATTCCGGTGTTTGTTCGGGTTCCTTAGCGTAGCGCAGTGACAAGCAGAAGTGGGGAGTTGCCAAGAGGTCTGGGGATCGAGCCCCCCTCCTGCATCTGCCCCCTTTTTATTTTTGTTCTGCGTCTTTTCCCGGGCGGCAGCGTGCGAGTGGGCTCGGCCCACTTCCCTCCGTCGCCGTGGACGCCAAAAGGCAGCCAGCAGCCGAGCTGTGCCGTGGCTAGCGAGGCTGGCCCGACTGCTAGCCAAGCTGGGCTCGGTGCTGCCGAAATCAGCCCAGCAGGAGCCTCTTCTTTCCTTTTTTTTTCTGCTGCCCTTTTTCCTTTTGTTTGCTTTTACTTGTCATTGCAAATTCAATTCTGTTTGAATTTTGCACCTTGCCCACGTGTTATACATGTTTTGAGGCAAGAGACATGCAAGGTTATTATGGTGCTGTCCATTTTGTATTTTTTAGCAAGTGCAAAAGGGGGTATGATACAATTATCACGTGTGACACCACCTGACCTTCGTCCTCAAAAATCTTTGCCTGTCCACTCTTTTTCCTTTCTCGTTGACCTCGTCCAGATCATGCCCCCCTGTCATGTTGTCACCTGGTAGCAGATCCTTCTGCCTCAAATTTTTTGCGATTCCTTTCACCTTTGCATCTTGAAACTTCTCCGAGTGTCACCTTTGGTCGACACCTTCCGACTCCGGAATCGATAATTAGTTCACGATGTATTTCTTTTGTGCACTTGCTTTATTTTTTTCATGTTTGTCATGTTTGCATGATACTTACACATAAAAGGTAAGGCTAAGACCCAAGCCAATCAAATGTAAATAATTGCATATGAAGTGCTGACGTGTCGTCATCACCTTCATTTAAACTTGACTAGACAGGGGCCGTATCATGCTTATTAAACTTGAACATCTCATCCTTGCCTGTGCATTGTACCCGTTACTTACTTGTGTGCCTTTTTCTTGCCGGTACCTTACGTTAGCACCTGAGACTGCCGAGGAGACTTACGTGGAGGCTTCCGACACCGAGCCCGAGGACCCTGCTGCGTCTGCTTCGATGACCGATTACCCAGGCAAGGGGAAGATTCATACCATTACTTGATACCTTTCTACCTACCTGCTTAGCTGTAGCCTAGAACGTTTGTTTGATCCTATCCACTTTGAGTATGCCACCTTCAAAAACCCAAACAGCCATGATCCCCACATCCCAGCAAAACTTTGTATTGCTAAGTTACCGCTGCTCAGCCATTGCTTAGTATGAGTAGGAAAACTTGCTGCTACCCTTTCGCTTTGGTTTGGGATATCATGTTATTTAAGGAAGTTGGTTGATATTTATTATATTTATGATGTTAATTTATACTCGACGAAAGATGGTTTGGGAGAGCCGACTGTTCCCGGCAGGTGTTTTGTTCCATTTGAGTCACCTAGGTCCCGAGTTCCGGGTATTGTGTTTCTTGACGAGTGTGCCTAATCGTGTGTGGGATTCTATGGGGTCCCCTTGTCTTACCTGCCTAGCTTCATACAGTTCTAGTGGTGGCCCGAGCTGATTTACTATTTGCAAACGTGTGTGTGCTTGGTTGGTACCCCAGCAGTTTTCGAAACAAACCAGGCCAGCGAGGACATGGTTCCTTTGTTGGTCCACCTGATCAGCTAGGACCCCGTCTCATGTGAGAAATTACCGGCAATCCGACCTGCGTCATACGGTAGAGTCCGACCCGGGAGCGTGGCTTGTTCTTGGATTGGGTGTCGACCCCGGGGGCCACCCGGAATTGTCCGTTGTTAGTTAGAGGGACTCTGACGTTCCGGAGTTTCAGGCGTTTACTTAGCCAAGTGGAAACCGGGCGTACATGCGAAGCCTATGAGGGCAGTTGGTACACCCCTGCAGGGTTAAATCTTTTCGAAAAGCCGTGTATGCGGTTATGGACGACATGAGACCTACTCCTTGTTCATGGAATAACATCAATCTGAATATTAAATAAAAAAACTTGCCTACCGTGTGAGTGCCTTGGTTGCTTTTCTTCGTCCAGGGGGACTGAGAGAAGATCCAGGTTGTGTTATGATTGACGTAAATAGGTGGATAGCAGACTTACGACACGATGTCACGTGCTATTCTTGGATCTTACCTCTACTCTAATAGAACGATAGCCACCATAATGCTAGTGCGGCTGCAACCTTTACCTTTACTTTGTCTTACCGTAGGAAGTCAGTTATCCTGTAATGATATAATCTAACCCCGTTTTACTTTTGTGCTTTTACTGTTTTTCCTGATCGGCCACTGAAGTGGAGTACTTTCTTGACCCGAGCTCTGGACGATACTTCATGGAGGTGCCTCCGGAGGATGACGATGAGTTCGACCTTGTCCAGTAGATCCTACAGTTGGGCTTCGACGATCCGTGGGTGGACTCTTTATCTGTAGCCCTCTCTAGGGCAATTTGGATTTTGACCGTACTCGGTCGTGATTGTCTTCCGCTTTTCGCATGATGTACTGTTGGGTCCACGGACCTCTGAGATGATGTAATAATTATCCAATGGCGATGTATGCCTTGGACTTTATATTTATGTCTTAGTTAAAGTTCTTGTTATTATACTTGTTGTTGAGAATCCGGCAGCGACACGAGTGCGAGTGTCGTGAGTCGGTGGCTCTTTATGCGCTACTAACTTCAGCGGGACGCGAAAGCGACTAACTTGAGTTAGCACCGCATCGGGGGCCTTACAACCCGCTTGAAGGGTGACAAGAATGAGGCGATAAGTGATGACACACGTGTGAAGATGTACACCCCTGCAGGGTAATGAACTATTCGAATAGCCGTGTCTGCGGTTATGGACTACTTGGAGACCTCTACTCGATTATTAGACAACTTTAATGGATACTCTAAAACTCGCAAGATAAGTGTGAGTGCTATGGTGTGCTTCCTCGTGGGGAAGTCGAGGAAGTATCCATAGTGGTGTATTGGTTGGAGACTTCGTAGTGGACTCGTGTACGCTTCCTACCTCAAGTCTGGTACTCGTAGTACAGGACTAGCCAAGTCAAAGCTGGCACTTCTGCATTGAAACCCCACCTCCCTTTACCTTGAAACTTGAGCATGAGTAGTATAGTTCTGATGTAAGTCTTGCTGAGTACGACTTTGTACTCGCGTTTTCTTATTCTATGTTTTAGATGAAAAACCCAGCCCCCGATGGAGTCACCTTCCTGAAGCTCGACGTGGACTAAGCTAGTATAGTTCTAGATCGCAGTCTGGTCCCTCGTGGTAGGGCATGTACGTTGAACAAGGCTTCTGTAAGCCATTTGTTAATGTTGTATGTACTCAGACCTAATTTGCTTCCGTTGTTTGATGTAATGATGGATCATAGTCATACGATCTTTGTATGCTCTATGTGTAAGTCAATAAAGATATACTTTGTAGAGTAATGCAATGTGTACCTGCTGTTTACACTGGACATGTATGCTGCGTGTATGATTATAACATGCATGTCTTAGTGTGGGGTTCCATAGCTTAGTTGTGTTCTTGTCGGCGGTCTTTTATACACCACGTGGCCCTTAGATGTGCGCAGCTTGGGCATCGCGATGCGATTGCTCGTTACTCTGTCACGTGGCACACTTTGTTGTATGATAGAGCCCGCCCGAGATCCCGACTAGGTGATCGGGCTGGAGTCTGTTTATGTAAGTGCTATGATTCAATCGATATTATGGTTGAGGCGACTTGTCTATGAGTATGGGATTTCACCACCCATAAGCATTTAGACTTGTGAGCGGACGATGAGGACCCATCTCAGATGATCATCCGGGCCTGGATGGGATGCTCCTCACGTTCGATACTTTCCGAGAGTGTTCTGTGCTTGGCCTTGTCTGCTTAGACAGGTGGGTACGGCTCTCGGCTCTCCATATGATTGTGTTATAACAGGAATTACATACGCATATTCCGGGCCCCGACAATGGATGGCATCCCTCCACATGAAGATCATGTGAATGAACATGTAGATGCAGACAACATGTACTTATTTATGATTCCTTGTGTTAGGAACATATTTGATCAACAATTTTTTGGTTGCTCTAGCAAAAAAATTAGTGATTCTCAATAGCAGATCATGTTTGATTTTCTTACACAGTTGTCTTCTTCATTGTTTTTGAACATGAGTTATAACTGAATTTCATTTTTGAACACGAGGTTGATATCACAATGGTTGTTGACAAAGGATGGGGATACATAATAGTACCATCAGAGGAGGAGCACCATGATATGCTGCCTGTTTATGGGCCACCAATTGAACCAGAGAACATGGATGGCATCCCTCCACATGAATCCCATACTATTGATCCGTTGTACAAGAATCACCCGAAATGGGTGAACTATTCTAATCCATTTATCAAAAACTAGCCCAAAATAAGGTTTATTTTCATGGAAAAGGGTGTGGAGTTGACAAAAAGGGCATTGGGAAGCCAATCAAGGCTCAGAAACGACTGCCCTACGACCTTACTGGAATACAAGGGATAAAATGCAGACACAGCGGATTTCAGGTACCTTCGTGGTGGATCAACAACAATTCTAACTGGGATAACTGGGAACATGGTCATTACAAGAAAAACATTGAAGCAAAGGAATGTTGTGAAAGAATAATCAAGATTTTGAGGGTGAGAAAAAAACAGCCTTAAATCTGAATAGAAGTCTTAAAACTATATTAAATATCTTTATTCTCTTTGAACCGTTTTCAGGATTTTGATCTCGGTGACGACGTGCAACCAGAGTTGAGAGACTCAATGCTCAAATTGATGATGGAATCTAAGAGTTTTTTCAGTGACCTGCACCGTGAAGAAGAGTGGAAGGACACTCTATCCAATGAGCTGCATGTCTTTCTTCGTCAAAAAATCATAATTCCAAAAATAGCAGCGGAAGTTGATAGTTGGTCGTCATGGAGTACCGGTCAGACAGTTGTGAAGCAATGGATCCCATTGATAGACCATCTTCCTCAATGCTTTTAGGAAGAGGTTCAGAACAAGATGCAGAACCTTTCAGCCTACTATTTGGTGTTGTGGAAAGACAACCTCAATGAAAGTCAAGTTAAAAATTTTGTGACATTTATCTTTTGCCCAAACTGAAGAGCATTATGGATGAATTGGAGATTACGCCCCCAGTAGAAAAGCAAAAGAGCGTAAGGAATTTCAGAAACCTTACGGAGTATTCTGCCTTTGTTCCTAAAGGTATAATGGTTGATTTCCTTGAAAATCATTTCTTTCGAAAGTGGAAAAATGTCCTCAGCCACTGGCTGGAAGCATACAAGCCACCACGGGGGAGGTCATGGATTGGATCAAAGGATGGAGTGTCCAGTTCACAGTCAGACTCCGTGAAGAAATTCGCGTTATTGTACACTTTGAGGAGGGTAGAAACTACTATAAGTAGAAGTAAAGTTAACTACTATAATGTGTGTTGTAATTAAGAACCTAGTACTTTATTATAATCGTACTACATCTATAAAATAATATATAGTCGATTTATTACTGTCATGCAGAGAACAATTTGTCTTTTATTATTTTATAAATTGAGTACTTGAGTATGTACTTGTATAATTTAGAATCAGTGTGGTGGTTGATATTAGTATTAGATGTCTAATAACTGAAGAAACAAGTTTTTAAAATTAACTGAAGAATGAGTATATTTTTCTTATTGTTCACATTCCCATCGACAGCCACAACCACATCGACAGCCACAGTATAAGACCAAGAGCCACAGCCAACGGAATATAAAGCTGGAAAAATTCTGGAAACAAAATATAGTTTAGATTTTTAAATTTCTCACTGTCTTTATAGTTTAGATTTTTTTCGTTTCAGTTATTAAGAAAAATGTTACGAAAAAACTAACTATCAGAATTTTCATATTAGTTGTTACGACAGAATTTATCATTTTTTATTTCTATTGTTGAATAAGCCTTAAATCTACCTCCGGTTTCAATGGGATAAGCCAGCGGGAAAATATCTACGATTAAAGTGGTAACCTCCAACTTATCTGAAGCTATATATAAGAGGTCTCGGAGATGTCCTGGTGTTCCAACAAAACTCGCGAACAGCAGTCATCTCTTCACTGATCCAGTCAAGCGGGGAAATAATATCTCAGGTTTTTTCAACGCTTGTTGAGGTAACCTTTTGAGTGAAATTTTAAGGTTTCATATGCATGTCTGTATTGGTGATTATATGAAAATCAAGAATCAAAAGATATCTCTCCTTCAGTTCCCTTTGCGAAAAAGAATTTAGAAGAAATCCTAGATCTAGAATATTGAAAACAAGCAGTATAAATAATGAAGAAAAATTACAATTTTGTACCTTGCTCAACCATAATTTTTCTCTCATGATCATCCACAGAATTGGATCCTAGATCACAACAACATATATTATTTTCCTTTGATTTGGATCTGTTTCCCTCGTATCCATTCCCCAATATTTCAATCATATGTTTCCTGTTTATCAAAATATAATTACATAAATTCTAGGGAACTTCAGATCCCAAAAATAACTGAAAAGATTCAGGAAACACTTATTATACATTGTGAATATGTTTCAGATGGCTGATGGTGAAGGATCAAGAAAGAGGAATTTATCAGGTGAAGAAACCAGCCAAGAAGAAAAGGTACATTGTTCAATTATTTTACATATAAATTTTAAGCATTATGGATGGATCAAACAGTTAAATTTGATACAAACTGTATGTGTACACTATCAGAAACTGAAAACACAATGAATCATCTCCAGACTCAGCCAATTACCATGGGTCGCAAGAACAGCCAAACCAGGAGGAAACCTCTGGTGCCTATTGGCCTCAATTTGTAGAAGATGATAACAATGCTGCAGAGGGGTATGATTCTCTTGAAGACAACGATGATGAAGGCTCCAGCAGTGATGCTCAAGATAATATTGCTCCACCGTCACCTAAGTGTGATCTAGAATCAACCAAGGTTGTAAGGGTGTCAAGAGCAGTTGTGAGACAACTGAGGATAAAGTCGGGTCCTCGGAGTCTGAAGACCAAGGTTATAGAAGCCATTGTAAAACCAAATTTACAGGCATCATGCTTTGATGTGACCTCCATACTCCATAACAAGTTCAAAAACTATAAATGGCGTGTTGTGCAATCACACCAGGCCGGTGGCAATGGTTATGTTTATGTTAAAATGAGGCACAATGACCTCAGCACAATTCATGCCAAGATGTTTGAATGGGGCGGAGAGCTTTTCAGCTTCTGCGCAGTCAGCAATGTGCTACACATAAATCCACAAGATCCTATGAATGAAAACCAGGTTCCCAGGATTTCGTAGGTGTCATGTCATACTGTCAGACTCAATAAGGTAATAAAAGTTCAGTTTTAGTTAAGATGAGATTTTTGGTATTTTCAGACTCAAAGGTTTTAACAGTTTTATTTAAAATTGCAGCTCCTTGTTTCAGCATTAACAAAAGAATGGTATTCTAAACTTCAAGGCATTTGGGATTTTCAGATTAGTAACACAACAATACTATTGTCAAAAGAGTTGCTTGTTATTTCTAAACATGAGATTACATGTGCGAGGACAATCTATTGACCTTTACAAGATAACAGAGAGATTAAAAGTGCAACAATAACTAGCAGCAACAACATTCATGAGAGAATGGTTGTGAAAAATCTAGAAACTCAACATTTGTGCTTCTTAAATGCATCCAATTACGATCAATGCATCTTGTTAGCTTTAGTTTAGCACACTTAGAAGCCCTTTTATCCATTCGAAGATCCCTATCTTGCTTTTCGTAAAATCCATCCTTCTTCAAATCTGACCAGTCGTCAAACTTAAGATTTATGATCTGTAGACGCCTCGCATTTAGGACAAATTTTGTGACAAATTCGGTATTTCTCTGTGAGTCTTCATAGGAATATAGAGTTAATGTCTTCATTGCAATATCGTTATCTCTGAGAAACGTCTGGTGCTTTCGACGCCACAGATTTGTTACACTTTTATGTTCTCTTGGAGTCATTCCACCTCCCTACAAAAATACATGAGGATACAACTTGAATTAGAGTTTTTCAAGTTTAGTACTTAGTACTAGTACAAAATTGTATGGCCTTTAATTGTAGTGTTTTGAGATCAGCACCTCCAGAAACAAGTTTTCCATGCAAGGAAACAGTCTAAAAAATGCTAGGGAAAAACAAAAAGACAGAAAAGAAAAGAAGAAGAAAAAGAAAATGCAAAGGAGCCCAACCCCGCAGGCCGCAGGCCCAACTAGGCATACCCCTGTCCCAGGCCACTAGGGGAACCTTCGTCTTCTTCCCGAAAACAGAGCAGGCAGCTCGCCACCGTGGCGTGCATGCCGCGAAGATCGAGCCTTCTAGGCCTCCTCCTTGCTCCTCTACGCGCGACGTAACACGCCAAAGAACCCCACGCCATTTCCCTCTCTCGCTGGAACCCTCGCCCCTAGACTCGCTGGATTTCCTGGCTACAGAGAGCCCGCGGGAGCACGCTGTAGTGGAGACTCGCAGACACCGCACGCCATAGCTCCCACGACAGTGTCCCTCTTCCTCAGCACCGTCGACTTCGTCATCGAGCCCCGGATCGAGAGCCCCATCGAGCTGGAGCCGCCGCAATCGTCACTGCAACCTCACCGAAACCCGCAGGCTTTCCGTTCCCGATTTCTCCGCCACCAGCCACCCCCGGCCTCCCCGTCGGCTCTGTTCGCATCAGGGTGAGCTCGTGCTCCTTTCCCCTCTAACTCCGGCCTCTCCCGTGCACAGGAGCACTGCGCCGCCGCAAGCTGAGCCACGGCCGCCGCTTTTCCTCGTCGACGACATCCCTCCCGTGCTCTCCAACGGTGCGTGAGTATTCCCAGAGACACGCACGTCCACGGGCTACGTTTTTGTAACAGCCCAGATTTCAGAAAAATTAAAAAAATTGTTTTCGGTGTGAATTGTTTGATTGTCTGATTTGTTCGTGAGGTTTGCATCCCCGATTTATCGATCGGCGATTATTTTTCCCCCTCTTATCTCGTATCGGACGGAGACCGACCCTTGCCACCCTGACACTCGACCTTTGCGACACCGGGTTTCACCCGATCACCGTCGCGAAAACCGCACGAGACCAGCCGCACCAACCGAACGGCCACCGGGGGCCGGCCTGCTCCACGGCCCAGTTGGCCAGCCAGGCGCCTCCCAGCCCGCCGACCTGGGCCAGGCCCAGCAAGGTGAGGCCCGTCCTCCCGCTGTTTTTTATTTTATTTTCTCCTAGGACCTCAAAATGACTAAGTCTGGAGTTTTTTTTTGCTGCTGTTGCTAATTTGCGCTGTTAATTGCGATAAAACCGCAGCCCGTATGACGATGCCCCCAAAATGAAAGTTGCTTAGTTTCATGTGCACTTCAATTCATCTTTTGTGAGCATTTGCATTTGAGGTCATCTTGATTGTGTAATTCTGTGCTAAACAGGGCATCAGATCGTTAATTGCAACTGCTGCTGTTAAACTGTCTGAAAACTGTTGCTTGATTGAAACTTCGGGCGACGGTTGCTTCGCAACCTTACGTCGGAATTGAGTGATTCCTTTTGTGTTGCGTTAAGCATTGTTTATACTTCAGTTTCATGCATTCACATGCCATAATTGCTTGCTGCGTCATGATTGTATCTTGCTCCAAAGTAGCTACCTTGCTGTTAGTGTGCTGCTGTTTATATTTTGTTGCAACTTCGGTCGACGAGTGTGTCGCGACCGTTTGTCGGAATTGAGTGATTCCAATTGCATATTGTTAAGAATCATGTCTACTTCCATTATATGTATTACATTGTCATGATATGATTGCTGGTCATATAGTTATTGAGCTCCAAAGTTGCTATGCTGCTGTTTTTGACAGCCACCTTTGTTTTTCTCTAAGTCTGTAACGTTCCGGTGCCATGTTGCATGCTTAATATCTTTTGATCTATGATGCCTTTTTGCATGATTCTTTTTGCCATGCCTTCCCTTTCATGTCTACTTTAGTTCCATATAATTTGTGAGCATGTTTTCATTGATTATCCTGTTTATGCATTGATCTAAAGTGTGCTCCCCTGATGTTGGTAGATTGTGCCCGTAACTTGTTTTGCTTATTTTTTTTAACCGTAACTCCGTTTGGAGTGTTCTTTATATGTAACTTGATTAGTTTTTCGTGTACTTTGTGTTTATGCTATTGTTTGCTGTTTTTAACCAACCTAAAATATGGTTAAGGGCAGAACAGTACCAGATCTTTTAATCATCGTGCGACACTTAGTGTTTTGCCATGTTTAGGTTGTGCCTCACTTAAATTGACTAGCATAGATAGTTTACTTTATGCTTCAACTCTTGTAATGTTTGTGTGCTATGCCATGCTTGCTTGAGTGAGATGCCATGTTAACAACCTTTGTTGATCACCTGTAGCTAAATAACTTGAACCTTTCTAAATGTGCGGTATCGTCGTGTGTGACGAGTACTCCACTTAACCTGTTAGTAACCACTCTCGACGGTAGGTGCGATGTCTCATGTTGCCTTCTTGTTGATGCTTGCTCGTGTTTGACTCGTAGTAATAGATGCTTGCTCGTTGATTGCTTTCTAGTGTTTACCGTCTTGTGTGCTTCCGCGGGTACCTTCGGAGACGATGTGAGCTTGCGATCCACTACACCTTCGGAACCCGACTTGTCAACAGGCAAGGACTATGCATTACTTATGATCCATTCTATTTCAACCAGCGGTTTGCATGCTAGTCTAGGTTAGGTTCGATGTTTGATCCTACCACATGTTTACGGCCTCTTTCAAACCGATACAGCCATGTCCCCTCCCAGCAAACCATGTACTGCTATGTTACTATTGCTCGTTGCTCAGCCCCTGCTTAGTATGCATGCTTAGGATGCTACGATGTTACCCTGTTACTCCTTGCTTTGGGATATCACATTATCATTATTATTATTGTTGTTGATGATATGATTATTATAATGTTAACTATATTCGACGAAGGATGGAAGGTCTAGGCTATCCCGCCTCGACGCTTTGTTCCATTCGAGTCACCTAGGATCCGAGTTCAGGGTATTGGTTTTAAGACTGAGCGTGCCTAACCGCGTGTGGGATTTTATGGGGTCCCCTTTTCTTACCTACCTAGCTTCAAACATTTCTACTGGTGGCCCAAGCTGATTTACCATTTGAAACCGTGTGTGTGCTGGTCAGCTGCTAGTAGTTTTTAAACCAACCCGGACCAGAGAGGACATAGTTCCCTTGCTCTCCCATGATGACCGGCTAAGGACCCGGTGTCCCATGTGTGATTAACCGGCAATCCAAACCTGGAGTCATACAGTACAGACCATATCGAGAGCGCGGCCGGCTCCTGAGCTGGATGTCGACTCATCGGGGGCGACCCAGATTTGCTCGTTGTTAGCTAGATGGACCTGTCGTTTCGGATCTCTTGGAACTAAATCATAAAATGGTTGCCTGTGATGGGTAGCAACTGAGAGAGATGGATGTGCGTGCGGAGCCTTGTAATGGGCAGTTGGTACACCCCTTCAGGGTTAAATCTTTTCGAGAATCCGTGTCCACGGTCATGGACGACTTGAGACCTACTCCTTGTTCATAGACAACAACAACTGAGATAATTTTAATATAACTTGATCAACGTGTGTGTGCCTTGACTGCTTCTTCTTCGTCGGGATGCGAAGAGGAGGACAAGGATAGGATTGGTGTTATGCTTCCGTAAGTAGATGATAGCAAGACTTGTTGGAGGCGATTCCTCATCGAATGCTTGGCTTCTTATCTTACTCTCTAGATCGTTAGCCACTTCAGAAATGCTAGTGCGGAAGCAACCTCACCACTTACCCCTTCCTTACCGTAAACTACTAGTTGTCCTTGAATGACGAGTGATGAAGTCCTTGCTGGGTCAGATGACCACTACAGTTGGATGCTGAGTACTTATGTACTCATGATACTACCCCCAAACTCTGTTCAGGGTTCTTGATCGACAACAGGTTTGGTGATCAATGTTTCACGTGGAGACTCGACGAGGACTAGTTAGGCGGATCCCGACAGAGGGCCTGGACCCGTGTGGTTATGGGGATCGATGTTTTTCTCTTTGCCAGTAGGCCTTTGATTGTAGTCTGTACTCAGACATGTACCTTCCGCTGTTGTATTGTATTGTATTTGAGGCAGTTTTATGCCGATTGTATGAGATGTTGTATCCTTGTATCTGTAATGTTGCGATATCATGTTGGAAATCCGGGGCATATGGCTATGTCATATGTCGCGGTGGGACCGATATGTGCTTCGTCCCCGGATCTGGATGGAAACATCTAGATCTGGAATAGTACCGCATATCGGGCCTTACAGTAGCCCTGGCGCTGCTTATAGCCGCCGGAATCGACATCCCGTGCGTGCTCCGCCGTGCGGTTTGGTCGCCGCCGGCCATACCTTGGCAAGCCCACGTGGCCGGTGATTAGGGGGGCTAAGCCCTGGTCCTTTGACCCATGGCTCAATGACAGGTGGGCCCTGCCCCCCCCCTAAACTAAGTTAACATTTAATTAAAAGGGGATTAACCCCCTGTGTCATTGACAGGTGGGGCCCCCCTAGTTAGTTTGACTGGTCAGCCCCCCTACTAACGCAATAATCCAATTAAGGATTAAATTTAATCTAGAAAATTAAAGAAAATTGATTTAAACTTCATAAATTCATAGAATATTCATTTTAACTCCAAATTAAACAAATAATATATAAATAATTATCAAAAAAATGCAAGGGTTATGAATATGCAACTTGTTTCTATGTTTGACCATTTTAAAATGGGTGAACAGTAGCAAACATGCATATGGCATAATTTGAATTTGAATTTGAAGTTTGAATTTATATTCCAAATGCAATAAAATTCAATTAAGATGAATTTGCCATAAACCAGTAGCATTGACATCATGGACAACTATATCATGTGCTTGTGCATTCTATTTCAATGTCATCCCCCTCCCTTTATTGATGATTGCTCCGATAATAGACTTTCCGAGACGATGATCACCCCCGAAGAAGAAGAAGTCCGTTAAACCTGTGTATCATCAGCAAGGCAAGCAAACCTCATTGATCATGTCTATAAAATCCTACTTCCCTCTCAATCTCGCTTATGCATGTTTAGGAGATAACCGAGACACGTTCTTTCGCATAGTTGAACCCATTCCGATGCATGACCTATCATTTAGTCACCGTATTAAGCAAACCAAAATCCTAGCAGATATAGGAGTTGAATGATGAGCATGTGGCCCCTACAACTGTTACTGCTTATTTCCGCTTAGTTATACAATGAGGTTACATTGTTTGTGAGTCGGGATGGATATTCATAATGGTGCTGATGATAACGTGTTGGTGAATCCACCCTAAAAAAATGTGAACGATGAGAGGTTGTGTAGGAGTGCACAGTGGGTTGTCTCGTTGAACACTACCCTAGTCCCCGAGTTCCTCTTTTGTGATCCAAGACAAAGAGTATGACCACATGTAGGGTTTATGGGAGCCCCGTTTGGCCTCTTTACGTACCCGATCCGGTCCCGGAGTTACAATATATTCGGGCTTTCCATTTGGCATGTGTATAGAAAAAGAATGAAGGAAATGTTGCATCATATAGATATGTGGGTGGACCTGTGAGGCAGCGAAACCATCTTTCAAAGGTGGCGTCTCGGTCCCTTGCATTATCTGAGTCCGTTTCGTTGAACCGGCCGGACTCTCGAGCGGTGACAAGCTCAGGTAGTCGACTCCTGGATTAGAGAAGGTGATGTGAGGGTAGTGCCATGGTTTCATCCACGTCCGACACCCGCTTGAAGGGTGACAAGAACGAGGCGATAAGTGAGGACACACGTGTGAAGATGTACACCCCTGCAGGGTAATGAACTATGCGAATAGCCGTGTCCGCGGTAATGGACTACTTGGAGACCTCTATTTGATTATTAGACAACTTGAATGTATAATCTAAAACTCTCAAGATAAGTGTGAGTGCTATGGTGTGCTTCCTCGTGGGGAAGTCGAGGAAGTATCCATAGTGGTGTATTGGTTGGAGACTACGTAGTGGACTCGTGTACGCTTATTACCTCAAGTCTGGTACTCGTAGTACAGGACTAGCCAAGTCAAAGCTGGCACTTCTGCATTGAAACCCCACCTCCCTTTACCTTGAAACTTGAGCATGAGTAGTATAGTTCTGATGTAAGTCTTGCTGAGTACGACTTTGTACTCGGGTTTTCTTATTCTATGTTTTAGATGAAAAACCCAGCCCCCGATGGAGTCACCTTCCTGAAGCTCGACATGGAATAAGCTAGTATAGTTCCAGATAGCAGTCTGGTCCCTCGTGGAAGGGCATGTACATTGAACAAGGCTTCTCTAAGCCATTTGTTAATCTTGTCTGTACTCAGACCTAATTTGCTTCCGTTGTTTGATGTACTGATGGATCATAGTCATATGATCTTTGTATGCTCTATGTGTAAGTTAATAAAGATATAGTTTGTAGAGTAATGCAATGTGTACCTACTGTTTACACTGGACATGTATGATACGTGTATGATTATAACATGCATGTCTTAGTGTGGGGTTCGATAGCTTAGTTGTGTTCTTGTCGGCGGTCTTTTATACACCAAGTGGCCCTTAGATGTGCGCAGCTTGGGGCATCGTGATGCGATTGCTCGTGACTCTGTCACGTGGCACACTTTGTTGTATGATTGAGCCCACCCGAGATCCCGACTAGGTGATCGGGCTGGAGTCTGTTTATGTAAGTGCTATGATTCAATCGATATTATGGTTGAGGCGACTTGTCTATGAGTATGGGATTTCACCACCCATAAGCATTTAGACTTGTGAGCAGACGATGAGGACCCCTCTCAGATGATCATCCGGGCTTGGATGGGATGCTCCTCACGTTCGATGCTTTCCGAGAGTGTTCTGTGCTTGACCTTGTCTGCTTAGATAAGTGGGTACGGCTCTCGGCTCTCCATATGATTGTGTTATAACAGGAATTACATACGCATATTCCGGGTCCCGACAATGGATGGCATCCCTCCACATGAAGATCATGTGAGTGAACATGTAAATGCAGACAACATGTACTTATTTACGATTCCTTTTGTTAGGAACATATTTGATCGACAATTTTTTGGTTCCTCTAGCAAAAAAATTAGTGATTCACAATAGCAGATCGTGTTTGATTTTCTTACACTAGTTGGTTTCTTCATTGTTTTTAGTTATTCAAAATATACTAAGTTTCTTTGAGTTATAGCTGAATTTCATTTTTGAACAGGAGGATGATATCACAATGGTTGTTGACAAAGGATGGGGACACATAATCGTACCATCAGAGGAGGAGCACCATGATATGCTGCCTGTTTATGAGCCACCAATTGAACCAGAGAACATGGATGGCAGCCCTCCACATGAATCCCATACTATTGATCCGTTGTACAAGAATCACCCGAAATGGGTGAACTATTCTAATCCATTTATCAAAAACTAGCCCAAAATAAGGTTTATTTTCATGGAAAAGGGTGTGGAGTTGACAAAAAGGGCATTGGGAAGACAATCAAGGCTCGGAAACGACTTCCCTACGACCTTACTGGAATACAAGAGGTAAAATGCAGACACAGCGGATTGCATGTACCTTCGTGGTGGATCAACAACAATTCTAACTGGGATAACTGGGAACATGGTCATTACAAGAAAAAATTGAAGCAAAGGAATGCTGTGAAAGAATAATCAAGATTTTGAGGGTGAGAAAAAAACGGCCTTAAATCTGAATAGAAGTCTTAAAACTATATTAAATATCTTTATTCTCTTTGACCCGTTTTCAGGATTTTGATCTCGGTGATGACGTGCAACCAGAGTTGAGAGACTTAATGCTCAAATTGATGATGGAATCTAAGAGTTTTTTCAGTGACCTTCACCGTGAAGAAGAGTGGAAGGACACTCTATCCAATGAGCTGCATGTCTTTCTTCGTCAAAAAATCATAATGCCAAAAATAGCGTCGGAAGTTGATAGTTGGTCGTCATGGAGTACCGGTCAGACAGTTGTGAAGCAATGGATCCCATTGATAGACCATCTTCCTCAATGCTTTTACGAAGAAGTTCAGAACAAGATGCAAAACCTTTCAGCCTACTATTTGGTGTTGTGGAAAGACATCCTCAATGAAAGTCAAGTTAAACAATTTTGTGACAATTATCTTTTTCCCAAACTGAAGAGCATTATGGATGAATTGGAGATTACGCCCCCAGTAGAAAACCTAAAGAGCGTAAGGAATTTCAGAAACCTTACGGAGTATTCTGCCTTTGTTCCTAAAGGTATAATGGTTGATTTCCTTGAAAATCATTTCTTTCGAAAGTGGAAGAATGTCCTCAGCCACTGGTTGGAAGCATACAAGCCACCACGGGGAGAGGTCATGGATTGGATCAAAAGATGGAGTGCCCAGTTCACAATCAGACTCCTCGAAGAAATTCGCGTTGTTATACACTTTGACGATGGTAGAAACTACTATAAGTAGAAGTAGAGCTAACTACTCCAATGTGTGTTGTAATTAAGAACCTAGTACTTTATTATAATCGTACTACATCTATAAAATAATATATAGTCGATTTATCACTGTCATGCAGAGAACAATTTTTCTTTTATTATTTTTTAAATTGAGTACTTGAGTATGTACTTGTATAATTTAGAATCAGTGTGGTGGTTGATATTAGTATTAGATGTCTAGTAACTGAAGAAACAAGTTTTTAAATTTAACTGAAGAATGAGTATATTTTTCTTATTGTTCACATTCCCATCGACAGCCACAGTATGAGACCAACAGCCACAGCCAACGGAATATAAAGCTGAAAAAAATTCTGGAAACAGAAGATAGCTTAGATTTTTATATTTCTCATTTTCTTTATAGTTTAGGTTTTTTTGTTTCAGTTGTTAATAAAAATGTTACAAAAAACTAACTATCAGAATTTTCATATTAGTTGTTACGATAGAATTTATCATTTTTTATTTCTATTGTTGGATAAGCCTTAAATCTACCTCCGCTTTCAATGGGATAAGCCAGCGAGAAAATATCTATGATTAAAGAGGTAACCTCCAACTTATCTGAAGCTATATATAAGAGGTCTCGGAGATGTCCTGGTGTTCCAACAAAACTCGCGAACAGCAGTCATCGCTTCACTGATCCAGTCAAGCGGGGAAATAATATCTCAGGTTTTTTCAACGCTTGTTGAGGTAACCTTTTGAGTGAAATTTTAAGGTTTCATATGCATGTTTGTATTGGTGATTATGTGAAAATCAAGAATCAAAAGATATCTCTCCTTCAGTTCCCTTTGCGAACAAGAATTTAGAAGAAATCCAAGATCTAGAATATTGAAAACAAGCAGTATAAATAATGAAGCAAAATTACAGTTTTGTACCTTGCTCAACCATAATTTTCTCTCATGATCATCCACAGAATTGGATCCTAGATCACAGCAACATATATTATTTTCCCTTGACTTGGATCTGTTTCCCTCGTATACATTCCCCAATATTTCAATCATATGTTTCCTGTTTATCAAAATATAATTACATAAATTCTAGGGAACTTCAGATCCCAAAAATAACTGAAAATATTGAGGAAGCACTTATTATACATTGTGAATATGTTTCAGATGGCTGATGGTGAAGGATCAAGAAAGAGGAATTTATCAGGTGAAGAAGCCAGCCAAGAAGAGAAGGTACATTGTTCAAATATTTTACATATAAATTTTAAGCATTATGGATGGATCAAACAATTTAATTTGGTACAAACTGTTTGTGTACACTACCAGAAACTAAAAAAACAATGAATCATCTCCAGACTCAGCCAATTACCATGGGTCACAAGAAAAGCCAAACCAGGAGGAAACCTCTGGTGCCTACTGGCCTCAATTTGTAGAAGATGATAACAGTGCTGCAGAGGGGTATGATTCTCTTGAAGACAATGATGATGAAAGCTCCAGCAGTGATGCTCAAGATAATATTGCTCCACCGTCACCTAAGTGTGATCTAGAATCAGCCAAGGTTGTAAGGGTATCAAGAGCAGTTGTGAAACAACTGAGGATAAAGTGGGGTCCTCGGAGTCTGAAGACCAAGGTTATAAAAGTCATTGTAAAACCAAATTTACAGGCATCATGCTTTGATGTGACCTCCATACTTCATAACAAGTTCAGAAACTATAAATGGTGTGTTGTGCCATCACACCAAGCCGGTGGCAATGGTTATGTTTATGTTAAAATGAGGCACAATGACCTCAGCAGAATTCATGCCAAGATGTTTGAATGGGGCGGAGAGCTTGTCAGCTTCTACGCAGTCACCAATGTGCTACACATAAATCCACAAGATCCTATGGATGAAAACCAGGTTGCCAGGATTTCGTAGGTGTCATGTCGTACTGTCAGACTCAATAAGGTAATAAGAGTTCAGTTTTATTTAAGATGTGATTCTTGGTATTTTCAGACTCAAAGGTTTTAACATTTTTATTTAAAATTGCAGCTCCTTGTTTCAGCATTAACAAAAGAATGTATTCTAAACTTCAAGGCATTTGGGATTTTCAGATTAGTAACACAACAATACTATTGTCAAAAGAGTTTCTTGTTATTTCTAAAGATGAGATTACATGTGTGAGGACAATCTATTGACCTTTAGAAGATAACAAAGAGATTAAAAGTGCAACAATAACTAGCAGCAACAACATTCATGAGAGAATGGTTCTAACAAATCTAGAAACTCAACATTTGTGCTTCTTAAATGCACCCAATTACGATCAATGCATCTTGTTAGCTTTAGTTTAGCACACTTAGAAGCCCTTTTATCCATTTGAAGATTCCTTTCTTGATTTTTGTAAAATCCATCCTTCTTCAAATCTAACCAGTCGTCAAACTTAAGATTTGTGATTTGTAGACGCCTCGCATTAAGAACAAAAAAATTGACAAATTCGGTATTTCTCTATGAGTCTTCATAGGAATACAGAGTTAATGTCTTCATTGGAATATCATTATCTCTGAGAAACGTCTGGGGCTTTCGACGCCACAGATTTGTTACACTTTTAAGTTCTCTTGGAGTCATTCCACCGACCTACAAAAATACATGAGGATACAACCTGAATTAGAGTTTTTCAAGTTTAGTACTTAGTACTAGTACAAAATTGTATGGGCTTTAAGTGTAGTGTTTTGAGATCAGCACCTCCAGAAACAAGTTTTCCATGCAAGGAAACAGTCTAAAAAATGCAACAACCTTATCCAAGTTGAAACTTCGCATGCTGATATAAAATGTCTTGACAGAAGCTACCATTTTCGAAAGCATGTCTATGGACAAACTCTGCATTTCGCAAACAAAACAAATTACTTAAATGCAATAGAAGGTTCGTTGATAAGATAACGTTGCGCTAGAACAAATGCAGCACATAAAAATTTGTGGAGTGGTAGTTTAGTAGCACCTTCATAACTGTGGAGCCAAACGTGACGCTGGATTCGAAATCGCAATCAAAGAATTGGCCCAGTGTCTCCAGTTTGGGTGCAGAAAGGACACTTAGTTTAAAGCGGCATTTACAAATGTCATGGAGCAATCTTTTAAGTGACATGGCATCCTCAATGATGAGCTCCCCATCGACAGAATAGATGCCAATACTTGTAAGGGTAGGTGATTTTATTCGAAGAGAACGGAAATCCAAAGTGCAAACAAGCAACAAGCTCTCAAGGGTAGGGAAGCTAGTATGAATTATGTTGTGGAAAGAGGCGTGTGATATTTGAACCTTCACAAGTCCTAGTCTCTTGAGCAATGGTAGTTGAAGCATTTGTACCATGTCGAGTGGTAGTTGGCACCGCGAAAAGTTTGCGGTGTGCAGAGAGCACAAATACCGCAAGATGGACCTCGGTACACTGAGTGTAGTCGAAGCGCATTGGTGTGGTGATGCGCCATCAGAGTGGTAGAACTCGAAACATTGGAGTTTGTCCAACTGTTTGGACTGGAACCAGAAGTCGACGACACGGGGTTTGCACTGCAAGAAGCACGCCGGGAAGCAGAGGCGTTAAACGGGACCCTCGTAGCTGGAGAGGATAGCTTCCGGTAGATTGAAAACACTGTAGGAGGGATCGTTGAAAACTAGATGGTGAGGTACCTCTCGGCAGTCTAGATTGAGAGGGGAGGCGAGCCATATAGGGCGCCACCTCGATGATAGAACTTGGGTACGGACGACGTCTTTGGTGGGCAGACGGGAGAAGATCTCGCCGAGCATGGCGTCCGGTAAGCTGCTGATGAGGTTCGGCCGTGTTTCTTCTTGTTTCACTGGCCAATCAAGGTACATATCTACAATCGGCACCGCCGATCTCATCTTCTTCATGCTAGGACCGCTCGACTCCATCGCCAACGTTGCAGCGCTCTCTGAAGTGAGGGTGTTGGTGGATCTGAGAGCTGAGGGTTAGCGATTTATGCTTTATTTCTCATTTAAGTTGATGGAGAAGAGAGGAGGTCGAGGGGGCAGGGGAAAACTACTTAAGCTTAAATATTTCGATGTGGCTGTGGTTGTGGCTATGCTTGTGTGGCTGTGCTTGAGTTGTTGTGGCATATACACAGCCATAGGTTAAGGTGTGGATGTCTCTTTGGTTGTTCTTGTTTTAGTGTGGCATATACACAGCCACAGGTTAAGATGTTGCTGTGGCTGTGCTTGTTTTAGTGTGGCATATATACAACCACAGGTTAAGATGTGGTTGTGATTGTGCTTGTTTTAGTGTGGCATATACACATCCACATTTTAAGATGTGATGTGGTTGTGGTTGTGCTTTTTTAGTGTGGCATATACACATCCACAAGATAAGATGTGATGTGATTGTGGCTGTGCTTGTTTTAGTGTGGCATATACACACCCACAGGTTAAGATGTGGTTGTGGCTGTGTTTATTTTACTGTGGATATACACAACCACAGGTTAAGATGTGGCTTTGGCTGTGCTTGATTTAGTGTGGCAAATACACAGTACAAAACCACAGTTTAAGATGTGGTTGTGGCTGTGCTTGTGTGGTTGTGACTGTGCTTGATTTAGTGTGGCATATACACAGTACACAGCCACAGTTTAAGATGTGGATGTGGCTTGCTTGTGTGGTTGTGGTTGTGCTTGTTTTAGAGTGGCATATACACAGCCACAGGTTAAGATGTGGTTGTGCTTGTTTTAGTGTGGATTATACACAGTACACATCCACAGGTTAAGATGTGGCTTTGGCTGTGCTTGATTTAGTGTGGCATATACATAGTACACAACCACAGTTTAAGATGTGGCTGTGGCTTGCTTGTGTGGTTGTGGTTGTGCTTGTTTTAGAGTGGCATATACACAACCATAGGTTAAGATGTGGATGTGCTTGTTTTAGTGTGGCTTATACACAGTACACAGCCATAGGTTAAGATGTGGCTTTCGTTGTGCTTGACTTAGTGTGGCATATACACATTACACAGCCACAGTTTTAGTTGTGGTTGTGGCTTTCTTGTGTGGCTGTGGTTGTGCTTGTTTTAGAGTGGCATATACACAACCATAGGTTAAGATGTGGTTGTGCTTGTTTTAGTATGGCTTATACACAGTACACATCCACAGTTTAAGATGTGGTTGTGCTTGTGCTTGTGTGGTTGTGGCTGTGCTTGTTTTAGAGTGGCATATACACAGCCACAGGTTAAGATTTGGTTGTGGCTGTGTTTGTTTTACTGTGACATATACACAACCACAGGTTAAGATGTGGCTTTGGTTGTGCTTGATTTAGTGTGGCACAGTACACAGCCATATTTTAAGATGTGGCTGTGGCTTGCTTGTGTGGTTGTGGTTGTGCTTGTTTTAGAGTGGCATATACACAGCCACAGGTTAAGATGTGGTTGTTCTTGTTTTAGTGTGGATTACACACAGTACACAGCCATAGTTTAAGATGTGGCTATGGTTGTGCTTGTGTGGCTGTGGCTGTGCTTGTTTTAGTGTGGCATATACACAGTACACAGCCACAGTTTAAGATGTGGATGTGGCTTGCTTGTGTGGTTGTGGTTGTGCTTGTTTTAGAGTGGCATATACACAACCACAGGTTAAGATGTGGTTGTGCTTGTTTTAGTGTGGCTTACACACAGTACACATCACAGTTTAAGATGTGGTTGTGGCTGTGCTTGTGTGGATGTGGTTGTGCTTGTTTTAGAGTGGCATATACACAGCCACAGGTTAAGATGTTACTATGGTTGTGTTTGTTTTACTGTGGCATATACACAACCACAGGTTAAGATGTGGCTTTGGTTGTGCTTGATTTAGTGTGGCACAATACACAGCCATAGTTTAAGATGTGGTTGTGGCTTGCTTGTGTGGTTGTGCTTGTGCTTGTTTTAGAGTGGCATATACACATCCACAAGTTAAGATGTGGTTGTGCTTGTTTTAGTGTGGCTTACACACAGTACACAGCCATAGTTTAAGATGTGGTTGTGGTTGTGCTTGTGTGGTTGTGGCTGTGCTTGTTTTAGTGTGGCATATACACAGTACACAGCCACAGTTTAAGATGTGGCTGTGGCTTGCTTGTGTGGCTGTGGTTGTGCTTGTTTTAGAGTGGCATTTACACAGCCACAGGTTAAGATGTGGCTGTGCTTGTTACACATAGTACACATCCACAGTTTAATATGTGGCTGTTGTCGTGGTCATACCAAAGGTATACCCCTAGGAAAGGGAAACCAAGGGGTACCCTCAAGCCTTTAGGTTTGCAACACACCTAACAAAATAAATAACGTCAGTATAGAATACAGATGTTTTATCAATCGCGGAAGCTCAAATCCCAATATCTCCGAGTAACATATTACTCGGAAGACAGAAACCACCTCCGAGTAGTTAGTCACTCGGAGAGCAAACAAGATCCGAGTAGCTCGTTACTCGGAGAAGATGAACGACGGGCTATTCGTTACTCGGAAGATAAGAACGCAACGGACGGAAAGCATTCAAGACCGCAGGCGTTCCTCCTCCTTTATTAGCAGTAATGAGTAGACCGCTTTTTGTATTTAGTATGCATTTAACTCTGTAGTTAGAGACCCACTAAGCTGAGGCATTGACGGTGCAAAGGTGCACTCTATATAAGCCTCCCCCTCCTCCAGCATGGGCACGCACAACACCATTCTTCTCAGCCTTTGAGCAAAAGAACACCCCGTCAGTTTGGGACAGGACTAAGGTTTTTATCTCTACGGAGAGGCATAACCTGTATAATTCCCCTGCGTCAACCACTCTACGTATTGATTCATCTAGCTCCTTCCATACCCCCCTCTCTATTTTCAGGATTATATCCACGACAGTTGGCGCCCACCTTGGGGCTGAGTTGATCAGCAATCGTAGAGATGGAATTTTGTTCGTCCTCTTCGCTGGTTCGCGGCTCCGAGCTCATCGTTGGAGAGGTTTTTTGTTTCGGGTCATTGGCCTTCGTCGCTGATGATTCGGCCTAGCTGGCAGATTCACCGCTCCAGGCGCAGCTGCTACCTTCGAGAGGCATCATCCACTTCCGAGCTGACGAGGCGGGGGCTCTGTGCCTCCAACTTTCGGCTCATCGTCACACACCAACACCTTTATCAGTCCGCCATAAGAAGAAGTGCATGGGTCGTCCGCGTGCTCATCATCGCGGCAAGCAAGTCGAGGTGCGGCAGGTGGCAATCATCGACTCAGTAGAGTCAGCCCAGAAGGCCCTGGATGAATTGATCGTAAGGGAGGTTTCGTCAGCATCACTTTTGCATCTATTAAACTCGGCTGAAGAGGAAGCCATGGCAACATCTGACTTCGAGCTGGATGAAGAGCAGGAGGGCAGCAAGGGCGTTCCAATCGCAGTTGCCAGTTTCTGTTTTCTCCTGTTTTTAGCGGAAAATCCACCCCCTCAACCGTCACCAGTCCGGGATGGTCACGCCCGAGACGAAGCTAACGGCCCGTCCAGGGATGATGGCCGAGAGCCAGCTCGGCCTGTGTCCTCTTTCCGAAGGTTAGAACTCGGAGAAGCAAGTAGGCAGCCCCGACCCCTTACTCAAGAAGAGCAGACAGAGGCGGAGGCAGCCGAGCTACTGTTAAACACCCCTATCGATACAAGTACTCCGGAAGGTCGAAGTCTGGAGGCGGCCAGGTTAACCAACTTGGCCGAGCGAGAACGCATGGCCGAGCTAGAGAGCACCCTGGAACGTCAGGCCCGGGAGGTTGCTCGGCTCAGGAAAAGCAGAACAAGTCGGCAACTGCGAGGCCAAGGTCGAGAACCTTTCCGAGCTATGGGGACCCCAGTAGAAAATCTCATAGCGGCAACTCGGATTAGAAACTCTCTGCAGCCTAGTGGATCGGCAGCAGAGGGAATTCGGCATCTGGCATTTTTGTTGCAAGCCGCAGTAGATCAAAATGCCGCTGTCAATCAATCACAGCAGTGAATCCATTCTCAAATTCCTCCCGGAAGAACGTCACAGTCGGTACATACACCTTACGGAGAAGCACGGAGAAATAGGAACAATTCTCCTCGGCATAGAAATGAGCCCCGGGGAGATCACCACCAAGATCAGTATCGGCACGAAGAGCACCGAAGAGAAAATAACTATGAAGCTCGCAGGTCGGGTCGGGCTGCTCCTCGGAGAGAAGAGTTCCCTCGGCACCGAGGCGACCGTCATATAGATGTTGAAGATGACGCCCGAATCCATCTGGTACAGAGTCGATTTGATTGTGCTAGGTCACATTGGCAGTATCAGACTCGTCCCTCAATGGCTACGGGAAAAGTTTGCTTCAGCGAGAGAATTCGTTCTACCCCTATTCCTACTCACTTCAGGATAGCTCAAGGGGTGGATAAATACCGAGGTGATGCCAAACCCCAGACACTTCAGGATAGCTACCCCCTCCGGGAGACCATCCATAGCCATGGACGCCTCCTATATGTACCGTGAGTAGTTTCCCTTTGACCATGGGTCCGTGACCAGTAGCTATGTGATCTATCTCTCCCCTCTTTGTGCTTCCACTTTCGAGTCCTCGTGAGCGGCTTCACATGATCGAGGCATCTATGTAATTTCTGTTGTTGCTATACTGAGTTTGTTGGTATCTGATGGATTATGAGACTATGTTCAGATTGTGATGAGTAATATATTTGGTTCTTCTCTTTTATATTTTGTTCTTTAGTAAATTCTTGCATGTTCTCCGTTGCTGTATTTTCTTTGGCCAAGTATTTTATTTACAACTCCAAGAGAGAGCGTTATGCTCGATTGTGGGTTCAGCCCCTTGACGTCTAGCTTGAGTGACAGAAACATGAGACTAGGGGATGTGTTGTTGCCACCAGGGATAAAACAACAGTTCTTGTACCTGCAGGTGCAAGGATTGTTTACTTTACGCAAAGTTCTTTTAATGCAGTTATATGTTGCTTTGAGTTTACACTTTGGGTGGGATTCGCAACTTAATACCAGCGAGATGTTCTGGATAGATATCTCAAGGTGGATGATTTGTAATAGATGCAGATGGATTTTGGTCTACTTACCTTGGCGTACTGCCCATTGCTTTTGAGCCCTTCCTCTTTTTGCAGCATAGTTAGCATTGCGGTGCCTTCATATTCCTGTCAATTGCCCAACTGTGATTTGTTTACCTCGCTAGCACTTTTATCCTATTTTGGGAGAGAGACATCACTAGTGAAAATCACGGGACCCCGGTCCATCTTCACATCATTGTTTACACCCTCAATTTACTTTCAGTCTTTAATTTCCTTTGCATCCTTTTATCTCTTGCGTTGATCCTTTGTAAACGACAAGGCCGGAGGAATTGACAACTCCTCTGTACTCGTTGGGAGCAAAGTTATTTGTATCTGTGTTCAGGTCCAGGTGAAGTGAGCAACCTCGGTTGTGAACGGCGCCATTGTTCACTTTACCACCTTCTTGTATCTCTTGAGTCCTACTGGTTCGATACTCAACCTTAGCATCTTCGCTAAGGGAAACTTGCCCTTGTGCTACATCAAACCTTCCATTTGGGGTAACCAACGAGGGGCGAGAAGACATCAAGAAAATTTCTGGCGCCGTTGCCGGGGACTCAAGTCTACAAGATAGGGGAGTTGCACACTATCTTTTACCTTTGCTTTTTAGTCTTGTTAGTTTACCTTTCAGTTTTTACTTTTGTTTCCTTAATTAAAAATACCAAAAATACCTGCTGCTACTATGGGTTCCAATGAAAACACTAAGTTGTGTGACTTCACTAGTCACAACAACAGTGACTTTATCTGCACTCCTATTGCTCCACCTGCCACTTCAGCACCTTCTTATGAGATTAAACCTGCTCTGCTTAACCTTGTCATGAAATATCAATTCTCAGGAGCAGGAGAAGATGCTGCCTTGCACCTAAACAACTTTATCAAGCTCTGCGACATGCAGAAGTACAAGGAAGTGGATGGAGACATCGTCAAGCTGAAGCTTTTTCCTTTCTCCTTGGGAGGAAGAGCCAAGGAGTGGCTACAATCTTTGCCCAAGAACAGTATCGATTCTTGGAGTAAATGCAAAGATGCTTTTATAGGGAAGTACTGTCCCCCTGCTAAAATTATTCAATTGCGGAGTAACATTATGAATTTCAGGCAATTGGATAATGAACACGTTGCCCAGGCTTGGGAACGTATGAAGACGCTTGTCAAGAACTGCCCCACACATGGACTGACTACCTGGATGGTTATCCAGGCTTTTTATGCAGGCTTGAACTTCACCTTGCGGAACCTGTTAGATTCGGTCGCGGGAGGAACTTTTATGTGAACCACGCTTGGTGCTGACACAAAGCTACTGGATGAGATGATGTTGAACTACTCGCAATGGCACACCGAGAGATCTCCAACTGGTAAGAAGGTAAATTCTGTCGAGGAGATCTCCTCTTTAAATGAAAAGGTTGACCTTATCATGTCTCTACTTACCAAGCAACATTCTATTGATCCTCAAGATGTTCCTTTAAATTATTTGGTTGCTCAGGAGCAAGTAGATGTTAATTTTGTCTCTAGAAACAACTTCGACAATAATGCTTATAGGAGTAACTTTGGTAGCAACAATCCTAGGCCTTTCCCATCTAACAACTATGGGAACAACACTTATCCTACCACCAGAAACTCCACTTCAGAGCTAGAGAGTATGCTTAGAGACTTTATCACTACCCAAAAGGCCTTCAACAAGAATGTGGAAGAAAAACTAGCTAAATTAGACAATCTTTGTTTGAAGGTAGACAACTTAGCCCTTGATGTTGAGATGTTAAAAATCAGAACCTCTCCCCTTGAGGAGAGTAAGGTCACTCCTATTAGTGCTATCCAGTTACAAATCAATGAAAATATTAGGATGATGGCTAAACTCAAAGAAAGATGGGCTAGAGAAAAAGAGGAAGAGGATAGAATTAAGAGCCTTCCTACCTACCACACAGTAGCCACTATCCAAGTAGTTGAGGATGTCCAAACTGTTAGCACCGATCACACCCCTAGTCCCACTGGACCTATCAATGGTGATGCTACCACCTCAACCATAGATGAAGAAACCTCTATGAACATAGAGGCTTTCGAACAAGTGAGCTTAAATGATATCACTACTTCCATGGTAGATAGTAGTGACTTAGACTTTGACAACTGCACTTTACCAGAAGTTATTGGTTTCCTACACAAGATGTCTAGAGACCCCCACACTAGCACACTCAATCTTGCCTTCACAGAGCATGTCACCAATGCTCTAATCAAAGTTAGGGAGGAGAAGCTTAGACTAGAAGCCTCCATACCTAGGAAGCTAGAATATGGTTGGGATCCTATGATAAAAATTAAATTGAATAACTTCTCTTATTATGCTCTTTGTGATGTTGGAGCAAGTACCTCTGTTATGCCCAAAAGAATGTATGATATGCTTGAATTGAAACCTTTTGATCCTTGTTCTTTTGGTGTTCGTCTTGTTGATTCTTCCGTAAAGAAAACTTTGGGGAAGATCGATGATGTTCTTATCATTGTCAATGACAATTATGTTCCCGTTGATTTCACTATTATGGACATTGAGTGTGAGCCCTCTTGTCCAATTATTTTGGGACGTCCTTTTCTTCGCACAGTTGGTGCTATCATTGGCATGAAAGAGGGAACTATCAAATTCCAATTCCCTCTCAAGAAAGGGATGGAACATTTCCCTAGGAAAAAGATTAAGTTACCTTTTGAGGGTTCTTGATCGACAACAGGATTCTTGATCGACAACAGGTATGGTGATCGATGTTTCACGTGGAGACTCGACGACGGCTAGTTAGGCGGATCCCGACGAAGAGCCTCGACCCGTGTGGTTGTGGGATCGGTGATTTTCTCTTTGCCACTAGGCATTTGATTGTGGCCTATACTCAGACATATATCTTCCGCTGATGTATTGTATTAAGGCATTTGTATACCGATTGTATGAGATGATGTATCCTTGTAGCCGTAATGTTGTGATATCATGTTGAAATCCTAGACATATGGCTTCGACATATGTCGCGGTGGGTCCAATATGTGCTTCGACCTCGGGTTTGGATGGAAACATCCAGATGTGAAACAGTACCGCATATCGGGTCTTACAACTTGGAGGGTCCCCTATATCCCTCTCTCACGTCCATGGAAAAGAAGAGGAGCTGGCCATCGCCATGGCCAGCCACCTGCGCCTCCCCTCCCCTTTTTAAGCCCCCTCTCGCCCCCAGAACCCTAGAACTTTGCCCCAAGCCGCCCCGCCATCTCCTCTCATTTATTCTTCTCCACCGTCCCCTGTTTTTCCTACCAAGATCAAGAGGCCGGGAGATCCAAAATTGATGGCCATGCCCAGCCGATCGTGGACGCCAAGGTTGCAGGCGTCGTCCATGTCGAGGCCATCGTTTTCCTCCTCGTCTCCGAGCCCGCGACGTCCTCTTCCTCGTCTCCAAGCCGTCGCTTCCGCGAGCTGTCGTCCTCTGCTTCGTCCTCCCCGGGGCCCCGTTCGACTCCAGCGACCCATCCCTCTGTGAGTTGCGCCTCCCTTCTATTCCTTCCTATTGTTCCTCCCCGCGTAGCAGTAGATCCCGCTCGTCCCCTGTAGCCGTCGTGTTTCATATAATCTGTTCGTCGTCGGCGTGCTCGTCCGGATGCGCACCCCCGTGTGCAGTACGCGTCTGATACGTCCCAAACGTATCTACAATTTCTGCTTGCTCCATGCATGTTTTGTGTGACTTTTCCATGTTTTGCTTGAACTTTCATACACTTTTGAGCATATTTGGACTAATCTATTAACCCAGTGCACCCAGCTGCCAGTTGCTGTTTTCTCCTGTTTTTGTATTTCAGGTTTTCCGGCCATTAAAAGTGCTCCAAAAAATCCAGAAAAATCAGATAAAAAATCAGCGTCACAGAAGCTTCCGGAATCACCAAAGGAGCGGAGGAGGGCCACCACCAGGAGGCCAGGAGGGCCCCTGGCGCGGCCCCACCCTAGGCTGCGCTAGGAGGCCTCCTGGCTGCCTGGTGGGTCCCCTCGACGCCCCCTTCGCCTATATTTACCCCTCGGGGTGGAAACCCCTAAGACAGACTCCTCTTTCGCGATCTCGCCTCTGTTCCGCCGCCGCCGCCGTTTCAAGATCGGGGCTGCCTGGAGAAGCTGCTCCGGCACCCTGCCGGGAGAAGCTACCCCCTCCGGGAGACCCTCCATAGCCATGGACGCCTCCCGTATGTACCGTGAGTAGTTTCCCTTGGACCATGGGTCCGTGACCAGTAGCTATGTGATCTATCTCTCCCCCTTTTGTGCTTCCACTTTCGAGTCCTCGTGAGCTGCCTCACATGATCGAGGAATCTATGTAATTTCTGATTTTGCTATGCTGAGTTTGTTGGGATCTGATGGATTATGAGACTATGTTCAGATTGTGATGAGTAATATATTTGGTTCTTCTCTTTTATATTTTGTTCTTGAGTAAATTCTTGCATGTTCTCCGTTGCGGTATTTGCTTTGGCCAAGTATTTTATTTGCAACTCCAAGAGAGAGCGTTATGCTTGATTCTGGGTTCAGCCCCTTGATGTCTAGCTTGAGGGACAGAAACATGAGACTAGGGGATGTGTTGTTGCCACCAGGGATAAAACAACGGTGCTTGTACCTGCGGGTACAAGGATTGTTTACTTTACGCATAGTTCTTTTTAATGCAGTTGTTTGTTGCTTTGAGTTTACACTTTGGGTGGGATTCGCAACTTAATACCAGCGAGATGTTCTGGATAGATATCTCAAGGTGGATGATTCGTAGTAGATGCAGATGGATTTCGGTCTACTTACTTTGGCGTACTGCCCGTTGCTTTTGAGCCCTTCCTTTCTTTGCAGCATAGTTAGCATTGCGGTGCCTTCATAATCCTGTCAATTGCCCAACTGTGATTTGTTTACCTCGCTAGCACTTTTATCGTCTTTTGGGAGAGAGACATCACTAGTGAAAATCACGGGACCCCGGTCCATCTTCATATCACTGTTTACACCCTTATTACTTTCAGTCTTTACTTTCAGTTGCCACTATTATTATCTCTTGCGTTGATCCTTTGTAAACAGCAAGGCCGGAGGAATTGACAACTCCTCTGTACTCGTTGGGAGCAAAGTTATTTGTATCTGTGTGGAGGTCCAGGTGAAGCTAGCAACCTCGGCGCCATTGTTAACTTTACCACCTTCTTGTATCCTTCGGAGTCCTATGGGAGACAAACCTTGGTATCTTTGCCAAGGGAAAACTTGCCGCTGCACTATATCTCACTCTGCACTTGGGGTAACCAACGAGGCTTGAAGATTATTAACACTCTCTTGCCATCAACAAGTTTTCTGGCACCGTTGTCGGGGACTCCAGTCTACAAGATAGGGGAGTTGCACACTATCTTTTATCTTTGCTTTTTAGTCTTGTTAGTTTACCTTTCAGTTTTTACTTTGTGTCCTTAATCGAAAATACCGAAAATACCTGCTTCTACTATGGGTTCCAATGAAAACACTAAGTTGTGTGACTTCACTAGTCACAACAACAGTGACTTTATCTGCACTCCTATTGATCCACCTTCCACTTCAGCACCTTCTTATGAGATTAAACCTGCTCTGCTTAACCTTGTCATGAAAGATCAATTCTCAGGAGCAGGAGAAGATGCTGCCTTGCACCTAAACAACTTTATCGAGCTCTGCGACATGCAGAAGTACAAGGAAGTGGATGGAGACATCGTCAAGCTGAAGCTTTTTCCTTTCTCTTTGAGAGGAAGAGACAAGGAGGGGCTACAATCTTTTCCCAGGAACAATATCGATTCTTGGAGTAAATGCAAAGATGCTTTTATAGGGAAGTACTATCCCCCTGCTAAAATTATTCCATTGCGGAGTAACATTATGAATTTTAGGCAATTGGATAATGAACACGTTGCCCAGGCTTGGGAACGTATGAACACGCTTGTCAAGAACTGCCCCACACATGGACTGACTACCTGGATGGTTATCTAGACTTTTTATGCAGGCTTGAACTTCACCTCACGGAACCTGTTAGATTCGGCCGCGGGAGGAACTTTTATGTCAACCACGCTTCGTGCTGCCACAAAGCTACTTGATGAGATGATGCTGAACTACTCGCAATGGCACAACGAGAGATCTCCAACTGGTAAGAAGGTAAACTCTGTCGAGGAGATTTCCTCTTTAAATGAAAAGGTTGACCTTATCATTTCTCTACTTACCAAGAAACCTCCTATTGATCCTCAGAATGTTCCTTTAAATTCTTTGGTTGCTCAGGAGCAAGTAGATGTCAATTTTGTCTCTAGAAACAACTTCAACAATAATGCTTATAGGAGTAACTTTGGTAGCAACAATCCTAGGCCTTTCGCATCCAACAACTATGGGAACAACACTTATCCTACCACCAGAAACTCCACTTCAGAACTAGAGACCTTGCGCAAAGACTTTATCACTACCCAGAAAGCCTTCAACAAGAGTGTGGAGGAGAAATTAGATAAATTAGATAATTTTTGTTTGAAGGTAGACAACTTAGCCCTTGATGTTGAGATGTTAAAAATTAGAACCTCTCCCCTTGAGGAGAGTAAGGTCACTCCTATTAATGCTATCCAGTTACAAATCAATGAAAATATTAGGATGATGGCTAAACTCAAATAGAGATGGGCTAGAGAAAAGGAGGAAGAAGAGAGAATTAAGAGCCTTCCTACCTACCACACAGTAGCTACTATCCAAGTAGTTGAGGATGTCCAAACTGTTAGCACCCATCACACCCCTAGTCCCACTGGACCTATCAATGGTGATGCTACCACCTCAACCATAGATGAAGAAACCTCTATGAACATAGAGGCTTTCAAACAAGTGAACTTAAATGATATCACTACCTCCTTGATAGATAGTAGTGACCTAGACTTTGACAACTGCACTTTACCAGAAGTTATTGGTTTCCTACACAAGATGTCTAGAGACCCCCACACTAGCACACTCAATCTTGCCTTCACAGAGCATATCACCAATGCTCTAATCAAAGTTAGGGAGGATAAGCTTAGACTAGAAGCCTCCATACCTAGGAAGCTAGAAGATTGTTGGGATCCTATGATAAAAATTAAATTGAATAACTTCTCTTGTTATGCTCTTTGTGATGTTGGAGCAAGTACCTCTGTTATGCCCAAAAGAATGTATGATATGCTTGAATTGAAACCTTTTGATCCTTGTTCTTTTGGCGTTCGTCTTGTTGATTCTTCCGTAAAGAAACCTTTGGGGAAGATCGACGATGTTCTTATCGTTTTCAATGACAATTATGTTCCTGTTGATTTTACTATTATGGACATTGAATGTGAACCTTCTTGTCCAATTATTTTGGGACGTCCTTTTCTTCGCACAGTTGGTGCTATCATTGACATGAAAGAGGGGAATATCAAATTCCAATTCCCTCTCAAGAAAGGGATGGAAAATTTCCCTAGGAAAAAGATTAAGTTACCTTTTGAGTCCGTCACACGGGCTAGTTATTCTCTTGAAAAGACTTGATCTTCTACTTTAAGCCTAGCTAATGGCTCTAATGAAGCGCTTTCGGGAGGCAGCCCACAACGAATTTCGGTTTTTATTTTTGCTTTTGTTCTGTTTTTAGTGGTCTTGATGATTGTTACTACTGTATCAACATCATTGTATCTTTACTTTTCAAGCTTTGTGCCAAGTTTAGCCTCATACGACAAGGGAAGTGAAAGTTGTGACATGCTGTCCAGAAAACAGATTCTGTCCTCATGACTAGAAAAATCAGATAAAAATCCCAGTTCATCGTTTTGAGCTGAATTATTTACACAGCGTGCTCTATAAAATTACGAAACTTGTGTATGTTCTGAGTTTTTTTATTTGAGTTGCAGAAGTATCCCTAAAAAATTCTTTTCTACCTGATGTTCTTTTTTTCACAGATTCTGCCACGTTTTGTCTCTCGTTACTTTTGCAAACCTTAAGCTTGCTTTTTCTTTGCAAAAAACTTTTTGGAAATCTTGGGAAATATTAGCTCTTCAAGTTTATCTTTATTTCCAGTAAGGGAAAAATTATTTTATTAGGGTACTAACCTCTCTAATCAGCCTACAATGAGTTATGTATGAAGGGAGTATTCAAGTGCGCGATGGAAGGTGATGAAAGAAGATTCAGGAGTGTCAAACGCTCAAGCTTGGGGATGCCCATGTGCAACACCAATAAATATTCAAGGAGACTCAAGCGTCTAAGCTTGGGGATGCCCCCGATGCATCCCCTTCTTCATCAAAAATCATCAGTTTGTCCCTCGTTGCACTATATTTTTATCACTTCATGCGTTATGTGCTTTGCTTGGAGCTTCTCGCTCTTTACTTTTCTAGGTTTGTTTTGATTTCTTTGCTGTAGTAACAAGTTAGACCCCAACTTACTCTTTTGTGTGGGAGAGATTCACGCTCTGCTTGAACTAGAACACCTCATAGGATTTGCATGCTTATTCTTTTAGCTGTGAGCTGTTCTTTTTCTTTTCTTAGCTGTTGTTCTGTTTAGTTGTAGTGCTTTAGTTTTTCTAGAGCTTTTCTTTTGTCTTAGGTTGAACTTTATATAGGTTGCATGTTTTATCTTGTTAGAGATTTTTCCTGTTGCACTGAGTTCTGTGTCTTGACTGAAAGTAGGTAGTTAAAGTTGCTATTCTCTTTGTAGTAGTAACTTGCAATAGTTTTGAGGTATTGACTAGAGTAATGTTTGAACTTATGGTGTCAAGAGCTCTTGCCTATTAGTGATAGATGTTGTATTTTGGGCAATCCGTGTGTTTTTCGAAAACCAAAAAACCCTGTTGAGAACTCTAGCTACTAGATGGATCACTAAACCTCTGGAGGGTTCGAATATTAGAGTACACTCACATACCATGAGTCGAGGATGCGCAAGGATAACCAAACCCCCATACACTCCTCCTCGGGGTACTTGTCTCTTTGTGAACCTCCTGATTAGATTGAGAGTTACCGATAATAAGTGCATGACTTCGTTGGACTAATGTGAGTATTCAAAAGTTGACACTTCCACCCACCTATACTTTTTCTAGCCTCTTTTGTGTCGTGCATTGCTTTCTTCTCACTCCGAAAGTTGGCATCCACCTTCGCCGGTACATCCAAACCCTTTGCATGATATGCTCTGTCATCATAAACCTCCTTATATCTTTCCTCAAAACAGCCACCATACCTACCTACAAGGCATTTCCATAGCCTTTCCGAGATACATTGCCATGCAACATCCACCTTCTCATGACTTGATCTTCATGTCATACATGCTACTTGCTTGATCGATGAGCCGCATGCTAGTTGGGCCTTGCCCTAATCATTGCTACATGTCGCGCTAGTATCATTGCATATCCTGCTACCCTGGCAGAGACATACATTTGCATCATGATAGTTACATTTTCTTTATGTGAGTACCTTTGTAAAGTGTGAAAGATCTCCTATATTCTTGTAAAATATAGAGTATTGCCCCTAAAGTGAGGAAAAGATCCCAAAGAGGACAAAATCAAAAGGTCCCAAAGAGGACAAATGAGAGAAATAGAAAGAGCCATTGAGGCCACCAAAAAATACAAAAAAATAGAAGAAAGAGAAAAATAAAAATAAAAATAGAGAAGGGTGCATACTAATATTCCTTTTGAGAGATCCACACTAGTACTTCATCTTCTATCCCTTGTACTCCATAGAGATCATCATCATGCATATAGCTATGTGGGGACCCTTCACACTATAGAACTTGGCTTGTATATTCCAATGATGAGCCTCCTCAAACGAGCTCTAGGTCTTCTTGAGCAAGCAAGTTAGATGCATCCCCACTAGTTCCATTGGAGAGCTTTTAGCTCACATGTGCATCTGTTGTATGGCAATCCCTACTCCTCATATCATATCTATCATATGGCCTTCTCTCGCCTATGATTGTCCTCATTGATGTGAGCCTTTCACACCTTTATGTCTTCCTCCTCCACCTTCTTTTTGTTTCGCCTTTTAGGTGTCAACTTTCTTGCTCACGCTCATCCATTGCATGAGTGCTCAAAATATCGAAAGGGAGTGGATCAGTTTGACTTGTACCTGGCTAGTGGTCTGGGGACGAGTCAAGATAAGAATCCAAAGGAGACTAAGTGTGAAACTTTAGTAGATAGTTGTTCTCAACAACCTTATTTTTTTCTCTCGTATTTTCCTATCCCTTGCTTGCACGCAAACACCATTTGGAGACATTCGAGTCACGGACAGCGAGAGCTCTTGCACCTTTTGTTCTTTTGTTGCTTGTGTCAATGCTAATATAGACTCTTGCTTGTTAAGACTTGAATTGAATTGCATGCTTTGATTGCTTTACTTAAAGGTCCTTATTTGGTTGTGTGGCATGTCACCACAGAAATTATGCTTGTTATCATTTACCTACTCGAGGACGAGCAGGAATTAAGCTTGGGGATGTTGATACGTCCCAAACGTATCTATAATTTCTGCTTGCTCCATGCATGTTTTGTGTGACTTTGCCATGTTTTGCTTGAACTTTCATACACTTTTGAACCTATTTGTACTAACCTATTAACTCAGTGCACCCAGTTGCCAGTTTCTGTTTTCTGCTGTTTTTGTATTTCAGGTTTTCCGGCCGTTTAAAGTGCTCCAAAAATTCGGGGAAAATATATAAAAAATCAGCGTCGCGGAAGCTTCCGTAATAATCAAGATATGGCAGGAGGGCCACCACCGGGAGCCCAGGAGGGTCCCTGGCACGGCACCACCCTAGACCACGCCAGGAGGCCTCTTGGCTTCCTGGTGGCCCCCCTCGACGCCCCCCTTCGCCTATATTTACCCCTCGGGGTAGAAACCCCTAATACGGACTCCTCTTTCGCGATCTCGCCTCTGTTCCGCCGCCGCCGCCGTTTCAATATCGGGGCTTCCTGGAGAAGCTGCTCTGGCACCCTGCCGGGAGAAGCTACCCCCTCCGAGAGACCATCCATAGCCATGGACGCCTCCCGTATGTACCGTGAGTAGTTTCCCTTGGACCATGGGTCTGTGACCAGTAGCTATGTGATCTATCTCTCCCCTCTTTGTGCTTCCACTTTCGACTCCTCGTGAGATGCTTCACATGATCGAGGCATCTATGTTATTTCTGTTGTTGCTATGCTGAGTTTGTTGGGATTTGATGGATTATGTGACTATGTTCAGATTGTGATGAGTAATATATTTGGTTCTTCTCTTTTATATTTTGTTCTTTAGTAAATTCTTGCATGTTCTCCATTGCGGTATTTTCTTTGGCCAAGTATTTTTTTTGCAACTCCAAGAGAGAGCGTTATGCTCGATTGTGGGTTCAGCCCCTTGATGTCTAGCTTGAGTGACAGAAACATGAGACTAGGGGATGTGCTGTTTCCACCAGGGATAAAACAACGGTGCTTGTACCTGCGGGTGCAAGGATTGTTTACTTTACGCAAATTTCTTTTAATGCAGTTGTCTGTTGCTTTGAGTTTACACTTTGGGTGGGATTCGCAACTTAATACCAGCGAGATGTTCTGGATAGATATCTCAAGTTGGATGATTTGTAGTAGATGCAGATGGATTTCGGTCTACTTACCTTGCTGTACTGCCCATTGCTTTTGAGCCCTTCCTTTCTTTGCAGCATAGTTAGCCTTGCGGTGCCTTCATAATCCTGTCAATTGCCCAACTGTGATTTGTTTACCTCGCTAGCACTTTTATCGTCTTTTGGGAGAGAGACATCACTAGTGAAAATCACGGGATCCCGGTCCATCTTCACATCATTGTTTACACCCTCAATTTACTATCAGTCTTTACTTTCCTTTGCATCCTTTTATCTCTTGCGTTGATCCTTTGTAACCGACAAGGCCGGAGGAATTGACAACTCCTCTGTACTCGTTGGGAGCAAAGTTATTTGTATCTGTGTGCAGGTCCAGGTGAAGTTAGCAACCTCGGTTGTGAACGACGCCATTGTTCAGTTTACCACCTTCTTGTATCTCTTGAGTCCTACAGGTTCGATACTCAACCTTAGCATCTTTGCTAAGGGAAACTTGCCCTTGTGCTACATCAAACCTTCCACTTGGGGTAGCCAACGAGGGGCGAGAAGCCAGCACGTGCAAATCGGAGGGGGGATGAGATAGCTATGATGCACCTTCCATTAATGCTAGAAGGCTTAGCTCTGCCATGGTTAAATCAGCTCCCCCCCTAGTAGCATTTGGATTTGGGAAGACCTTGAGAGGGTTTTTATCAATAATTTTGAAGGGACTTACAAGAGGCCTGGAGGACTAACCGAGCTACAGTTGTGTGTGCAAGGAAACACTGAATCTACTCGGGATTATATCCAGAGATGGAGGACGCTTCACAACTCGATAGAAGGAGTCTCCGAGTTCCAGGCCATCCATGCCTTCAAGCAAGGGGTCAAGTACAGAGAGCTGAGTCTCAAGTTGGCAAGATCACCCCATGTTACCTCACTCGGAAGACTGATGGAGATAGAAAATAAATATGCCAATGGTGAAGAGGAGATTCGGCAGAAGTCCCAGCAGCATAGAGGAGGCAAGAGCTCGGTGCCCAATCCAAAGCAGAAGACCGGAGGTAACAACAAGTGGAAGGAAGAAGACGCCCCAACAGATGCAGAGTTAGTCGCAGCAGCAAATGCCTCAGGGATTCATGGCAAAGGTCAGGCACAAAAGGAGTGGCAGCCACACCAGAAAAAACCGTCGAACGATGATGAAGTCCTCGATCAACCTTGTCCTCTTCACACCACCCGAGATACCGAGGGAAAGTTGGTTCTTCCAAAGCACACAGCTCGGCAGTGTCGCCTGATCAAAAAAGCGGCCCAGAATGCGAAAACGGGACCTCGGCAAAATAAATATGCTGGCAAAAAAAAGGCAACGAGCCCAGATCTGCACAGCGAAGGCTTCCCATGATAAGACGGAGTGCTGGTCATCTTTGCAGGACGGGAGTCGAAGAGAGTAGAAAAGATAAGGTTCAAAGAAGTCAATTCGGCAGCTCCGGCAGTTCTGAGTTACATGAAGTGGGCCGACACTCCGATCACTTTCGATTAATCGGATCACCCTCCTCACATCCCTCACCCAGGAAGGCATGCTCTGATCGTTGATCCTTTGGTAGAAACAGGGAATGGAAACTTCAGGATCCGAAATGTCCTGATGGACGGTGGCAGCGGGATTAATATCCTAAATGCAAGCACTCTGAAGAGCATGAACATTCCAATGTCCAAGCTCCGCAAAAGCTATCTGGAATTTCATGGGATCATCCCGGGGAAAAAGGCACATTCACTCGGAATGATCTCCCTCAATGTGGTCTTTGGTACTCCGAGTAACTTCCGGAAAGAAAATATCACCTTTGAGGTGGTGGATTTTCCGAGTGCATATCATGCTCTAATCGGAAGACCAGCTTATGCAAAATTTCATGGCCATCCCGTGTTACGTCTATCTGAAACTGAAGATGCCCGGCCCGCACGGCGTGATCACCATCTCGGGAGATTACAAACAAGCCGAAGAACTATTACAGAAGGGATCTTTGATAGACGACAAGAAAATGGTTGAGGTTGAGCTGGACGAGTACAAAAAAGCCGCCGACTCATCCGAGCTGCTGCAACCAAAGAAGACATCTTCGTTCGAGTCAGCTAGAGAGACCAAGAGGGTACAGATACATCCCACGGATAAAGGCAAGTACACCAATATTGTGACCGATTTGGATCCCCAATAGGAACTCGAGCTCGTCAACTTTGTCCGTGAGAATTGGGATATCTTCGCATGGAAGCCTGCTGATATGCCTGGAATCCCAAGGGGGTTGGCTGAGCACAAATTACACGTCGATCCAAAAGCAAGACCGGTGAAGGAGTCCCTTCGGCGTTTTTCTTCCGAGAAAAGGAAGGCCATCGGACAAGAAATAGCTAGATTATTAGCAGCCAGATTCATTAGGGAAATCTTCCACTCCGAGTGGTTAGGAAATCCTGTAATGGTTACGAAGAAAGATAAAACTTGGAGAACTTGTGTTGATTTCTGTCACATCAATAAAGTTTATCCAAAAGACCATTTCCCTCTTCCTCGCATTGACCAGATTGTGGATTCCACATCGGGTTGCGAGAGATTATGTTTCCTCAATACGTACTCGGGTTATCATCAAATCAGATATGAACGAGATGAGTTTAAAACAACATTCAAAACCCCATTCGGATGGTTTTGTTATGTCACGATGCCATTCGGGCTCAAAAATGCAGGAGCCACGTATCAAAGCATGATGCAGAACTTCTTGATCTGGCAAATCGGCAGAAATGTGGAGGTCTACGTGGACGATATTGTGATCAAGTCGGTTAAAGGAAATAGTTTGCTAGCTGACTTAGCCAAAACTTTTCAGAGCCTCCGAGCCTACATCATCAAGCTTAAACCTGAGAAGTGTGTTTTTGGTGTGCCAGCTGGGAAGCTACTCGGATTCATGGTCTCCGAGCGTGGGATAGAAGCTAACCCGGAAAAAATTGCAGCAATCCAAAACATGTAGCCACCCAAGAAGCTCTGAGACGTCCAGAACCTGACAGGCTCTCTCGCAGCACTCAGTCTGTTCATTTCCAGACTGCGAGAGAAATCCCTAACTCTCTACCAGCTGATGAAAAAATCGCCAAATTTCGTTTGGACGGAAGAAGCTCAAATGGCATTTGAAGAGCTAAAGAAGCAACTGTCAACTCGGCCAGTCCTGCCAGCACCTCAAGAAAAAGAACTGCTCTTACTATATATTGCATCCACAAGCCGAGTTGTCAGCGTAGCTATAATGGTGGAAAGAGAAGAAGAAGGAAAGTCACAAAAGGTACAAAGACCGGTGTACTTCATCTTCGAGGTCCTCACACCATCTAAGAAGAGATATCCCCACTATCAGAAGCTGGCAATGGGAATTTACTTGGCATCACAGAAGCTTGCACATTATTTCCAAGATCATTCCATCACAGTAGTATCCGAAGCTCCCCTGGCAGAAATCATGAACAATAGATACTCAACGGGCAGAATTGTAAAATGGAGTTTGGATTTACTGCCCTTTGACCTCAATTACCAACCCAAAAAAGCAATCAAGTTGCAAGCATTGGTGGATTTCTTGGTCGAGTGGATTGAAGTCCAAAATCCTCCACAGCCAACACCAGAGCATTGGACAATGTTTTTTGATGGATCCAAGATGCTGAATGGAGCAGGCGTAGGGGTGGTACTAGTTTCACCAAGGAAAGACGAGATGAGATACGTCCTCCAAATACATTTCCCAGCAACAAATAACGAGGCCGAGTATGAAGCCCTTTTTTACGGCCTAATAATGGCCATTTCACTCGGAATCAGGAGGCTCATGGTATTCGGAGATTCAGACCTGTTGATAAACCAAGTAATGAAAGAATGGGACATTCGGAGTCCAGCTATGACAACTTACTGCGTAGCAGTGAGAAAATTGGAGAAAAAATTTGATGGATTAGAACTCCATCACATTCCAAGGGTTCAAAATTAGGCAGCAGACGACCTAGCCAAGTTGGGCTCTACTCGGGGTCAGATCCCATCTGGAATTTATTTGGAGCACTTGCACTCTCCAACAGTCAAGGAAGATCCTTTCCTAGAAGCCAATCTAGATATGATGTCTGACAAAAACATACCTAACAAGGAAGATATACCCGCAGTAGTCGACATGGTGTTTGACGTGGAGACATTTGAGTCATAGACAGCGAGAGCTCTGCACCTTTATGTTCTTATGTTGCTTGTTTCAATGCTAATATAGACTCTTGCATGTTATGACTTCAATTGAATTACATGCCTTGATTGCTTTACTTAAAAGTTCTTTTATGGTTGGTAGCATGTCACCACAGAAATTATGTTAGTTATCATTTACCTACTCGAGGACAAGCAGGAATTAAGCTTGGGGATGTTGATACGTCCAAAACGTATCTATAATTTCTTCTTGCTCGGTGCTTCTTTTGTGTGATATTGCTATGATATTGATGCACTTCCATACACTTTTGATCATATTTGGACTAACCTATTAACTCAGTACACCCTAGTGTCAGTTCCTGTTTTCTGCTGTTTTTGTATTTCAGCTTTTCCCATTATTTAAAGTGCCAGAAAAATTCCAGGAAAAATATAGGAAAAATCAGCGTACAGGAAGCTTCGCGAAGAGCCCTGGTGGGGCCAGATGGGAGCCAGGGGTGGCCCAGGCGGCCACCTGGCGCGGCCACCCCCTAGGCCGTGCCAGGGGCCGCCTAGGGCCCCTGGTCCACCTCTGGCTGCCCCCTTCGCCTATTTATTCCCCGTGACGGGAAACCCTCGGGGACAAAACCCTTTTTCGCAATCTGTCCTCTGTTCCGCCGTCGCCGCGCTTCCAAGATCGGGAGCACCAGGAGCCCTCTTCCCGGCACCCTGTCGGAGGGAGGAACCACTTCCGGGAGCTTCTCCACCACCATGGATGCTTCCCGGATGAACCGTGAGTAGTCCACCTTGGACCATGGGTCTATGATCAGTAGCTATGTGATCTTCTCCTCCCCTCTTTGTTCTTCATAGCTTAGACCTCGTGAGCTGCCCTACATTATCGAGGCACATATGTAATCTTTCTGATGTTGCTATGCTGAGTTTGCTCGGATCCGATGGATTATGAGAATATGTTTAGATTGTGTTTGAGTAATATATTTGATTCTCCTCTTTTATATTTATGTTCTTGAGTAATTCTTGCATGTTCTCCGTTGCTGTTTACTGATTTGTCCAAGTAGTAGGTAGTGACTCAAAGAGGGAGTGTTATGCATGATTGTGGGTTCATGCCCCCTGATGACTAGCTTGAGTGAAAGAAACATGAGTCTAGGGGATGTGTTGTTTCCACAAGGGAGAAAACAACGGTGCTTGTACTTGCGGGTGCAAGGATTGTTTACTTTACGCAAAGTTCTTTAATGCAGTTGTCTGTTGCTTTGAGTTTACACTTTGGGTGGGATTCACAACATAATACCAGCGAGATGTTCTAGATAGATATCTCAAGGTGGATGATTAGTAGGTAGATGCAGATGGATTTCGGTCTACTTGTCTTGGCGTACCGCCCAAGCTTTTGAGTCTCTTCTTTTCTTTATAACATAGTTAGCATTGGTTTGCGCACATAATCATGTCAGTTTCCCAGCTGTAATTTGTTTACCTCGCATGGCTATTTTATCGTCTTTTGGGAGAAAGACATCACTAGTGAACATCATGGGATCCCGGTCCATATTTCCAATACTGTTTACACCCACTATTTATTTTCTGCTTTATTTACCTTTATCTTGCTATCACTATCATTATTATCCCGTGCGTTTGATCCTTCGTAAACAACAAGGCCGGAGGGATTGACAACCTCTATGAACTCGTTGGGAGCAAAGTTATCTGTTGTGTGTGCAGGTCCACGTCAACCGCCTAATTGTTGGCGCCGTTGTCACCTTCCTATCGTTGTCGGAGTCCTACTGGAGACAAACCTTGGTATCTTCACTGAGGGAAATTTGTTGTTGTCTACATCTCAACCTTCCACTTTGGGTAACCAACGAGGGGCGAGAAGCCATCAACAGCTCGGACGAGAACTTAGAAAATCTTTCTAAGTGCTCGCCAAAACCCAAGAGGTTTGAGAGAGAAAAACATCGTCTGCATTGAGGATCTTGTTCACAAGATCATCAATGGAAAAAATTCCTAAATACTCACCAAGTCTCACGAGACTTGGGGGCTGCTTAATGTTATAAAATCAGGTTTGCATCCGACCTGTGCGCAACTCAGACGAGAACTTAGAAATTCTTTCTAGGTGCTCACCAAACCCAAAAGGTTTGAGAGAGCACAACTTTATCTGCATTGAGGATCTTGTTCGCAAGATCATCAACGGGAAAAATTTCTAAGTACTCACCAAGTCTCAGGAGACTTGGGGGCTGCTTAATGTTATAAAATCAGGTTTTCATCCGAGCTGTGCGCAGCTCGGACGAGGACTTAGAAATTTTTATCAACTACTAGGAAGTATTAACCTGTTCCCCACTAGGAAATAGACGATGAGTTACTAGGACAGCCACTTCAAAAGCATATATAGATAACACTAAAGCAAAGGCGTGCCTAGTACCCAGGTCACCACATCAAATAGCGAAATTCATTACAGATCCACTCGGCATTCCGAGGAAAATTTAAAAGAATTGTTTTTGAGATGCTCCAATCCAACCGAGCTCGCTCATTCCTCACCCGCTTTGTCTGACTCGCTTGTTACGCAGTCGACTCCACGAAGAATTCTAGGTCAGGCATCAATGCAATTCGGCTGGCAGTCTCGGCATATCGAGAAAGGAAGGTGGTGCATCTCTGACCCTCTTTGGGATCACCACCACCAACCAGCTCAAGATTATGGACTCGCTCCGGAAAATGTGCTTTGGTCAGAGCCAGTGCATACTTCGCACCGCTCCGTGTCGCAGAACGCTTCCAGCGTGCCAGCTGGTGATGGGCCTCTTGCAGGATGGGCACAATAGTGTCTAGCTTCACTCTACTTCCCTTGCCAGGAGACAGCCTGCTCTTCAAGGCTAGAGTAGCTCCCATGACCTCTTCGGCAAATTTCTTTGCCTTGGCACACTTCCTTGTTAACAGACCACGAGCTAGAGAAAACTCCGTGGTCACCGGCGTGTAGTTTTCCCTCTTCATCATCTCGGCACATTCGGCCATTCGGGCTTGCTCGGCTTCCGGGTCGGTCCCATACACTGCATCAACAAGAACGATGAGTATATGACAGAGAGGCATGAGACCATTCATCCTTCACAAGCATATCACACAACTCACCAGACAAAGTCTCGCTGAAGATAGCAAACCGCCCAGCACAGTATTCCTCAGCCGCCCTCACCGGCTTCCGAGTAGCCTCCAGCTTGGCTTTGTGTTTCTCTTCATCCTTAGTACGTAGCTCGGACAACTTCTCCAAGTCCGACTCCAGCTTCACGATACAAGCTTCGTTCTCCTTCATCGCTTTCTTGTATTAGTGCAGACTTGTCTCTAAAGCCTTCTTCTCCTTGGCCCTCTTCTAAATCAATAGGAGGACGAAAGATACCAACGCTGGGGCGCCAAAGAGGTCTATATCGGGATTCCTCACCATTGTCCTCAGCATGTTGTTTCTTAAGCTTGTTATGCTCTTCAAGCAGTGCTTCGTACGCACTCTTCGCAGCTGCGTTTTCCTCTTGCAACTTCACAAAAGGTCGAACCAAGTTTGCAAGCCTCCTAAGAAGAAAAAAGAAATACCATGTTATAAAAAAAACCTCCTATCAAAAGACTCTGAATAACTTCAAGAAGTTACTCAGAGCCTTGGGGGCTACACCCAATGGGTGCACTAAGAAGTGCTCCCACAGGAAGTGCTTGTTGGCTTCTCGCCACTCGTTGGTTACCCCAAGTGGAAGGTTGAGATGCAATGCAACAGCAAGTTTCCCTCGGTGAAGACACCATGGTTTGTCTCCAGTAGGACTCCAGAGATGATAAGTAGGTGTCAGCGGCGCAACTGACGCGGACCTGCACACAGACACAAATAACTTTGTTCCCAACAAAGTTCACAGAGGTTATCAAGCTCTCCGGTCTTGTTGTTCACAAAGGATCAAACGCAAGGGATAATGATAGCAACTGAAAGTAAAAATAGAAAACTAAATGAGCGTGGAAACAGTAATGAGGATATGGACCGGGATACGTGATGTTCACTAGTGATGTCTCTCTCCCAAAAGATGATAAAACTTCTATGCGAGGTAAACAAATTACAGAAGGGAAATTGACAGGATTATGAACGCACCGCAATGCTAACTATGCTACAAAAGAAAGGAAGAGGCTCAAAAGCACGGGCAGTACGCCAAAATAAGTAGACCAAAATCCAACTGCATCTACTACTAATCATCCACCTTGAGATATCTATCCAGAACATCTCGCTGGTATTAAGTTGCGAGCCCCACCCAAAGTGTAAACCCAAAGAAACAGACAACTGCATTAAAAAGCACTATGCGTAAAGTAAACAATCCTTGCAACCGCGGTTACAAGCACTGTTGTTTTCCCCCTTGTGGCAACAGCACATCCCCTAGACTCATGTTTCTATCACTCAAGCGTGTCATCGGGGGCATGAACCCACAATCGAGCACAACATTCCCTCTTGGGGTGACCACCTACTACTTGGCCAAAGAAATAAACAGCAACGGAGAACATGCAAGAATTACTTAGGAACAAAATATAAGAGATAAAAACCAAATATATTACTCTATCACAATCTGAACATAATCTCATAATCCATCAGATCCCATCAAACTCAGCATAGCAATAGCAGAAAGATTACAAAAGTGCCTCGGTCATGTAGGGAAGCTCATGAGGTCTAAACCATGAAGAACAAAGAGGGGAGGAGAACATCACATAGCTACTGATCACGGACCCATGTTCCAAGGAAAACTACTCAAGAGACATCCGTGGAGCATCCATGGTGGAGAGGAGACTCCCGGAGGTCGACCCTCCCTCCGGCAGGGTGCCGGGAAGAGGTCTTCTGGTGCTCCCGATCTCGGAAGCGCGGCGGCGGCGGAACAGAGGCGAGATCGCGAAAAAGGGTTCTGTCCTCGAGGGTTTCACGTCACGGGGGATATATAGGCGAAGGGGGGCAGCCAGAGGTGGACCAGGGGCCCCAGGCGCCCCCCTGGCGCGGCCAGGGGTGGGGCCGCGCCAGGTGGCCGCCTGGGCCACCCCTGGCTCCCCTCTGGCCCCACTCGGGCTCTTCGCGAAGCTTCCTGTACGCTGATTTTTCCTATATTTTTCCCGGAATTTTTCTGGCACTTTTTATATGGGGGAAAACTGAAATAGAAAAACAGTAGAAAACAAGAACTGGCACTGGGGTGCCCTGAGTTAATAGGTTAGTCCAAATATGATCAAAAGTGTATGAAAATGTGTCTAGAACATAGCAATATCACACAAAACATGCATGGAGCAAGCAGAAATTAAAGATACGTTTTGGATGTATCAACATCCCCAAGCTTAATTCCTGCTCTTCCTCGAGTAGGTAAATGATAACGGCATAATTTCTGTGGTGACATACTAGAAACCATATAAGAACTTTGAAAAGTAAAGCAATCAAGGTTAGATATTCAATTCAAGTCATAACAAGCAAGAGTCTATATTAGCATTGAAACAAGTAACAAAAGAACATTAGGTGGAAGAGCTCTCCCTGTCCGTGACTCGAATGTCTCCAAATGGTGTTTGCGTGCAAGAAGGGGGATGGGGAATACGAGAAAAAGTATTTTTGTTGAGAACTCAATCTACTAAAGTTTCACACTTGGTCTTTTTCTGGAATCTTATCTTGACTCGTCCCCAGACCACTAGCCAGGTAAAAGTCAATTTGATCCACTCATTTTCGATATTTTGAGCACTCATGCAATGGATAAGCATAAGCACGAGAGTTGACACTTAGGATGGCAAAGAGAGAAGTACGGAGGAGGAAAACAAAAAAGGTGAGAAAGGCTCACATCAATGAGGATAATCATAGGCAAGAGATGCCAAATGATAGATATGATGTGAGGAGTAGGGATTGCCATGCAACGGATGCACATACGAGCTAAGAAGCTCTCCAATGGAACTAGTGGGGGTGCATCTAACTTGCTCGCTCATGAAGACCTAGAGCTCGTTTGAGGAGGCTCATCCTTGGGATATGCAAGCCAAGTTCTATAGTGTGAAGGTCCCCACATAGCTATATGCATAATGATCATCTCTATGGAGTACAAGGATATAAAGGGAGTACTAGTGTGGATCTCTCAAAAGGATAGTAGTGTTGCCCTTTTCTCTCTTTTTATTTCTTTATTCTCTTTTGTTCTATTTTTTGTATTTTTTTGTGGCCTCAATGGCTCTTTCTATTTAACTCTCATTTGTCCTCTTTGGGATCTTTTATTGTGTCCATTTTGGGATCTTTTCCTCACTTAAGGGCAACACTTTATTTTACAAGAAGGTAAAGGAGATCTTACACACTTTACAAGGTACTCAAAATCATAAAGAAGATGTAACTATCATCATGTATGAAATGTATGTCGCTGCCAGTCTAGCAGAACATGTATGACATGAAGATCAAGTCATGAAGAGGTGGATGTTGCATGGCAATATATCTCAGAAAGGCTATGGAAATGCCATGATAGGTAGGTATGGTGGCTGTTTTGAGGAAAGATATAAGGAGGTTTATGATGACAGAGAGTATCATGCCAAGGGTTTGGATGTACCGGCGAAGGTGGACACCAACTCTCGGAGTGAGAAGAAGGCAATGCACGACACGAGAGAGGCTAGCAAAATATGGGAAGGTGGAAGTGTCAACATTCAATACTTACATTAGTCCAAAGAACTCATGCACTTATTATCGGTAACTCTCAATCTAATAAGGAGGTTCACAAAGAAACAAGTACCCCGAGGAGGAGTGTATGGGGGTTTGGTTATCCTTGCGCATCCTCGACTCATGGTACGTGAGTGTTCTCTAATATTCGATCCCTCCAAAGATTAGTGATCCAACTAGTAGCTAGAGTTCTCAACTAGTTTTGTAGGTTTTGAAAATTCACACGGATTGCCCAAAATACGACACCTATCACTAATAGGCTAGAGCTCTTGACACCAAAAGTTCAAACATTACTCACATCAATACCTCAAAACTATTGCAAGTTACTACTAAAATTAAATAGCAACCTCAATTACCTACTTTCAAGACAGGACACAACTCAGTGCAACAACAAACTCTCTTTAACAAGATAAACATGAAAACTAAAAAGAGTTCCAGCAACAAACTAAACAAAAGCCAAGGCTCTTGCTAAAGACAAACTAAGACTAAAACTAAACATGGCAGCAGCTATGAAAAGATAAAGAACACACAACAGCAAAAAGATAAGCAGGAAAAATCCTATGATGTGTTCTAGATTTTGAAAGTGGAGCGTGTTTATCTCCCACACAAAGTAAGACAGGATCTAACTTGTTATGAACAGCAAGCAAAGCTAAAGAAAACTAAAAGTAAAACCTAAGAGCGAGACGCTCCAAGCATAGCACATAACGCATGAAGTGATAAAAATATAGTGAGACGAAGGACGAACTCATGATTGTTGATGGAGAAGGGGATGCACGGGGGCATCCCCAATCTTAGACACTTGAGTCTCCTTGAATATTTATTGGGGATGCATGGGGGCATCCCCAAGCTTGAGCGCTTGACACTCCCGGATCTTCTTTCATCATCTTCCATCGCACACTTGAAAACTCCCTTCATACATAACTCATCATAAGCTGATTAGAGAAGTTAGTACCCTAAATAAAATAATTTTTGCCCACTGGATATAAAGATAATCTTGAAGAGCTACTTTTTATCAAGAGTTCCAAAAAGTTTTTGCAAATAAAAAACAAGCTTAAGGTTTGCAAAAGTTAGGAGAGGCAAAACGTGGCAGAATCTGTGAAAAACAGAACAGCAGGTAGTAAAGAATTTTTTAGGGATACTTCTGCAACTCAAATAAAAAAACTCAGAACATACGTAAGTTTCTTAATTGTATAGAGCACTCTGTGTAAAAATTTAAGCTCAAACAGATGAACTGGGATTTTTCTGGAATTTTTCTGGTCACGAGGACAGAATCTTTTTTCTGGACAGCGTGTCACAACTTTTAGTTCCCTTGCCGTAAGTGGCTATAACTTGGCACAAAGCTGAAAAATAAAGATACAATGATTTTTCTACAGTAGTAAAAAACATCAAGACAACAACAAAAGCAAAAATAAAAACCTAAATTCGTTGCGGGCTGCCTCCCGAATGCGCTTTCTTTTATGCCTTTAAGCTAGGCATGATGCAAAAGATCAAGTTGTAGCAATCGAATCATTATCAAGATCATCAAAAAGCTCTTCAATTGTACAACTATTCTTAAGAGGTATTTCAAATAAAGGCCTAATGAAGATACTTCTAGGGAGAAAACCAAAAGGGGAAAAATCAAGGGAAGATTCATTTATAAAATTATCAAAGAGAGGTATTTCTTCCAAAGTTTTCACGGTTTCAACTTCTTTAGCAATGTGTGGTTTATTTTTCGGTCGGGGAACCCTAGGGACATAATTGAACATAGGTTCCCTTCTTGCTGAAGTCTCTAACTTTTTTAGTTTTATTGAGAAAAATGTAGTTCCAAGAGTATTAATGATTTCCTCAATCTTATCAATCCTAGAAAGATCCGTATCACGGGATTTGATGACCTCCAAAGTTTTAATAATTTTAAGCATGGAGCTATCAAGCCTATTCAAATTCCCTTGAATCTTGCGATCCAACTCATTTATCCTAGTTATACTTGGTATTTCTAACTCTATATTTTCAAGTTTCTTGATAATGTGAGCTAGAGTTATATCCTCTTGTATGCTTGTAATAGGGAGATTTCCAACAAGATTTTAAATAACATTAGGAGACTCCCAAGTCGGGGCTTCTAGAAAATTCCCATTGATAGCAGTATCTAATATGAACCTATTCCAAGGAGTAATCACGACATAAAAATTTCTAAGCAGGATAGTAGTGGATTGCTACTTGGTGGCTCTTTTTTGAGAATCATTAATTCTATACCAAGCATCTTTTAAACTTTCTCCACCTTTTTGTTTAAAGGTGAGAACCTCTGTCTCAACAAAGGCAAAAGGGCCAGACATAATGACAACTAGCAAGATAAATAATATTTTTGTGATTTTTGATAAAAGACACAAAGATAAAAACTGAAAGGTAAACTAACAAGACTAAAAAACAAAGGTAAAGGGTAGTGTGCAACTCCCCTATCTTAGCACTCGGAGTCCCCGGCAACGGCGCCAGAATTTTTTTTGCTTGTTGGCTTCTCGCCCCTCGTTGGTTACCCCAAGTGGAAGGTTGAGATGCAGTGCAGCAGCAAGTTTCCCTCGGTGAAGATACCAAGGTTTGTCTCCAGTAAGACTCCAGAGATTATAAGTAGGTGTCAGCAGCGCAACTGACGCGGACCTGCACACAGACACAAATAACTTTGTTCCCAACAAAGTTCAGAGAGGTTGTCAATCTCTCCGGTCTTTTTGTTCACAAAGGATCAAACGCAAGGGATAATGATAGCAACTGAAAAGTAAAAGTAGAAAACTAAATGAGCGTGGAAAAAGTAATGAGGATATGGACCGGGATACGTGATGTTCACTAGTGATGTCTCTCTCCCAAAAGACGATAAAACTGCTATGCGAGGTGAACAAATTACAGAAGGGCAATTGACAGGATTATGAACGCACCGCAATGCTAACTATGCTACAAAAGAAAGGAAGAGGCTCAAAAGTACGGGCAGTACGCCATAATAAGTAGACCGAAATCCAACTGCATCTACTACTAATCATCCACCTTGAGATATCTATCCAGAACATCTCGCTGGTATTAAGTTGCGATCCCCACCCAAAGTGTAAACCCAAAGCAACAGACAACTGCATTAAAAAGCACTCTGCGTAAAGTAAACAATCCTTGCAACCGCGGTTACAAGCACTGTTGTTTTCCCCCTTGTGGCAACAGCACATCCCCTAGACTCATGTTTCTGTCACTCAAGCGTGTCATCGGGGGGCATGAACCCACAATCGAGCCCAATGTTCCCTCTTGGGGTCACCACCTACTACTTGGCCAAAGCAATAAACAGCAACGGAGAACATGCAAGAATTACTTAGGAAAAAAATATAAGAGATAAAAACCAAATATATTACTCAATCACAATCTGAACATAATCTCACAATCCTTTAGATCCCATCAAACTCAGCATAGCAATAGCAGAAAGATTACGAAAGTGCCTCGATCATGTAGGGCAGCTCACGAGGTCTAAACCATGAAGAACAAAGAGGGGAGGAGAACATCACATAGCTACTAATCACGGACCCATGGTCCAAGGAAAACTACTCACGAGACAGCCGGGGAGCATCCATGGTGGAGAGGAGACTCCCGAAGGTCGGCCCTCCCTCCGGCAGGGTGCCGGGAAGAGGTCTTCTGGTGCTCCCAATCTCGGAAGCGCGGCGGCGGCAGAACAGAGGTGACATCGCGAGAAAGGGTTCTGTCCTCGAGGGTTTCACGTCACGGGGGATATATAGGCAAAGGGGGCAGCCAGAGGTGGACCAGGGGCCCCAGGGGTGGGACCGCGCCGGGTGGCCTCCTGGGCCACCCCTAGCTCCCCTCTGGCCCCACTCGGGCTCTTCACGAAGCTTCCTGTACGCTGATTTTTCCTATATTTTTCCCGGAATTTTTCTGGCACTTTTTATTTGGGGGAAAACTGAAATAGAAAAATAGCAGAAAATAGGAACTGGCACTGGGGTGCACTGAGTTAATAGGTTAGTCCAAATATGATCAAAAGTGTATGAAAGTGTATCTAGAACATAGCAATATCACACAAAACATGCATGGAGCAAGCAGATATTATAGATACGTTTTGGACGTATCAGGAAGTTCATCAAAACAAAAAACCTCCTATCAAAAGACTCCAAAAAACTTCAAGAAGTTACTCGGAGCCTTGGGGGCTACACCCATTGGGTGCACTAAGAAGTGCTCCCACTAGAAGTTCATCAAAATGAAAACTCCTATCAAAAGACTCAGAATAACTTCAAGAAGTTACTCGGAGCCTTGGGGGCTACACCACTGGGTACACTAAGAAGTGCCCCAGCGGAAGTTTCAAACGTGCAGAATAACAACAATTCGGCCAAAAAATTCACTCTGACACCCACTAGGTAGAAAACTTACATAAGTACTTACGTGCATGTTGGAAGCCAGCTCGCGCAGCCGCAGCTCAAACTGAGTCGCCTTCAGCAAGGACTCCTTCAGGCCACCAATGATGGCGCTCTCAACCGGGGTACTGACCGGAATGGACACCGAGGCAGCAGGCGCATCCCCTTGAGCAGTATTTGGGACGACAGGAGTCTCCTTAACAGCCTCCTCAGCAGGAGCTTCAGGTGTAGCAGAATAGGCAGGCAAGCCACCGGCAGCAGGGTGACCGGACCCAGATGATACCGCTCCCCCAGGGACAATCACCTAAGGAGGAGCGACCTCAGCGACGGCCGGCTCAGTTACAATCCAAGTCGGACCGGCAGAGGAGTCAATATCCATATCTGTGGTAGACATAGCAAACAATTAAAAACAGAAAGATGGCAGTAGTAAAAGCACCAACAGATGTAGTGAGCAATTCTCACCGACAGCTACAACATCTTCTAGAATAGTGTCCATGACAGGAAATTCAGTCACCCCGCAGGTGCTGACATCCTCGAAAGTGTCGACACCTGGATCCTCAACCCCGGCCAGCGACTCGGAACCACTCGGACGAACACTGCAAAAAGGAATAGTCAAGGAAAAGTTTGGGAAATCAATGAAGCACCAAGTAATAGAGAACTAGTGACATTACTTATGGACAGTCTTCAAATTACGCCTCGGGGGAGCAACTTTGGCCGGACCAGCTCCACCCCCCTTGGCCTTCTCAACAGCAGCATCCCCCGAGGGGTTAGCCTCCCTGCCACCAAGCGTAACAAGCTTCTTCTTCTTCATGGTTGAAACTTTCCCAGAGCTAAGGCTTAAGGACGGAAGTTTTCCGCTGCCCTCTTCACCACTCGGAGTATGGGCCCTCTTATGAGTCTGAGTAAGGCCTTCCCGCGCCGACTCGCGGTCCTAGTTATTCTTCGAGCGCTGCTCGGACGCCACCTGAACCTGAGCCACCTCCGACTCCAGCTCCTCCCCCACCTCAACTCCGACTCCTGCGCCAGCAGTACTGTCTTCATCTTCCTCGGCAGGATGTTGCAGAGCCAGAGGAATATGAGAATGGAACTGGGAAAAATCCTAACAAAAAAGGGGAGTCCGAGTTAGAAACAAACAGGCGAAGTACATCCCAAGATACATATGATACAAGATGGCATACCAAGGTTAGTGGATTCTCGCTGCTGAGAGGTTTTTCTCGGCCAGGTTGCTGCAGACCCTGTGTCACGCTGCTAATTATCTTCATCTGGAGCTCAAATTCATCCAGGGGCATCTCAGTGTTGCTGTAACGGGTGTCATCCTGCAACCCGAAGTACGCCCACATCCCCCGACCCCTGTCTTGGAGAGGCTGAATCTTCCGAATCACAAAAGTGGCTATCAGGTCCATGGAGTCCAAGCCGTTCTTCTTCAGCCTAATGACCTCACGCATCAAGGGGAGCACCTGCTCCTTCTCGGCATTGGGGATACAGGGATTCCAGCCCTGGGAAGAAGTCAGCCTCACTTCCGAGTAAGGAGGCAGTGTACCTACTCCCGGTTTCTCGTCCACCTTGCAATAAAACCAACTATTCTGCCAATTCTTGACAAAATCTGGAAAACTGGAAGAGAAATACTGAACCCCCTACTTCTGAGCCAAGAACAAACCGCTGCATAGATGGTTGAACTCCACTGACGAGGGGGTGACCCCACGACTCCTGCGTATGAGGCTACCCGGTGCATATGAAGACAGAAGGCCTGCTAGGAAGCCATGACAGGCCCACGACTAGCCCGACCAAGCACCAACATAGGAGTCCGCGACTAGTATGGAAGGCACAACTTGGCGTACAAGGCAAGACTAGAACTAGGGAACTATCTTTGTAACCTAGTACGGACTCCCCGAGACCTAGCCTTGAATATAAAGGCTGGGAGGGGAGACGTCCAAATCAATCCAATACACATCTACTCATCTAGCATTGCGAGAACTCGCCTTGGACTCCACTGTAATCGCCCCCTCACGCAATAATATCGAGCAGGAAGTGCTTCTCCTGTTAGCCGACAAGTATCATCCAACCTGTGCCTTCTCTATGACTAACACAGGGTCCCTGACCATGGGATTTTCCGGGGCTGATCCCTGCCAATTGGCGCCGTATGTCGAAACTACACAGGTTGGAATCACGATCTCGGCGGTCCCGCCCTCAGCAGATCAAGACTCGAGGACTAGAACCAGATCTAGCCCACTCGAGGAATTCAAGATCACCACAAGCATCTCCATCGTCTCGTCAAGATCACCTAGCCTGTAGGCGAATCAAGTCCAACACCTAGACGACCATCAGATCCATCGCCGACGGAAGAGAACACGACGACTCAGAAGGCAAACACGAGGACTCTACTCGGGGACATCACTCGAAGAGTCGCGGCGCGTAACAGAAGACTCGCCCACCAGTCGACGACCCGCCGCCGCCCGGACTCCCACCACACGCCAAGACAACGACTCTGAAACCAAGACCGGAGAGTACTACGACCCAGATCGAAGGCCAGATGAATTCGCCAACTTCATCCGGAGCCAATCACTCAGCGATGGGATAGAACTTCACCCCAGATTCAACAGGCGAGCAGAAGACCACTCGTAGATCTTCTAAATCTCAAGGAGAAGAAGGCACGCCGGCTCTAGTAAACTCACAGCTAAAGAGCAACCGGAAGGACCTCGCGCGATCCACTATTTTGAAGACAGTCGGGGACATCTCAGAGCAAGCCACACCCTAGGAGATTGTCGCCTATTCACCGAACTCTCCAACAGCCTCAAGGAGGAGAAGCAGCGTGAAGCCAAGCGCACTCGAAGAAGCGCGCAGTCACCAGCACCAAGTACAGAAGGGCAATACCCCACGTCCCATGGACGAATCTGCATGATCCAAGAAGGAAGACCCTCGAAAGCAAAGCAAGATGCCTACACCTTGTAGGACAAAGCAGCCGAAGGCCTAAAGATAACTGAAACCTACCAACTGAGCGGCGCTGAGACCAGCATCACCTTCTCACAAAGCGACCACCCGCCCATAGTCCCAAGGCCTGGGCATGCACCCCTGGTCCTCGAAGCCCAGATCGGAGGATACGACATGGACAGAGTCTTCATGGACGGAGGCAGCAGTCTAAATATAATCTTCGCCAGCACCCTACGCAAGATGTTAATCCCACGATCAGTCTGGAAGAAGTGAGACACAACAATACACGATGTAGTTCCAGGTGAAGCAGCCGCCTCCATCGGAACAATCGAGCTTGATGTAATCTTTGGCAGCAAGCACAACTTCGCAAAGCAAGTCCTTGAGTTCGAAGTGCTCGACTGGCAGTCGCAGTACCACGCCATACTCGGGCGACCAGCGTTCGCACAATTCATGGCGGTCCCACACTATGCATATCTCAAGCTCAAAATGCCGGGACGTGCAGGAATCATCACAGTCAAGGGAAGCTTCACCAAATCGGACCAGTGCGACCGCGACTTCCACAAAGTCGCCGACACATTTGGAGCCCAACAACAGCTCAAATAAATAGCCATGGTGACGGACAAAAGCATATTTCCGCTGGCAAGCCGAAGCGAGACAAAAGAATTCGTCCGCGACTTCAGCATCGACAGCGACACAATCACACACCAAGTCCACCCAACAGACCCAGAGAAAATGGTTCATGTATATGCCCACCTTCCCGAAGAGCAAGCAACCGCCCTCATAACCTTCCTTCACGAAGAGTGGAAATTTTTTGCCTGGTGCCCAGCCGACATGCCCGGGATACCACGAGAATTTGCAGAACACTCGCTCCACATCAAACCAAACACCAAACCAATAAAGAAGGCACTGCGACGATTCTCATAACCCAAGAGTAGAGCAATCGGAGAAGAATTCAACCGACTACTCGACGCACAGTTCATCCGAGAGACAAAGAAAGCAACCTGGATAGCAAACCCGGTCCTGGTCCCTAAAAAAGACATCGAGGTACTGAGGATGTGCGTCGACTATGGGCCTATCAACAAGCACTGCCCAAAAGACCACTTCCCCCTGCCAAGAATCGATCAAATAATCGACTCCACAGCAGGATGCGACCTCCTCTCCTTCCTTGACGCATACTTAGGATACAATCAGTTCAGGATGAAGGAAGAAGACGAAGATCACACCTCGTTCATCACCCCCTACGGAGTATTCTGCTACCAAACAATGCCCTTTGTCCTAAAAAATGCGGGAGCCACGTACCAGCGGATGATGGAAGCATGCTTGAGAGAACAGATTGGCAGGAACATCCAGGTCTATGTAGACGACATTTTCATCAAAACCTACAGCGCAAACACACTACTCGACGACCTCCGTGAGACATTCGCGGCCCTCAACAAGTACATGATCAAGCTCAACCCCAAAAATGCGTGTTCGGCGTCCCAGCCGGAAAATTACTTGGGTACATGGTCTCTGCCCGAGGAATCGAAGCAAACCCCGAGAAGGTTCAAGCAATCGCCAAGATGCAAAGGCCAACCAACTTCATAGGAGTACAGCAGCTCACAGGAAAGCTCGCAGCATTGAGCCGCTTCATCAGCAGGTTAGGCGAAAGGACCTTACCGTTCTAGAAACTGCTGAGAAAAGGAGAAAAATTCGAGTGGACCGAGGAAGCCAGCAATGCATTCGCGGACCTAAAGAAGACCCTCTCGACCCCACCAATCTTGGCGGTGCCTAAAGAAAGGGAAAAGTTGTATCTCTACATAGCAGCACGCAGTAGTGTCGTGAGCACAGTGCTTTTCGTCGAGCGTGCAGAAGAAGGAAAAATCCAGAGCATCCAAAGACCAATTTACTACCTCGGCACGCTAATCACGAAGCCACAGCAGCGGTACCCGCACTACCAGAAGCTCCTGCTCGCCATTATCATGACCTCCAGGAAAGTATCACACTACTTCGACGAACACTCCATCACAATCGTGAGCAGTGCACCACTCGCGGACATCCTCAACAATCCCGGAGCAACCAGTCGAGTCGCCGAGTGGAACATGGAGCTCAGCCCGCGAGACCTACAGTTCAAACACCCGACAGCAATCAAAGCCCAAGTACTCCCAGACTTCCTGGTCGAGTGGGCAGAAGTCCAAGCACCAGGTCCCCCAGACCTATCCAACGCATGGACGATGTATTTCGACGGATCTAAAAGACAGCAAGGAGCCAGAGCAGGCGTCGTCCTAGTCTCCTCCAAAGGATCAAAGCTCAAATACATCCTCCAGATCAACTTCAGCAACGCCTCCAACAACGAAGCAGAATACGAGGCACTAATTCACGGCATGCGCATGGCAAAAACTTGCGGTGCCACTCGCCTCTCGATCTATGGCGACTCCAACCTCGTCGTCTAGCTGGCGATGAGAGACTGTAACGCAGTCGCAGACAACATGGAAACCTACCAGAAGCTCTATAACAGACTAGAGAGAGGATTCGCCGGCTGTGAACTATACTACATCCCCAGAGCAAATAATACAGAAGCCGACGAACTCGCGAACATCGGATCGACTCGAGGACCAATACCACCAGGCGTTTTCCTCGAGAGCATCAACCAGAGGTCAATAAAATCAAAGCCAGCGGAACCCAAGATAGTCGCAGAGGAAGACGACACAAATGAGCCAACACAGGTGGCAGCAACGAGCGGAGCTGACGGCACAAACAACCAAGCAATCGAAGTCGAAGAACCAGAAGCACTCGAAGACCCGGCCTGGGAAAGACCCTTCCTTCGATTCCTAGTCGAAGGCACCCTACCACAAGACGTCGCAGAAGCCCGAAGCATCAGTCGACGATCTAAAGCATTCACAGTAATCAACAGAAAGCTCTACAAGCGCAGCATTTCTCCGGTCCTCCAAAAGTGTATAGACGAAGAAGACGGCAAAACCCTACTACTCGATAATCACGAAGGTACCTGCGGGCATCACGCCAGCGGTCGAGCACTCGTGGAAAAAGCCTTTCGGGCCGGATTCTAATGGCCGGCCGCCATGAGAAATGCAGAGGATATCGTACGGCGTTGCATCGCCTGCCAAAAATTCGCCAGTAGGCCACACGCCCCAGCATCGGAACTCAAACCATACTGTTGTCATGGCCATTCGCCACATGGGTACTCGACATGGTAGGCCCACTCAAGAAATCCTCAAAAGGAGGAAGAACACACCTACTGGTGGCAGTCGACAGGGTCACCAAATGGATCGAGGCAGTACCAATCACTAACTCAACAGCCTCACGACAGTCAACTTCATCAAATCAATCATCTTCAGATTCGGAGTACCACACAACATCATCACAGACAATGGCACAAACTTCACAGCATCAGAATTCCAAAACTTCTGCCACGAGCTGGGCATCAAAATCAACTACGCATCAGTCACACACCCGCAGTCCAACGACCAAGTGGAGAAAGCTAACGGTCTAGTATGCGGAGGAATAAAAAAGCGACTCCTAGCACCATTAGAACAAGCCGCAGGAAATTGGATAGAGGAACTTCCCGCAGTAATATGGAGCCTGTGCACCACCCCAAACAGCTCAACCCAGTATACACCCTTCTTCTTGGTATACGGGGCAGAAGCAGTACTGCCGCACGACTTAAAATTCGGAGCACCCAGAATCTCAGGGTACGAAGAGGAAGAGGCAGAAGAAACACTGCAGAACGACAAAGACATAGCAAACGAAGCACGGGACACAACCATCACAGGATTTGAAGGATACCAGGACAAATTACGCACATGTCAAAACAGTCGGCTGGCACCAGAACGTTCAACAAAGGAGACCTCGTGCTATGGCTGATACAGGAAAAAGGGAACTAACTTGCCCCACAATGGGAAGGACCGTTCATCATCTCGGAAGTCATAAGGGGAGGAGCATACAGACTGAAGAACCCGAAGACCAATGAGGACGTGGGAAATCCATGGAACGTAGCGAACCTACGCCTGTTCAACCCATATTCCTCTAGGCATTATCAGAGACACCGGCAACAGCACCGATCCACAAATCATGTAAAATTCGAAGGGATAAAATAATGTTGCCCAAAGCACCTTACTCAAAAGCACTCGGGGGCTCGAGCATAAAACTCCCCCCGAGAGACGCTATCTTCGCTCACGCGACCTTTACTTAAAAGCCCTCGGGGGCTCGAGCATAAAACTCCCCCCGAGAGACGCTATCTTCTCTCACGCGACCTTTACTTAAAATCACTCGGGGGCTTGATACGTCCAAAATGCATCACTATTTTATATAGTAATTCTTTCTTACTCATTGATATATTTCATGATATGATGCTATTCTTATGTTGTTTTGGCCTATTTTACACAGTTTGCAACTTTTCTGTGCCGAAGCAGCAGACGCAGAATTCAGTGGTAAAAAGTGGACGCTGAGTTGCTGAAGAAGAATACCTCCAAATTACCTGAAAATCGACGGAGGCTATTTTCCAGAAGGATCAAGAAGACACGCAAAAGAGCGACCAGAGGGGGGCCAAGGGGTGCCCAGGCGGCCACCTGGCGCGGCCCCACCCTGGCCGCGCCGGGAGGGCGCCTGGACCCCCGGGGCCACTCCCGTCTCGCCCCTTTGGCCTATATATCGCTCATATATCAAAAACCCTAAAACAGGGGGAGTTTACGGAGTTCCGCTGCCGCTCCGTGGCGGAAACCTACAGAGAAGAAAAGCCATCTCTGGCGGGCAGATTCCGCCAGGTAGAGCGCCTCCCGGAAGGGGAGATCATCGCCATCGTCATCACCATCATCACGGGCATCATCGAGATCATCATCAACATCATCCCCATCATCAGCACCATCTCCACCTCCATCCAATCTCATCTCACAATTTCAACTCGTGTTGTAACCCGTACTATCTATCCTCTCTACTCTATCGATGTTGATTACTACTTTGTGGTGAATGCTATTGAGTTTTGTTGCAGAAATATTATTGTGTCCAAATTGTTTATCATCTATTTATTCCCACTGATCATGATATCTTTTATGTCTTGTGAGTAGTTACTTTAGTTCTTGAGGACATGGGAGAAGTCTAGTTGTTAGTAGTCTTATGATGTTGAAGTAATATGTGTTGTTTGATATTTAAGTTGTGTTGTTATGTTCCCTAGTGGTGTTGTGTGAGTCGAACACTCAACACTTCGCCTTATCAAGGACCTAGGGGAATACATTGTGTACAAAGAATGCTTACGGTGGGTTGCCGGAGTGACAGAAACCTAAACCCCAGTTTGCACGCTTTTGCACAAGGGAAAAATGGATCACCCATCGTATTGCTATGGTTAGGCTTTTGCCTTAAATACTATATATCTTGTATTTGCGGATGCTTGCAAGGTGTTTAATCATAAGAGTGCACATATCTTAGTATAGAGGGTGTACTAGCATAGATCCACCCACTCAACACTTATCAGCACAGCACATAGTACCGATACAGAATATGGAGAAAGCACATGACTACCTCTCCCGTGTGTCCTCAAGAACACTTTAGCCTTTATAAGTTCAGTTGCTAGGCCTCTCCTTTGCTAAGAAAGGATTGGGCCACTTATTACTCTCTAGTACCTTTTGCTTTGCTCGTTTTTACTTTCCTGTTGCTTATACCAAGAAAACCCTTAAAAAGTTATCTTTCAGTGCTTGCAGTTATCTCCTTGCCAAAGTCACTTGCTATTACCTTCTTCTCCTCGTTGCCAAAACGCTGCAATAGATTCCCTACGGTTGTGGGTCATCAAGTACCGTTTTCTGGCGCCGTTGCCGGGGAGCGTAGCGTTATTAGTAAGTGAAGCTGGTAAGGAAGTTTTTATATTTCTGTTTTTAGCTTTGCTGTTGCTGCTTTTGTCCTTATGGACACCCCTACTCTTGGATCGTTGTTCTTGGGGAACCGCCCCACAACTAAGGTAGTCACTCCTGCCCCTGCTGAAATTGTGCCTTATAAGATACCATTTGGTATTATCGATTATGTCTTAGCTAATCGCTATGCAGGAGACAGACATCCAGGTGAACACTTGCTATATTTATCATAACTATGTTCATTATTCGAGCTTGCAGGTGTATCACTGAAGTTCGTTATGAAGAAATTATTCTCCATATCGCTTACGGACAAAGCTTCAGATTGGTATAAGCTCCTCGATAACTCACATTCTCTTAATTGGGAAGAGCTTATGTCTCTCTTTTATATAAAGTTTTACCCTCTTCATGAAGTTCATCGAGACAGGAATTACATCTATAACTTTAGGTCTCGCGACGGAGAGAGCATCGCTCAAGCTTGGGGGAGGCTTAAATCCCTAATGTTCAAATGTCCTATCCATAAGCTCCCCGAAGATATTATACTTACAAATTTTTATGCCAGGCTTTCTCCTCGAGATAAGAAAATGTTGGATGCCTCCTCTAGCGGGGTATTTCAGACAAAGAGCGTTGAAGAAAGATGGGATCTCATCGAAAGGATCCAGAAGAATACTGAAGACTGGGAAATCGATAAAGGTATTGAACCTGCTATAAATTATGAGCATGATTATATTGAGAGCTATGTGAAAACTGATTATTTTAATACCTTTTTCCCTAATATTGGTCTGGATTCCCATCTAATGATTGATTTTTGTAAGAACTTTGCCTCTTATGTTGATTCTTCTAAGATGAAGAAGGATCAGTACCATAAACCTTTCAAAGAAGTGCCTATTGATATTCACGTTGTTGATCCTATTTTGCCTGCAGTTATATATGAACAGCCCCCTTTTCCTTCAAGGATAAGGGAGCACTCTTTTGTGACAGGCATAATAAATAAAAGTGAGAGGAGAACAGGCGAACCTGAGGACCAGATCAGAGTCGATCCTCAAGTTGCGATGATTAAAGATTTAGTTACTAATGATGTTTTAGATTCTATTATAAATGTTTGTGCTGTTTCAACTAACATTGTCACAGCCTAGAATAAAAGCCCAATTTCAGGTACACCAGTTGTATCTGTTAAAATAGGAGATCACAATTTTTACGGGCTATGCGATATGGGATCAAGTGCTAGCGCGATTCCTTATTCGCTTTATCAAGAGATCATGGGTGAGATTTCACCCTGTGAACTCGAAGAGATCGACGTTACTATTCATCTTGCAAACAAAGCTACTATCTCTCCTATTGGGATTGTGAGAGATGTTGAAGTCCTATGCGGAAAGGTAAAGTATCCTACCGAATTTCTTGTACTTGGTTCAGTGCAAGATAGTTTTTGTCCTATTATTTTTGGTAGACCTTTTCTCAGAACTTGTGGAGCTATTAGAGATTGCAAGAAAGGTAAAGTTTCTGTTGAATTCAATGGTGAGCCATATGAATTTAACTTTTCTAAGATCTCTAAGCAGCCTCGTGGTACTGAATTACCTAATGATGATGAAATTATTGAAAGTATTGCTTCTATTGCTATTCCCCCAAATGATCTTTTGCAGCAATACATGGAGGACCACGAGAATGAAACTCATATGCAGGAAAGAAATGAAATTGATGAAATCTTCTTGAGACAACCTGCTATCCTGAAGCACAACCTTCCGGTTGAACCTTTAGGAATTCTATCCAAACCAAAAGAAGACCCGGTGTTTGATCTCAAACCTTTTCCCGATACGCTCAAGTATGCTTATTTAGATGAAAAGAAAGTATATCTTGTTATTATCAACTTTAAACTTTCAGGATATGAAGAAGAGCGATTATTGGAGATACTTCGTAAACACCGTGGTGCAATTGGCTCTACCCTTGATGACCTTACGGGAATTAGTCCTTCTATCTGTCGACATACTATCAACCTCGAGCCCGATGCTAAACCTGTTGTCGACCATCAACGACGGTTGAACCCAAAGATGATGGATGTTGTGAGGACCGAAATCCTCAAGCTTCTAGCCGCAGGTATTATCTACCCTATAGCTGATAGTAAGTGGGTAAGTCCAGTTCATTGTGTTCCTAAGAAAGGAGGGACAACTGTAGTCCCTAATGATAAGAATGAACTAATACCTCAGAGAATTATTATTGGATATAGAATGTGTATTGATTACAGGAAGTTGAACAAGGCAACTAGGAAGGACCACTACCAGCTGCCCTTTATCGATCAGATGCTTGAGAGGCTTTCCAAAAACACCCCATTTTGCTATCTTGACGGGTACTCTGGCTTCTCTCAAATTCATGTTAACACTGCCGATCAAGAGAAGACCACTTTCACTTGTCCTTATGGTACTTATGCTTATAGGCGTATGCCTTTTGGTGTATGCAATGCCCCTGGTACTTTTCAGAGATGTATGTCTGCAATATTTCATGGTTTCCGTGAGGAGATTGTGGAAGTCTTCATGGACAATTTCTCCGTCTATGGAACTTCCTTTGACCACTGTCTCCACAATCTTAATAAAGTTTTGCAGAGATGCGAGGATACAAACTTAGTTCTAAACTGGGAAAAGTGCCACTTCATGGTTAACGAAGAGATCGTGCTTGGCCACAAGATTTCCGAGAGGGGAATTGAAGTGGACAAGGCGAAAATTGAAGTTATCGAAAAGATGCCCTATCCAAGGGACATTAAAGGTATTCGTAGTTTTCTCGGTCATGCTGGTTTCTATAGAAGATTTATTAAAGACTTTTCTAAGACCTCGAGACCCCTCACTAATCTTCTCTAGAAGGATGTTCCTTTTGTATTTGATGAAGATTGTAAGGAGGCTTTCGAAGTTCTTAAGAAAGCTTTAATAACCTCTCCTATAGTACAACCGCCTGACAGGAGTTTGCCCTTTGAAATTATGTGTGATGCTAGTGATTTTGCTGTTGGAGCTGTTTTAAGACAAAGGGTTGATAAAAAAATTGAATGTTATATATTATGCTAGTAAAACCCTTGATACTGCTCAAAAGAACTATGCTACTACTGAGAAGGAATTCTTAGCAGTAGTCATTGCTTGTGATAAGTTTAGGCAGTATATTGTTGATTCTAAAGTTATTATTCATACTGACCATGCTTCCATTAAGTATCTTATGACGAAGAAGGATGCCAAGCCAAGACTCATCAGATGGGTACTCCTCCTTCAAGAATTTGATTTGCATATTGTTGACAGAAAAGGAGCAGACAACCCTGTAGCGGACAATCTTTCAAGGATGGAAGATATACCGCATGATCCCATCCCAGTCAACGACAGTTTTCCAGACGAACAACTTGCCGTTGTTAAAGTACAATCTCTTTCCGATCCTTGGTTTGCAGATTATGCTAATTTTATCGTTGCAAAGTATTTGCCTCCAGGTTTAACATTTCATCAAAGGAAGAAGTTCTTCCATGATTTGAGGCATTACTTTTGGGATGACCCACATCTTTTCAAAGAAGGTCCAAATGGGATCGTGAGAAGATGCATACTAGAACACGAGCAGAAGGACATTCTCAAGCAATGTCACGATAGTCCCTATGGAGGACATCACGCCCGTGAGAGAACCGCACATAAGGTTCTCCAATCAGGTTTTTATTGGCCTACTCTCTTTAAAGATGCTAGAAATTATGGTTTAGCCTATGATAAATGTCAGAGAGTTGGTAATATTAGTAGAAGGAATGAGATGCCTATGAAATACTCACTAGTGATTGCGCCTTTTGATTGCTGGGGTTTTGATTTTATGGGACCTTTTCCTTCTTCGCACAAGTACACACACATATTAGTTGCTGTTGATTATGTAACCAAGTGGGTTGAAGCAATCCCCACTGAGAGTGCTGGTCACAAAACATCTTTGAAAATGCTCAAAGACGTAATTTTCCCTAGGTTTGGTGTACCTAGGTATCTCATGACTGATGGAGGATCACACTTCACGCATGGAGCTTTTAGAAAAGCTTTAGCCAAGTACGATGTCAATCATAGAATTGTTGGAGATATGCCCTAGAGGCAATCATGTTATGATGTTATCTCCTTATGTATTCATGAGTTATTTGTATTGTCCTTGAACATCATCACTGATATGTATCAATAAGTATGTGACTTGTTTGTGAGACTATATATTCTATGATGATTGTTCTAATGGTCCCTAGTTGATAAGGTTATGCGGACACATATCCTTGACTAGTATATGATTCGATTGATGACTATGTTTCACAAGTCATGAGCATGGAGATGCTACCGATAGTATGGACCTAGTGATGCGATCACTGAGTTGGACAGAGACCCACTTTGAGACGCAGCGAGATATTGTCATATGTTAGTCTCAATACAATGTATATGCCATGTCCTAGACCTGAGGCCCTCGCATGTTCTCGGGATGAGGAATGACTCACTTAGGGACTATCAAACGCTAGACCGTAACTGGGTAGTTATAAAGGTAGATTACGGGTGAGTCATGATACATGCCGCGAGACATGGTTGATCAAGATGGGATTTGCCCCTCCACTTTGGAGAGATATTCTCTGGGCCCTCTCGAGTGATAAGATTCAGAAAGCATGGCCATGCGATATGGGTTAAGTTTTAACCCGGTTCAGGAATCTGTATCACGGTTTCGAGAAGAGAGGTCAAGCTATCACAAGGGTGAAAAGTACTCGCCTTGAGCTTGACAACATATATCGTGAGGCAAAAGGAATGTTGCATATGACACTTTGTAATGGTTCGTCTTATGACTTTACGCATATATGGGAGTCGGCACGTTCTGCTAGGAACCGCTACCGACTATCGAACCGGATGTCATTCGGGACGTGTCCATGTGTACGTGAACCTATAGGGTCGCGCGCTTAAGAGGAAAGGAGCCCATTCGGATGTGATCCGAATGGAATATGGATGGAGGGTCCGGATTGCCTCAAGGGTTGAGGCCATTCCACGGGCGCCTATATAAAGGCTAGGGAGAACCCCGAAGGGGTAGAGGTCAGAACACAACCCTAGCCGCCACTCCACCTCCAGGCCGAGCCGCCGGACCTAGCAGTCCGCCGCCCAGCGCTCCTCCTTGTACGTGCGCATCCCTTGGAGGCGCTGCACCTAAGGCGCCTGGACGAACTGTTCGCGGGATCGGATCACGGGACTCCGTTCGTGGGATCGGTACGAGGGATCGGTTCGAGGGATTCGAGGAGCAGCCGCCGACGCGCATCGCCAACCCTCCTTCCGCTGCCGTGACTGCGCGTCTAGTGGTAAACCCTAATCACGTAGTTCATCCCCAGTAGCAGTGATCTTGGTTGTGCGTGGTAGAAATTTTAATTTGGCACTAGCATAGCGTACCGCGTGCCCCAACAAGAATTTCTTCACCGTACCATTGTCGGGACCCGGGGTTAGCGTATGCAAGCCTCGCTACAACACAATCATATGGAGAGCGGAGAACCGTACCCACTTGTCTAAGCAGACAAGGCCAAGCACAGAACGTTCTCGGAAAGCATCGAACGTGAGGGGCATCCCATCCAGGCCGGATGATCAACTGAAATGGGTCCTCATCATCCGCACACAAGTCTAATGATATGGTTGATGAACTCCCATACTCATAGACAAGTCGCCTCAACCATACTATCGATTGTATTATAACCCTTACATAGACTTACTCCAGCCCGATCACTTAGTCGGGTTCTAGGGCGGGCTCGATCATACATCAAAGTGTGCACGAGACGGAGTCTCGAGCAATCGCATCGCGATGCCCCAAGCTGCGCACATCTAAGGGCCACTTGGTGTATAAAAGACCGCCAGCCAGATCACAACTAAGGTCTCGAAAACCCATACAAAGACATGCATGTTATAAACATACACGCAGCACACATGCCTTGTATGAACAGTAGGTATCATTGCAATTCTCTACAAAGTATACATCTTTATTAATAACTCTTACAGAGTGCACACAGTAATCACAAGCATGTGATCCAACATTACAACAGACAAGCGGAAGCAAGTAGGTCTGAGTACAGACAAGTTTAAAAAATGGCTTAGAGAAGCCTTATCTAAAAACAAGCCCTCCACGAGGGAACCAGTCGTCTGACTGGGACTACACTAGCTTGCTCTTGGTCTGAGTCTTCATTCTTCAAGCTTCGAGTAAAAAATCACCATCGGGGTCGGTGGGTTCATCTAAAACATAGATTAAGCAAACGTGACTACAAAATCGTACTCAGCAAGACTTACATAGGAGCTATACTACTCATGCATATGTATCAAGGTAAAGGGAGGTGGGGTTTCACTTGCAGAAGTGCCAGCTTTGACTTGGCTAATCCTGAACTACGAGTACCAGACTTGAGATAAGAAGCGTACACGAGTCCACTACAACTCTTCAACCAATTACACCACTATGGTTACTTCCTCGACTTCCCCACGACAAGCACACCATAGCACTCACGCTTATCTTGCGAGTTTTAGAAGTATCCAGTTCAAGTTGTCTAATAATCAAGCTAAGCTTTCCAAGCAGTCCTTAACCGCGGACGCGGCTATTCGAATAGTTTTGTTAAGCCTGCAGGGGTGTACCGCTACACACACGTGCCATCAGTTACCGCCTTTTGCGTGTCACCGTTCAAGAGATGACAGCGAGGATGCCACCACAACCGTTACCTCATAGCCCATCTAGTCCAAGAAAGCCGCCTATCTGGGTTGTCTTCCACTATCGTGAACCCGGCCGGTTTACCGAAGTGGACCCAGACGATGTGTGCGTGGTGCGAAAGCCGGTCTCGGATGAGCCATTCTCTCACTTGGCTACCAGGCCACAATACCTACAGAAATCCAAACTACTGCGACATCTGGACATCGAAGGGGATGAGTTAGTAAGCCGAGAGGGGTCAGTGAGCCCAATGTGTGGTTGTACTCTTCATCTTGGATCACCACACAAGAACTCGTACTAGGGCGGTGTTCAACGAGACAACCCACCGTGTACTCCTACACAGCCTCTCATCGTTCACCTTGTATTAGGGTCGATTCACCAACACTTTTCTACCAACATCAACATGATCATTCCCATCCCGACTCACATCACAGTAACAACATGGTATCATACTAAGCATGCAATAAGCGATAACATTTGCAGGGGCCACATGATATCAAACAACTCCTACATTTGCTAGGATTGTGGTTTGCTTACTACTGTGACAAAATGATAGGTCATGCAAAGGACTGGGTTCATCTATGCGGTAGAAACGAATCATGGTGATCATCCTACACAATGCATAAGCGAGACATGAGAGGGAAGTGGGATTTTATCGACATGATCAATGGGGGTTTGCTTGCCTTGCTGACGATGTTCAGTCACGGGGTCTTCAACGAAGGGGGTGATCTCGAGTTCTGGCTCCACTTCTATCAGCAACATGACAATCATAGGATCAACATAATGTACAATGCACAACCACATGAATAATATTGTAATGGTGATGTTCAAGGTACTGATGTGTTGAGCATTCCATTTAAAAGGAGTATAGTGCATTTGTAATGCAAATTCAAACTCCATTTGATTTATCGATGAATTTCAAATGCATTTGAATGCATGAAAGTTCATTTGAAAAGTTTGATCATGAAGTGATGTGGTATAGTTGAAGTAAAGCTTCTGATGTGTGGATGAAACCATTGGAATTAAGGGTGTTGCAAAAACATTTGCAAAATCACTCCAAATTTGAATTTGAAAAGGATCCATATGCATGTTTGCTACTGTTCACCCATTTTAAAATGGTCAAACATGAAAAAAAATTGCATATTCATAATCCTTGTATTTTTCTGATAATTTTAGACATATTATTTGCTATATTTGGAGTTAGTATGAATTTTCTATGAATTTCCAAAGTTTGGGGTATTTTCTGGAATTTCTGGAATTTCTTTAATTCTATTTGAGTTTCAGGAAACTCATTTAAATCGGTTTATTGCGTCAAGCTGACGTCAAGCTGGCGTCAGGGGGGGGCTAACAAGTGGGTCCAGGGTGTCAGTGTCACAGGGGTTAATCCCGTTTAAATTAACCCCCTGGATTAGATTAGGGGCACTGGGGCCCAGGGGTTAGTGGGGTTAGGGTGTGATTAGGGGGGGTTTAGGTTTAAGTTCCCGGCGGTTAGCCGCCGGTGGCACGGGCACGGCGGCGCTTGCCGGCCTCGACCAAAAGGCCACGGGGAGGAAAGAGGATGGCACCAGGGGGTGCCTCTCGCTCGTGCGCTTCGAGTGGAGCTCGTCAGGGACCTCGGGGAGGCTTGGAGCCATGCCGGCGACGAGGAGTGCGGCGGCCGGGCTCGGGCTCAGGTGGAGACGGCGATAGAGGTCACGGGGAGAAGATCTGAGGGCACGGGCGTGCAGCTCTTGGTCGTCAGCGACGGATGGAGCAGGCAGGGGTCAAAGGCATGGCCTGTGGCGTTGGTACTTCAACCGCGGCGGCAGGCCGAGCTCGGACCTCGCCGGAACTAGGCGGGAGGGCACGGGAAGAGGCGCGGCTAGGGGCGAAATGGAGCTCTGCTCACCGTGAACGCGAAGACGGGCTCGGGGAAGCCGGAGGGAGCTCGGTGGCGTCGAATTCGAAGTTCTCCTCCTCGGCGGCCGGCGGAGAAGTCTTGGTGCTCGCGACGTCTTTGGTGCGGCTCGGGCTCGATTGACGCGTGGAAGAGAGGAAGTCGACGACGCCGCTGACGATGGACAAGGCGGCGAGGACGGAGGGCGCTTCTGGCCACGACTGGGCGGCGGCGTGCTCTGCGGGGTGCTCGGGTGGTCGTCGCCGGAGGGGAAGGAGAGGGGCTGGGGTGAGCTGGAGGTGCGGGGGGGGGGGGGTTCTGCGCGATGCGTGGCGCAAGAGAGAGGGAAGGAGAGGCCTAGAAGGGCCAGGGCGTCGCCGTGTCGTCGTCGCCGCGCTCCCAGCTCCAGCGAGCTGCTTGGAGCCGCGGGGAGGAAGACGACAGCTCTTCGGGCGGGCTGGGCCAGGCCAAGGTAAGTGGGCCTCGCTTGAGGCGCAAGGTAAGCTCTGTTGTTTTTCTTTTCTTTTTATTTTTCTGCTTTATGTTTTGCTTTGAAATAAAATAGCAAAGCATTTTTATTAAATGCCCAACTAATTTTATAATTCCTAGGTGACCAGTAGCTAGTCACTTGTGGAATTTGAGCATTTTTGAAATTCAAAACATTTGAATTTCAAATCAAATAGGGGTCAAGTTTAATTTCCAGGGCACCTTTTGAATTTTAGAATATTCCATGGGCATGGGAAAATACCCAAACCACTTTTAAAATGATCAGCACCATTTATAGGAATTTTCTAAATGTTCAAATGATTTTTGGAAAAAGATTTTTATCTGGGCATTTATTTAAATTCCTCAGGGCTTTTCTGTTCCCCATTTTTGAATTTCTTTTTGAAATTTTGGCATGATGCAAAGTAGCACTTGATCCTAGCACATACCTAACTTGGGGTTGTGACAACCATCCTCAAACTAGTGGGCAAGTTGAGCTCACCAATAGAGAGATCAAGTTGATCTTGCAAAAGACAGTTAACAGAAATAGGAAGGACTGGTCAAATAAGCTAGGAGATGCTTTGTGGGCGTATAGAACAGCTTACAAAAACCCCATGGGCATGTCTCCCTATAAAATGGTCTATGGCAAGGCTTGCCATTTACCATTAGAGTTAGAACACAAAGCTTTCTAGGCTGTTAGAGAGCTTAATGCTGACCCAAAGTTAGCTGGTGAAAAGCGTCTCATGAAATTGACTTCTCTAGATGAGTGGAGAAGTGAAGCTTACGAGAGCGCTAAAATGTTCAAGGAAAAGGTAAAGAAGTGGCATGACAGGAGGATTCTGAAACGTGAATTTAATGTTGGTGATAAAGTTTTATTGTTTAGATCCCGTTTCAGGATTTCTCCAAGTAAACTACTTTCCAGGTGGGAAGGGCCATTTCATATCGGAGAATTCTATCGGTCTGGTGCAATCAAGATTAACAATTTTGAAGGCACCAAACCTCAAGTTGTGAACGGGCAAAGACTCAAGAATTACATGGCGGGAGATCCCGTCAATGTTGATGTAACTATAATACGCACAACAACTCATGAAGAACATGTTGCAGCCCTGTTTCAGACACCGACAGAAGCAGAATAAGAAAAGGTATGTATTACGGTAAGGAAACATCGCGAACCACCATAAAAGTTCCATATTATGAGTTTTTGCAAAATTAGGAAAATTCGAGGCCTAAGTGGAGCCGGAGAGGAGCTCCAGGGGGCCCAGGCGCCCCCCCCTAGCGCGGCCTACCTCCTGGCCGCGCCGGGAGGCCGCCTGGGCACCCAGGAGTCCGTCTCCGACCCCACTTTGGCTCGTTACCTTCCTTCTGTTGCAGAAATTTTTGCTATATATTTGCCCGGATCGTTCCGGCAACGTATCTCGCGATTTCGTGTGTTTTCTCTTCAATGTGTTTCTGCCAGGGTAAAAAGTTATTGTCAGAGATGTCTTCTTGTGGCTCAAGTGGAGAAGACTTCATGGGACGACGTCTACGTGAAGTTCAGAAATTTCTTAACCAAGGGAAATACATAGATTGGGCCACGGAAGAAGAAATCGCTGCAAGGCGAGCGGAGATGGAGCGTTCCGTGAGAGAAGAAGTCAAGATTATCACCGCCCAGCAATCAGGGGGTCCATCAACACAAGGAGGAAGATCAAGCAACCCCATCATGATGGGGAGTGTCCAACCTTACTATGATCTTTCTCTTAACCTTTCAGGAACGGCCCCTGCACTTGAAGATCAACGTACGATTTCTACCATCTCCGATATCACTTTGTGCCGTAAACCCTGTTGTAGCACGCGGATATCACTTTGTGATTGATCCGGGACACGGATCAGGACACGACGTGGATATGATCCGCGCTGTCCAGAAATCTGTGAGCAGGTTCGGTTCAGAGGCCATATCTTGGTCATATGAACTCCGATTGAGCTCCGTGACCTACCAAACGATGCAGAATGAAAAGATATGCAAAACAGCTGCGTGTCATGGTTTTAGTTAATTAGGCGATTTTTCGCAGACCTAATTTGACTAGTGCTAAAAGAGGTTTAGACGGCTGTAGAACGTCTAACTTGGTTTTGCAGGGAATGATGGTGACTTGGTATAGCCCATTGTGTATGTTGTTGTTCATGAGCTGCGTGTCATGGTTTTGACAACCGGCTGGAGCCATGTGGTTGTCTCATTATTGTATTAATGACCTGTGTGTCAACATGTGAAGCCATGTAATGTAACTTAATTTCATAGCTATTAGTTTATAATAGCATAGTAACTTATGTAACACTTGGCGGTTGACACTACGGCGTGGAGATGGAGATCACCACGAGGACAACCGTACAGGGAGATGGAGATCTCCATGGGAGGTTCACGCACATGGAGATGGAGATCACCATGCGCTATAATAAAGGGGCTATACCATATCACTTGTATAAACTGCCTGTGAAAGTTTATCCCTTTATGCATCCTTCTTTGACATGGTAGATGTTTTAAGTAGGATGATCCCTCAAAGAATGTCAAGTAAAATTTGCCTCCCCAATTGCTGCACATCACATGTCATGTATGTTCAGTAGTAGGCCTATAAAATTAGGGTGCTGCTAGATCTCCTTGGCGTGATGGGTTTGTGTCGGACACTTACAAGCATAGCACTTGGTTAACTTGTCGAGGCTATCAAAACAGTTTTGGGCTTCGGGGCATAGGAGTTGGTGTGTATGTGATGTGCATCAACAAACAGGATTCGTATGGTTGATGCGATTAGCAAGGAGTTTCTTACCGGTAGGTCGAGTCGGCTAGCAGTGATGCAAAAGCTCACTAGTCAATTCGCCCCATCGGATCCTGAATCACTTAGTATCAACTAGAGGGATGTTGAACTTAGTGGGAGTAATTTTATTAAAGTGTTTAATATGAACTGCTCTTCATGAATACATGTCTTAGTATTTTGCATTTTATTTTGTAGATCAATGGCACCACCTTCTCCAGTTACCAATTTTGCCATGAAATCCATCCTTGAGAAAGATAAACTGAATGGAACAAACTTTACCACCTGGTATAGAAATCTGAGAATTGTTCTCAAGCATGACAAAAAGGAAAATGTTCTAGAGGAACCGCTTCCAGAGGAACCGGTTGATAATGCCACCGCTGCTGCTAAGAATGCCTATCAGAAACTCAAGGATGAGTCTACTGAGATCAGCTACCTCATGCTGGCTTCTATGGAGCCCGAGCTGCAACAGCAGTTCGAAGACATGAGGGCTTTCGATATGATCGAGAGTCTTAAGGGCATGTTTCAGGTTCAGGCTAGGACCGAAAGGTTCAACGTCTGGCGATCCATGATGGATTGCAAGCTGAAAGACGGTGATCCACTGAGCCCGCATGTCATCAAAATGATGGGATACATGCAAGCTTTGGATCGTCTTGGGCATCCGTTGAATCCTGAGTAAGCTACAGATACAATTCTGGGTTCTCTTCCGCCAAGATATAACTCGTTCATTACGAACTTTCATATGCATGGCGTGGAAAAGAAGCCCACCGAATTGCATGGGATGCTTAAGATAGCAGAGCAGGACATTAAGAAGGGCACACATCAAGTGTTTATGGTGCATAACACAGCCAAGTTCAAGAAGTCATGGACCAAGAAGAAGGCTAACGCAAAGGGAAAGGACAAGGATGTGATCCCGACTCCAGCCTCGGCGCCTAAGCCTGGACCTGACGCAGAGACCATTTGCTTCTATTGCAAGGAGAATGGTCATTGGAAGAGGAACTGCAAAAAGTGGCTCCCAGCAAGGGCAAGAGCAGTGGGAGTACGTCTTCTACAGGTACACTTGTTGTATATGTTATAGACATTTATCTTGCGGATATTTCTAATAGTTCTTGGGTATATGATACCGGATCGGTTGTTCACATTTGCAACTCGATGCAGGGACTAAAAAGAAGTAGAGATGTCGCAAGAGGAGAAGTTGACATTCGCGTCGGGAATAAAGCAAGAGTTGTTGCATTAGCCGTCGGCACCATGCAACTTCATTTACCTTCTGGATTTGTAATGGAGCTTGATAATTGTTATTATGTTCCATCGTTAAGTCGAAACATTATTTCTGCCTCATGTTTGATGAGACAAGGTTATGAATTCATTATTAAGGACAATGGTTTTTCTATATATTTGAATAAGATGTTTTATGGCTTGGCGCCCGTTGTGAATGGGTTATTCATTTTCAATCTTGAAGGTGAATCTGTCTATAATATAAATGCCAAGAGGCTTAAACCTAACGATCTGAATACAACTTACTTTTGGCACTGTCGGCTTGGTCATATTAGTGAAAAGCGCATGAAGAAGCTCCATAATGATGGACTTTTAAATTCGTTTGATTTTGAATCATTCGAGACATGCGAATCGTGCCTACTCGGCAAGATGACCAAGACACCTTTTGCAAAGAGTTGCGAGAGGGCATCCGACTTGTTGGAACTCATACATACTGATGTGTGTGGACCAATGAGCAGGACTGCTAGAGGTGGTTACCAGTGCTTCGTGACTTTCACCGACGACTTGAGCAGATATGGATATATCTACTTGATGAGGCACAAGTCGGAAACCTTTGAAAAGTTCAGGGAGTTTCAGAATGAAGTAGAGAATCAACTCGGCAAGACGATCAAACTTCTACGATCAGATCGTGGAGGTGAATATCTGAGTCAAGAGTTTGATGATCATCTCAAGAGTCGTGGAATAGTTCCACAACTCACTCCTTCTGGAACGCCTCAAATAAATGGTGTATCGGAACGGAGGAATCGCACCTTGTTGGAGATGGTTCGATCGATGATGAGTCAGTCAGATCTACCGTTGTCATTTTGGGGTCATGCTCTAGAAACTGCAGCTTTCACACTAAACAGAGTACCATCTAAATCCGTAGATAAGACACCATATGAGATATGGACTGGGAAGCGTCATAGTTTGTCTTTTCTAAAGATTTGGGGTTGTGAAGCGTTTGTCAAGCGACTTCAGTCGGACAAGCTCGCACCAAAATCGGATAAGTGCATATTCGTGGGATATCCAAGGGAAACCTTAGGGTATTACTTCTACAACCGACAAGAGGGAAAAGTGTTTGTCGCTCGACATGGTACCTTCCTTGAGAAAGAGTTTCTCACTAGGAAGGCTAGTGGGAGGACGGTGCAACTCGAAGAGGTTCGAGATAAACCACTCGGGGAAGACACGGCAAGTGATGCCATTATTGCAGAGCCATTCAGTGAACCCGTGGTTGAAGTAGCACCCACACCACGAAGGTCAGAAAGGCTGCGTATGCAAGCAATATATTATTGTTGGACAACGACGAGCCTTTGACATATGCGGAAGCGATGGCGGATCCAGATTCCGAGTTATGTCTTGAGGCCATGAGATCCGAGTTAAAGTCCATGGATGACAATCAAGTTTGCAACTTGGTTGATCTGCCAAATGGTGCAAGAACCATTGAGTGCAAATGGATCTTTAAGAAGAAAACTGATATGGATGGAAGTTTTCAAATCCATAAAGCTCGACTTGTCGCGAAGGGGTTTCGACAAGTTCAAGGAATTGACTACAACGAGACCTTCTCGCCTGTAGAGATTCTGAAATCAGTTCGGATTATTCTAGCTATAGCTGCCTATTTCGATTATGAGATATGGCAAACGGATGTCAAAACATCTTTCCTTAATGGAAATCTAGAAGAGGACGTGTATATGATACAGTCCGAGGATTTTGTCGATCCAGAGAATGCTAGTAAGGTATGCAAACTTCAGAAATCCATTTACGGATTGAAGCAAGCATCTCGGAGTTGGAATATTCGTTTTAAAGAGGTTGTCAAATCGTTTGGCTTCATCGAGAACGAAAAGGAACCTTGTGTGTTCAATAAGTCTAGCCGCAGGTATTATCTACCCTATAGCTGATAGTAAGTGGGTAAGTCCAGTTCATTGTGTTCCTAAGAAAGGAGGGACAACTGTAGTCCCTAATGATAAGAATGAAGTAATACCTCAGAGAATTATTATTGGATATAGAATGTGTATTGATTACAGGAAGTTGAACAAGGTTCCTAGGAAGGACCACTACCCGCTTCCCTTTATCGATCAGATGCTTGAGAGGCTGTCCAAAAACACCCCCTTTTGCTATCTTGACGGGTACTCTGGCTTCTCTCAAATTCATGTTAACACTGACGATCAAGAGAAGACCACTTTCACTTGTCCTTCTGGTACTTATGCTTATAGGTGTATGCCTTTTGGTGTATGCAATGCCCCTGCTACTTTTCAGAGATGTATGTCTGCAATATTTCATGGTTTCCGTGAGGAGATTGTGGAAGTCTTCATGGACGATTTCTCCGTCTATGGAACTTCCTTTGACCACTGTCTCCACAATCTTAATAAAGTTTTGCAGAGATGCGAGGATACAAACTTAGTTCTAAACTGGGAAAAGTGCCACTTCATGGTTAACGAAGGGATCGTGCTTGGCCACAAGATTTCCGAGAGGGGAATTGAAGTGGACAAGGCGAAAATTGAAGCTATCGAAAAGATGCCCTATCCAAGGGACATTAAAGGTATTCGTAGTTTTCTCGGTCATCCTGGTTTCTATAGAAGATTTATTAAAGACTTTTCTAAGACCTCGAGACACCTCACTAATCTTCTCTAGAAGGATGTTCCTTTTGTATTTGATGAAGATTGTAAGGAGGCTTTCGAAGTTCTTAAGAAAGCTTTAATAACCTCTCCTATAGTACAACCGCCTGACTGGAGTTTGCCCTTTGAAATTATGTGTGATGCTAGTGATTTTGCTGTTGGAGCTGTTTTAAGACAAAGGGTTGATAAAAAAATTGAATGTTATATATTATGCTAGTAAAACACCTGATAGTGCTCAAAAGAACTATGCTACTACTGAGAAGGAATTCTTAGCAGTAGTCATTGCTTGTGATAAGTTTAGGCAGTATATTGTTGATTCTAAAGTTATTATTCATACTGACCATGCTGCCATTAAGTATCTTATGACGAAGAAGGATGCCAAGCCAAGACTCATCAGATGGGTACTCCTCCTTCAAGAATTTGATTTGCATATTGTTGACAGAAAAGGAGCAGACAACCCTGTAGCGGACAATCTTTCAAGGATGGAAGATATAACGCATGATCCCATCCCAGTCAACGACAGTTTTCCAGATGAACAACTTGCCGTTGTTAAAGTACAATCTCTTTCCGATCCTTGGTTTGCAGATTATGCTAATTTTATCGTTGCAAAGTATTTGCCTCCAGGTTTAACATTTCAGCAAAGGAAGAAGTTCTTCCATGATTTGAGGCATTACTTTTGGGATGACCCTCATCTTTTCAAAGAAGGTCCAAATGGGATCGTGAGAAGATGCATACTAGAACACGAGCAGAAGGACATTCTCAAGCAATGTCACGATAGTCCCTATGGAGGACATCACGCCCGTGAGAGAACCGCACATAAGGTTCTCCAATCAGGTTTTTATTGGCCTACTCTCTTTAAAGATGCTAGAAATTATGGTTTAGCCTATGATAAATGTCAGAGAGTTGGTAATATTAGTAGAAGGAATGAGATGCCTATGAATTACTCACTAGTGATTGTGCCTTTTGATTGCTGGGGTTTTGATTTTATGGGTCCTTTTCCTTCTTCGCACAAGTACACACACATATTAGTTGCTGTTGATTATGTAACCAAGTGGGTTGAAGCAATCCCCACTGAGAGTGCTGGTCACAAAACATCTTTGAAAATGCTCAAAGACGTAATTTTCCCTAGGTTTGGTGTACCTAGGTATCTCATGACTGATGGAGGATCACACTTCACGCATGGAGCTTTTAGAAAAGCTTTAGCCAAGTACGATGTCAATCATAGAATTGTTGGAGATATGCCCTAGAGGCAATCATGTTATGATGTTATCTCCTTATGTATTCATGAGTTATTTGTATTGTCCTTGAACATCATCACTGATATGTATCAATAAGTATGTGACTTGTTTGTGAGACTATATATTCTATGATGATTGTTCTAATGGTCCCTAGTTGATAAGGTTATGCGGACACATATCCTTGACTAGTATATGATTCGATTGATGACTATGTTTCACAAGTCATGAGCATGGAGATGCTACCGATAGTATGGACCTAGTGATGCGATCACTGAGTTGGACAGAGACCCACTTTGAGACGCAGCGAGATATTGTCATATGTTAGTCTCAATACAATGTATATGCCATGTCCTAGACCTGAGGCCCTCGCATGTTCTCGGGATGAGGAATGACTCACTTAGGGACTATCAAACGCTAGACCGTAACTGGGTAGTTATAAAGGTAGATTACGGGTGAGTCATGATACATGCCGCGAGACATGGTTGATCAAGATGGGATTTGCCCCTCCACTTTGGAGAGATATTCTCTGGGCCCTCTCGAGTGATAAGATTCAGAAAGCATGGCCATGCGATATGGGTTAAGTTTTAACCCGGTTAAGGAATCTGTATCACGGTTTCGAGAAGAGAGTTCAAGCAATCACAAGGGTGAAAAGTACTCGCCTTGAGCTTGACAACATATATCGTGAGGCAAAAGGAATGTTGCATATTACACTTTGTAATGGTTCGTATTATGACTTTACGCATATATGGGAGTCGGCACGTTCTGCTAGGAACCGCTACCGACTATCGAACCGGATGTCATTCGGGACGTGTCCATGTGTACGTGAACCTATAGGGTCGCGCGCTTAAGAGGAAAGGAGCCCATTCGGATGTGATCCGAATGGAATATGGATGGAGGGTCCGGATTGCCTCAAGGGTTGAGGCCATTCCACGGGCGCCTATATAAAGGCTAGGGAGAACCCCGAAGGGGTAGAGGTCAGAACACAACCCTAGCCGCCACTCCACCTCCAGGCCGAGCCGCCGGACCTAGCAGTCCGCCGCCCAGCGCTCCTCCTTGTACGTGCGCATCCCTTGGAGGCGCTGCACCTAAGGCGCCTGGACGAACTGTTCGCGGGATCGGATCACGGGACTCCGTTCGTGGGATCGGTACGAGGGATCGGTTCGAGGGATTCGAGGAGCAGCCGCCGACGCGCATCACCAACCCTCCTTCCGCTGCCGTGACTGCGCGTCTAGTGGTAAACCCTAATCACGTAGTTCATCCCCAATAGCAGTGATCTTGGTTGTGCGCGGTAGAAATTTTAATTTGGCGCTAGCATAGCGTACCGCGTGCCCCAACAAGAATTTCTTCACCGTACCATCCTCAAACTAGTGGGCAAGTTGAGCTCACCAATAGGGAGATCAAGTTGATCTTGCAAAAGACAGTTAACAGAAATAGGAAGGACTGGTCAAATAAGCCAGGAGATGCTTTCTGGGCGTATAGAACATCTTACAAAAACCCCATGGGCATGTCTCCCTATAAAATGGTCTATGGCAAGGCTTGCCATTTACCATTAGAGTTAGAACACAAAGATTTCTGGGCTGTTAGAGAGCTTAATGCTGACCCAAAGTTAGCTGGTGAAAAGCATCTCATGAACTTGACTTCTCTAGATGAGTGGAGAAGTGAAGCTTACGAGAGCGCTAAAATGTTCCAGGAAAAGGTAAAGAAGTGGCACGACAGTTGGATTCTGAAACGTGAATTTAATGTTGGTGATAAAGTTTTATTGTTTAGATCTCGTTTCAGGTTTTCTCCAGGTAAACTACTTTCCAGGTGGGAAAGGCCATTTTATATCGAAGAATTCTATCGGTTTGGTGCAATCAAGATTACCAATTTTGAAAGCACCAAACCTGAAAATCGATGGAGGCTATTTTCCAGAAGGATCACGAAGACACGCAAAAGAGCGACCAGAGGGGGGTCACAGGGTGCCCAGGCGGCCACCTGGCGCGGCCCCCACCCTGGCCGCGCCGAGAGGGCGCCTGGATCCCCGGGGCCACTCCCGGCTCCCCCCTTTGGCCTATATATCGCTCATATATCAAAAACCCTAAAACAGGGGGAGTTTACGGAGTTCCGCCGCCGCTCCGTGGCGGAAACCTACAGAGAAGAAAAGCCATCTCTGGCGGGCAGATTCCGCCGGGGAGATCGCCTCCCGGAAGGGGAAATCATCGCCATCGTCATCACCATCGTCACGGGCATCATCGAGATCATCATCAACATCATCCCCATCATCAGCACCATCTCCACCTCCATCCAATCTCATCTCACAATTGCAACTCGTGTTGTAATCCGTACTATCTATCCTCTCTACTCTATCGGTGTTGATTACTACTTTGTGGTGAATGCTATTGAGTTTTGTTGGAGAAATATTATTGTGTCCAGATTTTTTATCATCTATTTATTCCCACTGATCATGATCTCTTTTATGTCTTGTGAGTAGTTACTTTAGTTCTTGAGGACATGGGAGAAGTCTAGTTGTTAGTAGTCTTATGATGTTGAAGTAATAAGTGTTGTTTGATATTTAAGTTGTGTTGTTATTTTCCCTAGTGGTGTTGTGTGATTAGAACACTCAACACTTCGCCTTATCAAGGACCTAGGGGAATACATTGTGTACAAAGAATGCTTACGGTGGGTTGCCGGAGTGACAGAAACCTAAACCCCAGTTTGCACGCTTTTGCACAAGGGAACAATGGATCACCGATCGTATTGCTATGGTTAGGCTTTTGCCTTAAATACTATCTTGTATTTGCGGATGCTTGCAAGGTGTTTAATCATAAGAGTGCACTTATCTTAGTCTAGAGGGTGTACTAGCATAGATCCACCCACTGAACACTTATTAGCACAGCACATAGTACCGATACAGAATATGGCGAAAGCACATGACTACCTCTCCCGTGTGTCCTCAAGAACACTTTAGCCTTTATAAGTTCAGTTGCTAGGCCTATCCTTTACTAAGAAAGGATTGGGCCACTTATTACTCTCCAGTACCTTTTGCTTTGCTCGTTTTTACTTTCCTGTTGCTTATACCAAGAAAACCCTTAAAAAGTTATATTTCAGTGCTTGCAGTTATCTCCTTGCCAAAGTCACTTGCTATTACCTTCTGCTCCTCGTTGGGTTCGACAATCTTAATTATCTAAAATGCTGCAATAGATCCCCTACGGTTGTGGGTCATCAGGGCTCAAGCATAAAACTCCCCCCGGGAGACGCTATGTTCGGTCACGCGACCTCTACTTAAAGCACTTGGGGTCTAGAGAATAAAACTCCCCCCGAGAGACGTTATCTTCGCTCACGCGACCTTTACTTAAAAGCACTCGGGGGCTCGAGCATAAAACTCCCCCCGAGAAACGCTATCCTCGCTAAAAAACGCGACCTTATGTACAACCATCGGGAGGCCAGAACGCAAGACTCCCGCCAAAAAAAAAACTCCGGCAAAGAAAGTCGCATCAAAAAGTGCACAGTTCTTTAGTCTTCACCTGATCGCAAGGGATCACCTAAAGACTCGGGGGATACTCCCATCGGGAGCGCTGGCGCGCACCCAATCCAAACTTGGAAAAATTCAAAAAAATAGCTACAAACCAGTGAGACAAAAATTCATAAAGCCTACGCTTGATTCTACAAATCAAACACAGCCTCGAGGAATACTCCCATCGGGAGCGCTGGTGCGCACCCGCGAAGACATTTCCATTACAACGGAGTCGAGGACAATTTCATTACAAAGGAGTCGAGGACAATTTCATTACAAAGGAGTCGAAGATATTTTCATTACAAAGGATTCGAGGAAACTTTCATTACAAAGGAGTCGAAGACAGTCATTTCATTACAAGGAAGTCAAAACGACAGTTGCCGCTACAGAAGGACCCGCGGAACTACAAGACGGGCTACGTTCAACTTCTACATGTGTGCTCATGCTGAGATAATATGAACTTTGGTGCCACAACCTGACGGGAATCACCACAGACAAAGTAGCAACACAGCCCGTGAAGAAAAAGGTCGCCGTCCTCCAGTTCTACAAGGTGCCTCGCCTACTGACGCAGCCGCTTGACGACCGGTTTGACGTCCAGTTCATCCTTAGAACTAGAAGAGAAAACACCATCGGTCAAGGAATCAGCCGAAGACGAAGACGCGGGAGAAGCAGGCGAACCACCACTCAAGCCATCTGAATCGCCGCTGCTTGTTTCCTCCCAGTATGGATCCAGACGGTTGCCACCGGTATCAAATGCACGGATAATAACAGTATCTTCACCGTCAAAACGACAGCAAAGGCTATCTCCGCCGCGCAGATTCAAATGACGAGAAAACGCCCTCCAGCCAGACCCAAGGATAATCAAGGATGAATTCTCAACTTCCAGCTCCACCCAAGAAGAAGAACGAGCGCATCTGTGAAGACGGAGCCAGAAGCCCCTCAAGTTACTCTCAGAAGCAATGGAGACAAACGAGAATGGAAGAGGAATCCGGGCAGCATTCCGGCTAAGAACACGCAAAATAAAATCATAGCGCCAAAAACCCTCTTCCATGGAGGAAGAAGAAGAAGGCACCGACGTGGTACCATGACGTCCACAGCGTGAAGAATGAGGCGTGCTGCCACGACCTCGCCCAGCCGCACCACCACCACGCTTGGGCGCCATATGAAGAAGAAGCGGAAAAGAAAGATGCGAAGAATGAATGCCCAGAACAGGCAAACCAAAGGAGGTATTTATAAAACAATCCAAGGGCAAACCAGGAAAACACGAAGAAGCCCAGGCGACGCCATCATTAAATCAAATACCAAGCGCGTCGGGCGTTACGGATTCCAAGATAAGATGCTTTCACACAGTCGGCATTATTTAAAAGACGCATAAAATCTCGCATGTTTCCCATACAAGCCTTGGAAATCCAATAGGCACCAGGTAGCACGGCGCCCAAGTCATCATCATGACTGGCCAGAAGACGAGACGGTTCGAAGGCTGAAACGTCATCTTAGGTCATCAAAAATCATACCAGTACTTATCAAAGCATCGTATCAAGAAAGGAAGGATCAGGATACAAGGGAAAGGCAAACGACAGAAAAGGCTACTTATCTCTTGGGGCAAAAAAATTTATTCCAAAAAACTCTTACTCCCATCGGGAGTACCTTTATTCGAGTTCGGGTGCTCCCTCGCCCAGAAGGCAAAGATGTGCTCGAGTGATCACTCGCACCAGCAGAAACAACATACTCTCGGAGTTCGGGTGCTCCCTCACCCCGAAGACAGTAAAGCATTCGAGTGACTACTCGCAAAAAAGACTTAGCAATTCAACCAATGACTTACTCGCGCACTCGACGACATTCCGAGTGGGTGCTTTCTTATTTTCCTCGCCTGAGTACACTACAAACTCCGCGAGTGACGGCTAAAACAGCTCACTTGATTGTTTATTCCAAGTGGGTGCATCGCTAACCAGGCTCCGTGCCTCTACAAAAGCAATTATGCCTAGGCTACGACACACTGTACCCAAATGCCATGCAAGCTTAGCGTGTAGGTAAGACCCCGCTACGCAGAACGGCCGGGCTGGGACTTGCCGCAGAGAGATTTCACTCCCGACCTTTTCCATGCGCTCGCATGATAGAAAGAGCCGAGCGGGCGCACTCAGGCTATGTGCTTAGACTGGCAGCAATTGATCCTATAAGACCTGCAGCGGCATGACTTTTCTTGACACCGGTCGTTCCAAGTTCACGTCGAGGGACGTGACCTTGATCGGGCTACTGCGGTATTTGCCACTAGCGCAATTTACCAAGGCTCGACCAGTCGACTCCTTGGGACCTTTCAGCTTATCAATCCCTCGAAATAGATATTGTCATGGCTCAAAACTGCCAGCGACCCGCGGCGATGCCGCCCCTACAGACAATAAAGCATTGACGAATTTGAGTCCCTATGCGACTCTTCGAGTCCCCCAGGCACTCGGGGGCTACTGACGAGGGGGTGACCCCACGACTCCTGCGTATGAGGCTACCCGGTGCGTATGAAGACAGAAGGCCCGCTAGGAAGCCACGACAGGCCCACGACTGGCCCGACCAAGCACCAACGTAGGAGTCCGCGACTAGTATGGAATGCACAACTTGGCGTACAAGGCAAGACTAGAACTAGGAAACTATCTTTGTAACGTAGTACGGACTCCCCGAGACCTAGCCTAGTATATAAAGGCTGGGAGGGGAGACGTCCAAATCAATCCAATAAACATCTACTCATCTAGCCTTGCGAGAACTCGCCTTGGCCTCCACTCTAATCGCCCCCTCACGCAATAATATCGAGCAGGAAGTGCTTCTCCTGTTAGCCGACGAGTATCGTCCAACCTATTCCTTCTCTATGACTAACCCAGGGTCCCTGACCATGGGATTTGCCAGGGCTGATCCCCGTCATCCACACTACCACCCTCTCCGGATTTCTTCGCCATCTGAGGTTTAATGGCGTATATGGTACGGAAAATATGTCAATGGGGACTATGCCCAAATAGCCCTCGCAGAGGGTGAAGAAGCTAGAAAGGAGGGTGATAGCATTGGGGACGATATGATGCAGTTGAGCACCCGTAAAAGCCAAGAAATCAAAAAAAGGGATGCGGAGGAAGAGAAAACCCGCAATCCATGTGAGAAAGGAGTATAACCCGCTCACCATCCCGCGGAAGGGCTCTTCTTCTCCAGGCGGGGGAAGGCGGCAGCCCTCGCGGGGGACCAGGCCGGCTTCCTGGTACCCCAGCAGCATATCCTCCATCACGATCAATGGGAGCCATTACCCCGCAGACATGGTCTCGGCAGCGGCGGAAGAACAGCGCGAGTGACAGCCTCCCAGGATGAAGCACGAGCGGCTGGCGAGAACTCCCCGGCGGCGGAAGCAAGAGCACGGGAGAGAGAGAGAGAGAGAAGAAAGAACGAGAGCAGATGCGCGAGAGGAAGAGGCCGTGGATCCGTCTCAAGACGCAATAGGTATTGGTTTTATAGCTTGGGATGTGATGGCTTCTCACCCCTCGTTGGTTACCCCAAGTGGAAGGTTTGAGATGCAGTGCAGCAGCAAGTTTCCCTCGGTGAAGATACCAAGGTTATCGAACCAGTAGGACTCAGGAGATACAAGTAGGTGGCAACGTCGCCAGAAATTGCTTCCTGACTAGGGTGTTGTCGTGGACCTGCACACAACAACAAATAACTTTGCTCCCAACGAGTACAGAGGAGTTGTCAATTCCTCCGGCCTTGTCATTTACAAAGGATCAACGCAAGAGATAAAAGGTGCAAAGGAAAGTAAAAGCTGAAAGTAAATTGAGGGTGTGAAAAATAATGTGAAGATGGACCGGGGTCCCGTGATTTTTCACTAGTGATGTCTCTCTCCCAAAAGACGATAAAAGTGCTAACGAGGTAAACAAATCACAGTTGGGCAATTGACAGGATTATGAAGGCACCGCAATGCTAACTATGCTGCTAAGAAAGGAAGGGCTCAAAAGCAATGGGCAGTACGCCAAGGTAAGTAGACCGAAATCCATCTGCATCTACTACGAATCATCCACCTTGAGATATCTATCCAGAACATCTCGCTGGTATTAAGTTGCGAATCCCACCCAAACTGTAAACTCAAAGCAACAGACAACTGCATTAAAAGAACTTTGCGTAAAGTAAACAATCCTTGCACCCCGCAGGTACAAGCACCGTTGTTTTATCCCTGGTGGAAACAGCAAATCCCCTAGTCTCATGTTTCTCTCATTCAAGCTAGACATCAAGGGGCTGAACCCGCAATCGAGCCTAACGCTCTCTCTTGGAGTTGCAAATAAAATACTTGGCCAAAGCAAATACCGCAACGGAGAACATGCAAGAATTTACTCAAGAACAAAATATAAAAGAGAAGAACCAAATATATTACTCATCACAATCTGAACATAGTCTCATAATCCATCAGATCCCAACAAACTCAGCATAGCAACAGCAGAAATTACATAGATGCCTCGATCATGTGAGGCAGCTCACGAGGACTCGAAAGTGGAAGCACAAAAGGGGAGAGATTCATCACATAGCTACTGGTCACGGACCCATGGTCCAAGGGGGACTACTCACGGTACATACAGGAGGCGTCCATGGCTATGGATGGTCTCCCGGAGGGGGTTCCTCCTCCCGGGAGGGTGCCGGGGCAGCTTCTCCGGGCAGCCCCGATCTCGAAACGGCGGCGGCGGCGGTACGGAGGGGAGTTCGCGAGAAAGAGATCGATATTAGGGGTTTCCACCCCGAGGGGTAAATATAGGCGAAGGGGGCATCGAGGGGACCCACGAGGCAGTCAGGAGGGTCCCTGGCGCAGCCCAGGGTGGGGCCGCGCCACCTGCCCTCCTGGCTGCCTGGTGGTGGCCCCGCTTCTCTCTCTTGGTGATTCCGGAAGCTTCAGTTGCGCTGATTTGTTATATATTTTTCCCGGAATTTTTGGAGCACTTTTAATGGCCGGAAAACCTGAAATACAAAAACAGCAGAAAACAGAAACTGGCAACTGGGTGCACTGAGTTAATAGGTTTGTCCAAATAGGTTCAAAAGTGTATGAAAGTTCAAGAAAAACATGGCAAAGTCACACAAAACATGCATGGAGAAAGCAGAAATTATAGATACGTTTGGGACGTATCAACATACCCAAGCTTAATTCCTGCTCGTCCTCGAGTAGGTAAATGATAACAAGCATAATTTCTGTGGTGACATGCCACACAACCAAATAAGGACTTTTAAGCAAAGCAATCAAAGCATGCAATTCAATTCAAGTCTTAACAAGCAAGAGTCTATATTAGCATTGACACAAACAACAAAAGAACAAAAGGTGCAAGAGCTCTTGCTGTCCGTGACTCGAATGTCTCCAAATGGTGTTTGCGTGCAAGCAAGGGACTGGGAAGAAAGATAAAATAGATTGTTGAGAACAACTATCTACTAATGTTTCACACTTGGTCTCCTTTGGATTCTTATCTGGACTCGTCCCCAGATCACTAGCCAGGTACAAGTCAAACTGATCCACTCCCTTTCGACATTTTGAGAACTCATGCAATGGATGAGCGTGAGCAAGAAAGTTGACACCTAAAAGGAGAAACAGAAAGAAGGTGGAGGAGGAAGACAAAAAGGTGTGAAAGGCTCACATCAATGAGGACAATCATAGGCCAGAGAAAGCCATATGATAGATATGATGTGAGGAGTAGGGATTGCCATACAACGGATGCACATGTGAGCTAAAAGCTCTCCAAGGGAACTAGTGGGGGTGCATCTAACTTGCTTGCTCAAGAAGACATAGAGCTCGTTTGAGGAGGCTCATCATTGGAATATACAAGCCAAGTTCTATAGTGCGAAGGGTCCCCACATAGCTATATGCATGATGATGATCTCTATGGAGTACAAGGGATAGAAGATGAAGTACTAGTGTGTATCTCTCAAAAGGAATAGTAGTATACCCCTTTCTCTCTTTTTATTTTTATTTTTCTCTTTTTTCTCTTTTTTTTATTTTTTGGTGGCCTCAATGGCTCTTTCTATTTAACTCTCATTTGTCCTCTTTGGGATCTTTTGATTTTGTCCTCTTTGGGATCTTTTCCTCACATTAGGCGCAATACTCTATATTTTACAAGAATACAGGAGATCTTTCACACTTTACAAAGGTACTCACATAAAGAAAATGTAACTATCATGATGCAAATGTATGCCTCTGCCAGGGTAGCAGGATATGCAATGATACTAGCACGTCATGTAGCAATGATTAGGGCAAGGCCCAACTAGCATGCGGCTCATCGATCAAGCAAGTAGCATGTATGACATGAAGATCAAGTCATGAGAAGGTGGATGTTGCATGGCAATGTATCTCGGAAAGGCTATGGAAATGCCTTGTAGGTAGGTATGGTGGCTGTTTTGAGGAAAGATATAAGGAGGCTTATGATGACAGAGCGTATCATGCCAAGGGTTTGGATGCACCGGCGAAGTATGCTCCAACTCTCGAGGTGAGAAAGGGGAATGCACTGTACCGAAGAGGCTAGAAAAAGTATAGGTGGGTGGAAGTGGAAACTTTCGAATACTCACATTAGTCTGAATAACTCATGCACTTATTATTGGTAACTCTCAATCTAATATGGAGGTTCACAAAGAGACAGGTACCCCGAGGAGGAGTGTATGGGGGTTTGGTTATACTTGCGCATCCTCGACTCATCGTACGTGAGTGTACTCTAATATTCGAACCCTCCAGAGGTTAGTGATCCATCTAGTAGCTAGAGTTCTCAACAGGGGATTTTTTATTTTCGAAAAACACACAGATTTCCCAAAATACGACATGTATCACTAATAGGCAAGATCTCTTGACACCATAAGTTCAAACATTACTCTAGTCAATACCTCAAAACTATTGCAAGTTACTACTACAAAGAGAAAAGCAACTTTAACTACCTACTTCTAGTCAAGACACAGAACTCAGTGCAACAGGCAAACTCTCTAACAAGATAAAACATGCAACCTATAGAAATTTCAACCTAAGACAAAATAAAAGCTCTAGAAAAACTAAAGCACTACAACTAAACAGAGCAGCAGCTAAGAAAAGAAAAAGAACAACTCACAGCTAATAGAACAAGCATGCAAATCCTATGAGGAGTTCTGATTCAGGCGGAGCGTGTATCTCTCCCACACAAAATAGTAAGTAAGCTGTGATCTAACTTGTTACTACAGCAAACAAAGCAAAAACAAACCTAAAAAAGTAAAGAGTGAGACGCTCCAAGTATAGCACATAACGCATGAAGTGATAAAAATATAGTGCAACGAGAGACGAACTGATAATTGTTGATGAAGAAGGGGATGCACGGGGGCATCCCCAAGCTTAGACGCTTGAGTCTCCTTGAATATTTATTGGGGGTGCACATGGGCATCCCCAAGCTTGAGTGTTTGACACTCCAAGATCTTCTTTCATCATCTTCCATCGCGCACTTGAAAACTCCCTTCATACATAACTCATTGTAGACTGATTAGAGAGGTTAGTATCATAATAAAATAATTTTTCTCTACTGAAAATAAAGATAATCTTGAAGAGCTACTGTTTCTCAAGATCACCAAAAAGTTTTTGCAAAGAAAAAGCAAGCTTAAGGTTTGCAAAAGTAAGGAGAGACAAAACGTGGCAGAATATGTGAAAAACAGAACAGCAGATAGAAAAGAATATTTAGGGATACTTCTGAAAATAAAATCAAAAAACTCAGAACATACGCAAGTTTAGTAATTGTATAGAGAACGCTGTGTAAAAATTTCAGCACAAAAAGATGAACTGGGATTTTTCTCTGATTTTTCTAGTCACAAGGACAGAATCTTATTTCTGGACAGCATGTCACAACTTTCACTTCCCTTGTCGTATGAGGCTATAAAAGGCACAAAACTTGAAAAGCAAAGATACAATGATGTTGCTACAGTAGTAACAATCATCAAGGCTAATAAAAACAGAAGAAAAGCAAAAATAAACCTAAATTCGTTGCGGGCTGCCTCCCGAAAGCGCTTCTTTAAAGCCATTAGCTAGGCTTAAAGATTATAGAAGACGCTCTCACAAGAATAAGAATTTTGAAGCAAAAGAGAGCATCAAGAAGCAAATATGACACACATTTAATCCTAACCCACTTCCTATGCATAGGCATATTGTAAGACAATAAATCAAAGAAGCACAAAGAAACCAGCATAGGAAGGTGGAATAAAAACAACTTTAAAACTTTCAACATAAAGAGATGAGTTTTAGTAATATGGAAGTTTATACAACCAAACTTCCCTCTCTCAAAATAATTTTCAGTAGTATCATGAACAACATCAAGAATATAACTATCACATAAATCATGTTATTCATGGCCTACAAGCACACGTGTATAGTTTTCAACACGGTCTTTTGGATCTTAAGATAAATGCATCCCATCACATTGAGCCTCAATAAGAGCACAATTCTCCGGAATATAAGTTGGAGATTTCAAAAGGATAATAGGACAATCAAGTGTGGGTGCAATAGCAAAAATTTCATGATTAACATGAGGAACTATAGAAAGTTCATCTCCGTAAGCATCATCCATAATGGCATCACGGCCATAAGCATAGAAGGCATCAACTTCATCAAAAAGGGATATTTCAAAAGAATCCATAGGATCATAATACTCATATAAGGTAAGATTCAAAGAGTTACTCTCATTAGAAGGTAGACATGGATAGCTTCATTCTTCCTCCATTTGATCGTCACTCTCCTCCTCTTTTTCATCCAAGGAGCTTTCAGGTTCAGCAATTTCTTCTTCCATAGAGTCCTGCAAATCATTAGTCTCTTCCTTTGGCGGAGATATTCTCTCAAGATGATCAGTGATATAATAATTTGCATTTTAATTTTCCAAGAAATATTTAAGTATAGAAAGGCTCTCATATTTGTAAGGGGCATCATCAATATTTTTGAGAAAAGAAGTAATTTCATAAGCACCCTTATAAGCAACAAATTCTTCTATTTCCTCTGCATCATAAAAATCATAGTTTCTCTTAGCATAAGAAGCTAAGGTTTCATCGTCATTGTACTCACATTGGAAAGCAACGTGTTTGTGCCTCATAAAGCGACAAGATTCATCCCTGCAGAAATATATATTATATATTGAGCACAAGTTTCTAGCATACTCATACAACTGATGTATTTGTTTCCATAAGTGTATCCCCTTTTGAGACAAACGGTGTTCCTTGTACCACTTTTGTTGATCCTTGGTAAATCCTCCATGCCAATAAGATCTGGTTTCAAAGAAGTCAGACATTGATTGGCAACTAAGGAACTAGACATACTATTTACTTTTTTTATTTTTGATAAAGGACACGAAGATAAAAACTGAAAGGTAAACTAACAAGACTAAAAAGCAAAGGTAAAAGATAGTGTGCAACTCCCCTATCTTGTAGACTTGAGTCCCCGGCAGGGGTGCTAGAAATTTGCTTGATGGCTTCTCGCCCCTCGTTGGTTACCCCAAGTGGAAGGTTTGAGATGCAGTGTAGCAGCAGGTTTCCCTCAGTGAAGATACCAAGGTTATCGAACCAGTAGGACTCAGGAGATACAAGTAGGTGGCAATGTCGCCAGAAATTGCTTCCTGACTAGGGTGTTGTCGTGGACCTGCACACAGCAATAAATAACTTTGCTCCCAACGAGTACAGAGGAGTTGTCAATTCCTCCGGCCTTGTCGTTTACAAAGGCTCAACGCAAGAGATAAAAGGTGCAAAGGAAAGTAAAAGCTAAAAGTAAATTGAGGGTGTGAACAATAATGTGAAGATGGACCAGGGTCCCATGATTTTCACTAGTGATGTCTCTCTCCCAAAAGACGATAAAAGTGCTAGCGAGGTAAAAAAATCACAGTTGGGCAATTGGCAGGATTATGAAGGCACCACAATGCTAAATATGCTGCAAAGAAAGGAAGGGCTCAAAATCAATGGGCAGTACGCCAAGGTAAGTAGAACGAAATCCATCTGCATCTACTACGAATCATCCACCTTGAGATATCTATCCAGAACATCTCGCTGGTATTAAGTTGTGAATCCCACCCAAAGTGTAAACTCAAAGCAACAGACAACTGCATTAAAAGAACTTTGCGTAAAGTAAACAATCCTTGCACCCGTAGGTACAAGCACCGTTGTTTTATCCCTGTTGGCAACAGCACATCCCCTAGTCTCATGTTTCTGTCACTCAAGCTAGACATCAAGGGGTTGAACCCACAATCGAGCATAACGCTCTCACTTGGAGTTGCAAATAAAATACTTGGCCAAAGAAAATACCGCAACGGAGAACATGCAAGAATTTACTCAAGAACAAAATATAAAAGAGAAGAACCAAATATATTACTCATCACAATCTGAACATAGTCTCATAATCCATCAGATCCCAACAAACTCAGCATAGCAACAGCAGAAATTACATAGATGCCTCGATCATGTGAGGCAGCTCACGAGGACTCGTAAGTGGAAGAACAAAAGGGGAGAGATTCATCACATAGCTACTGGTCACGAACACATGGTCCAAGGGGGACTACTCACGGTACATACGGGAGGCGTCCATGTCTATGGATGGTCTCCCGGAGGGGATTCCTCCTCCCGGAAGGGTGCCAGGGCAGCTTCTCCAGGCAGCCCCGATCTCGAAACGGCGGCGGCGGCGGTACAGAGGGAAGTTCGCGAGAAAGAGATCGATATTAGGGGTTTCCACCCCGAGGGGTAAATAAAGGCGAAGGGGGAATCGAGGGGACCCACGAGGCAGTCAGGAGGTTCCCTGGCGCGGCCCAGGGTGGAGCCGCGCCACCTGCCCTCCTGGCTGCCTAGTGGTGGCCCCCTTCCCTTTCTTGGTGATTCTGGAAGCTTCTGTTGCGCTGATTTGTTATATATTTTTCCCGGAATTTTTGGAGCACTTTTAATGGCCGAAAACCTGAAATACAAAAAGAGTAGAAAACATAAACTGGCAACTGGGTGCACTGAGTTAATAGGTTAGTCCAAATAGGTTCAAAAGTGTATGAAAGTTCAAGCAAAACATGGCAAAGTCACACGAAACATGCATGGATCAAGAAGAAATTATAGATACGTTTGGGACGTATCAGGATGGCAACCGCCACGCGTCAAATCCGCGCCCCATTACGGGTGTGCCGGTTTCCTTCCCCATAAACTGCCCCACTTCCCCATAATCTCTCCCACTTTCCCATGGGCAGTTAATTATTATCCTATAAGACCGCCGCGGGAATCGAGGAGACAGGCCTGACAATGCGCCTACGTGCCTTGACGAAAAGATTCTCCGACAAGACAAGATCTTTTTTCTTTAAAACCGAATCAGATGGTGATTCGAAGCTTGAGACCTTCCCAACTAGTCGGAAGGCACGGACCACCACGTCAACTGACAAAACTTTCCGAGTAAGTCATCATTCAGAAGGAATCACCGAGCTCTCAAGGCGACCGAGTAAGCTGTCACTCGGAACAAAAACAGCGAAAACCACATGATGCTAGCAACCACATCCCTGAAGCTCATCTCAAACGGAAAATCTTGCACTCACCAACTACTCAAGTGAGAATCTGAATAGTTGGTTCACTAGTGGCCCGTCTCTGACGAAGAATGCCAGGCCACTAGTATGACTCGGCGCAGCGGGTAAAGAATAAATATCCCATGTGGTATGACCTAGGGCTCGTTTTGATGCCTTAGGATATTGAACTTTACAAATCCGGTTTATATGTAGTTTAAGGCCTTTTACTCCAAGACACGCCTTCCGAGGCCTCAGTCCACCTCTTCCGAGAGACGTTTGAGTGTCGCCAGATTTCTCCTTTAACCTGCCCAACCCACGCTCAAGGGAAAAGTCCAAATATTAATAAAGCTCTTCCGGGCCTCTTATTGGGTTTAATCTTCGCATACCTCATGAAATCTGACAAATGTCATCTACCTCAATCACAAGCACCCGAAAGCGCTTGGGGGCTACTATCGTGGTCATACCAAAGGTATACCCCTAGGCAAGGGAAACCAAGGGGTACCCTCAAGCCATTAGGTTTCCAACACACCTAACAAAATAAATAACGTCAGTATAGAATACATATGTTTTATCAATCGCAGAAGCTCAAATCCCAATATCCCTGAGTAACAAATTACTCGGAAGACAGAAACCACCTCCGAGTAGTTAGTCACTCGGAGAGCAAACAAGATCCAAGTAGCTCGTTACTCGGAGAAGATGAACGACGGGTTATTCGTTACTCGGAAGATAAGAACGCAACGGACGGAAAGCATTCAAGACCGCGGGCGTTCCTCCTACTTTATTAGCAGTAATGAGTAGGCCGTTTCTTGTATTTAGTATGCATTTAACTCTGTAATTAGAGACCCATTAAGCTGAGGCATTGAAGGGGCAGAGGCGCACTCTATATAAGCCTCCCCCTCCTCCAGCATGGGCACGCGCAACACCATTCTTCTCAGCCTTTGAGCAAAAGAACATCCCAGTCAGTCTGGGGCAGGACTAAGGTTTTTATCTCTACGGAGGGGCCTAACCTGTATAATTCCCCTGCGTTAACCACTCTACGTACAGATTCATTTAGCTCCTTCCATACCCCCCCCCATCTCTATTGTTAGGATTATACCAGAGGAGGGGGGAGGCTTATATAGAGTGCGCCTCTGCCCCTTCAATGCCTCAGCTTAATGGGTCTCTAATTACAGAGTTAAATGGATACTAAATACAAGAAACGGTCTACTCATTACTTCTAATAAAGCCCGTGGTCTTGAATGCTTTCCGTTCGTTGCGTTCTTATCTTCCGAGTAACGAATAGCCCGTCGTTCATCTTCTCCGAGTAACGAGCTACTTGGATCTTATTTTCTCTCCGAGTGACTAACTACTCGGAGGTGGTTTCTGTCTTCCGAGTAATATGTTACTCGGGGATGTTGGGATTTGAGCTTCTGCGATTGATAAAACATATGTATTCTATGCTGACGTTATTTATTTTGTTAGGTGTGTTGGATACCTAAAGGCTTGAGGGTACCCATTGGTTTCCCTTTCCTAGGGGTATACCTTTGGTATGACCACGATAGCTGTGGATGTGCTTGTGTGGCTGTGGCTGTGCTTGTTTTAGAGTGGCATATACACAGCTACAGGTTAAGATGTGGCTATGGTTGTGTTTGTTTTACTGTGGCATATAGACAGCCACAGGTTAAGATGTGGCTTTGGTTGTGCTTGATTTAGTGTGGCACAGTACACAACCACAGTTTAAGATGCGGTTGTGGCTTGCTTGTGTGGTTGTGGTTGTGCTTGTTTTAGAGTGGCATATACACAGCCACAGGTTAAGATGTGGTTGTGATTGTTTTAGTGTGGCTTACACACAGTACATAGCCATAGTTTAAGATGTGGTTGCGGCTGTGCTTGTGTGGTTGTGGCTGTGCTTGTTTTAGTGTGGCTTATACACAGTACAGAGCCACAGGTTAAGTTGTGGTTGTGGTTGTGTTTGTTTTACTGTGGCATATACACAACCACAGTACACATCCATAGTGGTTGTGCTTGTTTTAGTGTGGCTTATACACAGTACACAGCCACAGGTTAAGTTGTGGTTGTGGCTGTGTTTGTGTTACTGTGGCATATACACAACCACAGGTTAAGATGTGTGTTTGGTTGTGCTTGATTTAGTGTGGCATATACACAGTACACAACCACAGTTTAAGTTGTGGCTGTGGCTTGCTTGTGTGGTTGTGGTTGTGCTTGTTTTAGAGTGGCATATACACAGCCACATGTTAAGATGTGGTTGTGGCTGTGCTTTTTTTAGTGTGGCTAAGATGTGGTTGTGGCTGGGCTTGTGTGGCTATGGTTGTGCTTGTTTTAGTGTGGCATGTACACAGACACAGTTTAAGATGTGGCTGTGCTTGCTTGTGTGGTTGTGGCTGTGCTTGTTTTAGTGTGGCTTTATACATAGTACACAGCAACAGGTTAAGTTGTGGATGTGGTTGTGCTTGTGTAGCTGTGGTTGTGCTTGTTTAGTGTGGCTTATACACAGTACACAGCCACAGGTTAAGTTGTGGTTGTGGTTGTGTTTGTTTTACTGTGGCATATAGACAACCACAGGTTAAGATGTGGCTTTGGTTGTGCTTGATTTAGTGTGGCATATACACAGTACACAACCACAGTTTAAGTTGTGGCTGTGGCTTGCTTGTGTAGTTGTGGTTGTGCTTGTTTTAGAGTGGCATATACACAGCCACATGTTAAGATGTGGTTGTGGCTGTGCTTTTTTTAGTGTGGCTAAGATGTGGTTGTGGCTGGGCTTGTGTGGCTATGGTTGTGCTTGTTTTAGTGTGGCATGTACACAGACACAGTTTAAGATGTGGCTGTGCTTGCTTGTGTGGTTGTGGCTGTGCTTGTTTTAGTGTGGCTTTATACATAGTACACAGCAACAGGTTAAGTTGTGGATGTGGTTGTGCTTGTGTAGCTGTGGTTGTGCTTGTTTAGTGTGGCTTATACACAGTACACAGCCACAGGTTAAGTTGTGGTTGTGGCTGTGTTTGTTTTAATGTGGCATATAGACAACCACAGGTTAAGATGTGGCTTTGGTTGTGCTTGATTTAGTGTGGCATATACACAGTACACAGCCACAGTTTAAGTTGTGGTTGTGGCTTGCTTGTGTGGCTGTGGTTGTGCTTGTTTTAGAGTGGCATATACACAGCCACATGTTAAGATGTGGTTGTGGTTGTGCTTTTTTTAGTGTGGCTAAGTTGTGGCTGTGGCTGGGCTTGTGTGGCTATGGATGTACTTGTTTTAGTGTGGCATGTACACAGCCACAGTTTAAGATGTGGTTGTGGCTTGCTTGTGTGGCTTTGGATGTGCTTGTTTAGTGTGGCTTTATACACAGTACACAGCAACAGGTTAAGTTGTGGCTGTGGCTATGCTTGTGTGGCTGTGGTTGTGCTTGTTTTAGTGTGTCTTATACACAGTACACAGCCACAGGTTAAGATGTGGCTTGGACATCTGAACCTGTGGCCGTGTGTTTGCAATAGGGCAGAGGCACACAAAAACGGTGCAGCCCACATGGTAAAAAAGTGAAGCTTCAACAGAAGAGCTCTCTCGCATAAGACACGACCACTGCAGCCACAGAAGCGCAACAACAGACACAACAATTTGCATACAATTTCCACAAACAAGAAGACACATACTCATACACACTAATTAAACAGTAATCGTATTATATGTATTCCGTTCATTGAAATGTTTAACTAAAAATTTCTCTTGTTACCTCCATACACAAAATAATACTCTAGGTTAATTGCAAAAGTACAACATGTTCAAAGCCAATGATCAAGATTATGGATCACAAGCTTAAGCAACGTCATGTCACCAATCCTTGGCCATTTCTTTTCAACCGTAATGACCACGATTGAACCAACTCTTAGCTTAGCGATGCAAGCAATGTCTTAAAAACCCTTAATATCCATCCTCTTGTCCTTAAGAAGAGTGTAGCTGCATGTTGTTTTGACAACTTCATCATACACATCGAGGCTTGCAAGGCAGATGGTACCCTTGCGGGGAAGATATCGAAGCTTCGATATCAGTACCTTTGTCACAGCAGCCGGAATTTTCTGCAGTTCATCATGATATAAAGAAGTTACAATTATTCTTTCAAATACTATTTTGCAGAGTTCAACAAAAAAAACTGACCAAGTGTCCGGTGGTCAAGTTTTTGGCATTCAAACAGTGGACAAAAGGCATGGTTGGCGAGTGAACACCAGGGGTTATGTCCAACAGTGTGCTACTGGAAAGAACATCATCGGTCAATTGGCGCAGTTGAAGGAAGGAGAGTTATACACCACGGGTGTATACTGTTGTCTCGATGTATCGTCTCTCATGGTCATGCAGGTCCTCTAGAGCTATAAAAGAGAAAAAAAGGCAAATTTAAGCCGATCTATTTCGAATAAATTCCCGACGGGGCTGCATACAATTAAACATTGATATTTGAAAAAAAATGTGTGCAAATATCTGTGAAAGCAAAATACAAATTATAGTATAAACAGAACAAGTTGTTTGCAGGTGAACACTTACCACAAGAAGCTTTGCGAAAAGGTATGTGACCTCCTCGAGATTCATTCAGCTTTAGATCGATTTCGATCTTGAGACTGTCGCTACCCAAGTCTATGGTTATCAAATCTCCGTAAGCAAGATCGTAGTCGGTCACCAACTTTGTCCAACCAGATCCATGTAACATAGTCCTCGGAACCTCATGTGTTACCTCCATAGGATATTCTAGATCTTCCCTTGTTAGGAAAACAGGATCAACATCAAAACCTTCTTCTTCCAAGAACTGTCTTTTCAGCTCATTGATAGATGAAACGAGCTAGTCCCTGACAAAGCACGGTATGGTCTAGAAAAAAAACAAGGTAAACAAAATGAGTAAACAAGCCAGCAGTAATTTTAACGTGTTGTGGTAAGAGTATGTTTTTTGATTATCAGTTAAAATGGTTGCAAAAAAGGTGAAAGGTGGCATATGGTTAAACTTAGAAACATTGAAAGTCACATTTCAATTGGTTGATTATCAACATCCGTTTAACAAGAGAAATCTTTAAATGGTTATTGTTGGGTATTTTTCCGTACATACCAAACATGTTTTAAAAGATTGTGGAAGAGGCATTGTAACTGATGACAGAGGAATTGCAGTTGGGATTCCATTGCAATTTGGGTAGATGCAAACAGCACAATACATGATGGCCTGCATTTTGCAACCACAAAAGCAAAATTTCAAATAACGCATACAACAATTAAATAGCAGCCACTAATAGTAGAATTAACTGTAAGAAAGGTTGCTTAATTTTTCACTAAAAACAGCACTGCGTGTACCTCCTCCACTGATATTTCAAAGCAATTCTTAACAGCCAAAAATAACAACCACTTACACAGTTTGTTCCATCTTGTTTAAAGTGAAATGTTTGTACTACATTGACTCAAGTAATTATGCTTTTGCTTACAAGGTGAACTATCCGATAACTCTCCTTAATCTACTCATGATTATGATCCAGTATTCCTCCTTTGCACAGATCCCCACTCCACCCCAGTTGTTTCCTGACCCTTAGGTCCAGTTTGTTCATCGAAGTCCCTTGAACCCAAAAACCCAGAACCCTATACCCGCCTGAGACGACAAAATCTCGTTGCTCCTTGCAGCGACACCATCAGATCCGGCGAGATCGTTGCTATCAATTTTCGCGAAGAGACACGGGCCGCAACAAACTATACCCTTACCAATAAATCCCCTTTACCGAAACCATTGTAAACGGGAAAGAACGGAAGACGCAAAGAGCCAAAGACGATCAAAAATATCGATCCGTTATTCCAGAGAAAACTTACGAACCCTATTTCGTGCCGCCAGAGAGATATGGAAGCAGAGGACCCAAGAAGAAGAGAGCGCCGCAGAAGAGGTCGGTCGAGTATGGAGGCAAAGGTAAGAGAAATGAGAGCGAGATGCAGATAATTTACACCAGTAACTTGGGACGCGTGTTGCGCGCTTAGTGCTAGAATATTTATCGCCTAGTCAGCACTCGGTACCAATGACAGACACAGCCAGAGCGTCCCAGCCACAGACTCTCAGCCACTGCCCCACAGCAACCTACATCCACAGCCACAGACAGACTTAAGAGGAACAGACTCACAGCCACAGCCCCAATGGTCGTAGAAAATTACATCCAACCAAACAAATATAGACACCACTTCACTCGCGACAACTATTAGAGGAAATAAAATTGGAATCAAATAATATGCCCCAGCAGCACAGCCAAAGATATTGGCCTTTGGGTGTTGTTTTGCTAGTGGATGTCCTGCATGTACAAGTAAAAGATCACTATAGCTGGATCTTTTTTTATTTCTTGTTCTTTTATATTTTGTTCTTTGTTCAATTGTTTGGTGCATCCATAAGGTCCTTACGACATTGTCTTTGTTATGATAAACCATAGCACAATGGCTTTGTTCAAGTAGAGAGTAGAATAAACCATAGCACACCCACGACGTCAGGGAAAAGCAGCACCAACACAACCAGCCAACGAAATATAACAACCACACAAGAGAAACACAGCCACACAAGCTCAATAAACAAATTGAATAGATGCACATATATGCCACAACCACAAAAGCAAAGCCACAACAAAAGCAACAACCAAAGAAACAGGTATCTGCCACAGCCACCCAAGCACATTATACAAATAGAAAAGATGCACGTATACGCCACGGCCAAACAATCAAAGCCACGGCAAAAATCAACAGACAGAGCTCCGAGCATAACCTGTGGCTGTGTATATGCCATAGCCACACAAGCACATTATACACTAAGACAAAGCATAGCCACGGTATTACACACTCATTACAAACCACCAAACTGAGTTTTGTTTATATTCAGTTATACTTGAACACACCAAAAGGGTGCAAAACTGCAGAACCTACATCTGGTAAACAGTGATTGTTTCAATTTCCTGAAGACATTGAATTGAAGCCACGGGATTTTCCTTCCACACACAGGGTTGGCTTCTCTTGCTGCCACACATGTCGTCTTCTTCTGCCACAGAGCTTGTTCTCAGCACACAGACTTCAGTTTGCTCATCCAGTACAGGCAACAACATACGCATCTTAGCGAAAAAACATGTTCCTCCTGATTCCATTCCTCTTGAAAGCTTCCAGCATTTCCTTATACAGGTAGCCTTTATTATGGCTGGTTATCATCAGACGGAAGGTCAGTTGTTCCCGCATCGACTTAACACTAGTCTGCGCACAAATAAATAAAGTAGGTGTAAATTTTATTCGAACAACACTCTATTAAAATTGTTGTTATCTTAATTGCACACTTAAATAGTAAAAAGATTTACCGCATTGATAAAATAATTTGAGCTCATGCCCAAACCTTCAATAACTTCCAAAAATTTCATGACATATATTCCACTGTTTGCCCTGTAAAACAACATAGAAATATGTCTCTCGTTTACAAGTTACAACGGAATCACATAAAAACTGTAGAAACAAAATTACAAGGACAAACTAACAACTCACTCTCTGTCGGAGGTTGCTACAGACACAACAGGAGCAACAGTGAATTCATGGATATTATACTGTTGCCTGTTATAGGCAATTGTATAAGCGTTTCGGAAATTTCTGATCACAATGTCAGAGTGATACTTAATTCCATCGCAATTTTCGTAAGGACAATGGATATCAAATCGCTTTCGATCGAAATACAAAACGATCAGATAGAAAAACTTTTTCTTTGCATCCTTGTCTCTACTTATCGGCATGAAAATCTGAAGTATTGATAGCAAGAGGTTGTCTCAGAACAGAAAAAGAAAACGAAGAACAAGGACATCATTTTACACACTAAAAGTAAAAATACTAAAAATAGACAACTCACAAGGTCCCTAAAAGGTAGTCTAATCCCTGTAAAAGATTCTTCCAAGTATGACTTTAAGACATCAGGATCTGCACCCGGCGTCGTGAACTTATCCTGTAGTTGTAAGAACAAAATACGGCCTAGTCAATATTTTAATATAAACCAAAATATTACTAACAAAAACAATTTAATCTCTAAGTAAAAATAGTGATATAGTTTTAAAACAAAAATATAAAAGGATAAAAAACTCACTGTTGCTAGGGTAGACATTATATATTTAGAAGGTTTACGTGCGTTGTTGGCTGGGATAAAATTTCTGGACTGCTCAATCATCAAAAGTCTTCCAAAAGCATCGATAACAAACTGATTCACATAAACATAGACTTTCATTGCAAGCGCCAACGTTCGATGGTCAGCCAAATTCTTGTCAATATTAACTATCCTGTCACTGAAAAATCTCAAAAAGAAGAAATCCATTATAAACAGCAACCACTCTGATTAAATAAATTACCTTAAAAACAATGTTGACAAGAAAGAAAACTTCAAAAATAAATTAACTTCTTTTATTATCAATTCGTGGAACAGTAGAAATTAAAACATTGTGTATGTCCTGCTCGGCTGCCGTCGAATCTCGAATTTCAACCAATTTAAAATCAAGATCTTCATAATGCTCCTCTTGTTGTTGTTGCTGCTCACCTCTCAACCCAATCCCTTGATTCCTCAAACAATGTTGCCTCACGGAACTCAGACCATAAGAAGGATGATAAGTATCAAAAGAAGCAACCGGATGCCTTGGTGGAATGCCTTGGCTGTCAAATGAATCGCGACGAAAACCATCAGAATGTGTTGTTGACGGTTGGGGCCGATGTGCATAGCCCCTACATCAAAATAATGCTCTTGATTTTGTCGACTGCGGCGGAAACCATCAACTTGCATACCCACAGATTGGTATTCCACACCTATACCATCATACACAGCGTCCTGCAAAGGTTGAATGGCGATGTTGTCGAACCGAGATCGGAGAAAACCTTCAACTTGGGTCCCCATGAACTTCCTTGATTGAAAATGTCCACCTTGTTGTTCGAAAGATCGAGTTACCTGATGAAGTCCATCACTTGGCTCTGCTTGAGAAAAGGTTATCTGTGCTGTCTGTGGGAAGCTCATCAAATTGTTGTTTGACGCACCAAAGGCTAAATTAGGTTGACACAAGGTGTTGTTGGCATCGTTCTCCAATAACTTCTTCTGCATACTATGATAAGCTAAAAAGTCAATTTGCTCATATATTTTTGGGTCAGACCAAAACCGGTCATCTTCAAAATATGAGATATTATTTTGTATTTCAGGCTCACAGACAGGATTTTCAGGCTCTAGAAATTTCAACCTTTTACAAGCAACGTTCCTGAAAGCTTAATCCCTCTTCGGCCTCTTGATGGCAGTGGACACCGTCAAAGCATTTAACTGTTGACATCTGCAAGTATCCACAGCAACATTTTCCATACCGACCTCTATTCCAACTGAGACACATTATACAAGATCGGCGCCACAGTTTGAACCAGAAGCAACCATGGTACCAATAGAACCTAAGCTGCTTGAAGGAGCAGATGAGTTAGCAGACAACGCACATGGCGGAATAACAACCTGTTGCAAGACAGCCTCTGGAATAACATTTGCAGCTGGGATAACCTTTTCAGTATCCGTGACACTGTTTGAAGCAAAAACAATTGGCATACCAATGGAAGCTCGGCTACTTGAATGTTTGGATGAGATAACAGCACCACTTGCCAATGGCCCAGCTTGATCAGTAATTTTGACCTCACAATCAAGGATGTCCAATGAATGGATTGGTTTGACAACAACCTCCAATGTTGTCAAAACATGCTGACGAGGGGGTGACCCCACGACTCCTATGGATGGGCCTACCCAGTGTACCCGAGGACAGAAGGCCCACAAAGATGTCGCCTGGGCCCAGCCTTGGCCCACTAGTGGCACCGACGTGGGAGTCCGCGACTTGTAAGGAAGGTGCAAACCTGTCGTGCGGTACAAGATTAGGGTTAGGAAACCTCATCTGTAATCCAAGACGGTTTCCCCGAGACCTAGCCTAGTATATAAGGGCTGGGAGGGGAGACGTCGAGATCAACCAATACACAATCTGTAACCCTAGCCTTGTGCGCACTAGCCTTGGCCTTCCCTGTAAACGCATCTCCAAGCAATAATATCGAGTAGGAATGTCTCCTCCTGTTAGCCGACGAGCTATTGTCCAACCTGTGCTCTCATGATTAACCCAGGGTCCCTGACCATGGGATTTTCCGGGGTTGATCCCCGTCAATTGGCACCGTCTGTGGGAGATACACAGCTTGGAATTACGATCTCGGCGGTTTCGGCTTCAGCAAGCCACAAATCAAGAGCAAGAACCAGATCCAATCCACCCGAAGAATTCAAGATCACGGCAAACATCTCTGCCGCCCCATCGAGATCGCTCGGCCTGCAGCTGTGCCAAGACCAATACTATGGCGGCAACCGAGTCCACCGCCAGTGAAGGAGAAATCGACGACCCGAAAGAAAGGCGCGAGGGCTCTACGCAGAGATCCCGATCGACGTACTACAGCACGAAGCAGAGGACCTGTCGACCACCCGACGACCCACCGCCACCCAGGCACCTGCCGCACAACAAGACGCCGACTCCGAGCTCGAGATTAGCGATCGTCAAGATCATCGCCAACGAAGAAGAAATCAACGACCCAGAAGATAGGCGCGAGGATTCTACGAAGAGACCCCACTCGACGATTCGCACTATGCAGCTACGCGCTCGCCGGCCACTCGACGACCCGCCGCCGTGCGGACAGCTGTCGCCCGCCAGGACAGCGACTCTGAGACTCAGACCGGCGAATACTACGACCCAGATCAAAGACCAGACGAATTCTCCAACCTTATAAGGAACCAAAATCTAAGCGAGGGGATCGAAATCGACCCGCGAGTCCACGAGCACCCGGTGGATCACGCGCAGATCTTTCGAATCTCAAGGAGGAGACAGCAGGCCGGATCCAGCAAACTCACGGTCAGGGAGCAGCTAGAAGGACCCTGCACGATCCACTGCTTCGAAGACGACTGGGGATACATCAGATCGAGTCACACTCTGGGAGACTGCCTCCTATTCAACGAACTCGTCGACAGCCTCAAGGAGGAAAAACAACGAGAAGCCAAGAGCACCCGACGAACCGAGCAATCGCCGACTCCAAGTCCCGGAAGATGCTACAACCCACCTCAAGGACAGGTGTACACGATCCAAGAAGGCAGGGTATCGCAAGCCCAATAGGACGCCTACACCCTGCAAGCCAGAGAAGCCGAGAACCTAAACGCAGTCGAAGTCTACCAGCTACACGATGCAGAAACTAGTATCACGTTCTCCCAGAGCGATCACCCACCTCCAGTCCCAAGGCCGGGACACGCGCCCCTGGTACTAGATTCTCAAATTGGAGGGTACGACATGGACAGAATCTTCATGGACGGAGGCAGCAGCATGAACATAATCTTCGTCAGCACCCTGCACAAGATCCTGCCCCCACGATCAGTATGGAAAAAATCAAGCACCGTGTTATAAGGGGTAGTCCCAGGAGAAGCGGCCACTTCCCTTGGAATAATCGAGCCCGAAGTTGTCTTTGGCAGCAGACGCAATTTTGCAAGACACGCCCTCGAGTTCGAAGTACTCGATTGGCAGTCGCAGTACCACGCCATACTGGGACGTCCAGCATTCGCGCAATTCATGGCGGTTCCGCACTACGCCTACCTCAAACTCAAGATGCAAGGATCCGCGGGCGTCATTACATTCAATGGGAGCTTCACCAAATCAGACCAATGTGATCGCGATTTCCACAAAGTTTCCGACACCTTTGGAGCCGAGCAAGAACTCACAGAAATAGCCATGGCGACAGACAAAAGTATCTTTCCGCTAGCAAGTAGAAGCGAGTCAAAAGAGTATGGGCGGGACTTCAGCATCGACAGCGACACGGTCACCCACCAAGTGCACCCGACGGACCCAGAAAAAACAGTCCGCGTGTACGCCCACCTCCCGGAAGAGCAAGCGACTGCCCTCATCGCTTTCCTCCGTGAAGAATGGGAAATCTTTGCCTGGTGCCCAGCCGACATGCCAGGAATACCGCGCGAGTTCGCGGAACACGCGCTGCGCATCAAGCCAAACACCAAGCCAGTGAAGAAGGCGCTACGAAGATTCTCAGAATCCAAGCGCAGAGCAATCGGGTAGGAGGTCAACCAACTACTCGACGTTCAATTCATCCGAGAGACGAAGAAAGCCACTTGGATCACCAACCCTGTGCTGGTCCCCAAGAAAGACACAGACGTGCTGCGGATGTGCGTCGACTACGGGCCAGTCAACAAATATTTCCCAAAGGATCACTTTCCCCTGCCAAGAATCGATCAGATAATCGACTCGACAGCAGGATGCGATCTACTATCGTTCCTCGACGCCTACTCAGGATACAATCATATCAGGATGAAGGAAGAAGACGAAGAGCATACATCATTCATCACCCCTTATGGCGTATTTTGCTACAGGACAATGCCCTTCGGACTCAGGAACGCCGGTGCCACATACCAGCGGATGATGCAAGCCTGCTTGAAAGAGCAAATCGGAAGAAACGTGCAGGTCTACGTGGACGACTTCGTCATCAAAACTTACAGTGCAAACAGGCTACTCGACGACGTGCGCGACACATTCGCAGCACTCAACAAGTACAGAATCAAGCTCAACCCGAAGAAGTGCGCATTTGGCGTCTCAGCCGGGAAGTTGCTCGGGTACATGGTCTCCGCTTGAGGAATCAAAGCGTACCCTGAGAAAGTTCAAGTAATCGCCAGGATGCAGGAGCCAACCGACATCAAAGGCGTATAGCAGCTCACCGGAAGACTCGCAGCCTTGAGTCGTTTCATCAGCAGATTGGGAGAACGCACACTGCCATTCTTCCAGCTGCTCAGGAAAGGGGAGAAATTCGAGTGGAAAGAAGAAGCCCGCAAAGCATTCGCGGACCTGAAGAATACGCTCTCGACCCCACCGATCTTGGCGGTACCCAAAGAACGAGAAAAGTTGTACCTCTATGTGGCAGCACGCAACAGCGTGGTAAGCATAGCACTCGTCGTCGAGCGCACGGAAGAAGGCAAGGTCCAGAGCATACAAAGGCCGATCTACTACCTCAGCATGCTCTTGACAAAATCTCAGCAGCGGTACCCGCACTACCAGAAGCTACTACTGGCTATCATCATGACCTCAAGAAAGGTGTCGCACTACTTCGACGAACATCCTATCACAATCGTGAGCAGCGCACCACTCGCGAACATCCTCAACAACCCCGGAGCGACTGTGCGAGTCGCCGAGTGGAACATTGAGCTCAGCCCGCGGGACCTGCAGTTCAAGCACCCAACAGCAATCAAGGCCCAAGTCCTCCCAGATTTTCTGGTCGAGTGGACGGAGGTCCAGACACCAGGCCCCCCGGACCTATCGAACTCATGGACAATGTTCTTCGATGGGTCTACAAGACAACAAGGAGCTGGAGCAGGAGTCATTCTGGTCTCCCCCAAAGGAACGAAGCTTAGTTACGTCCTCCAGATCAACTTCAGCCACGCCGCCAACAACGAAGCCGAATACGAGGCACTGCTCCATGGCATGCGCATGGCCAAAACATGAGGTGCCACTCGCCTCGTAATCTACGGAGACTCCAACCTCGTCGTCCAGCAGGCGATGAAAGAGTGCAATGCAGTAGCCGACAAAATGGCGGCCTATAAGAAGCTCTACAACACGCTCGAAGGAAGTTTCGACGGCTGCGAGCTCAATTATATCTCTAGAGCAAACAACACAGAAGCCGACGAACTCGCAAACATCGGCTCGACTTGAGGACTAATACCACCCGGCGTCTTCCTCGAAAGCATCAGTCAGAGATCCATCAAATTAAAAACAGCAGCACCCGAGGCAGTTGTAGATGACGACACCACTAAGCCAGCACAGGTGGCATCAGCGAGCCCATCCGAAGGCAACAGCAGCCAAGTGGTCGAATCTACAGAACCAACAGCACTCGAAGGACCAGCATGGAAGAAACCGTTCCTCCGATTCCTAATCGAAGGCACGCTACCGCAAGACGTCACAGAAGCTCGGCGCATCAGTCGTCGATCCAAGGCATTCACAGTGATCAATAGACACTTATACAAGCGCAGTATCACCCAGATACTCCAAAAGTGCATCGACGAAGAAGACGGCAAAGCCCTACTGCTCAAAATCCACGAGGGTACCTGCGGTCACCACGCGAGTGATGTGCGAGGTGATGATAGTGATTTCTCGCCCTTCGTTGGTGAGCCCCAACTGGAAGGCGTGATATAGCACAGCAGCAAATTTCCCTCAGTAAAGATACCAAGGTTTGTCTCAAGTAGGACTCTAGAGATGATAAGTAGGTGTCAGCGGCGCAACTGACGCGGACCTGCACACCGACACAAATAACTTTGTTCCCAACGAAGTTCAGAGAGGTTATCAATCTCTCCGGTCTTGTTGTTCACAAAGGATTAAACACAAGGGATAATGGTAGAATTTGAAAGTAAAAGCAGAAAAGTAAGGTAGCGTGGAAACAGTGATGAGGATATGGACCGGGACACGTGATGTTCACTAGTGATGTCTCTCTCCCAAAAGACGATAAAACTGCTATGCGAGGTGAACAAATTACAGAAGGGCAATTGACAGGATTATGAACGCACTGCAATGCTAACTATGCTACAAAAGAAAGGAAGAGGCTCAAAAGCACGGGCAGTACGCCAAAATAAGTAGACCGAAATCCAACCGCATCTACTACTAATCATCCACCTTGAGATATCTATCCAGAACATCTCGCTGGTATTAAGTTGCGAGCCCCACCCAAAGTGTAAACCCAAAGCAACAGACAACTGCATTAAAAAGCACTTTGCGTAAAGTAAACAATCCTTGCAACCGCGGCTACAAGCATCGTTGTTTTCCCCCTTGTAGCAACAGCACATCCCCTAGACTCATGTTTCTGTCACTCAAGCGTGTCATCGGGGGGCATGAACCCACAATCGAGCATAACGTTCCCTCTTGGGGTTACTACCTACTACTTGGCCAAAGCAATAAACAGCAACGGAGAACATGCAAGAATTACTTAGGAACAAAAATATAAGAGATAAGAACCAAATATATTACTCAATCACAATCTGAACATAATCTCATAATCCATCAGATCCCATCAAACTCAGCATAGCAACAGCAGAAAGATTACAAAAGTGCCTCAATCATGTAGGGCAGCTCACGAGGTCTAAACCATGAAGAACAAAGAGGGGAGGAGAACATCACATAGCTACTGATCACGGACCCATGGTCCAAGGAAAACTACTCACGAGACATCCAGGAAGCATCCATGGTGGAGAGAAGACTCCCGAAGCTCGGCCCTCCCTCCAGCAGGGTGCCGGGAAGAGGTCTTTTGGTGCTCCCGATCTCGGAAGCGCCGCGGCGGCGGAACAGAGGCGAGATCGCGAAAAAGGGTTCTCTTCTCGGAAGTTTCCCGTGACGGAGAATATATAGGCGAAGGGGGGCAGCCAGGGGGGCCACCAGGGGTCCAGGCGCCCCCCTGGCGCGGCCAAGCCCTAAGGCGCGCCACCAGGGCGCCTGGGCCCCTGGTGGTGGCCCTCTGGCCCCACCCAGGTTCTTCCGGAAGGTTCCTTCACGCTGATTTTTTATCTGAATTTTCCCGAATTTTTGGAGCACTTTTTATATGGGGGAAAACTGAAATAGAAAAACATCTGAAAACAGGAACTGGCACTGTGGTGCACTGAGTTAATAGGTTAGTCCAAATATGATCAACAGTGTATGAAAGTGTATCTAGATCATAGCAATATCACACAAAACATGCATGGAGCAAGCAGAAATTATAGATACGTTTTGGACGTATCAACATCCCCAAGCTTAATTCCTGCTCGTCCTCGAGTAGGTAAATGATAACGGCATAATTTCTGTGGTTACATGCTAGCAACCATATAAGAACTTTGAAAAGTAAAGCAATCAAGGTTAGAAATTCAATTCAAGTCATAACATGCAAGAGTCTATATTAGCATTGAAACAAGTAACAAAAGAACATTAGGTGCAAGAGCTCTCGTTGTCCGTGACTCGAATGTCTCCAAATGGTGTTTGCGTGCAAGAAGGGGGATAGGGAATACGAGAAAAACAATTTATTTGTTGAGAACTCAACCTACTAAAGTTTCACACTTGGTCTTTTTATGGAATCTTATCTTGACTCGTCCCCAGACCACTAGCCAGGTACAAGTCAATTTGATCCACTCCTTTTTCAATATTTTGAGCACTCATGCAATGGATGAGCGTAAGCACGAGAGTTGACACTTAGGATGGCAAAGAGAGGAATACGGAGGAGGAAGACAAAAAGGAGGAGAATGGCTCACATCAATGAGGACAATCATAGGCAAGAGATGCCAAATGATAGATATGATGTGAGGAGTAGGGATTTCCATTCAACGGATGCACATACGAGCTAGGAAGCTCTCAATTGGAACTAGTGCGGGTGCATCTAACTTGCTCGCTCATGAAGACCTAGAGCTCGTTTGAGGAGGCTCATCCTTGGAATATGCAAGCCAAGTTCTATAGTGTGAAGGTCCCCACATAGCTATATGCATAATGATCATCTCTATGGAGTACAAGGATATAGAGGGGGTACGAGTGTGGATCTCTCAAAAGGATAGTAGTGTTGCCCCTTTCTCTCTCTTTATTTCTTTTTTCTCTTTTTTATATTTTTTTGTATTTTTTTGTGGCCTCAATGGCTCTTTCTATTTAACTCTCATTTGTCCTCTTTGGGATCTTTTATTGTGTCCACTTTGGGAACTTTTCCTCACTTAAGGGCAACACTCTATTTGACAAGAAGATAAAGGAGATCTTTCACACTTTACAAGGTACTCAAAATCATAAAGAAGATGTAACTATCATGATGTATGCAATGTATGTCGCTGCCAGTGTAGCAGGAACATGTATGACATGAAGATCAAGTCATGAAGAGGTGGATGTTGCATGGCAATATATCTCGGAAAGGCTATGGAAATTCCTTGATAGGTAGGTATGGTGGCTGTTTTGAGGAAAGATATAAGGAGGTTTATGATGACAGAGCGTATCATGCCAAGGGTTTGGATGTACCGGAGAAGGTGGACACCAACTCTCGGAGTGAGAAGAAGGCAATGCACGGCACGGGAGAGGCTAGCAAAATATGGGAAGGTGGAAGTGTCAACTTTCAATACTTACATTAGTCCGAAGACCTCATGCACTTATTATCGGTAACTCTCAATCTAATAAGGAGGTTCACAAAGAGACAAGTACCCCGAGGAGGAGTGTATGGGGGTTTGGTTATCCTTGCGCATCCTCGACTCATGGTACGTGAGTGTACTCTAATATTTGATCCATCCAAAGATTAGTAATCCATCTAGTAGCTAGAGTTCTCAACTGGTTTTGTAGGTTTTGAAAATACACACGGATTTCCAAAAATACGACACCTATCACTAATAGGCTAGAGCTCTTGACACCAAAAGTTCAGACAATACTCACATCAATACCTCAAAACTATTGCAAGTTACTACTAGAATTAAATAGCAACCTCAATTACCTACTTTCAAGACAAGACACAACTCAGTGCAACAACCAACTCTCTTTAACAAGATAAACATGATAACTAAAAAGAGTTCCAGCAACAGACTAAACAAAAGCCAAGGCTCTTGCTAAAGACAAACTAAGACTAAAACTAAACATGGCAGCAGCTATGAAAAGATAAAGAACACACAACAGCAAAAAGATAAGCAGGAAAAATCCTATGATGTGTTCTAGATTTTGAAAGTGGAGCGTGTTTATCTCCCACACAAAGTAAGACGGGATCTAACTTCTTATGAACAGCAAGAAAAGCTAAATAAAACTAAAAATAAAACCTAAGAGCGAGACGCTCCAAGGAAAGCACATAACGCATGAAGTGATAAAAATATAGTGAGACGAAGGACGAACTGATGATTGTTGATGGAGAAGGGGATGCACGGGTGAATCCCCAATCTTAGACGCTTGAGTCTCCTTGATAATTTATGGGGATGCATGGGGCATCCCCAAGCTTGAGCGCTTGACACTCCCGAATCTTCTTTCATCACCTTCCATCGCACACTTGAAAACTCCCTTCATACATAACTCATCATAAGCTGATTAGAGAGGTTAGTACCCTTAATAAAATAATTTTTCCCCACTGGATATAAAGATATTCTTGAAGAGCTACTGTTTCTCAAGAGTGCCAAAAGGATTTTTCAAAGAAAAAGAAAGCTTAAGGTTTGCAAAAGTAAGGAGAGACAAAACGTGGCAGAATCTGTGAAAAACAGAACAGGAGGTAGTAAAGAATTTTTTAGGGGCACTTCTGCAACTCAAATCAAAAAACTCAGAACATACGAAAGTTTCACAATTGTATAGAGCATGCTTTTAAAAAAATTCAGATCAAAAAGATGATCTGGTGATTTGATTTGAATTTTTCTGTGAAGGGACAGAATCTGTTTTCTGGACAGCATGTCACAACTTTTGCTTCCCTTATCATAAGAGGCTATAACTTGGCACAAAGCTGAAAAATAAAGATACAATGATGTTGCTACAGTAGTAAAAAACATCAAGACACAACAAAAGCAAAAATAAAAACCTAAATTCGTTGCGGGCTGCCTCCCGAAAGCGCTTCTTTAAAGCCATTAGCTAGGCTTAAAGATTATAGAAGATGCTCTCACAAGAATAAGAATTTTGAAGCAAAAGAGAGCATCAAGAAGCAAATATGAAAAACATTTAAGCCTAACCCACTTCCTATGCATAGGCATCTCGTAAGAAAATAAATCAAAGAAGCACAAAGTGACATGCATAGGAAGGTGGAACAAGAACAACTTCGAAAGTTTCAGTTTAGATAGAACCATTTTTGTCACATGGAAGTTTCTATAACCAAACTTTCCTCTCTCAAAGTAATTTTCAATAGTATCATGAAAAACATCAAGAATATAACTATCATATAAATCATATTGTTCATGACCTACAAGCACACGTGTATTGTTTTCAGCACGGTTTTTAGGATGATAAGATAGATGCAACCCATCACATTGAGCCTTGATAAGAGCAAAATTCTCCGGAATAGTTGGATATTTCAAAAGGATAATAGGGAAATCAAGTGTGGGTGCAACAAAAATAATTTCATGCTTAACATAAGGAACTATAGCAAGTTCATCTTCGTAGGCATCATCCATAGTGGCATCATGGCCATCAACAAAGCAAGTATCAAAATCATCAGAAAGGGAAGTATCAAGTGAGTCCTCGGAATCATAAGATTCCTCTTCATAGAAATCATTGGCCTCTTCTTGGGCAGCAAGCATTCTATTTTTAAAATCCTCAATATAAGCATTGGAAGTATAATTCTCAAAGCAATAAGCAAGAACAGCAAAGTTTTCAGACTTGTGAATAGTATCGTAATACTTTTCAATCAAAGAAGCAATCTCATAAGAACCTTTAAAAGCAACAAACTCTTCAATCTTTTCAACATCAAAGTAATCATAAACACCTTTGGCATAAGAAGATAGGATCTCATTTTCATTAAACTCACATTAGAAAGGAAGGTGTTTACGCTCTATATTAGAGCAGCAAGTAAAATCATATATGTGGCATAAACACTCAGCATAGCAATATGAAACTTGTATTTGATCCCATAAGTGTTTCCCTTTCTGAGAAAGGCGGTGCCGCGTATAATGAGCATGCTCATCCAATGATTTTCCCTCAACCAAGTCAGTTGGGTTTTTAGCGCAAGCACAAATTGATCGAAGACGTTCCAAGTGAAACATGTCCATCCTACCATATCTGGGTGGTTCCACACCCATGGTGAAGATAGCATCAGTAGGTATTTTTGGTATTTTTGATAAGGGACACAAAAGTAAAAACTGAAAGGTAAACTAACAAGACTAAAAAACAAAGGTAAAGGGTAGTGTGCAACTCCCCTAGCTTAGCACTCGGAGTCCCCGGCAACGGCGCCAGAAATTTGGCTTGATGTGCGAGGTGATGACAGTGATTTCTCGCCCTTCGTTGGTGAGCCCCAAGTGGAGGCGTGATGTAGCACAGCAGAAAATTTCCCTCAGTAAAGATACCAAGGTTTGTCTCCAGTAGGACTCCAGAGATGATAAGTAGGTCTCAGCGGCGCAACTGACGCGGACCTGCCCACAGACACAAATAACTTTGTTCCCAACAAATTTCAGAGAGGTTGTCAATCTCTCCGGTCTTGTTGTTCACAAAGGATCAAACACAAGGGATAATGATAGTAACTGAAAGTAAAAGCAGAAAAGTAAATGAGCATGCAAACAGTGATGAGGATATGGACCGGGATACGTGATGTTCACTAGTGATGTATCTCTCCCAAAAGACGATAAAACTGCTATGCGAGGTGAACAAATTACATAAGGGCAATTGACAAGATTATGAACGCACCGCAATGCTAACTATGCTACAAAAGAAAGGAAGAGGCTCAAAAGCACGGGCAGTATGCCAAAATAAGTAGACCGAAATCCAACTGCATCTACTACTTATCATCCACCTTGAGATATCTATCCAGAACATCTCGCTGGTATTAAGTTGCGAGCCCCACCCAAAGTGTAAACCCAAAGCAACAGACAACTGCACTAAAAAGCACTTTGCGTAAAGTAAACAATCCTTGCAACCGCGGTTACAAGCACCGTTGTTTTCCCCCTTGTGGCAACAGCACATCCCCTAGACTCATGTTTCTGTCACTCAAGCGTGTCATCGGGGGGCATGAACCCACAATCGAGCATAACGTTCCCTCTTGGGGTTACTACCTACTACTTGGCCAAAGCAATAAACAGCAACGGAGAACATGCAAGAATTACTTAGGAACAAAAATATAAGAGATAAGAACCAAATATATTACTCAATCACAATCTGATCATAATCTCATAATCCATCAGATCCCATCAAACTCAGCATAGCAACAGCAGAAAGATTACAAAAGTGCCTCGATCATGTAGGGCAGCTCACGAGGTCTAAACCATGAAGAACAAAGAGGGGAGGAGAACATCACATAGCTACTGATCACGGACCCATGGTCCAAGGAAAACTACTCACGAGACATCCGGGAAGCATCCATGGTGGAGAGGAGACTCCCGAAGGTCGGCCCTCCCTCTGGCAGGGTGTCGGCAAGAGGTCTTCTGGTGCTCCCGATCTCGGAAGCGCGGCGGCGGCAGACAGAGGCGAGATCGCAAAAAAGGGTTCTCTTCTCGGAAGTTTCCCGTGACGGAGAATATATAGGCGAAGGGGGGCATCCAGGGGGCCACCAGGGGTCCAGGCGCCCCCCTGGCGCGGCCAAGCCCTAGGGCGCGCCACCAGGGCGCCTGGGCCTCTGGTGGTGGCCCTCTGGCCCCACCCAGGTTCTTCTGGAAGGTTCCTTCACGCTGATTTTTTATCTGAATTTTCCCGAATTTTTGGAGCACTTTTTATATGGGGGAAAACTGAAATAGAAAAACAGCAGAAAACTGGAACTGGCACTGTGGTGCACTGAGTTAATAGGTTAGTCCAAATATGATCAAAGTGTATGAAAGTGTATCTAGATCATAGCAATATCACACAAAACATGCATGGAGCAAGCAGAAATTATAGATACGTTTTGGACGTATCAGCGAGCATTCGAGTGCTCGTGTCCAAAGCATTCCAAGCAGGGTTTTATTGGCCCACTGCCATGAAAAACGCAGAAGACATCGTGCGGCGCTGCATCGCCTGTCAAAAATTCGCCAGCAGACCGCACGCTCCAGCCTCAGAACTCAAGACCATACCACTATCATGGCCGTTCGCCACCTGGGGACTCGACATGGTGGGCCCGCTCAAGAAATCATCAAATGGAGGAAGAACACACCTGCTAGTAGCAGTCGACAAGTTCACCAAGTGGATCGAAGCAGTACCCACCACTAGCTCCACAGCCCTCACGGCAGGTAATTTTATCAAATCAATCATCTTCAGGTTCGGGGTACCACACAACATCATCACGGACAACGGTACGAACTTCACAGCGGCAGAATTCCAAAACTTCTGCGAAGAACTGGGCATCAAAATCAACTACGCATCAATCGCGCACCCGCAGTCCAACGACCAGGTGGAAAAAGCAAATGGCCTAGTATGCGGAGGAATCAAAAAACGGCTCCTTGCACCACTCGAACAGGCCGCAGGCAACTGGATAGAAGAACTCCCTGCAGTACTATGGAGCCTGCGCACTACCCCAAATACCGCAACCCAGTACACGCCTTTCTTCATGGTGTACGGGGCGGAGGCAGTACTACCACATGACCTCAAATTCGGGGCACCCCGGATCTCGGGGTATGAAGAAGAGGATGCAGAAGAAGCACTGCAAGATGACAAGGGCACAGCAGACGAAGCAAGAGACACAGCCCTAGCAAGGTCAGAGGGGTACCAGGACAAGCTGCGCACTTACCAAAGCAGCCGCCTCGCACCAGAACCTTCAACAAAGGAGACCTCGTCCTGCGACTGATACAAGAGAAAGTCCACAAGCTTGCCCTCCAATGGGAAGGATTGTTCATAGTTTCAGAAGTCATAGGATGAGGCGTCTATAGACTGAAGAACCCGAAGACTGACGAGGACGTGGGAAATCCATGGAACGTAGCGAACCTACGCCTGTTCTACCCATAGTCCCCACCAGTCATGCTCAACTGGCAACTCATGTAATCGTCCGATGCAATAAAATGATGTTGCCCAAATACTACCACCCCAAAGCACTCGGGGGCTCGAATACAAACTCCCCCTAAGAGACGCTATCGTCTCTCATGCGATCTTCACCCAAAGCACTCGGGGGCTCGAGTACAAACTCCCCCCGAGAGACGCTATCGTCGCTCATGCGATCTTCACCCAAAGCACTCGGGGGCTCGAGTACAAACTCCCCCCGAGAGACGCTATCATCGCTCACGCGATCTTTACCCAAAGCACTCGGGGGATCGAGTACAAACTCCCCCCGAGAGACGCTATCGTCGCTCACACGATCTTTACCCAAAGCACTCGGGGGCTCGAGTACAAACTCCCCCGAGAGACGCTATCATCGCTCACGCGATCTTTACCCAAAGCACTCGGGGGCTTGAGTACAAACTCCCCCCGAGAGACGCTATCGTCGCTCACGCAATCTTTACCCAAAGCACTCGGGGGCTCGAGTACAAACTCCCCCCGAGAGACGCTATCATCGCTCACGCTATCTTTACCCAAAGCACTTGGGGGCTCGAGTACAAACTCCCCCGGAGAGACGATATCGTCGCACACGCGATCTTTACCCAAAGCACTCGGGGGCTCGAGTACAAACTCCTCCCGAGAGACGCTATCATCGCTCACGCGATCTTTACCTAAAATTCCCGGGGGATCGAGCACACCTCCCCCGGAGAAACGCTACCATCTCCTGCGCATCCCGTAACTTACAAATAAGGGTCCAAGAAAAAAAACCCTGATAGGCACCACCTACTGAAAACCGTTCGAAATCAAAAGGAAGACACGGCTACAACCAGATGGAACACCAAGTACTCTGGAGAAATATGAATGGATCACAGGACACAGACAATCCTTTAGTCTTCACCTGATCGCCAACGATCACCTAAAGACTCGGGGGCTACTCCCATCGGGAGCGCTGTCGTGCACCCGATAGAATCCACAGTACAAGGACTTGATGGACTCGAAGACAAGACAGATCGCATTGCAAAGTACTCGAAGACAGATTCCATTACAAGGACTCAAACACAGTTCGCATTACAAGGACTCGAAGATCATTATCAGTACAAAAGACTCGAGTACATTGGATAGAAGGAAGCTCCGATTACTCGAAGGAAATCCTCATTACATGGAGAACTAACCTAGTTACAAAAGACACAAGCAGCCGATAAGCCTACGGCACAAATCACCCAAGGAATTATGAATTTTACATGTGTGCCCATGCTGGGGTGATTGGAGCTAATACGACGAGCATCACAGACAAAGGAGGAGTCGAAACAGCCAGCTCATGACGTCAATGAAATAACAAAAGGTGAAGCTCGACTTATTTGCGGAGCACCAAAGCCGATGCTCCACCAGCTTCTTCTCCAGCTCCACCAGCTTCTTCTCCAGCTGCACAGCTTCTCCTCCAAGCTCCACCCAAGCCGCCAGCGAAGATGGCGCCGCCGCCTCCAGTTCTACAAGGTCGCCTGGCGTGCCCTCTTGATCGGTCGCTTGACGTCGAGGTCCTCTCCAGAGCCGGAGGGCACAGAATTACCACCCGAGGAGTCGCCGGAGGATGAAGCCGTTGAAGACGCAGGCGTAGGACTCCTCGACCTGTCGAAACCGTCTCTACTTGTCTCCTGCCAGTACGGATCCGTGCGATTGCCGCTCGGGTCAAAAGCGCGGATGGTGAGAGTATCTTCGCCATCAAAGCGGCAACAGAGGGTATCACCATCACGCAAGTTCAAACGCCGAGCAAACGACTTCCAGCCAAAGCCAAGAAAAATCAAGAGGGAACTATCGATCCAACCCAACATAAGAAGGAGATCGAGTGCACCCCTAAAGACGAAGCAGCAAGCCATCAAGTCTACGCTTAGAAACAAGGGCAGAAAATGCTGGAGGAAGAAGAATGCGAGCGGCGTTCTAGCCACGGACGCGTAGGAGGAAATCGTAGCGCCAAAAACCCTCCTCCGAGGAAGAGGAGGAAGGCGTCGACAACACACCACGACGGCCGCCGCGAGAGGAGCGCAGAGTACGACTACCGCGTCCACGGCGAACACGGCCGCGGCCAGTCATACCTGCACCTCGCTTGGGCCCCATGAGAAGAGGAAGAGAAAGAGGAAGATGAAGAAGAGGAGAAAGATGGGCAGAGGACGAACACTGATGCTAGATGAAGAAGAGGGGTCTATTTATAGCACAAACCCAAGAGCACGCAGAAGCCCAGACGACGCGAGCAATTAATTCAAAGACCGAGCGTGATGGGCGATTCGAATTCCAAAAGAAAGATGCTTTCACACGGGCGGCACTGTGCGCTGGACGCGTCAAATCTCGCACGTTTTCAATACGTGCATCGGTAACTCAACAGGCGGCTGCAGCACGCCACAAAGGCCATCATTATGAACGGTCATGAAGACATGACGGTTCGCAGACAGAGCATCTTTGACGGTCCTCCAGCAAGGAGATCGTTATCCTTACCAAGAAGAGGTAAATTAAAGTGGAAGCGCAAAAGAAAAATGCAGCCTGCAAGCACCGTTTTTACTGACTCAAATACATTTTTCAAATATATTTAACTCCCATCGGGAGCGTATCCACCCATGAGAGTTTCGGGTGCTCCCTCACCTAGAAGAAAAGACGTGCTCGAGTGATTACTCGCACCCATGAGAGTTTCGGGTGCTCCCTCACCTAGAAGAAAAGACGTGCTCGAGTGATTACTCGCACCCATGAGAGTTTCGGGTGCTCCCTCACCACGACACGAGATAAGAAGACTTGCACTCGCCAGATCGTACGGTCCCAGAGTATCGGGTGCTCCCTCACCCCGAGAGCGAAGGCGATACTCGAGTGATTACTCGCAGAAAATCTGAGTACCCGAGCACTCGAAGACCTCCCGAGAAAGTACTCCTCTACATTACTCCTCGCCCGAGCGCTCGACAAAGTTCTGTGAGTGACCGCTAATACAGCTCACTTGATTGTTTATTCCAAGTGGGTGCATCACTAACTAGGCTTCGTGCCTCGATAAAAAATACATATTCCTGGAACACGATACACTGTGCCCAGATGCCACGCAAGCTTAGCGTGTAGGTAAGACCCCGCCGCGCAGATCGACCGGGCTGGGACTTGCCGCAGAGCGATTTCACTCCCAATCTTTTCCATGCGCTTTCATGATAGAAAAAGACAGGAGGACGCGCCTAGGCTACGAACTTTACTGGCGGCAATTGATCACTGTAAGACCTGCAGCGGCATGACTTTTGCTCGACACCAGTGTTCCAAGCTCATGTCGAGGGACGTGAGTTTGGTTGGGCTACTGCGGTATTTTCCACTAGCGCAATTCACCAAGGCTCGACCAGTCGACTCCTTGGGCCCTTTCAGCTTAGCATTCCCTCGGAACAGGTTTTGTCATGGCCCTAGACTGCCAGCGACCCGCGGTTGAACCGTGCATACATCAAAACGACGCAAGAAAGGACTCGAGTCCCTGCGCGACTCTTCGAGCCCCCCAGGCACTCGGAGGCTACTAACGAGGGGGTGACCCCACGACTCCTATGGATGGGCCTACCGGTGTACCCGAGGACAAAAGGCCCACAAAGATGCCACCTGGGCCCAGCCTTGGCCCACTAGTGGCACCGACGTGGGAGTCCGCGGCTCGTAAGGAAGGTGCAAACCTGCCGTGCGGTACAAGATTAGGGTTAGGAAACCTCATCTGTATTCCAAGACGGGTTCCCCGAGACCAAGCCTAGTATATAAGGGCTGGGAGGGGAGACGTCGAGATCAACCAATACACAATCTATAACCCTAGCCTTGTGCGCACTAGCCTTGGCCTTCCCTGTAAACGCATCTCCAAGCAATAATATCGAGCAGGAACGTCTCCTCCTGTTAGCCGACGAGCTATCGTCCAACCTGTGCCTCTCATGATTAACCCAGGGTCCCTGACCATAGGATTTGCCGGGGTTGATCCCCCTCAGATGCCCTTTCATAACATCCTGAACTTCCTTTGAGAAAAAATTTACAGGCTCAGTGCCAGATGACGCACATGGCGGAATAACAACCTGTTGAATGATAGCCTCTGCGATAACCTTTGCAGCTGGGATAACCTTTGCAAACTTCGTGCCACCATTAACTGCCTTTGCTGAAAGTTTTGTCAATTCAGAATCCGAAACTTCCACCTTATCAGAAGAGCAAACACCTTCTCCAACGCAGTTTCCAGAATCTTTGCCAATGGAGTCTATGCTAATAACAGCCGTGCATGGCGGAGTAGCCAAAATATGCGCGAGACCCTCTGCGCTAGCTGGGATAACAATTCCAGAATCTTTGGCATCATCAGAATCAGTAGGAACCAAAGTATCAATGGAGCCTATGCGATTAACAGCCGTGCATGGCTGAGTAGCCAAATGATGCACGAGAACCTCTGCGCTAGCTGGGATAACATTTCCAGAATCTTTGGCATCATCAGAATCAGCAGGAACCGAAGTATCAATGGAGCCTATGCGATTAACAGCCGCGCATGGCGGAGTAGCCAAATGATGCGCGTGAACCTCTGCGCCAGCTGGGATAACCTTCGAAGAATCTTTGCCACCACTGGAAAAATTATTTGCCTTCGAGGTTTGTTTTGACAAAATACGTTGATTTGCCAATTTACGTTCAGAAGTTCCTACACCTTTAACACAAAAATCCCTTCCAAAGTTGATCAACTTTAACATTCTCTTTTCCATGATAGATTGAAAAGAAGAAATCATATCAGAATACAAATCCTTTACAATGATATCCAACTCCTCCTTAGCCTACAAAACGAAACAAATAACATTATAAATCAAATATACAAAAGCAAACGAATACACAGCCACTATGTATATGCCACAGCCACACAAGCACATTATACAAATTGAAAAGATGCACGTATATGCCACAGCCACACAAGCAAAGCCACAGCAAAACCAACAGCCACAGCTCAGAGCTTAACCTGTGGTTGTGTATATGCCACAGCCACACAAGCACATTATACAAATTGAAAAGATGTACATATATGCCACAGCCACACAAGCAAAGTCACAGCAAAAGAAACAGCCACAGCTCAGAGCTTAACCTGTGGCTGTGTATATGCCACAGCCACACAATCACATTATACAAATTGAAAAGATGCACGTATATGCCACAGCCACACAAGAAAAGCCACAGCAAAAGCAACAGCCAGAGCTCAGAGCTTAACCTATGGTTGTGTATATGCCACAGCCACACAATCACAATATACAAATTGAAAAGACGCATGTATATGCCACATCCACACAAGCAAAGCCACAGCAAAAGCAACAGCCAGAGCCACAGGTATATGAAACAGCCACACAAGCATATTATACAAATTGAAAAGATGAACGTATTTTCCACAGCCACACAAGAAAATCCACAGCAAAAGCAACAGCCAGAGCTCAGACCTTAACCTGTGGTTGTGTATATGCCACAGCAACACAATCATAATATACAAATTGAAAAGACACATGTATTTGGCATAGCCACAGCAAAAGCAACAGCCAGAGCCACAGGTATATTCCACAGCCACACAAGCACATTATACAAATTGAAAAGATGAACGTGTTGTTTATTGGCAAAAGCACTTACCATAGAAACTTTGTCTGGATGCACAAAATGATCAACATAAGAATCGATCCTGCTGCTCATCAGATTACGACCCCTTGGGAAAAAACGTGTATCCCTAATATCTTTGAGCTGATTAAAAGATCAAACAAAAAAGAAGTCAAAGAAAGATTAAAATGTTTAACAGAGAAAGAAAAAATTATGCAATAGATAATATCAATTCAACGTAAAAAGTTGAAAGAAAAATAACTCACAGAAAGCTTCCCAAAAATTCCAGCTAATATCCTGTCAATGCTGGCATAGTGCTTTACGCTCTCGATATCCCATATAGAGATGATAGGAACAGAAAGTCTTAGATCCCTGTCAACAACGTCTAGATACTCCAGATATGCTAACTGGTACAGACAAGAAATAAGAAAAATAGTAAGAAAAAAGCACTAAACAGCACAACACTTGTTGCAACAAAAAATATAACACAAGTGATATAAAACTCACAACAGGAACTAGTAGGCAGCCACCCAAAACTCCTGTGCGGCCCTTTTCAATGAACTTCTTAATAGACAACACTAATTTGTCAGCAACAGCTCCCGACCAATCAAACTGGAAGATATCAGAAACAGAACCTTCCAAAGCAGCAAAAATATCTGGAGAAACACACTCATAACTAGTTGGGCTCAGAAGGGTTGCTATTACAAACATCATGAACATTCTTTTGAAATCAGCTTCTTCTAGTTCTGGAATGATTAGATCCATCAATTCCCCAATAGTTGGCATGTGCCCAGCGCAGTGAGTTTGGGATTTAACAAGTTTCCTAAACTCCTCACTGCAAGCTCTAGGGATTACCCGGCCTCCAAGAGGAATACCAAGAACGCAATGGACGGTATAAGAATTTAACATGAATCTAAACCCACTTGGAAGTTCAAACATTCTGGTAGAAGGAACAAAGAACTGAACAAGCCATTTCACCAAACCTCTTGGTAACTCAGTACAGCAAACATCTAGCAGAAAACCAAATCCCATCTCCTCAACAAATTTCTGTTGTTCAGGCGTCAGCTTATCGAGAAGAGAAAAAACTTCTGAAGGCTAAGTTTTGTAGAAAAATCATCCTCACATTCTGCCATTACTTTACCCCTGTAAAAACAACAAAAAGATAAAAGTTTGACCAAAGAATATGGCTGTGGTCATGGCATTCAAGATGCTTGGAAGCAAAATAATTATTTTGGATGTAAAAAATAACACAATAACAACAATAGAAGGTAATTCTAACGATTTTCAAACAAGACAAGAACAGCTAAAGGCTCATCAACACAGCCATAGCCACACCCTACTACACCCTATTGCAAAAACTAGGCCACAACTTCATATGTGCAAGCCACAGCCAAAGCCACATCTCAGAGCCTAACCTGTAGCTGGGTATACGCCACCATCCACACAAGCATAGCAACAGCAAAAGCAACAGCCACAGCTCTTCAAATGTGAAAGCCACAGCCAAAGCCACAACTCAGAGCCTAACATGTGGCTGGGTATATTCCACCAGCCACACAAGCATAGCAACAGCCACATCTTCAAATGTGCAAGCCACAGCCAAAGCCACAACTCAGAGCCTAAACTGTGGCTGGGTATATGCCACCAGCCACACAAGCATAGCAACAGCAACAGCAACAGCATAATCCACAGCTTCAGATGTGCAAGCCACAGCCACAGCCACAACTCAGAGCCTAAACTGCGGCTGGGTATATGCCACCAGCCACACAAGCATAGCAACAGCAACAGCAACAGCTCAGAGCAATAACAACATAAGAAGCTAAAAAACAACACAATAACAACAAAACAAGGTAAATTATGCCTCGAAAAATAAAATCTGATTCACTTAAACACATACTGGTCACGCAGAAGATTTCTAGTCCTGTACTCGAGGACAACATTTTCATGGGCTGTCTGTTTGGACAATTTTCCTAGTCTCTCATTCTCTAATTGTTCAGAAACCATATAATCTTGTGTTACTATTTGTGTAGAATCAACAGACTGGGACTGTGTCTCTGAAATTTGTGGCGTGGACTCCAGGTCATCAAAATCACCAATATAATATTGTGTGCCAACTTCTAAACAATCAAAAGAGTGATACTGGGCCTCAGACAGTTGTGTGGAGCACTCCAATTCATCCACTTACTACAAAAGTACATGACAACACGTTACAAAACTAGAGATGACAACTACAAAAAGTTTAAAAATTATAATATTTTTTTCAAAATATGTTTTCACCACAATTTTGGTTCATAATTATGGTTAAAATATTTGCTAGTTCTTGTCTATATAAAACCACAAAACCATGAATCGACCCCATAAATCACTCCATAAATCTCCGCACACCATAAATCGGTATCACAACCATGACTTAGCTAGTACCACAACCAGTAGAAACGACCCCATAAATCTCCGCACACCATAAATCGGTATCTCCGCACCCATAAATCTATCAGACCTTAACTATGTCGTGATCAATCCAGATCCCCAATTATACCTAATTTACTAACAAAACTTCAACCGTACGGACCCGCGGCAGCATGTACGAGTTCAAAAAATAACGAATTAAAGGACAAGAACATATCCGGACGAACACACAGCAGAAGATACAAAGAGAGAAAGATAGAGAATGTGATTTCACCTTCGGAATCGACGAGAAAAGGAGAAAGGCATTTCGCCACGGAACCCAAAGAGAAAGACGCACACACACACACACACACACACACACACACACAGAGAAAGGGGGGAGTGGGGGTTATATAATACTACGTCTGCAGTTGTTGGTGACCCCACATGTCAGTTCGATGACTCAAGTCCACCCATAACGACGGAGAAACATGTCCCCACAAGTCATAGATAAGTTCAAATCAACACGTAAATCATCTTCTTCTCCCCCGAGCAAAACCCTTACCACCACAGAAATTCAAAAAACTGGATCTCTCTCTCTCTTTCTCTCTCTCTCTCTCTATCTATCTATCTATCTCTCTCTCTTTGTTTCTATCCCTATCTCTCTGTATCGAAATTCAAAAACGTCGTCGCCGATCTACTCTACTTCGACCCAAACCGCAACCAAAAAAAGTGACCACAACTTTTCTATACATCTGATCAGCTCGCATTGGATCTACTATCAAATCAAGGTTAGCGATGCTTAATTAAATTTCCAGCAAGAGCATATTTGTCGTTGAAAATCAGTATATAATCCTACTATTTCTCACGCAGCCTTCTTCGGGATCAAGGTTGCTCTTCATCCACAACTTAGAAATTTCCTTGTCAAAAAAAGTTGACTACTCCGTTGACGCACGATTACCTGAAGATATATGATTCATGCGAGATTTATTTTCGAATCAGAACATTTCTACTTAGATTAAAAACAGTGTTATAGTTGACAACTGAACTTTTGCAGATGCTTGGAATAACATCAACTAAACAAGACAGCATGTACCAGGTAACATTGAACAATAATTCCCCGGATAAGATGGCGAATAGGAAGGTAAACACCCAAAATCGAAAAATCATTACTGTATACGTTTAGCTTAGAAGCAACAATAACCCAAAACATATTCCGTCATTTTTACCCAGGAACGAATGGAAATAATGAAGAAAAAGAGAGAACAACAGTTGCTTCAGAAAAAAAATGCAGCTCACACACAGCAAGCCGATAAGAAACGCAGTGGCGTAACAGTTCTAGGAAAGCATACTATGGAGAAACAAAACTTGGAGCATGAAGTTGCAAAGAAAATTCTTGTAAGCAACACAGAAAGTCCAAAAGACGCTCTACAAGTCAAAAGCTGGAGCTGGAGTGCGAAGATATCACAGATAAAACAAAGGATCTATACAGAAGAAACAACACAGGTAACTGCATAAACTATTCAATTTAGATATGATTTGCTAGATGTGCTGGGGAAAAACAGCACCTCAATAACAACAAACAACTCCACACACAGGTACTCAGGTTAGCGCAGAACAACAATGGATCAATATCAGGCTCCAATCGACGGTTGCCTCTAGACGGTATAATTTGTAGCAATGATACGATAAATGGAAGAGCATTCAAGGATATTGCAACCAGCAGCGCAACAGATGAGACATCAATATGTATGATGGGAGCCACAAGCTTTGAAGAACACCAAATCCAACAAATGACAGAGGTACCACTAAAAAACATGTTTATTTTCCAGTAATAAAAAGTGACATCCACTGTTTACACAAAAAAAAAGGTCATCATGCAGGACGACAAAAACAATCAAGCCATACGGATTGGGCTAACCAATGAGAAAGAAGGAAGCATAAGGACTGCTCTAAACGGACACTCACCTACTACGTACAAAATCGTAACCTCCCTCGCCAATGCAAAGATGAGGACACCAAAAATTACAGCATCGGACACAAAAAGGCGAGAAAAAACAAAGGTGAACAAAGCCACGCATATTTTCTTCAGCCACAAGGGTAGATTCACTGTGGCAGAAGAACAAGCCCTGTGGCAGGAAATTATCTACGCTTCAGCAACAAGGCTTGTTCTTCTGCCACAGTGCTTCTTCTCAGGCAAACAGGTCACAAATTCCTTGATACCCTGTGGCAGAAGAACAAGCCATGTGGCAGGAAATTATCTACGCTTCAGCCACATCTTATTCTATGGATCTGATCACCTCCGCAACTTAATTTCCGAATTTTCTAAATTTTTCCTTGTCGACAGGAAAAACCGCAGGACTCAGCAGAGAGCATATCAGGGCAGAAGGGAAGCTCCCAAACCTCCCTCGCAACTGCAAAGATGAGTACACCAGAAATTACAACACCAGGCACAAAGAGCCAAGAAAAGACAAAGGTTGATATAGACAGTCGTACATCAAAATTTATGTTCTCAGCATCAGATTGTTCTACACTTCAATCACAAAATTTTCTATAGATCTGACTTGTCTAAAAATTATATCATGCAAAACTACAGGACTCGACGGAGAGCATATCAGTGCAGAACATAAGCTGTCATAATAGCAACAACCACAGCAGCACTAATGATTTACCTGAAGAAGCAGTACTGATCGAAGGATGCAATGAAGCACAGACAGACAATCAAGGAACAGAATCATTTATGGATTGGACAAAAGAAACAAACTCAAGGTTAAGCTGCTCAGAAACAATGAATAAAGATTCCGCATTTGAAATACAAGACATCTCCACCACCTCTAAAAGGAATGAACTAAACTCTTCTCAAGAAACAATCGACACAGCAAATGACATAGACATTGGTAAGAAAACAGCGGAAGAGCAAGAGATGGATAACATGTTTCCAATGGGGACATGCCCATCTATCGAGGAAATATCGACAGCAATCAAACCAGAAGATGGGATGCAATTCAATTCGAGGGATGACGCCTTCATGTTTTTCTGCAAATATGCAAGGACAGCTGGATTTGCAGTGAAAAAATCATCCACCAGAGATTCAAGAATAGACTTCAAGCTAGACAAACAAGTCTTCAGATGCACAAAGGAAGGAAAAAACAACAACAGGAAAAAAGGTGCAGGAAAGGAAATCCAACTTCTTGATAAGAACAGGATGCAACGTTCAGATGACCGTAAAGCGAGTTCAAGAAAAAGATTCTAAAAAATGGGTAGTGAAAAACGTCCATCTTGACCACAACCATGAGCTCCATCCCTCCGACTGGATGCTCAAGTTCATGAGATGCTACAAGAAGATGACGGAATAGGAGAAACTATTAATCAAAACCTTGCAGAAGGCAAAGCTTGAACCAAGAAGGGTCATGCAAGTATTCCCTGCAATGGGCAGAGACAGAAGAGGAATAATATTCGACACCATCGACATTAGCAACATAGCTTACAAGGAAACAAAGGAACTTCGAAACACTAATATCGATGAAACAATTAAGTTGTTTAAAAGGCTGCAACGTGAAAGACCAAGATTTCACCATGTTGAACAGACTGACTCAAACAACTCTGTTCGGAGCCTCTTCTGGACAGACTCAGTATGCAAGATGAACTATGAACTTTATGGAGAGTACATATCGTTCGACACGACATTCTCAACGAATGTCTATCGCTTGCCTTTGGCCCCAATAATTGGAGTTAACAACCATGGGTCAATTGTGCTCTTCGGGATAGGTCTGTTGAAAGATGAGACAATAGAGTCATTCAAATGGCTCCTGACAACATTTGTCGAGGCAATGAACGGAAAGAAACCAAAATATATCATAACAGACTAGGACCAAGCAATGAAGAGGGCTATAAAGGATGTTCTTCCAAGAACAAAGCACACGTTCAGCTGGTGGCACATTAGTAAGAACATATCTGACAATAACGCAACACTATCTGCGAAAAACGCAAACATGTCGAACGAGATAGCTTTCATATGCAGGAACTCGCTTAATGAAGACGAGTTCGACAAGACTTGGAAAACAACAATGAAAAAATACAAAGCTGAAGAGAAAAAGCACTTTCATTCATTGTGGGAACTCCGCAAATTTTGGGCGCCAGCATATTTCAAAGACTGCTTGTACCCATTCTCATCGACGACGTCAAGAAGTGAAAGCACAAACTCAATGTGGAACAAATATGTGAGCTACAAGGACACCATAGCAAATTTTGTTGAAGCTTACGTAACTATACAGCAAAACTGCATCACCACGTTGGACAAGAGGAGATACATAACCATGGAGAAGGCGCCATCAATAGAAACGGGCTTCCCAATAGAAGCACAAGCAAGAGAAATATACACAAATGAGATATTCAGAAAGTTTCAAATAGAGTTGGGTAGCCGAACCTTCTACCAGTGCAATGAATTGGCAGCTGGAAGGCAGTATCAAGTAAAGCGAATTGCAATGGGTCCCTACAAGAATGAATAATTCAACAGGTCCATATTCACCGTAGATGTCGATGACGAGAAAGAAAATTACAGTTGCACCTGCAGAAAGATGACAAGGGATGGAATATAGTGCTGCCACGTGCTCAAGGTATTGGACCACACATGGATGGTTTTACAGCTGCCGAAATCTTTTATAAACCCTAGATGGACAAAAAACGTTGCAAAAATCATGAAAGAACTAGCAACTAGTGAAGAAAGGAGCATAGAAGGACAAGGATAAGAAACCATGAGGTTCAGCCTAGCAATCACTGAAATGGCAGACATCTGTTCAGATGCTTGCAAAAAACAAAAAGCTTACGATGTCCTGCAGGATTGCGTTAGAGACATGAAAAGTAGAGTCATGATAGCACTAGCTGAGGAAGAAAATGATCCAAATGACGGGACACAAGAAGCGAGCAAAACAGATTTCGATACAAGGCTGAAAAACCCTCCGATGAAAGAATCCAAATGTGTGATGAAGGAACATCGCAAAAAATCAGGATCAGAAAAAAAAGATAGGGAAAAAAGTAAGGAGGAAATGTGATCGATGTCAAAAAGAAGATCACATTAGTCTTAGATGTCCAGAAAACCCCGCCGTCATAGAAAAGAACATGCTACAAGAGGAAGCAGAAAGAAGAAGGAAGACGTTGCGGGACAAAAAGGAAAACAGAAATTGTGCAACAACATCAAAAGCAGCATCAAACTCAAGTCCAGCACACCAACAAACACCAGCAACTCCAACAACACCAATAACAGCAACAAGCAGTAACCAGTCAAAAGCGCACTCAACAACACCAACCAGCAAACAGCAAATACCAACAGCACAAAAAACTCAAGAAACAAACTCCAACACAAAAGACCACGAGACACCAGACGAAGGCCTAAGTGATGAAAATACCAGATCAGAATGGAAATTATTCAAAACAGGAGAAAATACAACAGTAAAAACAAAAGGTGATTAGAACTGCTTATACTAACTCTATTATCAACTTTGGTAAAAGCTACTGATTCCAAAAATAATATTTTTTCTCAAACATTGCAGTTGGATATAATGGAGTGGCAGATGCAGGTCTCCTGTGGCAGGAAAGCCTGTGGCTGAAGAACAAGTCCATTGTGGCAGGAAAGCATGTGGCTGAAGAACAAGCCCCCTGTGGCAGAAATGATAATAGAATCCTGTGGCTGAGAACAAACCCTGTGACACATCCCTTGTACCTGTGGCTGAAGAATAATCAAGTCCATGTGGCAGAGCTAAATTGAATCCTGTGGCTGAGAACAAACCTTGTGGAACAAGGAAATTGAAACATGTACTTGTTATGTGCATGTACTTGTTTTGTGGCAGAAGGAAAATTGAAACCTGTTGCTAAAGAACAAACCCTGTGGCTCAAGATAATAGAAACGTGTGTCTGAAGAATAAGCAAGAATAAGCCTTGAGTAAAAACTTAATTCAAACCATGTGGCACAACAACAACACAAATCGTTCGCTAATTCACCAACCATAACCCAATAGCCACTTAACAAAAGGCACAGGAATAGATTTGTCTAGTTCAGCCACAGTCCTGAGAAACAATAGCCACAACTACCTGCCACACAACAACAACACAAATTCTTCCCTGCTTAATCCACAACATGTCCTTCAGCCACACCAAACATAACCCAAACAGTTAAAAATGAAGGGTTTCTTTAGATTTTGTTTTTTCAACGTCTAGCAACTCCAAGACGCAGTGCCACGTTCCACGATGCCACGCGGATCCGAGAAGACAACGTGCCACGTGCCACGGTTCCGTATTTATTAAAGACCTCCATCCCCTCCACCAGTCCATCCACAATCGCTTCAGTTCTCTCTTTCTCCTCATCTATCCCGGACTGCTTCAGCCCCTCTCTTTCCCAGATCCATCAACAAAGAACAAACTTCTACAGGGATTTCGACACATCCGCGTTCTCCAAGGTAATCTCCTCTGTTCCCTTCATTTTGCAACAAAAGAAATCCTAGCTTTCAAGATGTATTCTAGATCTTGAAATCATATAACTAAGTTTTCTAGATCTATTTTTGAAAACATTAGAAATTTAAAACAACCAAGATTGATTAATTTATCTTATATATATATATATCGATTCGAATGACTATTCTATTCTTGGTTGCATGATTTTCTACTACAACATTTAAGAAAACACCATACCTCTTCTTCTTCTTACCTCCTACCTACCTATACATGTTTTGATGTTGCTATAAATTAATAGTTGAATTATTTCTTTATGTTGCAGGATGGCCTGTCCTTTTTGATACTCACCCTATGGACGTTGTAATGTTTACCAGAAAGAATCTCAGTCACCTCTCATTCACATAGTTGTTCCTCCAGGGTTTCAGAAATTCCTTGTAAGTTGCTACTAATCTCGTGTCTCTTTCATGCCAGTACAACTAATAATTTTGACCTTTTAACTAATATTTTTTACATTTAAATTCAATTCTAGTATGTACTGAGAACAAACCATGTGGCACAAGGAAATTGAAACATGTGGCTGAAGATAATAGAACTTCTTATAATAAAACTAAATGCAACTTTTCAAAGAGTTATTGATTCCAAAAATAATATTTTTTCTCAAACATTCCAGTTGGATATAATGGGCGGCTGATGCAGGTCTCCTGTGGCAGGAAAGCATGTGGCTGAAGAACAATCAAGTCCATGTGGCAGAGCTAAATTGAATCCTGTGGCTGAGAACAAACCATGTGCACAAGGAAATTCAAACCTGAACTTGTTATGTGCATGTACTTGTTATGTGGCAGAAGGAAAATTGAAACCTGTTGCTAAAGATAAAACATTGTGGCTGAAGATAATAGAAACATGTGTCTGAAGAATAACTAAGAATAAGCATTCTGGAAAAACTTAATTGAAACCATGAGGTACAACAACACCACAAATTGTTGCCACAGCCTATCTTTCAGCCACACCAACCATAACCCAACAACCACTTAACAAAAGGCATAGGCATATAATTGTCACTCCCCCAAACTGTTTAGTTCAGCCACAGTCCTAAGAAACAATAGCCACAACTACCTGCCACACAACAACAACACAAATTCTTCCCTGCTTAAGCCACAACATGTCCTTCAGCCACACCAAACATAACCCAAACAGTTAAAAATGAAGGGTTTTTTAGATTTTGTTTTTTCAACGTCTAGCAACTCCAAGACGCAGTGCCACGTTCCACGATGGCCACGCGCATCCGACAAGACACCGTGACACGTGCCATCCCCAACCGAAATTATTAAAGACCTCCATCCCCACCACCAGTCCATCCACAACCGCTTCAGTTCTCTCTTTCTCCTCATCTAGCCCGGACTGCTTCAGCCCCTCTCTTTCCCAGATCCATCCACAAAGAAGAAACTTCTACGGGGATTTCGACACATCTGCGTTCTCCAAGGTAATCTCCTCCGTTCCCCTCATTTTGCAACAAAAGAAATCTTAGCTTTCAAGTTGTATTCTAGATCTTGAAATCATATAACTAAGTTTTCTAGATCTACTTTTGAAAACATTAGAAATTGAAAACAACCAAGATTGATTAGTTTATCTTATATATATATATCGATTCGAATGAGTATTCTATTCTTGGTTGCATGATTTTCTACTACAACATTTAAAAAACACCATACCTCTTCTGCTTCGTACCTCCTACCTAGACATTTTTTTATGTTGCTATATTTTAATAGTTGAATTAATACTCTATGCTGCAGGATGGCATGTACTTTTTGCTACTCACCCTATGGACGTTGCAATGTTTACCAGAAAGAAACTTGGTCACCTCTCATTCAGATAGTTTTTCCTCCAGAGTTTCAGAAATGCCCTGTAAGTTGCTACTAATCTCGTGTCTCTTTCATGCTAGTACAACTAATAATTTTGACATTTTTTTTCAACTCTAGTATGTACTTTGCAAGCATGGCCACCATTTCAATGATCAGTTCCACCTTGATGAAGATAATGATACACATATAATCACAATGCTAGACGATATGGACAACTTTTTAAGATTCTTGCGAAGAGGACGGATGACAAGACAACAATTTCAGGACCAGGGCTTCGTAGGTTAATGTATCAATACTCGTTGGAGGCTGGAGACTCTATTCTCATCAATATTAAAAAGATAAAAGGTACCCATCCAATCATTTTCTAAAACAAAGAAGGTGATGAGAAGCGTCCAATACAAGGTTGTATTTTTTACCTTACCTAACCTGCTCAATTAATTACTTGTCTACTTTGAATTCAACAAAAAATATACTCTTTAACATTCAGTAAAGTGCCTTTCAAATTTTATTAAGTAGATGTGAGAATGTAACAGAAATCTTTTTCAAAATAGGTGCTTCAGTCATAGATGACCAAATTGATGACCATTACGCAAACACAATAGTCACACACTCTGTTGAACTAGATCAGCACAAGGATGAAAATTTGGTTGAGTTTCTGTATAAATTTCTACGTACTCAAGGTCCAAGCTATGCTCCACTGTTTGTGCACAACCTCACCATCACAAACATAACAAAGAAAGAGTTGGTAAGTCTAAAAATAGTATTATTGTCAACTCATCTATTACATCTCTTTCCTACTTTGAGCTTCAATTAATCTGTTTTAATTGTTTTTTATTCAGAAGCTGGCCAAAGATGTGTTTTAAGGCCTTGCTTTAGCTTGCACTGGAACAGTCAACATCCACAAAAACTTGAATGAAGATTTTTGTCAGTGTTCCTACTCGATTGCAAAAGATGGCAGGATGACAACTAGAAGTGGTTGGAATGTTTTCACTGAAAGCAATGGTCTCAATGTCGGGATGACTGTGGTCATGGCATTCAGCATGCTTGAAGGAGTGTTGCACATGTTCCTCAACATACTCGAGTAGTTCACTTCAGTACCTAGAGTCTCAGTAGCAACTAAGCTGTAGTTCAGTAGCAACTAAGTTGTAGTTCAGTAGAAACTAAGTTGTAGTCCCTACCTAAGTTTCTTAGTAGTACCAATGGATGTTCAAAAACTGTTTGCTAGCAATCAAGTGTTCGAAAAGACTGCATTAGTATCTAAACTGCAGTGAAGAATGTTGGCATGATTGTTTCATAGTTGCTTGCTTTCCTCGGTATCTAATTCAGCCAAGTATGTGACTGAAGAACAAGCCCCCTGTGGCAGAGGTAAAATGAATCATGTGGCTGAGAACAAACCCTGTGGCACAAGGAAATTGAAACATGTACTTTGTTATGTGCATGTACTTGTTATGTGGCAGAAGTAAAAAATGAAACTTGTTGATAATAGAAACTTGTTGCTAAAGAACAAACCCTATGGTTGAAGATAATAGAAACCTGTGTCTGAAGAATAAGCAAGAAAAAGCCTTCTGGAAAAACTTAATTGAAACAATGTGGCACAACAACACCACAAATCGTTTGCTGGTTCACCAACCATAACCCAACAGCCACTTAACAAAAGGCACATGAATAGATATGTCACTCACCCCAACTATCTAGTTCAACCACAGTCCAGCGCGACAACAGCCACAACTACCTGCCACACAACAACAACACAAAATGTTCCCTTAAGCATGTATTTGAACCATGTGGCAATAAGAAATTGAAACCCATGTACTTGTTATGTGCAAGAACTTGATAAGAGGACAAAGGAAAAAGAATCGTGTGGCTGAACAACAAGATCCGACCAATCTTGAGCCACAGGACGTATATATCTTCAGACAAAGGAAGTTTTTTACTTCAACAACACCTCCGGCCACTCTTGAGACAAAGCCACTCTTCAGCCATTTACAGACACAGTCTTCTCTATCTATACCACATCCACAGCCACATACACATCTATTTAAACATGAGCTCGTCCACGGCCTATCTCCTACTCGACGTTTAGGGTTTCCACTCGGCCCCGCTATCGTTTTCACAGCGCATCTCAGTCTCTCAGACGACGCCTCCAAAGGAACCCCCGCCATCTTCACCGGGCGTTACCAAAGCCCCGACACCATCTCCACCGGCCGTCTCCACCAATACAAGGTGACCTGCCCTCTGTCTGTCGATTATACAAACCTTTTTGGGTTCCTCCATTTTCTGTAACCCCATAGACTTGGACCTATTGATCTGATCCCTAGATGTGTGAGACCTTCGGATTTGTTTGCACGAAATTATATGATGACCGTTGTCAAGTGTAGACGACCAGAGTATAATATTGTACAGAAATTTTCAGGACACCTTTTAATCATTTTATAGGAAAATGAGTATCTATGAAGTATGCAAATCAAGGTGCAGAACGTCCCTGTCAAGTGCCACATTGTTCAGTGTCCAATACCATCCACATTTTTCTATTACATGGTAATAAACAACTCTTGTAACAATACAATGTTCTACCTTAGTGTTTTAACAATAATTCAACTTGTATGTACACAGATAGTCCCACGCAATGTAAGGTTGGAATTCAATGAGCTTATTAAGGAAGAAAGTGTGGACTTCGAAGGCGGGGGGCGTACACTTTCTATATTCGTAAGGAATCCACAAATACCAAGATATACGGAGATGATTGGGCTCGTTTCATCACCTACTTTAAGATTGATTGTAGTGAGAAGCATATTCATTTTTCCCTTAGGGGAAAAGTTCCGTTCATTTCTGTTTTCTATGTCAGTAGTAATGAAGAACCTTTTGACGGCGCAATCTTTGCAAAAAGGATTAATCTCAATGAGGAAGAGATTGAAAACCTTTTTGACACACTACCAGAACAAGGTTCCTACAACGGGGTTCCATTCGTGACCCACCTAACAAAGACCAACCTTGAGGGACATATAATGGTACTTTATCGAATTTCTGATTTTATAATAGTGTACAAATATACTAACTGATCTTAGCATAGAAACTGATTCAATAACTTTTCAAATAAATGTTAGATCCAGAAATTTCCAAAGAGCCTAGCTAAAGCATGTGGGATCGAGGTGCATGGACAAGGCCTGCTTGCTGGATTACGCCTTGGACCAATGGGCGCCATCACCATTTGTGCTTACAGGGTGGACCCGACAGATGGCCGTATCATCTTAAGTTCCGAGAGCGGGTGGAAGGTTTTCCTCCACGGGAAAAATCTGATGGTTGGACAGGCCATAGATCACTATCAAGAACCCAGTGCAGGGCAACTTGAAGATGATGGTCGTCATCCAAAACATCTAGAGATGTCATAAAAAGATTTAGTTGTAAAAAAAGTTTGTAAGTTCTTGAACAATGAGATTGCAGTACTATGTTAAACTAAAAACAGTGTCAGTGCTCTGTTGTATTTATGTTAGTATCACAGAAAAATAATGCACAACCTTCCAAGGATAAAACACTGCAAAACTTGAGAAATATACAAGAAGCCACACTACTTTTTATCAGCCAAACTTATCTCCACTACCTACAAAACAACACAAATATCCACAACAACAGATCCAGCCAATCTTTAGCCACTCTTGAGCCACATCGACAACCACAACTCCGGCCACTCCTGAGCCATAACCACTCTTGATCCAAAACCACTCTTCAGCCACACCCACTCTATCACAGCCACAGAGACAGCCACACCTCCGGCCACTCTTGAGCCAAAACCACTATTCATCCACAACCAATCTTCAGCCACAGCGACATCCACACCTCCGACCACTCTTGAGCCAAAACCACTCTTCAGCCACAGCAGCGACAGCCACAAAACCCAAGCCACACAACCACAGCCACACAAACCTACATTGAAAAAGCTTCAGCCAATGCCATAGAACCCCAACCAAACAACCCTACTTCCACAGAACACCAAGCTATTTCTTCCACGTAACAGAGATTAAGCAACGCCACTGCCACACAAAGCCACTGAATGGTTAGTGTTTATTAACCCCAGCACTCTATAAATTTTCTGCCACACAAATACTGCCACACAACAGCCAGGAAACCTGCCACAGAACCCCAGCCACACAACGCCACTGCCACAGTACCCCAGCCACACAACCCACACAACCCTACTGCCACAGAACACAAGCCACACAACCACAGCCACAGCACCCAAACACCACAGGAATACGGAGCGTCAAAATAGGCAGTACTACCGTCTCTCGAATTCACAACCCGTTGGTCGCCCTTTTACATTCCCCAAAAATACTCTGTTCAAACACGTGGTCGCCGTTTTATATTCCCGAAACAAGATATAAAAATTTGGTTCCTCGACTCTTTGTATTATCTTCCTATATAAGAAGAGGAAAAAGAAGAAGAAGTAGTAGAAACTAGTCACAAACTTTACACCTGCGTTCAAGCAAGAGGGGGCACCTAGTGAGATCCATGGCTCCTGGCAGGAAAAAGGTTAAGATGAGGAGTCTCGAGGACATCTATTTCCGATCCAAGCCTACCGCATACAATGACGAAGCGGATTGATCGGGTCCGACACCAACAAAACTACAGTAAGTATAAATTCTCTTCTTCATAACCAATGTAGCTACAACCTTGTTGCAATTTGACAAGTTGCTTGTTCAAATTCAGGGACCAGCACGGCGACCCAATAAAACAAATCATCACAGGACTCAGCGCCAAGTTGGATGAGCGCGACAAGCAACTGGTGAATGCCTTGAATAAGAGCAAAGAAAATCTAGACATCGCGGTCAGGGCATGGGAATCTGTTCGAAGAACCCAAAAACAATCAAAGAAGATGATAAAAAGAATCAAAGATTTGACGGCGATGAACCTCGACCTCAAGAAGATAAATGGACAACATCTAAGCCAGATCGAACAGCACAACCAAACTCTGACCCTTCGAAGACATCTTAAGAATCAGTAGCTGTTCAATCTCATCTTTAGAATCAGTACTAAAATCTTTGACAAAGATTTATGTTCAATCTCATGTTATCGCTTTTGTATATTTTGCAGTTATGGAAAATCTTGTTATGGCAATTTGTTGTTCAATCTCATTCTCATGGAGCAATTTCCCTTTTTGTTTCAGTATTCCTCAAATATACACTAGAGCGATAGTTGTTTTTGTTTCAGTATACCTCAAATATACACTAGAGCGAACATTTTGTGACAAAGGTCTAGCCACAATCTTCTCAGATGAAGCCACAGCCCACCTTATCTGATGAAGCCACAGGAAACAAGAACAGCCCACCTTCTCTGATGAAGCCACATCAAACAAGAACTGCCGGCCGGAACAAAAAGCATATAATTAGGGCCACATGGGGCTCTACAGTTTTAGCAAGATCTTTAAATTCACCAGCAACACCAGCAAGTGCAATATACAATAACTATAACAAAAATTTAAACACATGTTGAAGCCACAAGTGTAACAAGTTTAAGCCACAAGTTCATCCTCAAGTTTAAATTCTCCAAATTATCAAGTATGAAAAAGCTTCAGCCACACAACGCGACTGCCACAGGATCCCTGCCACAGAACCACAACCCCACTGCCACATAACCCAAGCCACACAATCCTCCTGCCACAAAAATCCAACCACACCACAGAACCCAAGCCACAGAACCCCATCCACAACAACAGCCACTCAACCGAGATTAAGCAACGCCACTGCCACAGTACGCCAGCCACACACAACCCTACTGCCACAGAACCCAAGCCAAAGAACCCCAGCCACACAAACCTACATTGAACAGTTCAATCTCATTCTATAGTCCAATTGTTTTATTTGTTTCAGTATTCCTCAATCTCATGCTCTGATGAACCCACAATCCAACTTCTCATGCTCATGCACTGATGAAGGCACAGCAAACAAGAACAACATACCAAAAAACAAATATTAGGGACACATGGGGCTCTACATAGCAAGATATTTAAATTCACCCGCAACAAGTTTAAATACAGCAACATGGTTAAGTACAACCACAAGTTCAGCCACATGTTTAAATTCTTCAATTTATCAAGTATGAATAAATACAACAATTAACTCAACAACTTAGTAAATAACACAACCCACACTCTCCAATAAAAGTAGACATTAAAACATAAATTACACAACAATTGGTTCTTGCTCCTCTGGCATGAAAGAATTAAATTAAAGATAACTGCTAATAATCCACAACGATCTTTAAATGTAACAAGCACCATGATAGGTTCTCCAATAGAAGAAGATTGAAGAAATCTGCTGACATCTTCCTTCTTGAATTCAATTTCACCATTCAAACAAATTTTGTAGGATGCCAGGATGTTCACATATTCATCTACTCCATAATCTTCCATATTAGCTTTAAGCGTTACACATCCATGACGAGGAATAGTAAAAAAAATCCATCAAACTTGATACCACACATGCTGGAATTTTCTGGCAAAAACAAAAAGAAAGTAAAAATAAGATTTAAAAAATTAATTATCAGCAAAAATAAAAGATTACTACAAACTGACCAACACATGGTTCAAAACATTGTGGGCACTGCATTTGTGAACAAAAGGTCGGCAAGCAATGAAGTTGTCACTGAAGAGTTCTTGTATCAGAGTATCAAACTGCCGATAGTTGAGGTACACACCACGAGTGTAAGCACAGCCACCAAGAAGCTCCATTTGGGACGGATCAAGATCCCTATGCTTAGCGGCTGAAAAAACACACAGTATTAAGACTAACTATAAAAATGAAGCCAAGGTAAAAATGAAGTGTTTTTAAAAAAATGTAAAATCACCAACTCTCCAAGCCAAGGTAATGGAAGTAACAATTCCTCACCGCGATAAACATCCACAGGAAGGGACAAGCCATAAAAAACAAGACCAACCACAACTCTGTCACCACGATCAAGTCCATACTCATTTACAAATTCTTCCCACCCAGGTCCGAAGATTTCACTCGTCAAAGGACCATGCCTGAATTCTACCTCATAAAAAATATCCTCTGAAGTGTTCAACCGAAGAACCTCATTTGCAAGCCCCACCTCAACGCACTTTGCCTTGCAATAATCAATGTACCAAGCGAAATACTTAGTTATATTACAAGGAACAACCTGCAAAGAAAGAGTTACAAGAAAACAAAAAGAACCAGAAATATCAACCAACAAATATTGCCACAAGAATTTTGCAATTTGCCTTGCAAAAAAACTATTTTTCTAATATATGAGCTACAAAAATGAGGAAAATACCGCACGACTAGAAAAGCGATCATCCAACACTAGCGTGAACTTATGACGAGAATCTTCACCAGCAACACAAACATTGCGCAGACCACCACAATAATAACAAGACTCCTCAGACATATCTGCAAAAAAATCAAAGATCAAACAACGATTCAGCAACCCAGCCAGTCACAAACAAGCCACAGAACCACAACACTAAATATATTTCTGCCACACAACCCCCAGACCACACAACAGACAGGAAACCTGCCACACAACGCCACTGCCACCCAACACTAAATATATTACTGCCACACACAAGGAATTCGAGTACAAATGATGAAGCAAACAATTGATGCACTTGAAAGTTTCTATTTAAACTAGTCGAAAGTTGACATTTGATAGTGTTGTATTCCCCTCCCATTTCACCCCATTAATCTCCATATCCCGGAAATCAAATTGGAAACGAAAGAGGAACAATAGCTACGAATTAACCAAGGAATTCGACGCCAACACCAAGAAAAATTTTACAATCGAAAAGTAGCAGCACGATCAAGCAGGAAGTGCAGCGGGAAGCCGGCAACAGACGCCGGAACGCGGCAAAAAGGGAAACCCCGCCGGAGAGAGGCACAACGACCACGCCGGCGGAAACTAGGGTTAGCGAGGAAGTACGGGAAGCCGCAGACAGAGGGAAGAACACACCGGAACGAGTCCTAAAGGGAAAACCCGCCGGAGAGAGGCAGACGACCACGGCGGCGCAAACTAGGGTTAGCGGGCGGCGGCGACGCGAATCGAGATAGACGGGAACCAACGCAAATCGACGGGAATTGAAGGGAAAATGAAAAATCTAGAGGGACAAAATGTAAAAAGGGAATACCGGAAACCGGGAAATCACAAAACAGAAAACCTGAAACACCCGGTACGCGACATGTGTCGTCCGCGGGAGGAGCACCGAAAGAAAATGATTCGAACGACAAGGCGACACTTGTCGCGCTCGGAAACAAAACTACATTGTGCTAAGAAACAATGCATTGGATTATTCCTAGCAATATTCCTTTCTTTTCCCGACAAGAAAGGAAAGGAATATTACTAAAAAAGGAAACGAATTTATATAGTAAAGGAATAGTAAAGCAATCATCCAACACCGGCGTGAACTTACCCAACGCTAGGAAAGGAAAGGAATATTGCTAAAAAAGGAAACGAATAATACGAAAAAAATAGTAAAGGAGGTAAACTTTACTACAAATATAATATCCCATGAGATAACAAATTTATATTAATTTTTTTGGCTAATTTGGTATAGTAAAATTTAAAAAAATGATATGGAAAAAAATCATATGATAAACATATAAAAATGAATTGCCGTGTTAGAAGTATAAGAAGTGTCATTCAAAAGAGTGTTTACATGCTTAAAAATATATTAATTATTTGAAAATTATGATTTAAAAAGAAGTCCATGTGAATCAAAAACAATTATGTGTTTTAAAAAACAATGTTAATGCATTCAACATAAATAAATATACAATTTAAAAGCGAGCGGGCATATGAGAGATGATGTCGTAGCTTGGAAAGCGTGAAAAGTACGTTCAGTTCAACGAGATTTATTTTCAAACTACACAACGTGACCAAGGTTGACGAAGGCGGGAAGGGGGATAAGCAACATTCGCTTGCAATGGTGTGCTTCAACGATAGGTGTATATGTGCAGTGGTAGAGATTATCACATCAGAATTTTTCATGTTAAACGCATTGTTGTGCACAACGTGGCCATGGTAGATGAAAACGGAAAGGAGGATAAGCAACACCACGATTTATATGTTATGTTAAAATATATAATGTGAACATGTGAATGGTTTTTGAATTGAGCTTATTATGTTAGAAACATGCGAATTTTTTCTCCCGTTGCAACGCACGGGCATGTTTGCTAGTAAACACCTATGGGATTCTCTCGGCCGACAAGGTGGGACTAAAATTGAGGAACTGTCGTACAAAATGCACTTGAAACGCAGACAGATGGGCTAGATAGATCAGAACGACATGTCCAAATGTGTCACGCCCACCCCATTGGGCAAATCGATCTACGAACGACGAACATTGGTCTGTTTGACGATCCAAACGGACAAAAGGCAAACAAAATAACGATTCGCTTGAATCGCGCCTTTGGAGTTGCCCTAAATCTCCACACCACTTCTAAGGCGTAGGAATTGAATTGTCTTTTGCTTGAGATATCAAGTTCACGGAGTATTTGCTTTGTATGCCGTATCCGTGAGGGTCTGGTCAACATAACAGCTGAAAGGCAGGGCATCTTTTAATTTTGTGTGGACATCTTGGGATGAGCGAACATCACTTTTCCCTTTCCCTTGCTCTTTCGTGGGTACTTGAGGGAACGGCGCGCTTCGCTGCGCCCGGCTATATGTGCGTAGTCATGCATAATCCATAATCAATTTTCCTGTTTTATTTTTCATTTTTCTAAAGATGATCAACGTTATCATTATATTGTTGCGAGGTTAGACGTGGACAACGGTCTGGTATGGATACGTCTGATCAAATGTGAGCGCTTGGACTTTTACATGATGTGTACATGTTGATGTTGGCGCACGACCAATCTCTTGTATTTGTACATGTAAATCCATTATGAATAAAAAGAATCCGATTTCATTATGGCGGTGGTGACATGGCGGGTGCATGAGACGATAGAGCGCGCATGGCAGCCATGATCAAGGGTGAATAAGCGGTGGTGAAAATTTGTCTGTTGGTTCCCATCAAGGTTCCATAAATTATAGATAGAGATCAAAATATTCCTCTATGTGAGAAGAGTTTGCTTGTTTATAGATGTTCTATTAATAAAATAAAGAAAAAACTATTAAAACAGCTTTTAAACTAAACTTTACCTACAAAAAAATTATTGGGAAAAGAAAATCTACTGGAGATGCTCTAGCATGGAGGGAAGATAATAACGTGGAATAACTGAAGTTAATTTAGCAGATGTGATGTGACACGTGCCCTCGTCACATGCCATGCCAGCCCAGCCTCGCGACAGCCAAAATTGACCACCACAAGCTGCTACTCGGACCAATCCCTCGAGAGAGAAAAAGCTACTCAGACCCCACGCGCCAGTCTCACACATTGGATAGGTGGTGGCCTCAGCACTCTTCCTCCTGTTACAGCGCATGGCCAAAGGTGCTTGGCCCACACGTCATCGTCATCCACAGCGCATGCGAGATGGTCTCTGCGCTCTTCCTTTTAGACCCGTATAAACTTGAAGAAGATATGTTGCCCTAAATGACCTTTGAATCAATTTAAGTACACCGCTGATCCCTTGAAACACTTTTTTTTACATATGATCCCTCTGTAAAACGGTTAACCGCTAGTTTACATCTTTACATGTAGAGTAGTCAAATCATTAGACGTTATAAGGTGTTAAAAAGTCAAGATATCTAGTTGGCAGTCAAAGATGAACTAGACGTGTTGACCTTTTTAACATCTAAAACGTCTAATGGTTTGGCTCCTATACATGTAAAGATATATGTTAATGATTAGACGAATTTAAAAAGGTCAAACGTGAGAATAAATATTTTGAAGGATTAGTGATGTACTCTTTTCGTTCCAAAATAAATATTTTAATTTTAGTACTCCCTCCAACCCATATTAATGGGCATACACTTAGGGCACTCCCAATGCTTGTATCTTAGCACGTAATCATGGCCATTTTGCTTATGTGGCATACTATTTAATGAAGAAAGAAAGGGAGGTTGTATCTTAGCTAAGATACAACTCTTGCACGAGGCCATATGCAAAAAGCATGGTTAGACCAATCACATTTGTGCATGTAGCTAAAATCATTAAATAAGATACAACCTCTAAGATACAATGCATTGTAGGGGTTGTATCTTAAGTTTTTATTGCTCCTATGATATTGTGCTAAGAAACAATGCATTGGGAGAGCCCTAAGACTAGTCATAGTGGGGAGTAACTTCAACTAGTAACATCACATTGTTACTAGTCTATGTTACTACCTCTATAGTGGAGAGTAACATAGATGTGATGTCATGCAACACTTCATTTATTATGTTGTAGACTCATAGTATATTGGTATGTGTGATGTTACTCAAAGAGCAAGTAACTACCTAAGTTACCATATCCTCTCTTTCCTCATTAACTACTTGCACATCACCTATTTTGCATAGATAAGGGTGATGTTACTAGTGATGTTACTCCCACTATGGCTAGTCTTAGTAGAACTCTATTACAAAGTTGTACTAAGTGTGTGTCCATTAATATGGATCGGAGATAGTATAATTTTATATTAAAGTTAATACAATATTGAGATATTTATTTTAAAATAGAGGGAGTATTTAAATTGATTCAAAAATCATTTAAGACAAAAGATACCGAGAGATTCTTTCCGAGTACACATTCCACATTCTTTCCAACTGATGCAGCGATTGTATTGCTAGCTAATGGTACCAGCCACCATGACGGCCTCTCCCTTCTTACGTTGGTAGTGCTCTGCACCGGCAGTCTCTACCCTACCCTGACATGCAACCTGTCAGAGGGAGGGACGAAGGCTGCCGTTTTGGAGTAGGACCTTTTTCCTTGTTCTTCTTTATTAGTCGCGATCTTTCTTATTTTCGTACGTTGCATTACTTTTGGTTAGGACAGTTCTAATGATATACGGCATCTCTAACACTGATCTTTTAAAACGGCTATGATATTCGTCACGTCCGAACCGGTCATCCAACCACACCCGTATACATTTTAGAGCAAATTTGATCAAATCCAGTGATTTTTAATTAAAGTAGACCACAGTCATTACAACTTTGATATAGTATAATTTCATTAAACAAAAGTGTTTGGACCGGTACAACTTAAACCTTGTTGTAATGAATGTAATGTAATGAATCAAATTTGTAATGAAATTATACTGTATCCAAATCCTTGTTGTCCCATCAAAATTATTATATCATCACATTACATCTCTCTCAACCCTTCCTCTGAATCACATACAAAAATGTCTATCATATACATACAAAGCATCAAAAAAAATTGTGGGAATACAAAGCATCAAATTAATGCGCATCTGAATCACTATGCATCTTAACCAAACAACTATATGAATTAGGCCCAAATCTTAGGGCAACCATGGTCTAGGATTGAGAAAGATAAATATTGCACACAATATCAAAAGAAAAACTTGAGATTGGGTTTTCACCTCTATTTTTGTGGCGATTCGCGCTGAGGAGAAGGAAAATGGTTGGGGTTATGGTGGACTAGGACCCGTCTCAACTTAAACCTTTTAGGCGAAAACATCACAAATCGTGGCGTGTAGGTCTATCCTACAAGAGAAACGTTGCACAAGAGGGAGCGCAACCGCGCTATCCACGTCCTCCGCGTATTTTAGAGCGATCGATCTTCATCCGCTTTCTTTTAGGCCGTTAGATCTTGTAGGTACACCAGGTGAATAAATCGTAGATAATCGCTCAAACGGATGTATCCAGAAATACTAAATACTCTATTTTAGAGTAGGTCAGTGACAACAATTCTATTTTTTATGGCAACGAAAAAAGATATTACCTTCTTCAAACGAATTCGTCCATTTACTTGATGGAGCACGTCAAGGCGCGCATTTAAAACTAGTGGTGAAAATGTCAGGAACCATGGTGTTTCTCCTTACACCAATCAACTAGTAGAATCAGATGGTGGGCTAAAAGGAGACGCAGGGATCATGTTGGCTTGATAAAAGAAAGTGAGATATATATATTTTTCTGAATCATGCTAATCTTCGCGTTTGAAATCGTAACAGTAATTTTTGTCCAGGTCGACAGTCACATGAACGGAACCCTGTCCCTGAGCTGCCCTTCGATTCTACCAACTCTCGTCCTTCGTTCTGTACCTCCTGCCCAATCCGAATTGTACCGATCGAAAGCAAAAGATAGCAGAGGAGATTGCCAAGAGGAAAGAGAAAAAATTGTTCATGCTAGGACAAGAAAGCAATGCATAGGCAACGCAACGCAGGGGGCAAGGTGTAGGGTGGTGGACAGAGAGTTGGTGGGAATCAAAATCATTGTTTTGACCCTTCTAAACAAGACAACGTAATTTGACCCCTCTTTAAAGCTTTATATATATATGATTTAACCCGTTTAGTAACATCAATGATTACGGCGTTGCAGTTTTACATTGAAACGTCAAAATTCTTGGTGTTACAGGATTGTTGTCGACTGCTGATGTGTTATTGGCGGAAACATCTATGTACATGGTGGTGCTAAGCCTCGCCATAGAGCATGGCGCGTTGCACATCTTTCCTTTCCTAGTTCATTTATAAGTAACATGCATTCAAATCCTTTGCTTGTACTCCCTTCAATTCATAATAAGTGTCGCTCGTCTAGTACAAAGTTTGTATTAGCTTAGTATAAAATAAGTTACATTTATTATGGATCGAAGAAAATAGTAGATAACTATTTTCTCTTTCAAGACTACACGTTTATACCTGATTCTGCGTTTAACATTCAGGTATCATCCAAATCCCTTTACTCAAGATCCGATATTTAATTGTATTACTGGTTTTTTGTAGCAAACTAGTTCTTTTTTCTATATTGGGTTGCACTTGTATATGAAACAAAAAATTGCTTAAAAACATTTTTTTATCATGGGCGGTATATGACACATGAATTTTTTTTGTAGTGGTTAATACATCTGATCTTGTTTAGAAGGGTGATTTTAACCTAGTATGCATGCAAATCCTAAAGCTAGCTAGACAACTATGATCACCGTTAGAGTATATATAGTACTTCCTTCGTTCTGAAATAAGTGTCTCAACTTTATATTAATTTTAATAAAAATTTATACTAAAATTAAGACGATTATTTTAGAAAAAAGGAAGTATAACACTCGGGCATTAGCGGCCGTATGAACGACATGCACGTGTCGTACAAGAACGGCATGTGACCATGGGTTATACCTATGTATGGTCTCTTTTGCATTGAACATACACGAAGACCAAAATTTTCAATCGGTGCATGGCTTCAAATCCCATGATCGAGCGTGTCTGGTCTTATCCAACACCAATACCAACTTTAGTGATTGGTGGCATCTAATTTTGACCAACGTCAATACCGGCTCCAGTAAACATTCGTGTCCGCTTTGGAGCCGGCTGTCCGGCATGAATGCACGGTAATTGTTTCACCGTGAGGAGCGTTTTTCACGTGAAGAGTTTTTGGTGGAACCGGGTTATCGAGTGAGTATGTGACGACCGTACGACATCTACAAACACCCATGCCCTCCTTGATTTGCGAGAAACGCGTGGACCCTTCGTAGACAAATGCAAGACGACGTTTGATTGCAAAACATGTTGAAACAACTCAATCCAAATATTTGTTTGAGGATCCATGTTGAAGATGTCCTAATCATAGATTATTTGAGTGTGTTCCAAAACTAATCATTGATTAAAAAAAAACAGACATATATAAAGGAAAAATTATACATTATGGATGGGTAAAGAGAAAATTCGACAAGGAGCATTTTTCAAATCTCAGTTGAGCACTGATCACTACAACACACACATCATACACGTGAGGCCGCAGACAACTCATTCAAAAATTAATCGGTTGAGCGCTAAGGGTATCTTCAACACCGACCCTCAAACCGGACACTGTATTCATTCGCTTAAATTTTATATCATTTACATACACTTATTCTTTTTTATAAAACCTCGTCCTTCTTCTGCTGGTCGACGCGTCTTTCTCCTACTGAGCCATCTCATGTGGGTAGGCGGGAAGCCAACTTCAATGCAGATGGATAGGCTTCTCGATCGCCGTATCTGCATTGAAGCTCCACCGTCACTTCAGAGCCGTTCCATCGCGTCGCTTTGATATTGAACATGCACGAAGAACGAAGCGCCAACCAACATTGAACCATCATCGTCGCTTCAATGCCGCCCCGCATTGTCTCCTAGGTATTGAACGCGCGTGTGAAGAATTAAGCTCTGATCGGCGTTGTCAAGTCGCATCTCTCCGACATTATACGCGTGCGTGAAGAATTAAGCTCTGAACGAAGTTGTCAAGTCGCATCTTTCCAGCATTAAACACGCGCGTGAAGACTTAAAGCTCTGACCGACGTTGTCAAGTCGCGTTTCTCCGACATGAAATTGGCGACAACCGCTCATAAATGGTTCACTGCAGCAGAGACGCGATTGGACAACACTGATCATAGCTCCATTCTTCACGCGCACGTTTAGTGGTGGATAGACACGAATGATCCAAAGTCGATCAGACCGGCAAACTATAATTTTTAAAGCAATATTTTTCTTTCACATACAAGTTAGACATACCCAATATATTATGGTTAAACAATGAAGTCTACTACGAGTACTCTTTTCCGGTCCGTGCATAGGTCATGTGTGGGTGTGTGTTTATAGATCATCAGTTTAATCATTTTAACATGAGTTGTATAACATAAGAAACATCCCTTTAAAAATATAACATCCAAAATTTTAGATGGCTTTTTTTATAATATATAACTCGTATTACGTAGGTGAAATTAACGATAGGAACACGTGTAGAACCTATACACCGAACCAAAGAGATTACTAAAAATCACTAGTGTAAAATAAATAAACATCAGTTCCGCACGAAGGATTTGGAAGTGACCTAGATGCCGGGCGTGTATGTGTTGTCTTGGAAAAACGAAGTCTCATTTACAATTAGAGGATCTGCAAGTATATACTCCACATGAAACTAGGGCCAGTACTAGTATTTGCAGCCGCCATGCTCAATGGTGTGGCTAGCAACGCCATATACATCGACTCAGCTATCAACTCACAATATTTGGACTAGGTTTACAACATTAAAGAGCTCTGCGTTTAGATGGAGAACTACAAGGCTATGATGATTGATACTCCGTATTTATTAAGAAGGTACTGTAATTCAGAGAGATAGAAAGATGAAATCGTGCTAATCCTGTGTTAAAAAGATGAAAGCAGGCGTTGGTGGGCGATTTCCTTGTGCTGTCTAGCCCCCTCCGGCCTACTTTTCTTTCTTGCACGCGAAGACAAGCGCTGCCTTCTTTTTTGCTTTGGCAGACAGCCGGAGCAGGCAGGCAGGCCGAGCAGAGCAGAGCAGAGCAGACCAGAGCAGGCAGGCGAGCAGCGCAGAGCAGGCATTCAAACTCCATCCATCCGTTGGGTTCGGCAACGCCTGGCACAAGATCGGTCTGGTGCAGATGAGATCCCGGGAAGGGTCGAAAGAGGCGGTAGGCTCCGCGCGGCGGGAAGAGTACGCGTGTCCATCTAGCATTGCGCTCTGGCCGTACCGTGGGCTTTATGGCCGGCGATCACAACGGGACGTCCCCCCGCTGTGCCCCCCTCCTGCCTGCACCCACCCTTGGCGTCGTATTTTTCCCTATAAATCCACCAACCCACCTCTCCTCCCATCCCAACGCGCCCCTCCCTCTCTTCCTTCAGTCTTCCCCCCTCCCAAGCCCAACTCCAGTAACCAGAGGCCATTTTGTCTAATGCGGATAAGACAAGAATTTTAAAACATTTTTTCTGTATATATTTTAGACTTTGTTTTAATAATATAGAATATATATAAGGGTTTCCCATTTAAATCTATTTATATCTATTTATATATTTAAATCTATTTATATCTATTTATATATTAAGTATACTCCATATATAGATATCTGGTACGGAAGCCTATCCCCCACATAAGATAAGACGGGGGATAAAAAGAAGGGAAAATAAAAATAGTTAATTAAGTTAGGATTTTAGTTCTATATGAAGTGAAGTAAGGACTATTCGATAATTTCTTATAAACATAGGTTTTCTTTGGAATTAACTCAATCAGTTATGGAACAAGAGAGGAGTGATGGGGCAGTACGGCCTCACGGGGAAGGCGCGGGATGAGGAGCTCTTCTTCTTAGTGGGTGAATTGAATGAGCTGGATCATGATGAGAGGGAGGAGGAGAGGAAGTGGGAGAGGTTTTGGTCGGACAAGGAGGCCAGGGAGAGGGGGAAAGGCAAGAAAGAGGTGACGGTGACGGCGAAGGTGAAGGGGGCTGGCGCGGCTGCGGGGGCGTCGTCCAAGGGTGCTGCTACCAAGAAGGCCAAGAAGATTCTCACACCCCAGCAAGAAGAGGTGAAGGCCAAGAATCAAGAAGAGAGGAGAGCCAGGAAAGAAGCAGCCAAGAAGGCAAGGTATGCTGCAGACCAAACTCATTTCCTCGCTCGTCTCGCAAAAGCTGAGGTGGAGGAGGCTCGGCTGATCGCTGAGGCAGCGGCCAGAGGAGAGGTGTACGGGGAGGAGCCCGAAGAAGAGGATGAGGAGCCGAAGAAGGCCGAAACCAGCGACTCCAACAACAACTGGCAGAAGGGTTCCGACGACTCCTCCGCTTCCTCCTCCGACCCAGACACTGGTGGCGCGACCTCCCATCTCGTGCGTAGCATCTACTGATCTTGTTAGGTTGCAGGATGTGAAAGTATTCGGACGAACCAAGTTGAGAAATCCTTATCTTTATGTATCTTTTTTCTTGTCTTTGCTCTGGCTTGATGAAAGTGTATCGAAGTGAACTGAAGAACAATTATCGGTTTAATTAATTTACTGCATGCATTTCTTTCGACAAGTCCTGGTAGACAAAAATGAAACTTTGTCAGCTTTAACGCCTGCCTGTCTGCTGACTTAGGCCGCAAGAAATGATCCAGGACTTAATGTGCCAGAAACGGTCATCCACCCACTCCGCGGCTCCCTTTGTTGCCTCTGGACAATTATGATTATTTACATGTCATACCCCAATGCTCCATGCAAAAAAGTTTTTCAAATGATTTAATTTTCACCCAAAAATGTTACTTTTCTAGTTTCTATCAAGTTTTCTGGACTTCATTTAGGAAATGTACTCCGTATACGAATCCATTGCTTCAAAGAAAGGACACCAGATTTAGCACGAGCATTTTACCTAACACTTGCGGGCATGGTGACCCCGTAGGGGCGGCTTGTACCTGCACGGTCATCGGACAAGAGGTGTGGACCAGCGGTGGAGGACAAGCGACATGGAGGTTGGGTGTAGCGGTGAAGATCGTTGAGTTCCAGGAAGGGTTTGGTGGGCGGTCGCGATAGTATAGCGACATCGGCGGTGATCGAGAAAGCTAATGCAGAGAACGAGGGAAGGATGTAGATTTGGGGTCCGGGTGGGGTTTTAGGTGGGCCGAGGATATCAAAGTCCTATGTGGTTGGTGTTCGGACTGTCGCAAAGCCCCCTGGTTTGCTTCCGGTTTGCAGGAAAACATACGTCCAGACGGGTCTGTGAATCGAAGCGGGTGTGGGACGATGTTGGATGGTAGATTATGTCTAGACAGCTCGATACGAACACTTGCGAACGGTTTGAGGGTTTGCTTTGGAGATGACCTGAGGCCAATCGTGTTTGGAACCTACGGAACTTGGGTTTATCTTCTGCATAGTACTACTAGGGTTTTTCTTTCTCTCTTCGTTGTCAAGGGTGTCACCTTCCATATTTCCCATGAAGTGAACAATTATACTCTGATCCACTCTCCTAGAAAATGTTGCTTTGTTCTATGCCTAGTAATGGGGTATGTACTGGGTAACTGTGGAAACGGATGCACAAGAACTTGTCAAAGACCTCTCTTCATGCTCCTATGATCTATTGGTGAATAGTGTTCTCTTTAGAGAGGTAAGAGCTTCTTCTAGTCTAATCTTTTTAGCCTTTTCAATTTTGTTTGTCCCCAGAACTTTTAATAAAGTGGCCGGTTGATGCCCTTGCGACCGCTGGTTCGAAAAAGGTCACTGAACGCCAAGCCGTATGGTCGGGCGGTGCTCCTTCTTTTGTCCAAAATTTGATCGTCGACGATCTGGTTCGACGTGTTGGTTAATGAAAATGAGAATTCCATTTCAAAAAATGAAAAAAGTGAGTAACAGAGACATGCTACTTTATTTTAGTTGCATAACTATTTTTGTTGCTTATTTGTCTATTGGCCTGCTACTTTCTTAGCACCAAAATATAGTACTCTAGTACATGTGAAGAACATTTCAAAGTTAATTAATTGCAACATGACGTAATTTTATCCAAAGGAGATTGTTCAAAAACTGCAATTATTTTACGCATTTTTGCTTAAGATCATCCACTTATTGCACTTTTTGGTGGATGATTTATTTGAGTGTTGTATGGAATCTTTTTGGTGCATCACCTTTCCAAAGTCAGTGAATCGTGGAACGTAATTCATCCGTTTCATAATGTAAAATATTTTTGCAGTTAATTTAAACTACAAAAAAACATTTTACTTTATGGAACAGAGGTACGGTAGTAATTAATCTCGGGCGAGGCTCTATCCAACGGTGTTTCCGGCATGACGCAACCTTGTGCTCTGAGCAGCAGGAAACTGCTTTTCTCGTACGCCTGGGTGGACAGCTGTGGACCAAGCATGTGGCCATCCATCGTGATGTCGTGTCTAATCTGGCAAGTCGCTCCGGCAGCCGCCGTGGTGGCGCCGGTCACCGGCGGCGATGAGGTGCTACCCTCCGCAGGGAATCCTCGGGCCTCGTCCCCTCTCGGCGGCTGGCGTGCCTGCAGCAGGGCCCCATCCCCACAGATGTTTTGGGAACCGATGGGGCGAAGGCGCCGATTCTCCCGCCGTTTGGCGTGACCCGGATTCTCTCTTCCCAACCGCACGGAAGTTCAAATCCACCGGACGACCAGGTCAAGGATCCGGATGCGCTCAACGACGAGCTATCACGCAACCGTCATCCCTCCTTTGACCCATGGAGAACCCCACACCTACCTTCCTGGTCCCATGCGCCAACGTTGGCCTCGCCTCGCTTCCAACTGCGTCGTGCCTCGGATCTATCCAATTAATGCATCGGGTCTTCCAGGGCTCCAGGCCCTCTTTATCGTTCAAAAAAAATAAAAAATATCAGCAGTTTGGCAAGAACATTTTTTTACGGTAATTTGGCATGAACATTGGACCAACTATAAAGTGGAAGATTTTTAATTGAGTTAATTACATCCATGGTACAACAACTTGTTCGAAATTAACAGATTCATACATAAACTTGAAAACCCCACAAAACTCATACAGAAACTTGTTTGATGTAACAATTGACTACAAAATAACATGCAGTGCACGTGGCATGCCATGCCAGAATGGGGCACACGACATCTTTGTGCGTTTTACCAAAAAAACTAAAAGGTGGATTATTAGCACGTATTGGTCCTCAGTCAAGCGTGCTGATGGAAATATTTCAAGAGAAGCTCTCTGAGGCGATCGATTGTGCACCGATTTGAACCCATCGAAAGGTGAGGGAGGCGGCATGTGGCCGGTCATACGGGCCGCGAGCAAGATCTCGTCGGTGTATGGTATGTGTTGACCCCCTCCCCTCCCCATCCACCTGCAGCGGTGTTTCTTTTCCATATTTCATTAGGTTCTAAGGGCGGTGACGATCATCCATTTTTTGCACACGGATTCAATGATTGGTCTTTTCATCCTTACTCGGCACAGTTGACCAATTTTATTTGTAAAATGCACAAGCCTGCCATGCGCCCCATTCCAACGTGGCATGCCACATGCGCAATTCGGGCTATTCTGTAATCAAATGTTACAACAAAACAAGTTGGTGTATGAGTTTTCTGGGGTTTTCAAGTTTGTGTATGAATCTGTTAATTTCAAACAAGTTGTTGTACCATGGGTGTAATTAACTCTTTGTAATTTCGTTGTTGTAAAATTTAGTGCATGAATGTTTACTTCATATAATAAATTAATCAAAGGTTTGCATTTGTATTGCTATGTAGCATGTAGGTGGTGTCACCCAAAAATGAGTGGGAATGGTTTTTCATCGAACTTTGTCCATCTATTTCATGTTGGAAAGTTTTCTTTTTTTGAAAGATCCAGTCTTTTGTTGGCTTTGAATCGATTTCGCAGAGCAGAGTTAAAACAAGGTGTTACAGAGAACTTGGGAATACCCAGTTGAAAACAAAAGGCAAAAGCTATGACTACAATCTCGCAATTTGGTCCCCAAAGGGGTGGGGAGTTAATTTTGGTGAGTATTTTTTTAGAGAATTTTGGTGAGTGGGCTACATACGTAGATATTACATCCGTTCCAAAATAATTGTCTTAGCCTTAGTACAAATTTGTACTAGCTCTAGTACTAAGTTGAGACAATTATTTTGAAACAAAGGGAGTAAGAAGGATTGGAGAAAGAATACAATATTCTCTGGATATCCAGTTGTAGATAAATTCATTCTGGTTCAATTGTATTCATGTTGGAAAGTTAAGAATGAAGCTTCCCATGGAAAGGTATATAAAATCAAGGAGAGAAGTTCATCCGTGGTCACTGAAGTTGAGGCCGAAATTCACTTTGGTCCTTGTACTTAGAAATACCCAAAATACGATCATTAGAATTGTATCAGTGAGTACAACGATCACCGCCATACGCTTTGAATATGTATTTTTCCTACGTGGCATATTGTTTGACCAGTTGACCATCCAGGTATGTGCTAGCAAGTCTAAAATTCATCAGCGGTCAGTGGATTATCTTGAAAATTTTATTTTGGCCACTGGTTCAAAATTCAGAACACATTGATTTGTTCGTTGGTTAGTATTTTTCATAGTTTAATTTATATATTTAAAATATATGTATTGGAAAACTTAATTTACATATAACTGTAGAAATATTCATCACACATACAAAAATGTTCATGCAGTGATTGTTCGAGCTATTTTCAAAAAACAATTATAGCTGAAGAAAAATATGGAATTTGCTAAAACACATCTAGCTGAGAAATAAGTATCTTACATATCTAATCTTCCTACCATACGATTTTGACACCCAGGATTCATTCGTGCTGGGCAGTTTTTTTTTAGGTGTAACTAGGCTTTATACCAACTCCAACAAAGAAGGTATACATATAATGTCTCGAACGTTACCTAGCCACACATGATGACCAAAAGCTAAACATGACGCAGCCTTAGCTAAGCTATGAGCATCCCAATTACAATCACGATGTTCAAAACGAAAAATAACCTCTAAAAAGTTTATCATGATATAGATCTTAGTAGTAAAAACTATCTAATCTGCAGTTGACTGATTTTTGATTTGGGTTAAAGTCGAACTTTCAATCCAATCAGTGGCGTACACACATATACTAATGTGATTCCTAATGGGCGTCCACAACCAGCCCATCTCTCCGTCGTACATGGCCTGATGGAAACTAACATATGTTGGTGATGTTTTATTGTTTTAGATTAGCAGGATCACGACATGACAAACCTTGTTTATCAGAATGAAGTGTCCCTCGTGAATTAAAAATCAAGACAAAAGTAACTTACCACTAAACAGTCATCACATGCATATGACAATTTTTTGAGATACAAAAGAGAAACAGTACAAATAGACTTCCCTGCAATCTCCACAACTGTCGACTCCTATCTGCTCCACTGATAACCAACTTTAAAAGAAAATGAATTTGTGAGAAACATATCAAATTGCTAGACATGTACCATTCTCAAAAAAGACATGCTAGTAGGTGACAAAAAAATACAATGAAGGTAGCTATATGTCTATGTTGCCACTACTTATGAAAAATCAAAGTATAAACTCAGGTGCATCTAAACGTAGAAACACTAAAATTTCAAGTACAAGTGAAAACTTGTGACGCTGGGAGTGGAGAATCTAACAAAGATGTATCACGTGACCCAGGCAGAGAAGTAGGTTGTTGCTAAGTAAAAAACCTTAGAATGAACACATAATGTAATTAAAAACTGCCTTATAGCTGCAATAAGATACAATACTGAATATGATAGCATTACATTCCACTCTACCTTCACGTTGTCAAAAAGAAAATGAGGGGCATACATTTTCATTTCCTGCCTTGGAGGACTGAGTGAATGAAAGAAAAAACTAATGAACTAAGAAGGAAAATGAATGATCAGATGAATAAATAAGAGAACAAATATACCTGACATAATGAGAAACTAAGATAAAATGGATAAAACTGAAAAACTAAAGAATATGAGCGCAAAGGGAGGAATAACACCAAGAACTTCAAAGGGACTGATAAAGCTGAAGACTAAAAGAGACTGAATGAGCAACTGAGAAAATAAGATAAAACTGATAAAACTGAGTAACTAAAGAAGATGGAAAAACGAGGAACAACGATGAGAACTACAAAGGAAGTGATAAAGCTCAAGACTAAAAAAGACTGAATGAGCAAAAATAATAATGACTGGATAAGGAGAAGATGGAAAGAAAACTAAATAAATAGAACCAAGGAAGGGAAACTAATGAAGACACATACTAATGACAAAAAAATGAAGGAATGGAAAATTAACTCAAAATTGAACAAGCAACTTAATATACTTGGATAGCAAAACTAAATGGTCTTGAGACTAAGAAGGTTACTGAGTTCACTCAAATAAAATGCCGATGAAATGAAGGGCTGAAATGCTAAATGCTCATATAGAAAACTGAACATTATACTCAAGACAAAAATGCTAAATGAATAAAGTAGTGAACAAAAATAAACTTAAGACAAAATGATAAACTGAAAGAAGACTAATAACTGATAAAAATATACTGAAGAATGACTCAATATGCATTGTACTGAACTAACCACACTCAAGAATTACTCCATGTACATCGAACTAAACTAATCACTCAAATAAAACAAATGATAAACAAGATGTTATACACTATCAACGACTGAACAAAGGAAAAAATGAGTGAAAATAAGTTATGAAAATGAGACACTAATCTTCTCTCATTTTAGCTGACAAAATTGTGATAACTGAGAGACAAATGACTGAAAATTAAACGAACAAACAAAGATAACTGATCTTCTCTCCATGATGTAAATGTTGTATTATGAAATGACTAAAGAAATTGAAGAAATGATGGATCAATAGTTGAAGACTCTACCGCAATCGACAATGAGGCACTCATGGTGCTGAATCAAATCGCCAACCCTTCCCAAAAGCCAGCAAAAATAGGCCTGATCCTGCTATGCATACTATCCCATCACAAATCAGAAGCTCGCGCATGGTAAAAAAAATGCCGAAAATTATATGATAAAAACATATACGGGGCCGCACTGAGACTGAACCCAAATCACAAGGACCAAAGTTCAGAAGAATCGATTAAGTGAACCTTGTAGATGTGCTTCCTTCCAAATCAGCAGGGAAGGATTTGTTTAGGAGAGGGTGAGGGTCCAAGAGTGGTAGCTACAAAGGGGCGGGCCGAGAGAAGGTCGCCATACCTGACTCACCGGCGTCGACCGACCATGGTTCTGCCCATGGCGGAGCCCAGCTGGCCTCCTCTCCATCCTCTCCATGGGCGAAAGCTATCATTTCTACCTACTGCTTCCCCCTCCTGCCACTGCGTTGCAGTATAATAGTTGACTGAGATGGGCCTGCCTCCCAGATAGAAAAATTAAATGATGGATTTGAACCTGGGTTGGGTTCCAGAACCCTATTAAAAAAAAGACTGCGAAAGGAACCCATGTAAGTAGCAAAGTCTCAGCCCAGAGCTGAGATTAGAGATGGTCCAAACTTTTTATCGTGCTGGGCAGCTTGCGCCCGCGTACGTGCACAACAAACACGTATATGCGCTGTTTTGCTTTTCCCAGGCTTGTTTTGTGTGAGCAGGCCGCCTTATTTTTGTTTGTGTCGGCCCAGGCTGTTTTTGTTGACTGGTGGCTGTGGTGGTATTCATTTGTTTGTTTTTTGTCTTTCTGGAAGCTTGTGAGTGAAAATGTTCTTAAATTATATTTTAAAAACTTAGAGTTAAAAAATATTAACATAAATTTAAAAAATGTTATGTACCATTTATGAAAAGTACATGACATTTGAAAAATTGGTAAAATGTTTTAAAAATATGTTGATGATATATTTAAAAATATATCAATATAATGTTTTTAATATTCACATAATATAAAAAATAGTAATTAACATAGAAAATAATGTTCATCTTATATTTTAAAATGTTTAATTTAAAAAAAAACAAACACATATTTTTACGAAATGAGTATCTTATATTTTAAAAATGATCTACATGTATAAAAAAATAGAGTATGCACAAAAATATATTGAAATATTAAACATGTATTTAAACTGATATACATGTCTAATGTTAGACATAAATGTGAACATATATACCTTCCAAAAAACCGTTTAATGGGTCGCCCTTTAAGAGAGAATACACCCTAGCATGAAATAGTTTTTATAGGCGATAAGCCTATCGTTCATAAATTATCACAATACTATTGTTTATGCACATAGATCCTCCAACGAGGATGGAAAATAAACTAGATTAAAGTAGTACCATGAACCATATTCTTTGATTTTTTTAAACGTGAACATTTTTTCTAATGTCACTAGTATATTTTGAAAGATAGCAACATTTTTGAAAAATAGCTTGTTGCTGCATGAACTTTTTTTGTATGTGTGATGATTTTTTTTACAATTAAATAAATTATATGCAATACATATATTTTGATAAATAAAACAAGAAAAAAATGACCAACCAACGAAATACATTTTGAACCAGTGACTTTTGAATTTTGAAGAAGTGACTTTTGAATTATGAACTTGTGAAACCAGTCACTTTTGAATTTTGAACCAAAGAAAGAAAAAGACTAACAAATATATAATTATGTTTTGAATTTTGAACCAGTGACCAAAATAAATTTTCAAGATAAGTCCAGTCACTGTTAATGAACTTTAGCCCTGCTAGTACATACCTAGATGATCAACTGGTCAAACAATATGCCACGTAGGAAAAATACGTAGTCAAAGCCTATGACGGTGACCATTGGTATTCACTATACAACTTTAATGATTGTATTTCTATATATGTGGACCAAAGTAAATTTCGGTCTCAACTTCAATGACCGCGTGTGAAGTTCTCTCTAAAATCAAGGTAGTGATAGTCCACCATGATGAAGGTAAAGTGAAAGATAATTTAAAGTGATGTCTACTATATCATTAACTAGAAATATACCTCGTTGTTGCAGTGGGAATTTCTTTAAAACCTATACTGCGTAAATAAAAGTATCAAACCCGGGCCTAGATCAGGGCTACCTAAGCCCAAACCCTAGGACCAAGCCGTCACCATAGCCCACGTCGCTGGCATCCAACCGGGCACGCCGCCGACCAAATCCCGAGAGAAGAGAGGCCACACTAGTGCTGATGTTGTAGTAATGAAGGATTGTGAAACCTTGAGTCATTTCAATTTCTTTCTGGTCTAATTGGGGATTTTTCTTCGAAAGGGAGTTTCTCCAGAATTGAGGATTTTGTTCAATTGTTTTAATCCTTAAGTCCTTTTAGTTTCTCCGTTTCCAAACAATTCAGTAAATCAATCTTCACATTTTCTCTATTTAGCTAAATAATATTATTATCTTTGTAACAAATACCTTGATTGATTGAAAAAGGCTTTTGCCCGGATTTTATTATAAAGCAACCACCTCAATACATTTGAGCACCTCAATACAAACGCACTCCACACCCACACTCAACACCCAACCAAGACTAGATATAAAGGTATTGGGCACCGGCGCAATACTCCAACGACTCCCATGAACCATGAAGATGTGAGGCCGGAAACGATGAAGCATAGAATCCAAGGCGGTTCCTCCAAGAAGGGAACGACAACGTATTACCGCCACCGCCGGATCCAGATGATCGAGTTTTCATCCGGAGTACACGCAGAAGAGGGAACAACCACGACGGATCCTTCTAGAACTTTACGACGTCCGCAAATGTCGATGTCACCAGTTTGGCAGAGTCCGGGTAGGCTATGCACCCTCGTGCTCACACCCCTCCATCACCACAATGAGTCGGTCACTAACAATCATACCACCCGCGTGGCCAAGATTGCTTGCCTGCACCCAAGGCGTGCACTCCGCCCACGAACTCCACGCATCCTGCCACCAAGGCAGCCGCCCTGCATCCAGATCACCCGGAGACCAGTCAAAGTGACCGAATTTGTTACAAGGGGACGCCCGTGACCAACGAAACCGCAACCCACATCCACAATCCACAACCCATCCCTCCCGCCAAGCTCCCCCCCCCCCCCCCCGCTAAGGCAGATAAATAATATCCATGTAAGGCCACCAATGCCGACCCGTTCATCGATCAGAGGACCTCGAAGACCGTCGTTCGCCTCCAAGACTGCTCACCAGGGGTACCATCATGATGTCGCCAACAGATTCGACTGGATCGCATCGAGCACACCAACCACCATTGTCGCGCCACCACTACCACCCATCATCGCAGAGGGGACACCCGCAGCCCAGGCCGCTAGGAACCCAGCCTGAGTCTCTCGAAGGAAAGCCATGTCGTCGCCCCAGGCGCCCACCTCCAGTGCCGTCGGCCAATCACCCCCGCCGCCCGATCTGTCCAGGCGCTCACCCGCTCGCCACCTCCCGGGCTGGGATTGACACGGCCGCCGCACTACGCCAGGATCCCGAGCGTTCGCGCCACGTCCTGCCCACCACACGCGGCTAGCCGCTCCGCAGTGCTGCCCGAGGGCCGTTGTGCATCGGCGCGTCTTGAATCCACAGCGCTGCCAAAATACGCCTGGCGCATCAGGCCTCCGCGCGGAGGAGAGAGGAGCCCCGCCGCCGCCGCCACCAACCATCGAGCTTTGCCCGGTGACGCGGACAAGCGACAACGAGGAACGGGAAGGGAAGGTGGGGGGAGCTCAGGCTGCAGCTAGGTGGGGGATTCTTGCAAGTTGTTTGTATGTTTTGGGAGCCTTATTTTAGATCTTCTGTTGAAGCAGTGCGGTCTATTTTACTTCGAAATGGCTATGCATACCACGTTTTGACGTCCGATTCCTATACGATGCAATTCATGCCGTATAGATTAAGTAACCAGCCAAATCCCCTGGTATGTATGATTTGTCGTACGCGGATCGTACGAAAAAATATCGTACGCATAGCATTGCTCTTTTTACTTCCTTTGAAGAAGAGAAATTTCTAATGCCCTAAAACTTATTTTTTTTGATGTGCTAAAATTGGTTATGTGTGCCTTATTATACAGCAACTACTTACTATTGAAGATGATTGAAGTGCACTCACAAACAATTTGTAGGGACCGCCCGGCGCCATTTACTCACTGCTTCACCCTTCATTGTTCGTTTTGCTCGCAGTTCGTTCCTGAAAATGTTTGCTTTTGCTAGGTTTTCGCCTATCTCTAGTTTCTTCGGCACGACACACACAAATCTCACAACCTACCCTAAGTTCACTGACCACACCAAATAACACAAGAAACACACACACACACAGGCAGAGCCCAACGAGAAAGAGTGACAACGCAATAACACATCACTTAATCGAGATCATCATCTCTACTTGGCCATCAGACCTTGGCATTGGCATTGGCATTGCCGTTGCCATTGCCGTCGCCGCCGTTGTGCTCGTCGATGTTCCTGACAGGTCCCTTGAACCACTTCCTGGCGTCGACGACCCACCAGAGCATGATGAGCCCGAGGACGACGCCGAGCGCGATGGGCGCGTAGTTGAACGTGTCCATCCTGATGGGGTACACGGTGGGGAGCAGGAAGACGGAGCAAGTGTAGCAGATCCAAAGGAACGCCACCAGACAGACCGGCCGGCTGGCTCCGCGGAGGTAGAAGGGTCCCGGCCGGAAGTCCTCCTCCTTCATCACCATCCTCGCGAAGATGGGCACGGCGTAGCCCCCAACCCAGCCGATGGTGGCGATGGAGGTGATGGCCGTGAACACCACGTTGATCCACAGGATGGGCAGCCCCAGCAGCGCGCAAACGGCGGCGCACAGCCACACGGCGTTCCCGGGCACCTTGCGCGTCGGGTGGATCTTGCGCCACACGCCGGAGAATGGGATGCCGCGGTCGCGCGACAGCGCGTACACCACCCGGGCGGCACTGGTGGTGATGGACAACCCGCCGAAGAAGAATGAGCCCCAGATGATGAAGAGCAGCACGATGGCCCCCGTGGAGTTGTTGTAGCGGCCGTGGAAGGCGTCGTAGAGTATCTGCGCCGGCACGAAGGTGCCGGCGGTCTCGTTGGTGGGGTCGTAGAGGTAGGCGAAGTCCTGGATGCTGAAGGTGAGGGCGAGGATGTAGACCCAGCCGAAGACGGAGATGATGCCGATGCTGGAGAGGATGGCGATGGGCCCGTTCTTGTCGGCGCCCTTGGTCTCCTCCGTCAGGTGCGCCGCCGCGTCGTACCCGTAGAGGGAGTACTGGCTCACCAGGAGGGACAACACCACCGCGTAGGCGCCGCTGCTGATCCCGGTGATGTCCGGCGCCGTCTTGAAATGTGTGAACACGTACGACGCCGGCTGCGTCGTTTTCGCCACCAGCGGCAGCATGATCACGATCACCGTGCCGCCGACCACCTGCGCGCGCGTACAGCATCAACCAAACTGCCATTTCACTACCTCTTTCAACGACTGAAAGGAAATCATTTTGTGTTGTTGTTACCTGCCACCACATGGAGATGACGTCGAGGAATGCGATGACTTCCAACGCGAAAGTGTTGAGCACGGCCCAGATGAAGGTCAGCGAGAGGTACATGACGAGGAACAGCCAGCGAGGGGCCAGGTAGCCGCCGCCTTTGTTGGTGCCGGTGCAGAGCAGGATTATGCTTTGCAGCACCTGGGTTCCTGCATAAGCCTGCAACATTGTAGATGCAAAGTTTTACGTATTTTTAAACATAGCACAAGAGATTTATGTGGTTCAACCAAATGCTGAGAGAAATAAAATGAACAAGCACACAAGTTTCAGGTTATGGTTAGTGAGTTAGCTTGATGGATCAGATTATCTGACGAAAACGGCAACTGGCGACAAAAAAAGAGCATACCTGCGTGCCGATTCCGGCAATGAGGCCTATGGCCTCCAGCCAAGCGCAGCACCAAGATGCCAATGGCCCCCAGACCGGGCCAGCCAGATGAGCAGCCCAAAAATACAGGGAACCGGTGGTCTGTTGTTAATCAAACAATAAAAAAAAGTTATGATCAGAAGCAAGGAGTCTTTTCCCCTGAATAATAAACATCTCATATAACACAAGCACTCCAGGAAAACAGTGCATCAAGATCCAGTCACGTGGCACATTGCCCACCCAGATACTCAGACGTAATTTTCAAGAATTTTGTACTAGCAATGGTATCATTTTGACTGACCAAACCCAACTGGACGCCATAAAAGCAGAGCATAAACAGAGCACCAAAATTAAACCAATTTGACAGGCCGGGTTTTTGAACCGAGAAACGGTGGCATGCAGATGCAGGTAAGGGGAGGGTGTTTGCACTTACAGGGAAGGATGAGCAGATCTCGGCCATGGCGATGCCGACGAACCAGGTGAAGAAGGAGACGACGACCCAGCCCCATACGAGGCTGGCCGGCCCGGCGTACTGAAGGCTGCTGCCGTACAGCGGCGTGATCCCCGTGAAGAGCGTCATGGTCGAGAAAGAGATGGCCAGCGTCTTGAACAACGTCTGCAACCACAACAACACATGCAACGAAAGATTTCCATCTCGTGAGAAACCGGAAAAACTAAACCGGCCAACGGCACCGCAGTTCGCGAGCCGGCCACGGCCATGCAAGATCGCATCGCAGTTCTACAGTTGGACGGACGAAGAAGAAACTAGCCCACGCCGCCGCCGCCGCCGCCGCAGTTTTGCCGAAACACGCAATGTATTGTAACCACCGTGTCATCGGAGAACGCAACGACTCATCGCAATCGCGTGCGCGGAATTCTCCACCTTGGCCGTGCGCAATCACAAACCCATTATGCAGGTGAGAAAAATGGAAAGAAACGTGCGTACCATCTCTCTGCGGAGCTCCTGCTTGTAGCCGAGCTCGTTGAGGCGCTTCTCGCCGGAGTCCACCACCTGAGACCCGGCCATGGCGAAGACCACGATCGAGCCGCCGCCCTTCGCCAAGGATTTCCCGAGGAGGCCTTGTTGGATTATGTCCTCGGGACTGCGTATATCGAGATGGGTGCCGGGAGGGAGGGAGGAGGGCTTCGGCGGAGCGGCAAGAGGTCAAGAGGTCCCCTCTCGTGATAAATCTCCCTCTCCTCTCCTCTCCTCTCCTCTCCTCTCTCGTGGGTTGGGGAAGAGAGATTGCTGCGGTGTGGTTAGTTATATTCTCCGTTCGCTGCGCTGCCTTGGGCTTGGTTTGTTGAGTTTCGGGATGTTTGATGACTCGTTGAACTCTTTTTTTTTTCTGGGCATGTACTCGACTACTCGTTCAACTCTGGACTCTGGAGTTGACTAAAATGGCGGGATTCTAGGACGGACGCAGCAGCTTTCCTCTCTTTCTTTCTTTCACATGGGGAAATGCCATGTGCACTGTCAAAGTGCACACGTTGGTAATTTTTTAATTGTTTGTCGAGTAAATAATAAACATTTGAATTTTGTTCTAAAGATATTATAAGCGTATTTCTAAGAAATGGCCCATTCTTTTCACTCCATATTTGGCTTTTATAGAACATTCTGTGTGTGTTCTGGAGTATTAGCGTATACGTACTGTACGTGTCGAGTGCCAGCAACTACAAAAGCGACTATGCGGCCACTGCCAGTTTGTCACACAAAAAAATTGGAAGGTAGATACGTATAATATTACCGACATGTAAATCTTTCCTTACTTACTCTTCCTGCTTTAATGTCGCCAGATTCATTTCCTTTTTGGTTCTTTCTCTGTAGAAGTGTAAAGTCTACTCTACTCCTACACAAGCAAATGAGGTAACATCCATATTAGCCGCTCGATGTTCGCAAAAAAAAAATTAGCCGCTGGATCATAATAAGTTTTTTTTAGGGGAGATCATTACAAACTGACGACTCATACCACTAACGGACTGTCCTAATAAAAAAACAGAAAAATGAATCAAAAAGACTATTTCTTCAAAAATTATAGGGAGATTGATTTGTAAATAAATGCTAATCTGGATACAAGCTAGATAAAAATCAGGCATCCTCGATTTATTTCTTGTCTGTGTGTGTCGTGTGAGAAGTCACCCAAAAAGCACCTCATATCTGATATTGTAATCATCAAGGAAAATATTGGATAATACAAAATAAAAAGAATTGACACTAAACGACCATGAAAAATACATTGAATATCCTTTCAAATCATCTTCCTTTGATTATTCCTTGTCTGCTAGAACTTGAAACTTACACTAAATAGGCAAAACGGATACCTTTTCAAATGTCCTCGATCCAATAACAACAACTTACCGCTCTCAATACACCTTTGAAGGTCACATGTGACGCCCCCAAAATCAGACCGTGTACAGTAATCATACACGCAAGGTAGACGATCGAGATCAGGGACTCACGGTGAGATATCACAACACAACTCTACAAATAAAATAATACAAGCTGTTTAATACAAGCCAAGGGCCACGAGGGCTCGAATACAACAGCTCGAGAGCACAAGTCAGCAGAAGCAAAAGTATCTGAGTACAGACACAAGGAAACAAGGTTGCCTTAAGAAGGCTAGCACAAATAACAACAGATCGAAAAGGCGAGGCCTCCTGCCTGGGAACCTCCAAACTACTCCTAGTCAAAGGGGAACTCGACGTCGTAGAAGGCATCGGGGATCTTCATGTTGCGGTGGTCGGCATCGGGGATCTCCTGCTCCTGTACTCCCACGTCGACTGCAGCGGCCGATCAGGCAAAACAGTAAAGGAAATAAAGCAAGGTGAGTATCTAGTATACCCGCGAGTCTTACGTCCGCTACTAAGCATTATGCATTGTATCAACGGAAATAAGAGGCTGTATATAGTGGACTGAAAGACAGAAATCAGAATAAGGATAAGAAGCTAGGCCTATCGAAGTCTAGCATCTTCCGACGATGTCTTGCAGCATGAGGTAAGAATCAGCCAACAGTTAATATAACAGTAATGAAAGTAACAATGCAGCAGAAGTTGCTGCAGCATTGTATAATAATAAGTTGTAATCATAATTAACAATGCCTCCGAGTTCACCTCCTCGACATCCCCGCGAGGAAGAAAACCCGGAACCATACAGTTTAATAGTAGTAGTTTCTAGTGGTAAGATCCAGCTTCAGCATAAAGCGTCCTGTTACCGTGGACACGGCTATTCGAATAGATTAATCTTCCCTGCAGGGGTGCACTGGCGTGACTCTACGACGCTCGGATCTCCAGGGTGGCGGGAACCTTGTTAGGGAACGCTCCACCAAAGCTATCCGACACAAAGTAGCCCATCCGTCGGCAATCAACAGAGAGGTCATCCGCCGGACTATATCCTATGTACGCCGGGCTTTGGACCCTAACCCGAACGTACTCCTGCACGGTGCGTGACTGGCCGGTGAAGCAAAATCAAAGCAAATACAAATACACCGCTCGAGCAAGAGAAGACAACACCACTTCCCGGCAATCAGCCTGCGGTACTGCTGACGTCTGAAGACCCTCGAACGAGACTACGATGCAGGGGAGCCCACACTCCTCATCCCACGTGTAGGTAGTGCGTACAAGCCAAAAAGGCTACTCAAGACATCCGCCGAACCATTTAGCATTTTAATTAACCTGCGTGACAACCGTTATCGTTGCCTCGACTTAACCGACCCGCGGTCAACGACAGCAGTCAGGACCACCAGTACATCGGTGCCTGCCCTGTGGTCCCACCAAGTCACTGCGGTTACCAACAAGGTGAACCGTCTCCTTACCTTGTCTCGCGTTTGCTCTTGGTAGAGCTCGACTTTCGTGGTTTGGTAACTCTCGCGAGATACGAGCAGGGGCCAAGCACGCCAGTAACGTCGGTCGTACCCTCCCTGTCGTTCCCTACGATATACCGCTCGCGGGCACCGTTGGGTCGCCCGACTTCTTACCTTTAAGGACAACCACTGTCCAGGACCCTATGGCGGCAAGACAAAGTCAGCCTCGAGTGGAGTACAAGGATTACTCCTTGATAGCCCACACTTGAGGTGACTAGGCATAACCCAGATAGGGGCCTTTGGCGGTGTCTGCTTTGTTCCGTACCTACAACATTTATAATTAAAGTATCCGCGATCGCTCCCAGAGTGATCACGTCCCGCTATCTAATCCTAGCTAACAATGTGCAGGGTTCACTGCTGAATATATGCATAATTATAACAGGCAGCATAGGATAAGAAAGGTACATCAAGGGGCGACAAAAGCAGGCTATGCAATTGAATAGGATTGTAATCGTAGCAACAGCAGTAACAATGCCTAGTGCAAGAAAGTACGGAAAGGTAGGCGATATCTGGGGAAGAGAATGGCTCTGCTTGCCTGGAAGCTCGACAGTAGGGGCAGGGTCGTCGACGAAGTAGTCGTACCCGGCAGTGGTGTAGTCGGCGGTAGCAGCGGGGTCTATCGGAGATAAGGGGGGAAGAAACAGTAAATACAAAGCAAGCAATGCAAACATATGAATGACATGGCAAATGTATCAACGTCGGTGTTCTAACGCAGTACGATGTATTAGGCTCGGAGCGGGAATTCATCCGGGGATGATATGCCAGCTCCGGGTAGTTACCGGACAGGGTGTCCAGAGGGGGAAGGTATCATGCCAGAGGTGTCGTGGTACCGGACAAACATAAGGGGGGGTGTATCCGTGTTAGTTGAACCATTCCGGACAACTTTCGTGTTCAGAATAAATTCTTCCGGCAGGTTTTCACCGGCACCGGGAATTATCGACAGACAGCCCGGAGGGGGGAATGTCGATGATCGGTGTGTTAGGGGGGTGGGGTATACATACGGATAGCGTATCCATATCCGTTATATTTTTCTGATCAATTTTGATGTATAAAGTTTTTTTATCTGACTTACGGTTTAAAAGATATTCAATTTCTAAATTTAAATCATTTTAAATCATTTTCTAAATTTATTTATTATTAAAATAGAACATTATCCATAACAGTACTGACATGTGGGGCCACCCTGTCATAGGCTGAGACCTTTGACTGGTCAAACTGACCAGGGGGTCCCACCTGTCATAGAGAGTAACTAATTCCAGGGATTTATACTAAACAAAATAATTATCTAGATGTGGGGTCCCACATGTCATAGAGACATATCTAGTTTTTCATTTTATTAAGTTAACCAGGGGTTAAGTGTTCCGGGCCCACATGTCATAGGGCCACTTCTTTAACAGATTATATAACTGGTCTAATTATGTGTGGGGTCCATCTGTAAGTCTCAGTGGGGGGCTTACTCTTAATCAGATGATTAGGGGTTAATCTAATTAGGTTGGCCCACATGTAAGTGGGACAAACCCACTGGTTAATAAACCAGCCCACGCCGGCGACGAGCAGGGGGCAACGGCTAGGCCATTCCGGCCAACGGCGAGGCTGGCTAGCCAGGACGGGACCGCAGCGCCCGGCGACCGGTGCGGTGAGGCCGCGGCGTGGGGTGGCTAGGGGCGCGGTGCAGGGGTGGGTGCGGTGAGGGCGATGCGGCCATGGGATAGCCGGCGCACGGCCAGGGTCATCCGGCGGCAGCGACGCCGCCCATGGGAGCGCGCGTATGGGGAAGGGGCACGTCGGGCACGGCTTGCGAAAGCGCGCACGGGCGGCAGCAGCGGCACGCGGGGCGCGGCCAAGTGATGAACGACGCGTGGCCTGAGCACGGTGAGCGCGGGCACCCGGAGAGCACGTCCGCGGAGGTGTACGGGGCAAGGACGGCGCGATTCGAAGGGGGGAGGGGAGGCGTGAGCTCATAGGGTGAAGAGGAGAGGTCGTGATGGCCGAGGAAGCGGCCGGAGTAGCGGCAAGACGGCGAGGTCCGCAACGGTTCGACGGGGACAGGGGCTCGATTCGGTTGCGGTGGAGCTCTCTGGCTTGATCTCCGGGTTGCAGGCGAAGTAGTGGAGGCAGGCGGAGCTCCTGGACGGGCTCCCGTGGCTCGGGGCGGTCTCCGGCCGCGACGACGACAAGGCGCGGCGCCGGCCATTCGGGATCCTAGCGCGGGGAGGAGTCAGAGGTGAGGAAGATGGGGATGGGGCTATGGCGTGCTAGGGTTCCAGGGCGTGGCGGGTCTCAGTCTTATCCGTCGTAGCTCACCGCCGGATGGTTGACACGAGGCCAGCGACGGCCATGGCGGCTGGATGGCCGCCACGCCATGGCCAGCCTCTTCCTGTAGCGAAGAAGGAGATGGCCGTGGTGGGCTGGGCCTTACTGGGGGGGTGCCCTGGGTGGGCATCGGGTTGGGCCAGTGAATTGGCCTAGGCGACAGTTAATATCTTTTCATTTTATTCTTTATTTGTTTACCTTTCTGATCTATTTTATTTTGTTTTGTCTTCATTTGATTTTTGCAAATTGTGGAACTTGCACCAATATTTATATTACATAGTATGGTAGTGCCACAAAAAGTTTGGTGGCTAACTAAAATCATTTAGGGTTTCTTTTGAATATGCAACGATTAAAAGGGGCTGTTTTGAAAATGTTCTGAATTTTTTTATATATTTAAATGCCATAATAAATATCTATCACCATGGCATCTTGGTCTACCGACTTTTGTGCATTTTATAAAAATGTTTACACAATTTTTGGAACAACTTTAATTTCCACTTTGTTTTTGGTTCCAACCAAAGGGGTTTGAAAAAGATTTGATTCAATGATGATCAAGTCATGATTAATCACTGAGCTTAGTCATTAATGAAAAGTGATCACTGTAGCTTGAACCGAGGGTGTTACAAATCTCCCCCACTACAATGAATTCTCGTCCCGAGAATTTAAAAGGTAGTGGAAGTGGTAAAGCTTTGGTTTCGTATTCTAACGAATCTTCTGGGTATTGTTACCCTTCTCGAAGAAGCCAATCCTTCCCGTTGATGTCTTCACTGCTCTGCATTGGTGCATCTCAATGAGTTGTCATTTTTCCTTCGGGGTCTTCATCGTACTTACGAATAGGCCAGGTTAAAAAAATTTAAGGGTGTTGGACCGATACAAGGTTAATCAACCGAGGTTGTCCAAGGGAATGGGGTGCAATGTATCTCTCGAGTTTAAACTCAGAGAAATACATCATGAGAAACAAGAGGAGGTATGAGAAGTTACAAGCGGACATGCATGCATTTGATGCCGATGACGGATGATGGAAAAGGGGCCAGAGCATCAGGCATAAGCACTGAGTCTGATATCGAATCCGAATATCACAAGGTAGGTGACTTGTGAATGGCATACGAGGTCAAGCACGAGGAATAATCCTCGGGAACAGGAATGTACAAAAGAGTCAGGTTTCGATCCTGTGGAACTGTGGGTTATGGGCCCACAGAGGGTAAGAAGGGTGGCGACATTCCATGCGACCACGATGCAAGGTTTGTCAGAGAACAATTTGTCAACTATGTCGGCAACATCATCAGTCCGAAGGGCGAGGGACGAATAGAACCATTTTCCTGCTCGTTAAGACGAGGCAGACCAATTGGCAAAGTTCTCGTCCATCGGTGGTCACCGAAAAGTCATCAACAATCGTAACTGGTTGTACAGACAATGTGGCACACCAAAGTGTTTACATAAGCAGGGAATTGTCACTGCTCAGATCAGTACAATACAAGAAGAAAGATTAAACAGACCAATGGAAGGGAAAATGTGATGATACACCAGTATCAAGTGCATATCTTTCCCAAGGGAAAGCAGAGCAAGATATGCATGACCAAGTTTGTATTGGCATGCCGGGTTTTCAAGGGAGGTTGTCGATGATAACACAACTCATCGAGGGGGAAGGATGGTATTTCTCATCATGAATTCAATAGACACATGGGAGAATTCAAAACTTTGATGGTGACCACGACACATTATGTCGAGGGATTCTAAGAAAAATGCAATCGAATATCCACATCACCAAACAAAAAGGGAGGTGGTGGAGCAAAAGATAAGCGGTGTTCCCGGTTGACGACAACCCAGAACCATGGGGTGGCTACGACAGGAAAGTAATTGTTTCATCAAAATTCATAAGATGTAGTGCAAAGGCATGATATCCTCGAGATACCAGGGGTAATACTCGAAGGTAGAATGGTGGATCATAGGTGCAGCTGAATTCATAACAAGGGAGTTAATTATCTTTACAAGAAGCTTTCATGATAAGTTCTACATCGTATCCATGGGCATGAACACAAAGGTTCAGGGTCGACTCCCGCTTCTTCAATGCATAGCCATTCACTCACTTCTTGTTGTCGATTAATTTGTAGCGCTCAAAATTTTATCTGGCATAACACCAGTAGAATATGACCCGTAGAGGTTCATGGGTTCACACAGATGGATGAAGCATAGATACAACCCATAGGGACATTTTACGAACCTATACGACAACTAGTAGGAACAAGTTATACAAGTTTGCAAGCAGAAGGCTGATGACACAGAGCATATGATACCGGTCGCCAAAGGCATTTCGTATCAGGGGAAGCTTGTCAATGATTAAGGACACAAGGGGACGGCAGGTACTAATCCACCAAAAAGGTCAGGCGGGGGTACCGAGAGTCTGGTGTGAGTATCGGTACTCAACCGTAAGAAGAAAGGATGCAAAAGCATCGGATAATAAAAGCATCGGAATAATTCAATGCTTAAGTACAAAGGAATTATGATTCCCCCATCGGTGTATCGGATTCAGATACATCGATCAAAGATGGATAAGTTGAATAGAAGCTTGACGGTTAATCAATTAAGGTTTGATTTACCTAGAACCAGCTCATGTCCGGAATGACGTCTGAGCCAGAAGAATAGATTCATAGGGATCAATTGATGATTGTGTGCACTAGCACACACGATAATTCAACAGATCAGAATGGCAATGCCAAGGGAGGTCATCAAAGACCATCAGACAAACGGGATTAATCATAGTGCAAGCAGGCAAGAAGAATCTCCAAATCAGTAGGCTGCCAAGGATTGTCGCGAGATCGAATAGTATTTCAAAGTATTTTGGGAATCACAGGAACCACTTAAGATGGACGGATCCTCAATAAATGTGAGGAAGTATCCGCAGGGTGAAAAGAAGTTGCACGGCAGTAGGCTCAAAGGATTCCCGAAACAACGGAAAGTATTTCGATGCATCTTGTGAACACAAGGGCAACTGGGATTGAATGGATGAACGGAAGGTGTATGTGGTTATACATACGGACTTAACGGTGGTAGGGAATTGTCAAGGTATCGGCACATATGGTCTCGGGAATTTTATCTGAGAGTAATCTTCAAAATCTTCTCGTGAAGCAAGCGATCATCTGTAATGAGGGGCTCTCCGGGAGGAAGGATTCACGAGAACCTAATGTCAGAGTTATTAAAACTTTACCAGCAAGGATAAGAGAGCAGAGTCCCAGAGCATAGGTACGGAGAAAAAGATCTTAATACCAAAGATATCACACGGGGTGATAACAATGTGGGCCCGTAATCCAAACATTAAGTTAGCAAAGTAGTTTTGCAAAGTCTAGACTCAACTTCGACCAGGTAGTGGTTGGGTGGCTTCCTACAGGCAGTTGGCTCTGATACCAACTTGTGACGCCCCCAAAATCAGACCGTGTACAGTAATCATACACGCAAGGTAGACGATCGAGATCAGGGACTCACAGTGAGATATCACAACACAACTCTACAAATAAAATAATACAAGCTGTTTAATACAAGCCAAGGGCCACGAGGGCTCGAATACAACAGCTCGAGAGCACAAGTCAGCGGAAGCAAAAGTATCTGAGTACAGACACAAGGAAACAAGGTTGCCTTAAGAAGGCTAGCACAAATAACAACAGATCGAAAAGGCGAGGCCTCCTTCCTGGGAACCTCCAAACTACTCCTGGTCAAAGGGGAACTCGACGTCGTAGAAGGCATCGGCGATCTTCATGTTGCGGTGGTCGGCGTCGGGGATCTCCTGCTCCTGGACTCCCACGTCGACTGCAGCGGCCGATCAGGCAAAACAGTAAAGGAAATAAAGCAGGGTGAGTATCTAGTATACCCGCGAGTCTTACGTCCGCTACTAAGCACTATGCATTGTATCAACGGAAAGAAGAGGCTGTATATAGTGGACTGAAAGACAAAAATCAAAATAAGGATAAGAAGCTAGGCCTATCGAAGTCTAGCATCTTCCGACGATGTCTTGCAGCATGAGGTAAGAATCAGCCAACAGTTAATATAACAGTAATGAAAGTAACAATGCAGCAGAAGTTGCTGCAGCATTGTATAATAATAAGTTGTAATCATAATTAACAATGCCTCCGAGTTCACCTCCTCGACATCCCCGCGAGGAAGAAAACCCGGAACCATACAGTTTAATTGTAGTAGTTTCTAGTGGTAAGATCCAGCTTCAGCATAAAGCGTCCTGTTACCGTGGACACGGCTATTCGAATAGATTAATCTTCCCTGCAGGGGTGCACTGGCGTGACTCTACGACGCTCGGATCTCCAGGGTGGCGGGAACCTTGTTAAGGAACGCTTCACCAAAGCTATCCGACACAAAGTAGCCCATCCTTCGGCAATCAACAGAGAGGTCATCCACCGGACTATATCCTATGTACGCCGGGCTTTGGACCCTAACCCGAACGTACTCCTGCACGGTGCGTGACTGGCCGCTGAAGCAAAATCAAAGCAAATACAAATACACCGCTCGAGCAAGAGAAGACAACACCACTTCCCGGCAATCATCCCGCGGTACTGCTGACGTCTGAAGACCCTCGAACGAGACTACCATGCAGGGGAGCCCACACTCCTCATCCCACGTGTAGGTAGTGCGTAAAAGCCAAAAAGGCTACTTAAGACATCCGCCGAACCATTTAGCATTTTAATTAATCTGCGTGACAACCGTTATCGTTGCCTTGACTTAACCGACCCGCGGTCAACGACAGCAGTCAGGACCACCAGTACATCGGTGCCTGCCCTGTCGTCCCACCAAGTCACTGCGGTTACCAACAAGGTGAACCGTCTCCTTACCTTGTCTCACGTTTTCTCTTGGTAGAGCTCGACTTTCGTGGTTTGGTAACTCTCGCGAGATACGAGCAGGGGCCAAGCACGCCAGTAACGTCGGTCGTACCCTCCCTGTCGTTCCCTACGATATACCGCTCGCGGGCACCGTTGGGTCGCCCGACTTCTTACCTTTAAGGACAACCGCTGTCCAGGACCCTATGGCGGCAAGACAAAGTCAGCCTCGAGTGGAGTACAAGGATTACTCCTTGATAGCCCACACTTGAGGTGACTAGGCATAACCCAGATAGGGGCCTTTGGCGGTGTCTGCTTTGTTCCGTACCTGCAACAGTTATAATTAAAGTATCCGCGATCGCTCCTAGAGTGATCACGACCCGCTATCTAATCCTAGCTAACAATGTGCAGGGTTCACTGTTGAATATATGCATAATTATAACAGGCAGCAGAGGATAAGAAAGGTACATCAAGGGGCGACAAAAGCAGGCTATGCAATTGAATAGGATTGTAATCGTAGCAGCAGCAGTAACAATGCCTAGTGCAAGAAAGTACGGAAAGGTAGGCGATATCTGGGGAAGAGAATGGCTCTGCTTGCCTGGAAGCTCGACGGTAGGGGCAGGGTCGTCGACGAAGTAGTCGTACCCGGCAGTGGTGTAGTCGGCGGTAGCAGCGGGGTCTATCGGAGATAAGGGGGGATGAAACAGTAAATACAAAGCAAGCAATGCAAACATATGAATGACATGGCAAATGTATCGACGTCGGTGTTCTAACGCAGCACGATGTATCAGGCTCGGAGCGGGAATTCATCCGGGGATGATATGCCAGCTCCGGGTAGTTACCGGACAGGGTGTCCAGAGGGGGAAGGTATCATGCCGGAGGTGTCGTGGGTACCGGACAAACATAAGGGGGGTGTATCCGTGTTAGTTGAACCATTCCGGACAACTTTCGTGTTCAGAATAAATTCTTCCGGCAGGTTTTTACCGGCACCAGGAATTATCGACAGACAGCCCGGAGGGGGGAATGTCGATGATCGGTGTGTTAGGGGGGTGGGGTATACTTACGGATAGCGTATCCATATCCGTTATATTTTTTTGATCAATTTTGATGTATAAAGTTTTTGAATCTGACTTACGGTTTAAAAGATATTCAATTTCTAAATTTAAATCATTTTAAATCATTTTCTAAATTTATTTATTATTAAAATAGAACATTATCCATAACAGTACTGACATGTGGGGCCACCTGTCATAGGCTAAGACCTTTGACTGGTCAAACTGACCAGGGGTCCCACCTGTCATAGAGAGTAACTAATTCCAGGGATTTATACTAAACAAAATAATTATCTAGATGTGGGGTCCCACATGTCATAGAGACATATCTAGTTTTTCATTTTATTAAGTTAACCAGGGGGTTAAGTGGTCTGGGCCCACATGTCATAGGCCCACTTCTTTAACAGATTATATAACTGGTCTAATTATGTGTGGGGTCCATCTGTAAGTCTCAGTGGGGGGGGGGCTTACTCTTAATAAGATGATTAGGGGTTAATCTAATTAGGTTGGCCCCACATGTAAGTGGCACAAACCCACTGGATAATAAACCAGCCCACGCCGGCGACGAGCAGGGGGCAGCGGCTAGGCCATTCCGGCCAACGGCGAGGCTGGCTAGCCGGGACGGGACCGCAGCGGCCGGCGGCCGATGCGGTGAGGCCGCGGCGTGGGGTGGCTAGGGGCACGGTGCAGGGGTGGGTGCGGTGAGGGCGATGCGGCCATGGGACAGCCGGCGCACGTCCGGGGTCAGCCGGCGGCAGCGACGCCGCCTATGGGAGCGCGCGTATGAGGAAGGGGCACGTCGGGCACGGCTTGCGAGAGCGCGCACGGGCAGCAGCAGCGGCACGCGGGGTGCGGCCAAGTGATGAACGGCGCGCGGCCTGAGCACGGTGAGCGCGGGAACCCGGCGAGCACGTCCGCGGAGGTGTACGGGGCAAGGACGGCGCGATTCGGAGGGGGGAGGGGAGGCGTGAGCTCACAGGGGGAAGAGGAGAGGTCGTGATGGCCGAGGAAGCGGCCGGAGTAGCGGCACGACAGGGAGGTCTGCAACGGTTCGACGGGGACAGGGGCTTGATTCGGTTGCGGTGGAGCTCTCTGGCTTGATCTCCGGGTTGCAGGCGAAGTAGTGGAGGCAGGCGGAGCTCCTGGACGGGCTCCCGTGGCTCGGGGCGGTCTCCGGCCGCGACGACGACAAGGCGCGGCGCCGGCCATTCGGGATCCCAGCACGGGGAGGAGTCAGAGGTGAGGGAGATGGGGATGGGGCTATGGCGTGCTAGGGTTCCAGGGCGTGGCGGGTCTCAGTCTTATCCGTCGTAGCTCACCGCCGGATGGCTGACACGAGGCCAACAACGGCCATGGCGGCTGGATGGCCGCCACGCCATGGCCAGCCTCTTCCTGTAGCGAAGAAGGAGATGGCTGTGGTGGGCTGGGCCTTACTGGGGTGTGCCCTGGGTGGGCATCGGGTTGGGCCAGTGAATTTCCCTAGGAGACAGTTAATATCTTTGCATTTTATTCTTTATTTGTTTACCTTTCTGATCTATTTTATTTTGTTTTGTCTTCATTTGATTTTTGCAAATTGTGGAACTTGCACCAATATTTATATTACATAGTATGGTAGTGCCACAAAAAGTTTGGTGGCTAACTAAAATCATTTAGGGTTTCTTTTGAATATGCAACGATTAAAAGGGGCTGTTTTGAAAATGTTCTGAATTGTTTTATATATTTAAATGCCATAATAAATATCTATCACCATGGCATCTTGGTCTACCGACTTTTGTGCATTTTATAAAAATGTTTACACAATTTTTGGAATATATTTAATTTCCACTTTGTTTTTGGTTCCAACCAAAGGGGTTTGAAAAAGATTTGATTCAATGATGATCAAGTCATGATTAATCACTGAGCTTAGTCATTAATGAAAAGTGATCACTGTAGCTTGACACCGAGGGTGTTACACCACATTAGCCACTTTCCGCTAGCACCGAGATCCAATAACAGATGAAGGATGGTCCATTGAGGAAACACACCAAGCAACATTAGCTTACAATCCATCACCCTAATTTAGAAGGTTGGAGAAATCGGGCCTTGCAGAAGAAGAAACCAAAAGAAGAGGTCAAAGTCATCAACCAAAAGTCAGTCAACGACTTCCCTTGATGGACACGCCAACAACCAAGATCCAAAGAGAGTCAATAGATTTGATGGGACATCCTCATAGGCCCTTTGTTAGCGCCAAATCGGACGTTGACGGGGTAGGGGGAGCCCAAAAAGACCTGTTAAAGTTGTGATGAATATGTGTCTAGGATACAATTAGACTTGGAATGTGCGGAGATTTAGGTGTTTGAATCCTACCCGTATAACTTCGGGTATAATATATAAAGGCACTGCGAGGTAGCCAAAAGATACTAGACGAAGTCCGTAGGCTAGATATGAGATCACATGGGGACGATCCAAGCGCCAATGGCAGGGGGTCCGGACCGGTTGTGGTGCGACAGTCGACTTGTTTTCGATAGACTTTGTGGGCTTGTAGTTGTTCTGTACTATGTCAATTCAGTAACGGGGAGGAGCGCCCATAGTCATGCCCAGGGGATGTAGCCACATTTGTGAACCTTATTAACAAATATTCTCCCTCCCGTCTACTTTCATCAATGACGTTTCACGTATTTCGTAACAAGTCGTATCATGAGCTATGGTTGTGAGGGTTGGGTCATGGTGCGGAATATCTAGGAATAATCGATGAAGGCGATGTTGTTCTGAAGGAAAGGAGGCTTCTATCCAAGTAGAGGATGTAGTGGAGTGGGACAATACGATTTTTCGGTGGCGGTGGAAAACCATCTACAAAGAGAGACATTGATCGCGGGTGTGGCAACAGGGGCGAAAAAGGCAGTGAGACATCCCGAGGGGTGGTCAAAACCGACCGATGGACAACGACCACATGAGGTGGTCGAAATGCAATCAAGCTTATTGATGGCGCGGAGGACTTGGGTGTACAAGCGAACTCCACCAACATATCTCTCTTTCCCATCATATTGTGCATCCATTAATGACCACACTTTGAGTTCCACCGAAGGTATAGTTCTACATGAATCAATCCTTGATTTTAGGTCCCCATTTTTAATGGGTCCAAAAGGATTAGTAACAAGTGTCTAGGAACCCAAATAGCCCAAGCATAATTATCATAGTTAGTACCAATAAATTAGCATATGGGTACTCATCCTTACGTCTCATGAGAACATATGATGGATTGTTTTTGCCATCAAAATCCTTGAAAATGGCATTATCCCTACTGACATTACCATCCCCAACCTTCTTTTTTTCCTTATTTTGTTCCTTGTGATTTTCTTGCACGAAGACTTAACTTCTGTCGCGGAGAAGGACATTCATCTTTCTTCTTGTTCTTGTTCTTCTTATTGGAGGGGTCAAAATCAATTTCCTCCTTGGCGACACATTCCTTTCGATTGCTCAAAAGTTGGTTCAAGTTGTTTCACCTTGGATATAAGAAACGAGAACTTTCTCAAGTTGATCTTTCATCTTCCTATTATCCCCAAGTAGAGATGCCGAGTCAAGTGTAGAGTTAGAAGAACATGCGTCATCAACTAATCGTATGTAAGTAATGCTATAATCTCACCCTTGACAAGCTTTAAGCCTTTTTCAATGAGTTTAAAACTTTAAATTCCTCAACAAGTCTATCATGTTCAACTTGAAGCTCAACATTCTAATATCAAGATCATTGTTTCTTCAAGAGAAATTTCCAAGGCATCATCAGCTTTAACAAAGTCAAATTTAAAAGAAGTGATGGATTACTCAAGTGAAGCCTTCATGATCTTGATTTCGTGGAGCTCTTGTTTGAGGAGTTTCATCCTCTATTTTACCTCTACAATGAGGAATTAAACATTCCCAATGTAGCCATCACGTTCATCAAGTGACTTCAAGATATAGCGGAAACGAGCAAGAGACTCTCCACTAAGAGCCTTCATGAATATCATTGAGGCATACTCATCATAATCAACACCATATTCAACATCTCACAAGGAGAGTTGGGAGTGAAAAGAGGTGGGTTAAGGGAGGTGGAATTTTTTATTGCCTCCTTATCCACGAGGCATCAATTAGTAATGATTTTGTTCTCATTGGGGCGGTGATGAGTCTGAAGGAGGTAAAAGGGGAAGTGGATTGTACAACACTGGCGGTAGTACCTGATGGCTTCTCGCCCTTCGTTGGTTACCCCAAGTGGAAGGTTTGAGATGTAGTGCAGCAACAGTTTTCCCTCGGTGAAGTACCAAGGTTTTTCTCCAGCAGGACTCCAGAGATGATAAGTAGGTGTCAGCGGCGCAACTGACGCGGACCTGCACACAGACACAGATAACTTTGTTCCCAACGAAGTTCAGAGAGGTTTTCAATCTCTCCGGTCTTGTTGTTCACAAAGGATAAAATGCAAGGGATAATGATAGCAAGTAAAAGCAGTAAAGTAAATATAGCGTGAAAACAGTAATGAGGATATGGACCGGGATACGTGATGTTCGCTAGTTATGTCTCTCTCCCAAAAGACGATAAAATTGCTATGCGAGGTAAACAAATTACAGAAAGGCAATTGACAGGATTATGAATGCACCACAATGCTAACTATGCTACAAAAGAAAGGACGAGGTTCAAAAGCACGGGCAGTACGCCAAAATAAGTAGACCAAAATCCATCTGCATCTACTACTAATCATCCACCTTGATATATCTATCCAGAACATCTCGCTGGTATTAAGTTGCGAGCCCCACCCAAAGTGTAAACCCAAAGCAACAGACAACTGCATTAAAAAGAACTCTGCGTAAAGTAAACAATCCTTATAACCGCGGTTACAAGCACCGTTGTTTTCCCCCTTGTGGCAACAGCACATCCCCTAGACTCATGTTTCTGTCACTCAAGCATGTCATCGGGGGGCATGAACCCACAATCTAGTACAAAGTTCCCTCTTGGAGTCACTACCTACTATTTGGCCAAAGCAATAAACAGCAACGGAGAACATGGAAGAATTACTTAGGAACAAAAATATAAGAGATAAGAACCAAATATATTACTCTATCACAATCTGAACATAATCTCATAATCCATCAGATCCCTCCAAACTCAGCATAGCAATAGCAGAAATATTACAAAAGTGCCTCGATCATGTAGGGCAGCTCACGAGGTCTAAACAATGAAGATCAAAGAGGGGAGGAGAACATCACATAGCTACTGATCACGGACCCATGGTCCAAGGAAAACTACTCACGAGACATCCGGGGAGCATCCATGGTGGAGAGGAGACTCCCGGAGGTCAATCCTCCCTCCGGCAGGGTGCCGGGAAGAGGTCTTCTGGTGCTCCCGATCTTCGGAAGCGCGGCGGCGGATCAGAGGCGAGTTCGCGGAATAGGGTTCCTCTTCTGGAGTTTTCCCGTGACGGAGAATAAATAGGCAAAGGGGGGCAGCCAGAGGTGGACCAGGGGCCCCAGGCGCCCCCTGGCGCGGCCAGGGGTGGGGCCGCGCCGGGTGGCCGCCTGGGCCCCCTGGCTCCCCTCTGGCCCCTCCCGGGCTCTTCTCGAAGCTTCCTGTACGCTGATTTTTCCTGTATTTTCCCGGAATTGTTCTGGCACTTTTTATATTGGGGAAAACTGAAATAGAAAAACAGCAGAAACCAGGAACTGGCACTGGGGTGCACTGAGTTAATAGGTTAGTCCAAATATGATCAAAAGTGTATGAAAGTGTATCTAGATCATAGCAATATCACACAAAACATGCATGGAGCAAGCAGAAATTATAGATACGTTTTGGACGTATCAACATGCCCAAGCTTAATTCCTGCTCGTCCTCGAGTAGGTAAATGATAACAACATAATTTCTGTGGTGACATGCTAGCAACCATAAAAGAACTTTGAAAAGTAAATCAATCAAGGTTAGAGATTCAATACAAGTCATAACATGCAAGATTCTATATTAGCATTGAAACAAGTAACAAAAGAACAATACGTGCAAGAGCTCTCGCTGTCCGTGACTCGAATGTCTCCAAATGGTGTTTGCGTGCAAGAAAAGGGGATAGGGAATACGAGAAAAAAGTATTTTTGTGTTGAGAACTCAATCTACTAAAGTTTCACACTTGGTCCTCTTTGGAATCTTATTTTGACTCATCCCCAGACCACTAGCCAGGTACAAGTCAATTTGATCCACTCCTTTTCGATATTTTGAGCACTCATGCAATGGATGAGCGTAAGCACGAGAGCTGACACTTAGGATGGCAAAGAGAGAAGTACGGAGGAGGAAGAAAAAAAATGATGAGAAAGGCTCAAATCAATGAGGACAATCATAGGCAAGAGATGCCAAATGATAGATATGATGTGAGGAGTAGGGATCGCCATGCAACGGATGCACATACGAGCTAGGAAGCCCTCCAAAGGAACTATATGCAAAAAGATCATCTCTATGGAGTACAAGGATATAAAGGGAGTACTAGTGTGGATCTCTCAAAAGGATAGTAGTATTGCCCCTTTCTCTCTTTTTATTTCTTTTTCTATTTTTTTTTCTATTTTTTGTATTTTTTTGGTGGCCTCGATGGCTCTTTCTATTTAACTCTCATTTGTCCTCTTTGGGATCTTTTACTGTGTCCACTTTGGGATCTTTTCCTCACTTAAGGGAAACACTCTATTTTACAAGAAGGTAAAGGAAATCTTTCACACTTTACAAGGTACTCAAAAGCATAAAGAAGATGTAACTAACATGATGTATGCAATGTATGTCGCTGCCAGTGTAGCAAGAACATGTATGACATGAAGATCAAGTCATGAAGAGGTGGAAGTTACATGGCAATATAACTCGGAAAGGCTATGGAAATTCCTTGATAGGTAGGTATGGTGGCTGTTTTGAGGAAAGATATAAGGAGGATTATGATGACAGAGCGTATCATGCCAAGGGTTTGGATGTACCGGCGAAGGTGGACACCAACTCTCGGAGTGAGAAGAAGGAAATGCACGACACGAGAAAGGCTAGCAAAATATGGGAAGGTGGAAGTGTCAACTTTCAATACTTACATTAGTCTGAAGAACTCAAGCACGTAGTATCGGTAACTCTCAATCTAATAAGGAGGTTCACAAAGAGACAAGTAACCCGAGGAGGAGTGTATGGGGGTTTGGTTATCCTTGCGCATCCTCGACTCATGGTATGTGAGTGTTCTCTGATATTCGACTCCTTAGAAGAGTAGTGATCCATCTAGTAGCTAGAGTTCTCAACTAGTTTTGTAGATTTTGAAAATACACACGGATTGCCCAAAATACGACACATATCACTAATAGGCTAGAGCTCTTGACACCAAAAGTTCAAACATTACTCACATCAATACTTCAAAACTATTGCAAGCTACTACTAGAATTAAATAGCAACCTCAATCACCTACTTTCAAGACAAGACACAACTCAGTGCAACAACCAACTCTCTTTAACAAGATAAACATGAAAACTAAAAAGAGTTCCAGCAACAAACTAAACAAAAGCCAAGGCTCTTGCTAAAGACAAACTAAGACTAAAACTAAACATGGCAGCAACTATGAAAAGATAAAGAACACACAACAGCAAAAAGATAAGCAGGAAAAATCCTATGATGTGTTCTAGATTTTGAAAGTGGAGCGTGTTTCTCTCCCACACAAAGTAAGACGGGATCTAACTTTTTATGAACATCAAGCAAAGCTAAAGAAAACTAAAAACAAAACTTAAGAGCGAGACGCTCCAAGCATAGCACATAACGCATGAAGTGATAAAAATATAGTGAGACGAAGGACAAACTGATGATTATTGATGGAGAAGGGGATGCACGGGGGCATCCCCAAGCTTAGACGTTTGAGTCTCCTTGAATATTTATTGGGGATTCATGGGGGCATCCCCAAGCTTGAGCGCTTGACACTCCTGGATCTTCTTTCATCATCTTCCATCGCACACTTGAAAACTCCCTTCATACATAACTCATCATAAGCTGATTAGAGAGGTTAGTACCCTTAATAAATAAAAAAATTCCCACTGGACATAAAGATATTCTTGAAGAGATACTGTTTCTAAAGAGTGCCAAAAAGTTTTTGCAAAGAAAAAGCAAGCTTAAGGTTTGAAAAAGTAAGGAGAGACAAAACGTGGCAGAATCTGTGAAAAACAGAACAGCAGATAGTAAATAATTTTTTAGGGGCACTTCTGCAACTCAAATCAAAAAACTCAGAACATACGGAAGTTTCATAATTGTATAGAGCATACTGTGTAAAACATTCAGCTCAAAAAGATGAACTGGGATTTTTCTGAAATTTTTCTGGTCACGAGGACAGAATCTGTTTTCTGGACAGCATGTCACAACTTTTACTTCTCTTGCCGTAAGAGGCTATAACTTGGCACAAAGCTGAAAAATAAAGATACAATGATGTTGCTATAGTAGTAACAATCATCAAGACACAACAAAAGCAAAAATAAAAACCTAAATTCGTTGTGGGCTGCCTCCCGAAAGCGCTTCTTTAAAGCCATTAGCTAGGCATGATGCAAAAAGAAGAATGAAGGGTATCCAAGATCAGAATCATAAAAACCTTCAAATTGATTTTCAATAAGCTCATTCTTCTTCTTACTAGGAAAGATATACTTACCTTTTTCCATACCGCGTAAGCGTATGTGCCTATTACCAATATCAATGAAGCCTTTCATAGCACGGAGGAAGTCTCTTCCGAGCACGATGTTACTTTGGTTTGGCTCCATGATGAAGAAATCCATTGGTGCAGTCCTATGAAGGAATGAAACTTGGACTTCTTTTACCTTTCCTTTAATCTCTGAAATATCTCCATTAGAATGTCCATGATAAGATGATAATATATCCATATCTAGTTTCAAAGAATCATAAACTATTTTTGGCATAGTAGAAACTGCGGATCCAATATCACAAAGAGCAAGGAAGCATTGGTTAGAGATGCTAATCCTAACAAAGGGCTCCCAATCATCATCTATCTCCAACATTTCTTTCTTGTTGGACTTAAGTTTCTCTACTTTCCCCAAATCTAGAGCATCCAGGCGCCCCCCTGTCGCGGCCAGGGGTGGGGCCGCGCCGGGTGGCCGCCTGGGCCCCCTGGCTCCCCTCTGGACCCTCCCGGGCTCTTCTCGAAGCTTCCTGTACGCTGATTTTTCCTGTATTTTTTCCGGAATTTTTCTGGCACTTTTTATATGGGGGAAAACTGAAATAGAAAAACAGCAGAAACCAGGAACTGGCACTGGGGTGCACTGAGTTAATAGGTTAGTCCAAATATGGTCAAAAGTGTATGAAAGTGTATCTAGATCATAGCAATATCACACAAAACATGCATGGAGCAAGCAGAAATTATAGATACGTTTTGGACGTATCAGTACCCACATCCTCATCATCTTTGCTCTTGTCATTGATCGACATGTACTCCTCATGAACAAGAGCCTTGTCATATCCCCTCTTGGAAACTTGGAGAGTTCATTCTTCTTGAGAAAAAGCTTCTCTGACTTGTCTTCTCTTCTATCATAAGGGCATTCCGCAACAAAGTATCATGGGTTGTCGCAATTGTAAATTTTTCTCCTTCCATATGATTTAACCTTGAGTTTTTTCCGCTGTTAGACATGGATTCAGAATATTTCTTGACCAATAGGGCCAAGTCTTCTTCAAACTTATTTTTTGGGCGCAAAGTATCTTCTTCCTCATCATCACATTTTTCTTCTTCAACTTCTCCTTGGAGGCACGCACAACCACCTTCTTGGCCTTCAAAGCAAAATTGGAGCTTTTGTATTTTCTGAACAATCTCAAGAGTCTTCTTGGACTTGGTCTCCAATAGAGTGTGGGTACTGGGTAGTGAAGGCCGACAAAACTTTACTGAGTTTCATTAGGTCATAGTCGAGACGTTGATGAATCATCATAAACATAGTGTGTTTCCTCAAGACCTTACCATCAACGAATTTATCCTTGATAAAATTGCCATCTTCCCAAGATCAACCAAAGTTCCTCAAATCCAAAAAGACTTCAATCTCCTAAACACCTCCTTCGCGCTCTCACCATCATGCTCAAGAACAAATTGACTTTGTAGAGCAGTGTGAACCGAAATCTTTGAACGCTTTCATCACAATCGGACATCTCCTAAAGACAATCCCATATTTCCTTGGAGGTCTAGAAGAGGGAAATGAATTCACTATAGTCATCGAAGACGATAAGAGGAAACAAATTGAGAGTGATGGCATTGAGTTGATCATCAACAATCTCCCTTGACAAAAGGTTTGTTGGAACGTTGGGATTCAATCCATTAATAACCGCCCTCCAAAGTTGTGTGGAGGAACAAAGAATGTGACAAGTCATAGCGAGTTTCCTATGAGCAAATGTGTTAGCTTTCAAAGTGAGTGGAGGCCCAACATTATCAATATATGGATGTGAAATAGATTGAGGTGCATATGAAGGCTCGATTACACTATAGGATTGAGCAATAGAAGGCTTAAGTGGATTAATAACTTCTCTAACACCATCTACATCTAGTGTCACATTTCATACAAATGAGTATGATGGACGAGTGGCTAAATAACACACACACAAACATTTCCCTAGTTGTGGAGCGAACCTCCCTAAATATTGAAAACTTGAAATCATTCATAAATGAGTGGAACTCTTCCACGGTCAAATTAGCAGTGGGGTTTGTGGTTTTCTTGGGAAGAGAACATTAATTTGTTCTCTTGAACTTGCGGTTCCTCCACAACCTCATCCCGATGATCGCATATATTGTCTTTCGATGGGTAAGTCCGAATAAAGAGCCAAAGTTTTGATACCAATTGAAATAGTCAAAGCAGTCGACTAGGCGAGATGGGGGTGAATAGGCGACTAAAATTTATCTTAGTTGACAATTTTAGAGTAATGCGGATAAAGAAGTTGTCAAGATATGCAACTAAATGAGAAGAACCTATATGGAAAATGTTATCTAACAGCAAGGTAAGTTAAGTAATAAGCTAAAATAACAAGCATACAAGCAAACAAGGTAAGTAAAGGTGGAAAAAATGGATGAGTGTGTCAAGGACGCGAATTTTATGCCTAAGTTCACGCTCTTTGGGAGTGCTAATCTTCGCAGGAGAGGTGATGAAGCCAAAGCTCCGGAGCGCCACAAAGTTGCTTGCCTTATTCTTACTTTGAGCCACCCCAACATATGAGCCTCAGATCACCCAGTGTTTGTCTTGAAGGCGACCACTACACCTTTAAAAACTTCAAAGCACTCCTCCAGCAAAAATGCTTCCGGTTCTTTCACTCCTATTGACTAGAAGCGCGATTTTTAAGAGTGGAAAGTATTGATGAAAAAATCGAGCGGAAGACATGATTTAGTTTGGTGGAAATAAAGATCAAGTAAAGATCTCTCAGCCCTCAAAATATGGTGAAATTTTGGTTGGAGGGAATGAGAGTATTGAATGTACACCAGGTGTATGGAGGACCAAATCAATACATAAGGGTTAGGGATGGAGGAGGAAGTGGGAGGCGTTATATAGCTTTCATCAAGATGTAGTTGTTGGTAGCCACGAGATCTGTATGCACGGGGTATCTAGAGACAAAACTACTAGACGTTGTGCACGAAGATCGAAGACCATATGTGCACAATGTCCAAAGAGTTTCAGATTCTACCTTGTGTGCACGAGGTTAAGAGGTCCGTGCACACGTGGTGCCCAAATAGTTTCCCTTGTACCCCGTGGGCATGATCTTGAACTTCGTGTGCATAGGGAAATATTCATCAAGACCTACAAGTGTGCGTAGGGTAATCTGCATCAAGACACATTCTACGTAGGTATGGATAATTTTCGCGGGGAATAAAATGTGAAGGCTGGTGTATATGTTATTTGCATACTTCCACACTTTTATGCAAGCACCTCAACCTTTTTTTCCTTTTTTGAGGAAAGTATGTCAACCCGTTTTAATAATGCAATTTTTCTACGATTATAAAGAAACCCAAGAAAATGAGTTTTCGAGTAACCACACATTTCCCCTTTTTGAAATTTGTCTGTGTTAGGGGAAGGGGGTGTCAATCATCTCAAATAATCAGACCACTGGCATGATATATACTTTAGTAATTGTTATAAGTCCTCTCTAACCACATCAAAACAAAATTTAAAGATAAATGCACTTTAAGACATGTACACCAAGTGAACAAATAAGCTTCCTCATTTCATATATCATCAACACCTATAAATTTAACTATTCTATTTCGAATATAAATCCAATGATACGCTATTTGCAAAAAGAAAACCCAATGATATATCTTTTCTACTATACAAATCATGTATTGTTAATTATATATATTTACTATTAAATGAGAGTTGGTACGGAATTGGCACCCAGACTTCAATTCAAAACCACGTCATGCTGTAACTCAATAAAATCAGACCAATTCCTGGAAAAATCTTAACTAAATGAAAAAAAAATCCTTACTTCTTATACCCATACTTAAATCAATCTTATCAAAATTTAAAATATGATGAATGTAAATTATATGTTTGAACACGATTATGTTGAACGACTAAAATATGTATCTCTCCTTACAAGCT